>CAWUFW010002448.1:0-737950 GCA_963921515.1 Calotriton arnoldi
AATACATGCTGCAGCCCCTGGGAGGCCTCTGGGGTACCTATGCCCTGGGTACATAGTATACCATATACTAGGGACTTATAAGGGTACCCCAGAATCCAATCTGGAGTGTACCTAAAGTACATGCAATCAATTTAAGGGGAAAGCAGATAGGCTGGGGTCCTGAATAGCAGGATCCCAGCCAAACTAAGTCGAAAACCAGCAAAACACCAGGAAAAAAGTGGGGGCAACCATGCAGTCAGATTCCACCTTCCTACAGTCAGTAGCTGTAAGGGTTATTGAGTGCATCTGTAAGGGGCTCTATAGGTGAATGAGTGTGTGTATGGTTGGGAGAGGAGTTGGCCTAACTGCTAGGGTTGTCAACCTCAAATGTGGGGAACTGGGTTTGAGTCTCGGCAAGGACACGCAACATCCTGTGATTCAGGGCAAATCACTTAATTTCCCAGTGCCTAACAAAAATGAATGTGTCCTCATGCAACGCAAATGGTGCTCGTGTAAAGCGCTCTGATACCCGATGCCTTCGGGTCAAGTTCGCGCTATATAAAACTCAGTTGAAAAAAATGGTTGTGTTGGTGACTGAGTGCATGTGTCAGTGGTATATGGGTGAGTGATTGGGTATGTGAAAGACTGTATAGCTGAGTGATGGGGTATATTAGTGAATGTATGGGTGTGTGAGTGAATGTGAGATTGGCTGTATGGGTGACTGCGTACATGTGTCAGTGACTGTATAGGTGAGTTAGTACGTGTTAGTATCTGTATGAATAAGTGAGTGGGTGTGTGTTTAACTGTATGGGTGAGTAGGTAGATGTGCGATTGACTGTATACATGAGTGAGTAGGTGTCTGAATAGCTCTATGGGTGACTGACAGTGTGTGAGTGGCTGTATGGGTGTATGAGTGGATATGTCAGTGGCTGTATTAGTGAGTGAGTGGCTGTATGAGTGGCTGTATGGGTGACTGAGTCGATGTGTGTGAAGCCCAATGAATCAGTGAGTCGGTGTGTTAGTACTGGTATGGGTGTGTGAATAAGTTTCAGAAAGGTAGTGTGGAAGTTGGAGTGGGTGTAAGAAAGGTTATATGGGTGTGGGTGGGAGCATCAGTCATTCTGTGGATGATGTCATCAGTGATGTCATTTAAGATGTCATGAGTGATATCATCAGTGATGTCACTGACATGTCATGAGTGAGTAATACGTGAGGTCATAAGCTCCTTACACATGCCTACAAAGCTCTCCACAACGAAGACTAGCATACCTGAACTACCGCCTCGCATTCCACTTACCTGCCAGACAGCTATGTTCTGCCCAACTCACCCTAGCCTCCATCCCCAGAATCCACAAGACCAGAACCGGTGGAAGTTCATTCTCTTACCTTGCCACCAAGACCTGGAACACCCTGCCCCTCCACCTCAGGTAATCCATGTCGCTGACCCAATTCAAGAAGGACCTCAAGACCTGGCTCTTCGAATGATCCTAGACCCAGAGGGACCAGAAGCCCTCCAGACCCTTACTGGTGAGTAGCATCGCTTTACAAGCCCCTGATTGATTGATTGATTAATTGAAGCAGTGCATTGCGGGAGGCGCGAATAATAGTTAGCTCACTAACTATAACGGCTGAATTTCACTGGTTTTGTACAAGTAAACCCTGAGCATAATTATAATGCCCCTGTAGCATTTGGTTTATTCAGTGAATGCTAATTCCTAACTACAATGTCCCTGTAACCTTTGTTTTTTTCAGTGAATTTCTAAGCTTTTGTCAAATTAATTTCTTCACTATAACACCTGTTTAATTGTTACTTATTTTGAACAAATTCCAACTATTTTAAATGTTTGAAAGTAGTTGTTTAGTGATCTCCTTTTTAAAAATTGTCTGTAATGTTTTTTTGAAGAAAACCACTTGTACTTAGTGTTTTCCGTTTTCACGGTGACACCAGTGATCACGGAGACGTTACTATTCTCAGATACCGCCTGTTTTATAGAAACTCTAAAACACATATATACACCTATTTTAATTGATGTTTCACACTAGTTATTTACTGATCTCCTCCTAAAAGTTGTCTGTCTATAATAATTTTTGGATAAAACCACTTTTACTTAATGTTTCCGCTTTTGGCAGCTATATGGAACATTGCGATGATATCACTAATAGCGGATATCGCGTGTGTTCCAGAAACTCTAAAACACATATTTAGACACACTTTAATCGATGTTTAACACTAGTTGTTTACTGATCTCCTGTTTAAAATTGTCTGTCTATAATAATTTTTGAACAAAACCATTTTTACTTAGCGTTTCTCTTTACGAAGCGAAACGGGACATCGTGGTGACGTCGCTAATCACGACTACAGCGTGTTTTTCAGAAACTCTTAAACACATATATAGACATATTTTAATTGGTTTTTGACACGAGTTGTTTAGTGATGTCCTCTTTAAAGTTGTCTTTTTATAATAATTTTTTAACAAAACGACTTTTGCTTAGCGTTTCCCATTTTCGCGGCAACACTGGAAGTTGCGGTAACGTCGCTAATTGCGGATACCGCATGTTTTTCAGAAACTCTAAAACACATTTATAGAGATATTGTGAACAAGTTTCAGTGTAGCTGTTCACTATCATACTAATATAAGTTGTGCTACTGTTTATATTTTTAAAGAAAACTACTTTAAAGTTCTATTTTGAATTTTAGGCTACCGCGCGGTAATTACGAATAAGCCTGTCACAGCGAATATCACATGACCAGAAAAGCAAGGTATATCATTGGATCATATACTTTTCAGCAAAATTAATAGGAAGTACACACCCACTCCTCCTTCTTGAATCTTCTTTCATAGAACTTTATGCTGAGCAGGTGGTTTAATCTTGGTACAGAGATTGTTTGGGCTTTTTTTCCTTGCAAAAAATGGCAACACAGCAAGGAGATGGTGGTCAGCAAGAGCAGCAGCAGGATCAGGATGTGGAGGAGGTCGAGGCAAAGACCTGGAAGAAGAGCAGCCTCGACAAAGAGAGCCAGTGTGGCATGGGAATACAAAACAATAGCTAAAATAGTTTGAAGCACCATTTGTGACAAGACCCTCTCTAGAGGGAAAAATAAGAAGTATTCATGTGGGACGATGTCCATGTTATACCACCTAAAGACCTACCATGGAAAACGTCTGCAACTTCCAATCAAGCAAAGAGAGGTCAGAGTACCATCAACATCAGTTGCAGCAGCAACAATTCCTGGCCAGAGAGTTCCTTCAGATGTCCAGACTACTGCCACAGATTTGGCTCCAGAGTTTTGTAGAATGGCCACATACTGTATGAACTGTAGGGTTGTTTTAACTGCTGGTGAGCAGTGTAATGCAGCTATTCGTAATGCTGTGAAAAATCACAAGTGCTAAACAAAATGTTTCCCCATGTTTTTGCACATTTCTCAGTGCAGATTTTTAGAATTTCTGGTATCCCAATTGCTATTTTTGTTAATATAAAAAAGAACAAAAATATTTTACATTTTTAAAAACTACAATTTTTTTAAAAAGAAGGACTTATTGAAACCGCCCTTTACAGTTAAAAAAAGATAAAGTATGCATGTTGTTAGAAATGGGATCTCTGGTTGGCTAAGGCTTGCGCCAAAGCCAGGCAGAGACCACCACTCTAGTCAGGGCAAGGGAGTTACACGCCAAAGATAACCCCTGCTCACCCCCTTGGTAGCTTGGCACGAGCAGTTAGGCTTATCCCGTTGGCAATGTGTAAAGCATTTGCGTAACACACACACAGCAACAACATACTAGGCACACCACAAAAAGGAACGCCACACAAGGTTATATATAAAAATAGCCTTTGTATTGTAATAAAACACATTAGAATAGTAATCACATAATATACACTGTGCCAACTGGCACTGGGCAATATTTACAGGGGATTATATACACATGACAGGGCCACGTGGGCCACTGTCAGAACCATCACTTAGTAAAGATAATAAATGTAGAACATATAATAAACATAGAACACAACCAGTAATCACTGGCAAACGCTGTACTCAGCATCATCCTGCAACCTAAATCATATTATGCAGTCATCATCACATTAGGCGTGAAATACATTCTGCGCCAACCTCATAAGCCTAAACACATTAGACAATAACCTCCTAAGTATAACTTACATTAGGGGCATAACTCACAGTAGAGAATAACTCACAACCTAAACGCATTAGGGAATAATAACCTCACAAGCATAAACACATTATGCAAAACCTCATAATCATGAAAGTACATTAGAGGTATAAACAGGGTGCGTAAAGCATAGTAAATGCATCACATTTCCTAGCACCACATAAAGTACATTAGCACATAAATCACATTAGGGCCTGGCGCCCTATAAAACTATAAGTCCCCCTGGCCAACTGGCCATCCCTAAAGGGCTCACCTGCCCTATGTCCAAAAGTCAGGGCGCGCTGCCTAGCAGCTGAATCCAAGTGCGCCATTGCGCAAACCTAAACATAGCAGCTGGCACTAAGTGCTGCGCAGCTGTGAAGAAGGGGGCAAAAGGAGTGCATCTCACTCCTAACTGCAAAAAGACATGTCCCCCAAAGAAAGAATGGCCTAAACGGCGCAGCTGGCACTAATTGCTGCGCAGCTGTGGAAACCAAATGGCGGCCTAAACGATGCAGCTGGCCACTACTTGCTGGGCAGCAGTGAATATTAAAATAAGGCCTGGACACTCCTGGTGCCCGTAGAACAAATGTGCGAAAGTGTTGCAGCTGCCCGTGCTGGTGCGGCGCAGCTGATAATACATTAAAGGGGCCCTGGCACATCTGTGCCTTCGGGTCCTCACTGGGGCTTTGTGGAAATAATGTTGCCCCTTAAACGTTGCAGTTGCCCACTGTCAAGTGGGGCAGCTGTAAAGACATATGGCCACTATTGGAGCGAACACGGGCCCCTCTGGCCCTTAAAACAAATATGCCCCATTCGTTGGAGCCACACGGGGCTCTGAAAATAAACTTGCCCAACGTGGGAGCCACACGGGGCTCTGAAAATAAACTTGACCAACGTTGGAGAAGACACGGGGCCCTTGGGACCCCCATGGGGGGCCCTAACACAAAATATGGCCCACGTTGTTGGAGCGACCTCCTATCAGGCAGGGGCCGCTCAAGGAAACAGACACGGTGCCCTCAATGGCACCACACCGCCCATCTTGAGTCCCCACTCACCGGGACTCACTGGCGGCTTCACGCTGTCTCCTCTTGCGGCGGGACCGGCAGCACTTCTCGACGGCGTGGGGCTCCCTACAGGTCACGGGAGCCCCTCTCACCACGCCGCACTCCTCTTCACCCGGGCCCCCTCCTGGGACCCGGGACTTCACCATGGAGCCTGCGAGGCTCCGGGACTTCTCTTGGGCACTGGTCCAGCGCGGGGTGGGCTCCCGCCTGGATTCTCTCACTCCCCTTCACCAGCGGCGTGCGCGGGACTTCCCTCGAGAAACCGGAAGTCCCGCCCGCCGTCAGGCACTACGTTGCCTGACTTCCGGTTTCGGGGCCGCAGCAGTGATTTTCATCGCAACAAGAACGCGGGGTGGGCTCCCGCCAGCACCGCGGCACAGCGGGGTGGGCACCCGCTTCCCAAGTATCCAAGCAAGCGGGGTGGGCTCCCCCAACTAGACAAAAGCACAAGCGGGGTGGGTACCCACAATCGGCATGACGGGGGAATCCCTAGGATGGGGATTCCCTCAAAAGGGTTTGCAGCAAAGCGCTGCGCAGCCCACACACTCTTCTGGCACAAATACAAAATAAAGCGCTCACGGGGCGCAAGGTGCAGCCAAAGTCCTGGGGGATGGAGAAGAAGCAAAATGGGGGGGGCAAAAAAAGTCCTTTCAGGCATCAAGGGGCAATGCAGGGCCCAGGGAGGCAAGCCCTCATGGCAGCCCCCCCTGAGCCCCAGCAGCAGCACGCCCCAGCAGGAACAGCACCAGAACTGAACATCTTCATGGGGTCACAGCCCCTTCTTTTATACACATATTTCCCTTTGTGTCACAGCACAGGGCTTGGGGATACCAGTCAGAACTGGTATAGGGGGGATTTGGAGCACTTTGTTTTGCTCAGCTCCTCTCTCCTTTCAGAGTGTAGGCTAGGGACATCAGACGCACCACAGGAGGTGGAGCCAGCATTGTGGAGGGAAGGCACAGCCCTATTCAGGTCCCAGGTGCAACTCCTCCCACCCATCTACATGGAGATCTCTCCATTCAGCCCTGTGCTGACTCACCCTGCCCCTCCTGGAGCCACACACACCTCCCAGCCCCTGTCACTCACAAGCCAGACATGCAATTCACATCAGGCAGGCAGACACAGAAATGCCAACTTCTAGAAGTGGCATTTCTCTACCAGTCACCATAAATCTGCGCACACCATTGCGCAGCATTTATTCTCACGAATTCAGACATACTAGACTTGACCATGCTGCACCTCTCATAACAGGAATTACCACTGACACACTCATCCTCAATGCATTCCTATGGGAGGGCAGGCCAGTCTCACCACACACGCACACAGAGCGCACGCACTTTACACTGGACCACAGTGCTAAAGTGCCCAGAGACTTAAAACTACTAACACCAAGTTACATATAAGGCAAAAAGTTCAGGGGTGAACCTGCCAAAAAGGGCCAAGTCCAACACATGTATGTTGGAATGGGTGCATGACTGGTACACTGATGATCGAATAAGTGCATGAGTGATGAATGAATGATAGAATGAGTGCATAAGTTTGAGCAGGTCATATTTTGGTTGGCATTTTTGGTCAATTGCTGAAAAGGTATAGTTTTACAGTCTGATAATGCCAAGTACAGGAAGCGCTCTGAATTGATTTCAGTAGTAGAGGTGTATTGACAATCTTCACACTTATGCTCCCATTTGTAACTTAATCCAAATAAGTTATTTATATTTACTTCTTCCTCCAATACACCTACCATCACCTTGGCAAACTCTTGTGCATCTTGTTCAATATTCAGAGTAAATACTACTGATCCAGTAGATAAATCTATAAGATGTTGTAATCCTGAAACAGAATGTATTCTAGTTCTGTCACTGTGTGAACGTTGGAGCAAACCATAGAGTACATTACAAATTCTCTTATCTCTTCTTTGTTAAATTTCAGTAACAACATCTGGCAAATGGAATAGTACATTGACAACAACATTTGCCTAGCAGTTCACCCCTGTAGTGCTGTCGAATTGGTAGTCTACAATTTCTTCATCACTTACTAGTTTTCTCTTCTTTGATTGTTGAGGAGTTTCCTTTTGTACTTCCTTTTTTTCATCATCTGTATTCCGTTTTGTAATCTTCCGCTTTGGACAGATTACTCGTTTCTCATAAACTGGACACTGGCCTAAATGAGGAGCGAATACACTGCATTACCGATTGTACTCCCTTACTCAGCTAGCATCAGCTAACATTTTTTCTCATCAAAGTCAATCAAAAACAAACTGGACAATGTTTTAATTCATGATAATGCTACATATGACATTCCTTCTTTAAATACTGTACTTCCAATATTTACAAAAGCTGCATCCACACTTAACCCTTGTGATTTATAGATTATCTTCCTGGTGCTAAACTTTGGCTACTCTGAAAACTGCCCTTGGCTATCTCAGCAGCAAATATTTCCTCTTGTTCAACATCATCTCTCAACATTTTAAGGCAATTTGGAAATACTGAGCACTCTACGGTATATTTGACAGCATTGAACGAATCTTCTTACCAGTCATACTGTCCAAGCAATTCTGATTCCTTACTCCATGGCCAGAACAACTGCAAAAGTGGCAAGTAGAAAATTTATTTTTTCTCTGCTGTTTGGAAACTCATCGTTTTGTGGTTGATTAGATTACCTTTTTTATGTCTTACCAAACAACCACCACATCCAAGTAGTGCATATCTTCCTTCTACTATGTTTTCTGTAGCATTACTTTTATATGTATAGTACTGAAGTATTTCTTATAGACATATGGCTTCAAGATGTCTACTTCTTCTTGGGCAGTATGTATCTAGCATGTTAGTTTTCAAAATGTCTGTCCTTTCAAGTTCAAGTTCAGCGAGATACTGTATTTATGGTAAAGACTTCAATACTCTACTTCGACTGTTTGCAAGGCCTAGGCTTACCCACACAATTCCTCTTGACTTAGAGAATAAACTAGCTGAGCTTAACCTGTCTGAGCATTCAGATGAATTAATTGCTCTGTGTGAAAGCATTTTCAAACTAAAACTGTACAATTTCTTTTTAAGACTTTTTTCAGCTGAAATCTCCTACCACATCTCTTTCATCTCTGTCTTCTCTGACTTTGTTATATATGAAGTGACTTAATGAGCAACAGCAATAGAGTTCTCTGCAACAAACTATAGATCCATGTTTGCATTCCACATCTTCAGAATGACAGGGTTGTAGTCGTTAATGTACTTGGAGGCCTCTGTTCTTCTTAGGCTGTATGTATTTTTGGGTGATTTCTGTGTAAGTGTATGTCTGACTGCAGACAAGAAGCTGTTGACTCTTCCTTGTGAGATGACTGGTCGTGGGAAGCCAAAGCAACATCTTGTGTAAAATTTCCTTTTGGATCTGTATTTTCAACAACAGTAATTTTCACACCTATGATTTTGGAATTGTAGAACTTGTTGTCTTAAAATCTTGTCACCAGTATCCTTCGGGATTGCGCAACTTACGTACAGCTCTATGAAAGACAACACAGATTCATCACTATCTGTTCCAAATTTTGGAGCATCATTTACCCATAGCAGCATGTGAATATATGGAGCACTTCTAGCCTTGTACTTCTTGCGCCAAAAAAACCCAGTTACTTCACAAAAAGGAGGAATACTCTTTTTGCAAATAAAAGCCATCATGGCTTGAAATCTTGAAGGAAGTGACCCGATTAGGGCCACCCGGGTCACTCGCGACCACCTCTCATTCTTCCATACAAATGAAGAGTCGGTCAGACAGTAGAGAATACAAACCAAAGTTATTTATTAGTATACGCTTGAGCAGAGTCCGGTCTGACCAACCTCCTCAGATTGCACCAGAGGAACTGACCCCCGTCCACATAACAATACCAGATATACATTTCCAGCATCCCCAGAGCCCCGCCCAGACTGGAATTTTCCAGTCTCAGAGCTAACAAACAAAGGTGGTACAGAAAGATGAGCTACCATCCTGAGACTGGGTACATGCTATCTTAGTTTCAAGGTTACTCTGCTCGTGCCCGTCTCTCTGAGAGTGGGAGCAGGACTACATACTGAGAAAGGCATGCAAAACAGAACAATCTATTCATTAGTGCAGCGAAGCTCAACCTTGAACACTAAAGAGAAACAATCGAGGCTGCTTTCTGCTGAGGCAAGCAATGTAAGACAGAAGCTTAGTTTCGATCATGGTACAAAATGGCGGCTGAATACAAAATGGTGCCGCAAATGGTAACTTAACTTGCACAATGCTACAAGGAGGCGGCAGAACACGTTTTCCAGTTCAACAGTCCCTCCTTTTAGCATTTGCTAACAATTTTATCTAATGCTATAACTAAGAGACCAAAAACTTCTCACATACTAAGAGGACCACTATTACATGTTAAAGCAAACATTATCAATATTCAAAAATACCCTCATCAATGGACATTAGGTCGTGGACAGCCTGCATCATCATGGCCGAAGACTTAGCATCAGATATTGGGGCCTTTGGTGTGGGTGTCATTTTTCCAACACAGTAAGCACAACAAGCAGGGAGACAATGTACACATAGGCAACATGTGAAGATGACGCCTGCAACCACTATCAGGAAGATATGAATTTTCCACTCCCAGGACGCTATTAAACCCCAGAACCAACCAGAAAGACTCCAGGTACCGTTCTCTTGGTGGATGTCAGATGCAAGCCTATGCAACGTCTGTATAGCAGCGTATACATTAGGGGCGTGGTCCGGGATGTAAACACAGCAACTGCTGTCGATGACGCGACAGGCCCCTCCCCTATCAGCAAGGATGACGTCTAACACCATCCTGTTTTGTAAAGCAACAAGCCTCATCAGCTGTAATATTTGTCAAAATTCCTGCTGTAGTACTAATGACCCCTTCCACAGCCCTGGTAAGTCGACTAATGTTGAGGCTATTGGACATAGGGCCCCAAAAGGGCAAAATACCCTTCATAGCATCTGTAAACTGCTGCAGAGTGGTGTCTGTCTGGTCTATGTCTTCTGTGTTAATGACCCTCCTAATTCGGGACAGATGGACACTCCTATGCTGCAATCGATGGTCCTTGTGATAATTGGGCGGTTCTATGTACACTGGGGGAAGGAGGAAAGAGAGGTAGCACACACCAGACCATCCCCTAGGAAGCCAAACATAAGCTTGTGACCCACAAACAAAATAGATATTATGCGGTGGGAGCAAAGGCGGGCTGTTATTCGTGCTTAATGTATAAGTGTAGTTGCAATTACTCTCACCCACTTTCACCTTCCCAAACCCTTGAATGCAGAATCCAGCTGTAGTGTTAACTACTGGCACCGGTATTGCCTCAACCTGAGTAATATTTTGCATTTGGAATGAACGAAAGTATTCAGTAACATTAAATCCCTGGAAATCCAACATTTCATTTTGAAGCCATGTTACATTTTTCTCTATTTCATATACATTCATGCAGGCTGTTGGGGATAATGTGTCAGGGGTCCTTTGTTCTCCCGGTGTAAATCCTTGGTGGACACGTATATTTTCTAGCACTACATGATAATCAGCAGATGTCATATTCATAGCACAAGAATGATCATGAATTTATACCATGGGGAACAATTCAAACCAGCCCTCGCAGCTGCCTAGATAAGACATAGGCAGCGACAACAGGCTGTCACTCTTATGTGTAACAGAAGGGAGCAGGCCACAAATCCAACAGTTTGTAACATTAGATGTATCATGGGCCTGATGGAGAGTTTGCACAAATACATTGTCAATATATGTTTTTCTGTGTTCCCCTTTATGGGGGGCTAAAGTAACAAACGTATGCTCAGGGGGAACAGGTGTTGTACCAATCAAAGAGTGCACAGGATATTTCTCCTCTAAGAACCATACTATTCCAAGAACTGTTATCAGGGAAATCAGAACAGTTACTAGGAAGTCTATTTTACTCCTTGTAGACCAACTAGACCAACCAGATGCGTTCTGCCTGTAACATGGGGCTGCAAAGGGCTGCTCCTCCTCCCTAATGGGTCGACCAAATGGATACATTGCAACCAGAGAAAAGGACACATAATGGAGCCAGTAACAAATGGGCAAAAGAGGGGCAATCGTTCCCAGCGTCCGTCAGAGCCTCGCTGGTAGACTCCTATTGTTCATCAGTTGTTGGCGCTGTTGAGCACCGGCGGTAGAGCTGTCAGACCAGCTCTTGAGGAATCCCACGTCGCACAGGATGAGGCACCCCCCTTCCCAGGGGAGCACACTCAAGCAATCCTGTCCAATGTCCGAACAATGCACCAATCTCGTCTCTCCCTATGCTACTGTGGCATGACTTATCGAGTCCATCCCTGCTAGTGTGACTTTTCCTTTGGTGCACTGTTCCTCCGTCGGGGCCGCAGATTATACATAGCTACTCCAGGGACAGAGGGATCTGCAAACAGGGGCTCAGACACAGAGGGGTCAATGGACTGGGGTTCAAGCACAGATGGGCCAGCAGACTGAGGCTCGTGGATTGCCCTGATCTCAGGAGTCACTGCCTCGTTCAACACTGCATCATTTTCTTTCTCCGTTTGTGCCCACGTCAGGCAAGCATCCGAGAAAGGAACAAAATGGGGCACTTGCTCTGTTTCGGAGTCACCTACTCCATCAAGCACCCACTGATCGTAGGGTAAAGGGAGAGGGACCTTGCGTCAATGCTGAGAGTGAATCCAATTCTTTCGGCCAGCCAACTTCATGGCTGTGCTATTAGTGGGGAGGACTTGCGTCGGCCCCTTCCAGCGCGGCTCCAAACTGCCTTTCCTCTGAAAATGCCTCGTCAGCACATAGTCCCCAGGCCGAATATCGTGGCCTGGTCCCTCAGGAGCTGGTAGCAGGGCTTCATGGATCTGTTGGTGAATAGAACGCAAGCTTTTAGTCAACTCAAACAAGTAATCCACTAGCAAAGGGTATTCAATGTCGGAGAATTGACGAGGTCGTGGGACGCCCCAGACATTTGCTGGACGCCCAAACACGACCTTGTACGGGGACAGCCCTGTCCTACTGTGAGCCGTAGCTCTTGTAGACAAAAGAGCTAATGGTAAAGTTAACGTTAACTAAAGTAAACTAAAGTTACGTTAACTTGGCCCAGGATCATTTGCTCAAAATCATTGTTCCTACAACCATTGTACCCTCATGTGATGCTGCCCTTCTTTACCGCATTGTGTGTCCCCTTTCGTAGCTTATCGTATTACTCTCCTTGACTCTCTTGTTTGGGAAACAAGCGAGTATTCCTATTGTGTATTCCTACTTAATGTCGATATTGGATCTATGCTCTTCTTTTCCGCAGTGTGTACCCCCTTCGTAGTCTGCTACATATCCGTTTATGGTACTACTCTCCTTGATTCATTTGTTTGGGATTTTTGCGATTATTTGTCTGTACTTATGCATGTATTCCTGTTGTGTAATCTTTTCCTGTTGGCGATATTGGATTCATGTCCTTCCTTCCTTCCTTTGTAAAGCGCTCTGATATCCTTCGGGATCTTGTTCGCGCTATATAAAACTTTATAAATAGATAAAGCATCTGGCCACTGCAATCCTGTGCTCTCCTGAATCTTTGCCAGCTTCAGTTTGAGAGTACCGTTGTACTTCTCAACCAGACCTGCTGACTGGGGATGGTTTGCAGCGTGGAATTTCTGTTTAATGTGCAAACCATCACACACCAACTGGATAACCTTTGAGTTGAAGTGGCTTCCGTTGTCACTCCAAATCAAATGGGGCAAACCGGATCGAGGGAAGAACTCCTTCAGGAGTGCCTTCGCCGTCGCCATGGCTGTATTCTCTTTAGTGGGGTAAGCCTCGACCCATTTACTGAATGCACAAACAACCACCAATACATATTTCAGATTATTGACTCATTCCATTTTGATGAAATCCATCTGAAGGACCTCAAAAGGGAAAGAAGGGGGTGCAAAATTACCAGGGGGTGCAGGGGTGCCTTTTCCAGGGTTATACATCATGCATACCATACAGTACTTTACTAAGTGAGCAGCAACCTTGGGAATATTATCATTCTGCCATAGGAAGGACATATGCGTCTGGTAACATCCATCTCTGCTTTCCTGACTTGTCCGTCCAACACCCATCCTCATCTAAACGTGCTGTGCTTTCCTGCCATACTGCTAACACCTCAACCGTTGCCTCACTCTGAATTTCTTTCACATTGTCTAGCGTATCCTCAAACATAGTGACCTTGGGCACCCACCTGGCAGGACCCGCTACAAACATCTTTTTCATTTTTTTTCGAGCTGTCTCCTTAGCTGTCTGATCTGCAAATGCATTTCCTCTTCCCACATCATCAGTAATTGCCTTCTGGGCGCTGCACTTTACTACGGCCAATTTCTTAGGAAGTGTCAAGGCGGTCCGAAGCCTATGTATAAGAGGGCCATGTTGGCTACGCGTCCCATGTGAAGTAAGGAACCCTCTCTCTGCCTAGAGCCACCCAAAATTATAGGCGACCCCGAAGGCGTACTGGCTGTCAGTATAAATATTAACAGACAGTCCCTCGCTCAACTCACAAGCTCTGATAAGGGTGACCAGTTCAGCTGCCTGGGCGAACTGATAAGGGACTCGTGATGTTTCAACTACCGTATGTAGTGTAGTGAGTGCATATGCTGCAGTGGTGGTGCCATCTGGTAGTTTAAAACAAGAGCCATCGACATATAGATCCCCTTGGGGGTCAGATAAGGGAACATCAGTCAGGTCTACCCGTCCCTTTGTCTCTTCCTCTGTCCGGAAAAGACAATCATGTATGTCTATTTCCTCACTCTCAGAAGGGAGGGGTAGTAATGTGGCAGGGTTCAGAGTGGCACATCTTTTTATCGTGATATGCGGGGCAAAAAGAGTTAGCTCATAACCCGTCAGACGTGCACTGGTAAGGTGCTGTGTCTTGGTCTTATTCAAAAGTGTATTCACAGCATGAGGCACCATGACTGTGAGGTCAGTATCAAGTACGAGCCCAGCCGATTGCCTTATAGAGATGGCCACAGCCACGACCGCTCTTAGACAGCTCGGGAGGGCTCTGGCGACTGGATCAAGCAAATCAGAAAAATAAGCACACAGCCGTTGCTTACCTCCAAAGGCCTGTGTTAAAACAGAGAGCGCACAACCAGCAGTTTCGTGTACATACAGCATGAACAGCTTCCCATAATCAGGCGTGCCAAGCACAGGAGCAGAGCAAAGCGCAACTTTTAATTTCTCAAAAGACTGCTGACATTCAGGTGTCCAAGGCAGGGGCTCATGCACATCTTTAGTGGTTAATGTAAGCAAGGGTTTGGTTAGTAATGAATAATTAGGGATTCAATGGCGACAGTAGGAAGTGATGCCAATAAAAGCGCACACATCCCTCTGAGTTTTAGGGATAGGCATTTTAACAATGGCGCTGATGTGCTCAGAGGTCAATCTCCTACCCTCCTTTGACAGGAGGTGACCTAAATAGGTAACCTCCTGTCGGCAGTATTGAAATTCAGAAAGGGATACTTTATGTCCATGGTGAGTCAAATGCAGCAACAACTTAACCGTACTGTCTTTGCATCCCTGTTCAGTGTCAGAGGCTATTAGTATGTCATCCACGTACTGAAGCAATACATTACCTGGGGAAAGTGTAAGGGAGTCCAATTGGGCTTTCAAGGCTTGGCTATATATGCTAGGGCTCTCAGTATAGCCCTGAGGAGCTCGACAGAATCAAAACCTCCTGCCAGCTAGGGTAAAACCGAACAGATGTCGGCTATCAGATGGATCGGAATGCTAAAGAACGCATTCTCCAAATCAATGACAGAGAAGAATTTAGCTGAGGAAGGAATCATTGTTAGAAGGGCAGTAATGTCAGGGACCACCGGGAACTGAGGGACCACTATCTTATTAACTGCGCGCGAATCAATCACAAAACGATAAACATCTGGGTGGTCATCGGGGGAGTCTGGAGATGCCTTTTTCAGAATAGGAAGAATAGGACTATTACACACATTCGCCGCTGTCTCCTCAACTACCCCCAACTCAATTAGATCCTGTATAATTTGCAGCAAAGCTCACTCCCCCGCTGGAGGTATTTTGTACTGGGGAATATGAGGCAAAATAGCATTGTCCTTAACTTTAATGGAAACTGGAGAAATTTGCAATAGTCCCACATCTGTGTCACCTGTTGCCCACAAAGTGGGTGGCACAGCCTTAAACTCAGCAGGAAGGGGCGCATCTCTGGACAGACACTGCTTAGAGCTGATCACATTCGGTCCCATTGTCATGTAAACACCTTCCGGAGAGCAAAAAATGGTTGCATGCAACTTCTTTAATAAATCTAGGCCCATTAGATTTTCTCTACAATTTGATGTCAATAGAAACTGTGAATCCACGGTAAAAGGACCGATAGTCAAGGCAAGAGGTTTAGAAATGGGGCTTACAACCGGTACGCCAGAAAATCCTACTGAAACATTATTTTGGCCAGACAGAGCTGCCCCGGGGACCAGCGAACGAGAAACAGAGCTATTCATTGCACCTGTATCCACTAAGAATTTTGTAACTGAGCCTTGCAAATCTGCGGTGACATAAGGACCGCACTGATCTACAGGTATCTGGACTGGTCCCTCACCCTGCCCCTGGCTGTCCTAGCTGTGGGATATTCCTGTCACCTCATCCAAATCATAGTCATCATGGTAATACTGTCTCCCTCGAGGGTCATCAAAGTAATTCTGGTCTTTGCGACCCTCTGATGCCCTATCCTGCTAAACCCCATCCTTATCACTTTCTTCACGGTCCCGTCCACGAGAACCTCGTCCTCTGGGGGCCGCAACTTTCTGCCACAACACCGGGCACTCGCTACGCCAGTGCCCCTTCTCCTTGCAGTACGCACACCGATTCGGCCCTACTGGCGCAGCGTTCCTGCTAGTACGGGGAAGCTGCCGGGCCGGACCAGCTCCACGTCCCCTTCCATTTCCCCTAGACGCCTGCTGCATCAGCACCTTCGTCTTCAACTCTTAGTGCTTCTTTTCTACCTTCTCTTTCTCCTCGTTCTCCCTGTGCTCATAATACTGTGCCATATTCAATATGACAGAAGGGAAGGATGTCGTCCAAGTGCTCTCCGAAGCCTACAACCGGGCTGCGATCTCTGGGAGCAAGTTCGTAACGAATCTATTAACGAACAATCGGACACCCCCCTCCACTGACAAATCTTGTCCACAACAGTCCAAAAACATACCCTCGAACCGCATGAAAAAATCAGACACACTTTCATCTTTCTTCTGACGACATGCCATCAACTTGTCCCAATCTACTCTCCTTGGTGGAATAAGCAAATGCATATAAGAGATAATTCGGCCAGGCAAAGCTAGTATCTCGGCCCTAGACTTCTCACCAGGCTTTCTCTCCTTGTCCCATGCTTTAATCTGCTCCCATGTACCACCCAATTCCGCACTGTGGTCCTGTGTGTGTACCTGCCTCCAAATATCAACGGGTACCAGTAAACCAAAGAACATTTCAATATCTGAGAGTGTCCTCACTGTCGATGAAGAGGCTTCTGTCAGTTCCTTATAGTATGCAGTAGGATTTTTCCTGGGGTCGGGCAATTGAGTCTTAAGAGATAACACCTCACTCCTTTTCCATGGGGTATAGACCCACTGTTCTTGAAAACGGGCCTCTACCCTTTGTCTAACAACAGTATTCTGCTGATCTCGAAGCTCCGGTAACTCAGGGTGATACATGGGGTGGACTTCCCTCATCAAAAACTGGAACCCTGTCTTCGGGCTCTTCTCTAACAGCCTACTCCGGTAAGCTACCAACGTTGAAACATTACCAAAAACCTCCCCAGGTGCCATACCAGCAGCATACACATTGTCTCTGATATAATAAATAATCTGGGGCGCTACATCATTGAAACACTGTTCCCACAATCCAATCAGTGTAGCCAACATGTGCTTAAGGGCATGCTGCTGCACAAACGGCTCGAAATCTTTGATCACACTCCACACATCTTCCACACTGTAAATGGGGTGGCGAGCCCACTGAGCGGCCTGATTGGCCACCACCTTCTTCTCTTCATTGCCCACATCAGATCGTATCAATGTCCACCCCAGTCGTTCCCTAGCGGTCGCCCAGTCCCCGTCCTCTTGTCCACGTACAGGTGTTCCATTACCCAGTACTGTCGGAGAATGAAGGAAAAGGGAAGGAGTAGTGACAAAGGGAGTGGGCACCAATGTCATCAACGGCTGTGTAATGGGTGTAAGGGCCGGAGAAAGGTGAGATATCAACACAATAGGCGAAGCAGGGAGACTAGCAGTTATCGCAGGTGCAGAAGGCGAAGCCACAGAACTGACAGGAGGCCCGGCGGCCAAAGCAGCTGGGTCGGTAGCAGAAGAAGCAGAAACAGCAGAGCCAGAAGAGACAGACAACTGAGGCTGTGTGGCATGGCAGGGTATATTCTCTGCGGGGCATATGGAGGTGGAGGTCGGGTGTCTAACAATTCCTCCACAAATGTATCATTTTCTTCTCGAACTACATAAGACTTTTCACATTGCAATCGAAACTTCCTATGGGCACACTCTATCCCCTTCTCAATCTTCTCTTTATCATACGCAACAGCTTTCTGAGTCACTGTCTGCATCCTTCCCTTTCGGGCTTCCTTTTCTGCTTTCATCCGTCTCTGTTTAGCTTCCTTTTGCCATGTTCTAAGGGAATCAAACATTGACTGCCTACTTCGTTTCGCAAACAATTTATCCTGCAGGAAATTATGCTTCTGCTCATCAAAAGTGCCTGTCAACGGCCATTGCAACTCGACATTGTTCCTTGTATATTTGTGCCATAGTGTACTAAACATAATAGGGCCAAGGCCATGCTCAACATACATCTCAAAATTCAGAGTGCTTTCCGGAGGCGCAGGCTGACTCTCTTCCAATCGAGCATCAGTAGAACAACAACGGCAACTCACACAGCATAGCTTGCTAAAGCAGGGCATTTTAAAACAAAAACAAGTTCACTATTTATGCCGAACAGATATTTGCAAATATCTTACCAAAGTTGGTCCTCAGACCTCACCAAATCCAAATCAAAGTGGTACCATATTCATAAAGAAACCAAACAAATTCAAGCGCTTGTCCAAACGATCCTCAGACCGTACCAAACACAAACCAAAGTGGTGCCATGGCCACACAACAAAACCAAAGCAAACTCACCAGGTGCACACAGGTCAAAGAAATGTATTCTCCACTGCCGACTCTTCGGACCAAACGGTCAGATCTAAGGGTTTCGCCGTTCAGGAACCCAGCCGGGAAGACCACTGGCCAATGCACTGCTCGGTCAGACAGACGGGGCAGCTGCGAGTACCAGACTCTCTCGTGCAGGGATCCCCGGTCCGCCCATCCGACCCGACGTGGCCCCGGCCTCCTCACCTGTCCGCGGGCAAGGAAGGGTCACTCGCCCGATGGGGTCCCTGTTCGGGCGCGAACTGAAGGAAGTGACCCAATTAGGGCCAACCGGGTCACTCGCAACCATCTCTCAGCCTTCCGTACAAATGAAGAGTCGGTCAGACAGTAGAGAATACAAACCAAAGTTATTTATTAGTATACGCTCGAGCGGAGTCCGGTCTGACCAGCCTCCTCAGATTGCGCCAGAGGGACTGACCCCCGTCCACATAACAATACCAGATATACATTTCCAGCATCCCCAGAGCCCCGCCCAGACTGGAATTTTCCAGTCTCAGAGCTAACAAACAAAGGTGGTACAGAAAGATGAGCTACCATCCTGAGACTGGGTACATGCTGTCTTAGTTTCAAGGTCACTCTGCCCGGGCCCATCTCTCTGAGAGTGGGAGCAGGCCTACATACTGAGAAAGGCATGCAAAACAGAACAATCTATTCATTAGTGCAGCGAAGCTCAACCTTGAACACTAAAGAGAAACAATCGAGGCTGCTTTCTGCTGAGGCAAGCAATGTAAGACAGAAGCTTAGTTTCGATCATGGTTCAAAATGGCGGCTGAATACAAAATGGTGCCGCAAATGGTAATTTAACTCGCACAATGCTACAAGGAGGCGGCAGAACACATTTTCCAGTTCAACAATCTGTGGGTAAAATATCTGCAAACATTTGCAGGGTCCAATGAGCGGAGTTCTGCTGTCTTCAGATTGATGTTTTTATATTTGAATTTGCCTCTCATAAGAATTGAAGCAGGTCATCCCATGCATACTCAGCACAACTTGGGGGCCTATTAGGATGGCGGGCGGACCTGAGTCCGCCCGCCATCCTCACGGTGTTGGGACCGGCCGCCAGACGTGCGGCGGTCCCGCACCGCTAATTAGGATGCGGCCGCCACCCTGGCGGTCGCATTCCGCATTCATGACACAGTGGCGGGTGCTGCACAGCAGCACCAGCCGCAATGCCAAAGTGCCATGGTGTGCATTTGCATGCACAACGTGGCAGGCACCGCGCGGGGCCTGCCACCTTGTGCATGCAAATGGAGGGGGGTACCATAGGTACCCCCCCAAGTGCAGACCCCCACCCCCCGGGGGCCCGCAACAGGCCCCCAAAGCACATCCCCGCCAGCCTTTCCATGGCGGCATCGCCGCCATGGAAAGACCAGTTTACCAACAAATCCTAATATGGATAATATGGTAGGCACCGCCACCATATTATGGCCCAGCTCCGCCCGGCCGGCAATCGGAATGATTGCGGACCGGCGGAAAAAGCGGCGGATGCACTTTGCGTCCGCCGCGCTACCCCCGCCATTATAATATGGCGGGGGGTAAATCGGGTGGCGATGGCGGTCAGATCGCCACCGCCTGGCCGGCGATGGCGATCCGCCCGCCATCCTAATCACCCACTCAGTGTTAGAATCCATGTAGGCATTCCTAAGTTTCTTAACATGCATTTCAGCTCACCGTGATGACGATACCAATATTTGTTAGTCCCACGTTGACATGCCATGAGATTAATCAAGTTGTATTCCAGCTGTTCATCTTTTCCATGAATTTTTCTCAACATATGCTCTTGCAGATAGATTTTGCAGATTTATTCCCGTTTTCAAAATGTGATTTATGTCACAAGATAATGCAGACAAATCCCTTTCAAATAGTAGATGAAACATATAAGGGATACTTTGACGAAATCTTGGGTCCTCTGAATAAAGTCTTGTAGATCTGTACTGGGTCGCTGGTATTTGTACAGGCCAATCATCATATCTTCCACCTACTCCAGTAGGAAAGAGATGAGGGAAACAGCGAGCTTCTAAACTTTTTTCCCTTACACCTAAGGGAGTTCCTTTTCTTCTCTCAGTTGATATAGATCAATTACATCACCAACAATTTCTTTAGAATGTAGAGGATTGATGCTATAATGTTCATAAATTACTTCTACTATGAATCAATCCACTTTTTCTATCTGACTTGTCGATGATGATTTATTGTCTTCCAGATGTGTGATATCCTTAAGAATTTCTGCATTTTTATAATATATGTTGTTTTGTACCAAATATGAAGTTGCATTTTTAACTTTACTAACATCTACTAACTCTTGCCATATATTTTTACTGTTGGTCTGGCCACCATTTACTAGAATTACAAGTCCCTCTTCCAAATTTCTCTATACCCCTGTAGTTTCAATATTTTCCTTAAAATGTAATGACAAGTTTCAGCTCTACCTTTGAGACCTTTCTGGAGCTCAGTTAGAGGTGATTTCCCTGTCTTTGGCTCCATGCAAACTGTAGCTTGAAATGGATATATAGACTGCATTAATATGGATACATAAGCATTCAAATCTTTAAGTACTTCTGGAACAGGTACTATTTCTAAGTTGTTGTGTACTGCTCTAGTAAGCATTTTGTTTTCCTCTAACTTATTATAGCAGTACTTACACATAACTTGTCGGGTGGACAAGTCAAACCGTTCCTCTACAAGTAAGTAAACAGCAAATTCACACCACTTATCATTATTCTCTTTTTCACCTTTAATATACAAATCAACATTACCAGTTTGACTTTTGTAGTGAGTGCGTCGATAACATATAAAAACACAGTTTGATTGCTCTGAACAAACTGCGTTAAAGTTTCTAATCTCTTTTTCAAAATTACCAACACTAATACCTATCTTTTGTTCTGCAAATCCTGTTGTTACCAACTCTTCATTTTCCCTAAATTCCTGTTCTGGTCCAAAGAAACGAAATTTCATAGCATCACAAACCTTTTCTACTTCTGCTACACTGCTATGCAAAATAGCTCTATTAATTTCTCCCAAATATAGAGCAGGAGTTTTCACATAATAAAGCCTTCTCACAAAAGTTCTAATTTTGGAGTGGTGTACACCTAACATTCTGAAATGATGAAAGCTGCTTTGACAAACGTTTTTGACAGACAAGCTAGTGAGTGTCCTTGTAAATTAGTAAGCTTTCTTACTTTGCATGGATCTAATCCTTGCAAAGACCGTATTATCTTTTTTAAACTTCTGCAAGGAAACATACGGAGGAAATTTCTCAATATATCAATTGATTCTTGTTGAATACTGCAAACACAACTACAATTCCATTTGTACACAGGGGCCTGCCTACGCCTTCCTTGCACCTCTTCAGCAATCAATTCAACATTTCTATGTACCATTACTTCTTTTGGAATAGGAGTTGCATCTTTCATCTAATAACATCATCCAGATTCATCAACTGCATGCACTAATATGTTGTCTTGCAAGTAGCCTTTTTCGTTAAAGAAAGGCTCAGTACTCTTAGTTTGTATCCATTCACCACTAAAAACTTTACAAACGTTACTTCTATTAACAAGTCTTTTGTTTTGGCTCTGTCTCCTCATAGACAACATTATTTTGTCCAGTGACTTCATTCTGTTTAAAACCAAGATAAATAGTTTCCTCTTCAGAGCAAACGCCTTATCAACTTTACCTTCAACATATTCCTGTTGTCTGATTGCTTGTGTTCTTCTTTTATACTTCTTCAGAGATGCTAACAAGTTGCAAATTATTCTACTATGGAACATTCTACCTGTGACTTCCTGGAACTGCCTCTGCCTACTGCTTAAAGTCTCTCCTTTATTTAATAACTTCTTACTTTTTATATCAGAGACTTACTGTGCTTTGATACTTGGTGTTATAGTTGTGTTTTCGGTTATTTCTTTTTGCACTGTTTCCAGTAGTGCACAAACAATTTTAAGAAATTTCTTTGTCCTCTTACCTGCACTTTTTTCTCTATCACCAACTTTTCTGCATTTTGTCCCTTTTGTTTCTCAGTTCTAAGGAGACGCTCTGATTGCTGCTGCTTCTTTCTTCTCTGAGTTTTTGTTGGCATGGTAATTCTCTGTAGATAACTAGATATTGATGTCTGAAAACAAAAATTGAGAAGTACATTCACCACTTACTTATGTATCACATTACATATTTTAACCATTTAAACATTTACTTTACATGAGCATATATAGCTCAGGCAATCTCAGACTACATGTGTTACCTTTTAAGTACATAGCACCATCCCCTATTAACTACCCACAGCCTACCTTAGTGCTCAGTTATATGTAATACAAGAGCAGTTTACACCTTGTGTACTAGTTTGAAGTGACAACACATCCCTAATAGTAAAATTGTATGCACAAGCTAAAGTATAGCAGCCCTAATACATAATGCAAGGGTTACTTCTTTGTATGATAGAGTTGACTGTGAATTGTTTACAAGATATATGAATGAGTGTGTTAGTTCCTATCTGGGGCTGTCATTGGATATATATACACATTTATTAGCAAATCACTACCTCTCTTTGTGACATGTATGTTTCTCCAAATGTTTTTTAAGGAGCTGTATGGATTGTCTCCTGGGTGTGCTAGTGAGTATTCAGTTACTTAAGTGTGTGCAACTGCCTCCATTAGCGCAAGATACATATAATTTCTGTCTCTCTGTGTGAATACTTAAGTGCTTTTTTGAGTATGTCACTGAGTGTTTTAATGTCTCGTTGATTTTCTACGTAAGTATGTCAGATTGAAATGTGGGTGGCAGGGTGGATGTATAATTGAACACATGGGTCTCTAGGAAGGCTTATAGCTCACTAAAACTTCAGAGTATAAGTGTTACTTTTTAAGCATATAGCACCCTCCAATATTACCTAGCTGCAGCCTATCTCTGTGGTGAGTTATACGTGGTAAAAGAACAGTGTATGCCATCACTAGCACTTTTAAATGTGAAGGTTTGCCTAGCAGTAAAATTGCATGCACCGGCTCAAGTATAGCAGACCTGAGACATAATCCAAGGGCTACTTCTATGCATGGTAAACTTGAAAGCGTCAGTTATTCAGCAGATATCTCAGTGCTTCAGTTCCTATCTAGGGCTCTGATTCCATGTGTACGTAAATTTGTTACTAAATCACTGCCTCTCTTTGTGTCATATATGGTTCTCTAAATGTGTCTAGTATGGCCTGCATAGATAGCCTCATGGGTGTATTAGTGAGTATTGGGTTATTTAAGTATGTGTGAAACTGCCTCCATTAGCACAAGATACATATCAGTTGTGCCTGTCTGTGTGAGTGAATGTTTACGTGCATCTCTAACTACCTCACTGGGTGTTTCAATGTCTATCTGCTTTTCTACTTAGATATGTCAGATTTAAGTCTAGGTGTAGACTGCATGTATAATTGGGCACATAGGTCTCTAGGAGTGTATATAGCTCACTGAAACATCAAAGTGCATCTTTTATTTTGTAAGAACATAGCTCCCTGTGCTATGGCCTATCTACAGCCTACCTCATTGTTCAGTTATATGTGGTACAAGAACTGTTTACACCTTGTGAAGCAGTTTTAAGTGATAAGACACCCTAGCAGTAAAACTACATGCCCAAGCTCAAGTATACCAGGCCTGAAACATAATCCAAGGGCTACTTGTCTGCAGGGCAAACTTAAAAGTGTTACTTGTTAAGGAGATATCTGAATGAGTGTTTCAGGTCCTATCTAGGGCTGTGATTCCATGTGTATGTAAATTTGTTAGGAAATCACTACCTCTGTTTGTGAGATTCTCTAAATGTGTCGATAAGGGGATGAATAGATTACCTCCTGGGTGCATTAGTGAATATTAGGTTATTTAAGTGTATATGAAACTGCCTCCATTAGCACAACATACGTATCAGTTTTGCCTGTCTGTGTGAGCGAATGTTTACATGCTTCTCTAACTATCTCACTGTCTGCTTTTCTACTTAGGTATGTCAGATTTAATTCTGGGTGTTGGCTGGATGTATAATTGGGCACATAGGATTCTATGAATGCATATAGCTCACTGAAACATCAAAGTGCATCTTTTATTTTTTAAGTGCATAGCTCCCTGCACTATGGCCTAGCTACAGCCTACCTCAGTGTTCAGTTATATGTGGTACAAGAACAGGTTACACTTTGTGTAGCAGTTTTAAGTGATAAGACATACCTACCAGTAAAACTACATGCCCTATCTCAAGTATACCAGGCTTGAGACATAATCCAAGGGTTACTTGTCTGCATGGTAAACGTGAAAATGTCAGTTGTTTAGCAGATATCTGAATGAGTGTGTCAGTTGCTATCTAGGGCTGTGATTCCATGTGTATGTAAATGTGTTACTAAATCACGGCCTCTCTTTGTGACATATATGGTTCTCTAAATGTCTCTGTAAGTGCCTGCATAGATTGCCTCCTGGGTGTATTAGTGAATATTGGGTTATTTAAGTGTGTGTGAAACTGCCTCCATTAGCACAAGATAGATATCAGTTGTGCCTGTCTGTGTGAGTGGATATTTACGTGCTTCTCTAACTACCTCACCGGGTGGGGCGTGGCCAAGCCGCCGACCGTAATGGCCGTGCAGGCTTGAAGCTCCGTCCCAAACCATTGCCGATAGGCCCGCCCGGGGGATGTAAACGGCAATAAACATCCAGGAGACGATGCGTGAGGGGGCACTGATGTAACCGGTGTAGAGCGTGGGGCTGTGGCCGGTCGCGGTGCGGATCGGCACCGGTGTGCGTAGCCAGCATGGGTCGCGGCCTGCGGCCATAAGTGAAGTCGGGGACTAAAGTAGCGGGAGACGCGCCCCGGCACCCCCACCAGTAACTGCCATGGATCAGGCCTGTTCCAGCAGGAGGCGGGTTAAGGAGAAGCGGGGGCGTCCAGAGTGCATAATCCCTATTCCTGCTAGTTCTACAGTCATTCCCCGGATGTCCTGCGGTGATAGGGATCGCGGGCGAGCCTGGGACCGGCTGCCGGGCCGGGTACTGCGGAACGACGCTACTCGCTCCTCCCCTGCTGATATGCCCTAGAAGACGTTCGGGCAAGGCCCCCTCTATCCGGTACCACGCATCAAGGGGCATTAAGGATAGTGCACGACCCCTGCACGCCGAGGAGACACAGCAGCAGACACCCAGGCTGCGGTAGGCCCTGGCCGCTGGCATAGTTGGCCTGCATAGCGCAGAGAGACTGAGAGGGGGGAAGAACCGCACTGCTGGTTGGACAGACCCTCTGGCCTGTGGCATGGGCCGGAAAGATCCCAAACAAAGCACCCTCCCTTTTAAGCCACCAGGCACCAGCACAACAACCCAGCAAGGAAACATGGCGGAGGCCAGTGGTACACATACGACTGGTGCAGCCGGGTCAGATACCGTACTAACGGAGCTCAGGGCAGGCTTCAGGGCACTGGATACCCGCTTTGACACCCTGGAAAGGAGACTGGAAGCCATGGGAGCCCGGCTCGACAACCATGAGGGACCCTTAAACACGGCTGAGAATAGAATTTCCGACCTGGAAGACGGCACTGCCCAGACCACCAAAAAGATGGAGCAAATGGAGAAACTCCTTAAGTCAGTCGCAATCAAGAATGAGGATTTGGAGGCAAGGGGGCGGCAGAATAATGTGCGAGTCATGGGAGTGCCTGAATCCACCAACACTGGGCGGCTGGATCGGTTCATGGAAACATTACTTACCGATCTCTTTGGAGTTGAGTCCTTCACCACTACATTTGTAGTAGAGCGTGCGCACCGCATTCTTGGGTTGTGGCCGAACCCGGGCTGCCCGCCGAGGCCTATCATAGCTCGCTTGCTTAACTTAAGAGACAGAGATACCGCCCTGAGGATGGCACAAGAGAAGGGCCAGTTGGAGTGGCAAGGGTCATCCATTTCTCTATTCCCGGACTTTACTGCAATGGTCCAGGATGCAAGATGAAAATATGCCGGGGTGAAGGCGGATCTCCGAAAGCTGGGGCTGCTATACGGGATGCTTTATCCCCCACGGCTAAAGGTGGACGTGGATGGACGGTCCAGAATATTTGACTCCCCCCATGAGGCCCAGGAATTCTGCCAGAACTACTCCAAGTCGGGGCAGCAGTGAAGAACGCCTTCCCCGCAATCGCAGAACATCCCGGACTCAGGCGCAAGTGTGGATCTTTTCACGGCCAGCTAAATAAGCTAGTAGTCCCTTAGACAGACAAATAATCTTGTTTCTGCGTAACAGGTTTGGGGTGCAGTGGGCACTTCCCCCGGGAACGGACTCTCTACATACTTTCAGATGCATATGCGCCAAGTGTAGTGGGAAATCGATGTGGCGTTGCCACCCCCCAAGTGCGGATGCACATGGTTGAGTTGACGCAGTATAGCATAATGTTGTTTTTTCATTTTAATTCTAACTTTGTTGTTGGAGGTTGGGACTCTCCCCTGCAGTTTGGTATGGGAGGTGGTTGGGGGGAACTTGGGTTTTCAAGCAATTGCTGGCAATATGGTTTAATCGGCATGTTCAAGTAGAGTGCAAAAATTGTATTTTAGAGGCAGACACAATTCGTAATCAGGAGTTAGGTTATGGTTAATAAGGTACAATTGGAAGCTAACGTAGTGCTAATGTCCTGGAATGTAAGGGGCCTTAATAATGCCCGCAAATGTAAGCTAGTAACCAACTATATGCATTGTCACCAGGTAGACATTGCTTTCATACAAGAAACTCACCTAGCGTCTTCCGTGAAAGTATCACTGGCAAGCAATTGGGGGGGGGGCACATCAGTACTTTGCTGGATACAGCTCGCATGCAAGGGGCGTGGCGATATTGATACACAAACGAGTGCCGTTCAGGGAGGTAGAGGTGTATCGAGACTCAGGGGGGCGATATTTATTGTTAAAGGGGTGCTTGCTTGAACACTCAATATTGTTTGTAAACATTTATGCGCCAAATATCGAAGACCCTGATTTCTTTGATTCCATTCATACACACATTGAGCGAATGGCGGCAGACCAAATCTGCCTGGGTGGGGATATTAATTTACTGCTGGATCCGACACGCGACAGCACAGCAACCACTGCAGATAGAAAGCCTAGGGCCAGGAGGGCGATGCGAGATATCATTGATAGTTATGGACTGGTTGATGCGTGGAGACACCACAGCCCCAGCCAGGATGGATAGACACACTATTCTGCACCTTACAACACATGGACCCGGTTGGATTATTGGTGCCCTTCGGCTGGAGTGGCGCTATGGATTAGCGATGTGAAACATCTCCCACGCACATTGTCGGATCACTCACTAGTTGTACTACTGCTGAGAGTTCCACGCGCAGGGGGGGTAGAGCGACCATGGAGATTCCCCGACATGGCCCTGAGAGACACGGTATTCGTGTCCGAATTGAGCGCTGCGATAAGTGAATATTTTTCATTGAACGTGGGCACAGTGACATCCAAAGCCACGCTATGGGAGGAGTTCAAGGCCTACACCAGGGGAATATGCATATCAAAGAGCGCAGGTGTGCTCAGGGATCTGAGGCGTACACTTACACAAATAGAAGCACAGCTGGTAGAACTTGATCAACTGGATGCGCAACCCCGTAGCCCCCCCAGTTTGCAACGCCGCGCAGCCCTTCTAGCGGAGTTTCGCGAAGCAGCTGAGCGTGAGGCACATTATCTCGGCAAATACGCGACTGCTAGGCGCTTTGGGGAGGGTGAACGGCCGGGTAGGACTCTTGCCAGACTAATGCAGCAGACTCGCAGACCGACATATATATCTGAGCTGAATCGCGTATAATTGGCAATGTGGGAACCCTCTGAGAGGTGCTCACATATTACACAAGACTGTACACCTCAGGAGCTACTGGGCACCCACAGGCTTACAGTGACTACTTAGATGAGATCTCAATGGTCTGGATGGAAAAAGCACACCAGGAGTTTTTGGCACAGCCATTTACGGAAGATGAGGTGACTGAAGCCATTAATGCTCTGGACGGCTCTAAGGCTCTGGGGCTAGATGGGTTTTTGGGATGCTTTTAGGTTTAAATCTTTTTATTGAGTCAACAGCCAGTGCAGCAATGTGACATGCGAAAAACTGCAATGCATGGGCTACGCAGAGCCCAGGAGAAAGCTTTAGCACAAATCACCAACTGAAGATGTGAAATTCGGGATGCTTTTATAAGAAATACAAAGATATCCTTGCGCCATATCTTATAGATGTGTATCAAGAAGCGGTAGATGCAGGCGTGCTCCCGCCCACCCTGAGAGAGGCGGTCATAATCCTACTTCCGAAACCCGGTAAGGATCCACTGCGCTGTGGTTCCTACAGACCACTGTCACTTTTAAATTTTGATAATAAGATCCTAGCTAAAATACTAGCAACGAGACTAGCCCTAATAGTAGAAAAACTGATTTCGCCCGCTCAATCAGGGTTTATACCTCACAAGTCAACAGCGCTTAACTTCCGTACGCTGTTTGCCACACTACATAGGATATCACCGTCGGTTCCAGAAGCTGCTGTGCTGCTCGACGTGGAAAAAGCTTTTGATTCGCTTGAGTGGCCTTTCCTATACGCTACACTGGGTCGCCTGGGGTGCTAGATCGGTTTTTAGTGGTTGTTAAACTATTGTATACACAGCCCACAGTGCGCATACACCTTAACGGCACGCTGTCGACCGAGTTTCAACTTACACGGGGAACACGGCAGGGATGCCCACTCTCCCCTTTATTGTTTGTGTTAGCATCATCTGCAGGAGCGGCACAGTCATCGGGGCCTACAGTTTAACACAGGACCTTTGCTACTCACACTATACGCAGATGATATTATATTATATGTGCGACACCCGGATGACAACTTTGCACCGCTTCTGCGTGACGTGACAAGATATGGCACCCTATCTGGTTTATGCATTAACTGGGAGAAATCAGAGGTGTTCCAGCTGACGGAGGCGACCTGTGGTAGGCTTGCGGAGTTTCCATTGAAGTGGTGTGAGGACTCCGTCAAGTATTTAGGAATTCATATACACAGAGAGAAGGATCGTATCCTCCAGTTGAACTATGGCCCGGTAATGGAAAAGCTGGGACGTAACATAGAGCGGTGGTTGACGCTACCCCTGTCGATAGCAGGAAGAATAGTCATCGTTAAAATGGTTGTCCTCCCACAATTTTTATACCTATTCCATAATATTCCAATTCCGTTATGTAATAGCTTCTTCTCAGCCCTTCGAACACTGTTGATACGACTCGTCTGGGGTGGTAAACAACCCCGCGTCAGCTGGGACACACTAATGTTGCCTTATGAGAGAGGAGGGTTTGGGGTACCAAATTTTCATGTCTACTATCTGGTGGCGCAAGCGAGCTTTGCTCGGCACTGGTACCATGCGGATAGGAAGATTCCCTACTTCAGACCGGAGGCCGACTTGGCACTTCCGGTGCCCCTCAATACCCTGCTGCCAGTGGGGTTCCCGCAGGATGTACGGGATATTCAAACACTCTCCACAACTAGTTGGGCATGGCACAAATTATTAAAGATAATGGGATCACGTATATTGTATTCACCCGAAATGCCACTAGTGGGAAATGGCTGGATTCCCATTCTGTAGGAGGCGCTTGTAAAGCGTACGATAGCTAAACTCCACTTTGTAACATTCGGAGATCTATTCCCTAAGGGGCACGTCTTCTCACGCACGGAGGACCCCTGTTTTCGCGAGGCTACAGTCATGGACCACTTTGTCCTGCAAAGACTTCAGAGAGCTCTGAGAACTCATGTTTTCAGCTATCCATTAGAACCCCCTGAATTCCCAATCCTGGCAGGCAATGTCAAAGCAGGAGATGGGACGCATCTTATGGCCAGAATGTATAGGGCTGCGGTGGCCTTGCTGCCTTCCCGGGACGCTGGGGTGCGTGCGGCTTGGGAGCGGGACCTCGTACATCCTATTACGGACATACAATGGGGTAGGTGCTGCACACAAATACGCCGAGTCTCCCCCAGCCACCGTCACAAGCTGCTGCACTTTAAATTTCTTTGGAGGGCTTATAAGACACCTAGCGCACTACATCAGATAGACCCATCTCGATCACATTCATGTCCGAAATGCCACTCCCCAGATGCGGACTTTGCACACATTACGTGGACATGCGCTAAAATAATGGGCTACTGGACAGCAATATTTAGGGAAATTTCCCGAATGATAGAAATGGTGATTACACCCACGCCATTTATGGCGTTGCTTGGGTACACACATGACCTCCCCAAATCTAACAACGGTTTGTTGCCATTGCACTGCTTATCGCCAAACGCAAAGTGGCTATTAATTGGGGTAGTAAACACGCGCCTACAGTACACTCCTGGCTGCGCAGTATGACATATTGCAACACTAACAGTGACACTTATGCACAGTTACAACCACCCACTGCTAGGCCCCATTGACATATGGCAACCATTCCATTCCTACCTGCGGGAATTGCGGGACACTGGTGGCACTTCAACACCGGCACAACACACTCCTGAATTGGACGGGACGGAAGAGGGTACATATGGGACAGCTGGCACAGAGCAGGATTTGTAACCTTAATATGTATGCTTTCTGCTCCCTGTAATACAGATGCCTTGTGCCTACTGTTAACCTTGTAAACCGATGTCTGCTATTTGACTTGTATTTTCCTTTAATGGGTCATACCCTATACTGCACTGTAACCAAGTTTGCAACTTGTGGAAAAACAATAAAAAGAATTATAAAAAAAAAAAACCTACCTCACTGGGTGTTTTAGTGCCTGTCTGCTTTTCTAGTTAAAAATGTTAGATTTAAGTCTGGGTGTGGGGTGGATGTATAATTGAGCATATAGGTAAATCTGTCTCCAAGGGGCTCCATGCTGGGTGTTTTACTGTATCTGTGCTATTGTATTTAGCTGTCTCATATTGAAGCCTGGGTGGTATAGTGCATGTATAAATGGGAACATGGGTCTGTAGGAATGCATATACCTCACTCAATCTTCAGAGGACATGTCTTAAGTTTAAAGCATATAGCTCCCTACACTATGGCCTAGCTCCACCCTTCCTTAGTGCAGACTCATATGTTCTGAAAGAGCAGTTTAAACCTTGTGTATGATTTTTAACTAAGAAGACAGCCATAAGAGTAAAACGGCATGCACAAGTCCATTACACCACATCCAACACATAATGTATAGGTTTCTACTTAGGTATGTCAGATTAAAATATGGATAGCACATTGCATGTACACTTCAAAACAAAAATCTTTATAAGCTCATATACCTCACTCAAATATTCAAAGTACATATCTTACATATTAAGCACATAGCACCCTGCGCTACGGCCTAGCTAGCAGTCCCATGACATGTTTCAGAAAATGTACCAGTATCTGAGTATCTATTTTGAAAGTGCAAGACATATGAACGTATATAGCTTAATAAATACCTCAGTGCCTGTATTATGAATTAGAAACATATATATAACTACCTTTGAAACAGCTACATCTACATATAAGTGCTTCTTTTGATACATCAATGGGTGAGAGAGAGCCTCTTTGCTTTACAAACATATATGTCACGTGCATCATAGGTGCTATCCTTTATATAGAGCTTGCCATAACAGTGCCTACAAATTATATTTCATATGTCAATCTGCATATCATTAACACCTACACTAAAGAGTATGTAACACATATCTATCAACTTTGACAGATTCATAGTTCAGATAGATCTACAGTGCATAGTTTCCACTTTCAAATGTGAGTGTTCTAGTCTTATTTTATAATGGAACAAATAAGACTACAGCTCCCAGAATACAAATAAACACATTTGTTATAAGCAGCACATCATATATACACATATAAACTTTGACATCTTATACTACATTACAACATATAAGTGTAACCATTAGTGTTCAGTCTTTTCTTCTACCATTTACAGAATGGAGTAAGGGAATTCAACTGCAAAACTGCACTCCATTGAAACACATTCTAAACGAACTTGACAGGCACCCAATCTGCACCTGAGACAAACTATGTCTTAGTTACCTTTTAAAAGATACATAAAAACACTTACAATTTCAATTATATATCATCCTTTCTTTTTTAAATACTTATATATATTTCAAAATCTTTTATTACAATATGACATAATTATATACCTTATTAATCAATTTTTTGACTTACAAAGAAATGTAATTAACATACCAGAATATTGAGTTTGTTGGTAAAATCGCTTTTTTCTTTTATTAGATAGATACAATATTCTCATGGTTTGTAAAAATTTAGCACAAGAATAGCATACCACTCTCATACAAAGCAACAATAAATGGCAACCTTCTGAACTTTGCATTGCCTGATACTGCAAAAGGGTGCGAATAAACACACTCCTTTCATATTCAATTGTTGTAACTGCATTTCTAAATGGTTACTGTCTATTAAGCCTTTCACTTCTTTTTAGAGGTAGCTCAAAATGTATGCCTTTGTGTCAATACTTGTGACGTAATCGCGATCAACGTAATGAATATGCAAAAAAAAAGGAAGTTGGAATACCTACTTTCCTTTATACTTTTAGATTTTTAACTCTATACTATACTTTTTTGCAAACTCCTCACTAGGTAATCTCACTTACATTTTAAAACAATGAACCTAAACCTCTCCAATTTAAAAAAACATTAATATTTGCCTCTTGAACACCCTTCCCCAATACACCCTCTGCTGATTCTCCATAGAAACCCACTAGAACCAGTAGGTCACATGTTCACAGCACACTCCAGAAGGGCCATACGTTACTAAATGAACTACAGCAGGTGTAGTTTACTGCACATACTGTAAAGCATTTCAAACTCTCTATTATATTTTTTTCTATTTACCAGAGCCAATCAAACATCTATTTACTAATCATTTCCAAAGGCGACCTACTTTTTTCGCCTGCATATTCCCTGCACCCAATCAAATATTTAGTTTTTTTCAAACCACCAGCGCACATGCATTTTCACTATTGTTCATAGTACCAATGTGATATTCAGCTCCAGGCCTGTCCTGTGTGATACTCCTCCTCCCTACAAAATGCTTACACTTTGGATTGTGGGCCACAGCTATGTCTATTGGGCTGCTGAGGCTGCAAGAAAGAGAGGTATTAACAGGGACTTGAGTTTGGCTAATGTGGACATTACTTGGATTGGGCAGAGAAGATTAAGGTTTCATCAATTAGTGCTTTTGGTTAAAAGCATTGTGGATTCACCAGCCCCTCACCTCATGATTGTGCACTGTGGTGGCAATGCCCTAGGCACATTAACTGGAGTAGGACTGGAGATCCTAATGAAGGATACTTTTGCTGAATTGATGATGCTTTTTCCTCACACTGCCTTGGTGTACAAAAATGGTAGTGGTCTAATCATGTCTGTCCACAGATTGACAAAGCCAGGAAACATATTAATAAAACTGTGTCCGCTTTCCTCAGAGACTATAACATGAGCTCTATCTACAACAACAACCTGCGTTTAAACATGCATGGAATCTATAAAGTGATGAAGTTCACTTTACAGACGAAAGAAATAGGGTGTTTCTAAGCAACATGAAACTCTGCATACAGTCTTATCTGTAGCTGTCTTAGGCACACTCTCAACACATAGGCTCTTGTCAGAGCCACTCAAGGGCCCAAAGATTTTTTCATTTTCGTTTTAAATATATTTTTTTAATTTATAGAAAATGCGAGGACGTCGAGATGATCGCAATCACGCTGTGAAACCGTAAAGCAAACATTCAACGACCACCGCCACATTCAAAATTTTGAACTTGAAAAATTCCACCTAACTATTACAATACACATATTACTAACTACATCACTGCTTAAAAAGCATGTTTATACACATATTTTTCTAGTGAGTTTAACAAAAAAAGTGTTTGAACCCTACTTTTCGTCTTTACGATGACGCCGAGAGCCGCAATGACTTTGATAACTGCGACAATTGGGCCTTTTGTAATAGGTGTAAAACACATATTTTCACACATTTTACAGTCTTTTAGACACTAGGGTTTAGTACTGCACTGTTGAAAGTCATATTTTTGTAGGGAGTTTGTATAAAAACAATCTTTTAAACCGATTTTCGTTTTTTGCGATAACGCTTAGAGTCGCAATGACGTCAGTAACCGTGACAATCGCGCCTTTTTTATAAAGTGCAAAACGCATATATGCACACATTTTACAGTATTTTAGCCACTAGGGGCCAGATGTATGGCCATTCATTTTTGCAAGTCGCAAATTGCGTCAAATTGCGACTCGCAATTTGCGACTCTCAAAAATAAATGTACAACAGTGTCTCAGACACTGTTTGCGATTCCCAATGGGGTCGCAAATTGCATGCCTCATTAATATTCATGAGGCTATCGCAATTTGCGACCCCATTGGGAATGGCTCACACTCACAGGGATGGTGGCCTGCTGGAGTCAGCAGACCACCATGTCTGTGACTGCTTTTTTAATAAAGCTGTTTTTTTTAAAATGCTGCCTGTTTTCCTTAAAGGAAAACAAGATGCATTTAAAAAACAGAAAAATGAAACTTTTCAGTTTCATTTTTTAAGGGCAGGCAGTGGTCCCTGGGACCACTAACTGCTCTTAAAAATATTTACGCACCCATTCACAAAGGTGAAGGGGTCCCCTGTGGACCCCTTCCCGTTTGTGAGTGGCTTACCACCCTTTTGAAAAGGGTGGTAAACTGCTAGTGTTTTGCGACCGCATTTGCGGTTGCAAAACAATCTTACATAGGTGATGGACTCGCTATTAGGAAGGGACGCCCATGTCACGCCCTTTCATAATAGCGGGTCGCAAACCATATTTTGCGAGTCGCTAATAGGTTAGCAACTCGTAAAATATGGTTTGTACATGGGGCTGACCTATTTTGCGGTCGCAAACTGGGCAATTTTTGTTTGCGACCCCAAAAACCGGTCGTACATCTGCCCCTAGGGGTTTGTTAGTGCAATGTTTAAAATCATATTTTCTGGGTAGTTTGTGTAAAATTAATCTTTAAAATTGATTTTCCGTTTTCGCTGTGATGCCAGGTGTCGCACTAACGTCGGTACCCGCGATCACGGCGAATACATCACGAAATGACAGAATGTAGACATTCAGCCACCACCACATTCAAAACGTATAACTGCTAAATGGATTATAACCAACAAACTAAACACATTACTATCTAAATGACTCTATAATACTATAATATCATGAATAACTCCCTTAATATCTAAATAACACATTCTATAACTCTTTCAGTGGAATCTGTGACTGCATGCATCACTGTGTCAGTAAATTTCTCATTCACTGTATAAGAATTTGAGTGAATCTGTGAGATGGTGCATCAGTCTATCAGTGGTTCTGTAACTACTGTGTGACTGTCTCAGTGCATCTATGAGTGGGTGCATGAGTGTCCCAATGGGTCTGTGATTGGTTGCATGAGTCTCTCAGTCGATCTGTGAGTAGGTGCATGAGTGCCTTAGTTCATTTGTATGTAAGTGTATAACTGTCTCACTGGATCTGTGAGTGGATACATGAGTGTCTAAGTGGGTGTCTGAGTGGGTGAGTGAGTGGGTGCATAAGTGTCTGAATGGGTCTGTGAGTCAGTGCATGATCTCTCAGTGGGTCTGTGGTTGGGAGCGTGAGTATCTGAGTGGTTCTGTGAGTGGGTGCATGGGTCACTGAGTGGGGCTGTGAGTGGGTGCATGTGTTCCTGAGTGGGTCTGTGAGTAGGTGCATAAGTCTATGAGTGTATGAGTGACTGGATGCATAAGTCTCTGAGCGGGTCTGTGAGTGGGTATGTTATTATCTCACTAGGTATCTGAGTGATCCCTGGGGCCAGATGTAGTTATCATAAGCGGTTCATAAGTCACTGAATGGTCTGTGACTGGGGGGTTAGAGTCTGAGTGGGTCTCTGAATGAGTGCATGAGTATCTGAGTGGATCTGTGAGTTTGTGCGTGGGTCTCTGAGTGGGATTGTAAGTGGGTATATCAGTCTCTGAGCGGGGCTGTCAATGGTTGTACAAGTATCTGAGTGGGGTCTGTGAGTGGGTGCATTGAGACTGAGTGGGTCTGTGAGTGGGTGCATCATTCTCTGAGTGGGACTGTGCACATGAGTGTCTTAGTGGGTCTGTCAGTGGAAGCATGAGTCTCTCAGTAGGTCTCTGAGTGGGAGTATGAGTCTTTGAGTGGCTCTTTAGCTGGGTGCCATAGTCTTTGAATAGCTCTGTCACTGCTTGTATAAGTCTCTCAACGGGTCAGTGAGTGGGTGCATGAGTGCCCAGGTGGGTCTGTCAGTGGGTGTTAGAGTCTCTAAGAGGGAACGTGAGTGGGAGCATGAGTTTCTGAGTAGGTCTGTACATGGTTGCGTGACTCTCTGAGTGAGTCTGTAAGTGGGTGCATGAGTATCTGAATGTGTATGTGAGTTGATGCATCAGTATCTCAGTGTATATGTGACTGTATGTATAAGTGTCTGAGTTGGTATTTCAATGGCTGTATAAGTGTCTAAGTGAGCTTGTGAGTGCGTACATGAGTCTGTGACTCTGACCAGCAGTCTGTACAAATATATATAAATAAAATGGAAAGCGGTAGTAGTGGGCCCAAATGGGAAAATTACTGCACCTCGTACAGAGACTTAAATGTATCAGATTATTAGTGAGAATGAGGTACATTAGAATCATATATATGAAGAAGAGGTGCCTACGCAGTTCTTGCACCCTACAACCAGAGGTGAGCCCTATACATTAGATACCTAATGTAAACCAAGTGAACTCCTGCATTGTAAGGATAGTCACAAATGACCATATGTATGGACTGGAACGACCTCGCTTTTCCAAAACCTCTGGGATGGAAGGGGGTTGATAAAACTTTTCTGTTCTATTTCCTGCTTGCTCTGGACTTCCATCCCAGGATTACTAGGATCAAGACTACAAGACCGCCTTGAAAAAGTCTTAAAAAGAAGAAACACGTGTTGGCAGATCTCTTGCTGGAAGTGTTGCTGCACAGAATAAACTTAAACACAGAGAGAGAAAGGGTAATTTCAATGGAGCCACTCTCGGTCCCCTTACAATATATAGATAAACAACGAAAGAGTGATTCCGAACTAATGTCTTGCACAAGGCAAAAGGAGTCACATATGTTTTTTAGAAGAACCCTTACTCACCAACCTAGTTGGTGACATGCTTCATCGTAGGGTTCCCACCCGAGGGGCCGAATGCCTCTCGGGTGTGCTACGACGCCTGATTACAGCGGAGCAGGTTTTTGACTGAAAAGTGAAGAGAGAATGAACAGTAACACCATGGATATTAAAATTGCCTTTACTTAACCTAAATCATTTTTAATGATGGAAAAGTAAGGCAAGATTAATAGAGGTGAAAGTGGATGTCTTTACTGGTTAAATTGACCAATGACATCCCTATGTGAAATTTGTGATAGTGGCCGGTCTACATGTTTCAGCCTCAGTGTGCAAAATAGCGAGGCTTTCGTCAGGACCAGTAATGATCCACGGGGTCCTGGAACGGGATTGTACCAGGTGCAGAGAGGGCGTTTGGTCTTGGTGTATGTGTGACTACAGATCAACACCCCCTGCTAGGATCCATGGGGTAGGAACTTTCTACAGCCCATAAACCATTAACGTTTTCTTTCAGACTACGCTGAGAGTCTAAAACCGTAAGTTTGCGGTAACAATTGTCACAGGAGAGGGTGCACCTTAGCAAGTGCATACCCCCGTGGCATTACTGGTCCTGACGAAAGCCGCGCTATTTTTCACACTGAGGCTGAAACATGTAGACCGGCCACTATCACAAATTTCACATAGGGATGTCATTGGTCAATTTAACCAGTAAAGACATCCACTTTCACCTCTTTTAATCTTGCTTTACTTTTCCATCATTAAAAATTATTTAGGTTAAGTAAAGGCAATTTTAATATCCACGGTGTTACTGTTCACTCACTCTTCACTTTTCAGTCAAAAACCTGCTCCGCTGTAATCAGGCGTCGTAGCACTCCCGAGAGGCATTCGGCCCCTCGGGTGGGAACCCTATGATGAAGCATGTCACCAACTAGGTTGGTGAGTGAGGGTTCTTCTAAAAAACATATGTGACTCCTTTTGCCTTGTGCAAGACATTAATTCGGAATCACTCTTTCGTTGTTGCACAGAATAAACCAACAGTGAAAATTCTTTGGATCTTGTCATTGGCGTCCGTGGGAAAAGTATTTGTTTGTCCCTCCAAAAGGACTGTTTAATTGGAAGGGATACTATGTTCTGATTAATGAATACCCATTATAGATGTGGTTATAACAACTATTAATGAGGGTGTTAGTGTTGCAGTTCTATAAAGTGTTCAAATATATATATATATTTTTCACCAATATTCATGCTGTCCTTGCTACGGTAAACAGCGGACCGCGCTGGAGGTCGCAATTTCATCGCAAATATCTTGCGTGAAAAAAAATCATTTTGGACGTATAACTTGTGTCACTAACACCCCCATTTCTCAAACATGGGGTCAGAGTATCTCCACCCTGACCCTTTATGTTACCTTTCACACAAATTTCCAGCCCCGGGAACCGTTCCTGATCGATAAAATGGTGGCCACAACTTTCTGCTCAGGTTACGTCCACCCAATCACAGCACTCCTGTTGGCGCGCGCATTCGCGATTGACTACGACATCGTTGTGAAATATACACGGCCAGAGATAGCAATATAATTTTCAATAAAAATTTCTCAAAAACTACTGAACAGATTTGCATCAAATAACAAAAAGCACAATCTGCGGAGCAACATCTAGCATTCTGCCAAATTTGGTGTAATTCCATCCAGCAGTTCGGGCTGTAGGTTCGACAAAGCGTTCCTATGGGAATTAAAATGGGAAAACACACTTTTTTACCCCTTTTTCTCGGCCTCCACTTAACAGATCACCCCAAAACTTCCCATGCACAACAGAACTTACTTTGATACTTTTTAAAAACAAATTGTGAAGATTCGTCAAACAACACCAAAGATATAGGCAAGTCAAAAAACACTTTTCCTATGTAAACTAGGTCCTAACTGGTAAGCGGAATTGGGGATGTCAAGAGGTGGGCCACATTGTACATCGCTCTGATCCTGAAGAGTTGTCTCGCAAGCGCAAGTCTTGACAGAATTACACACCCAAGAAATACAAACTCCTCCCGGTCAGGTCAAGTGCATACATGGCCACCATGGATGATGTGTTACAGGCATTAGCAGCCACTCAACAAGAATTAGTCGCTTCTAACGCTGAAACTGGGGCATTAAGAGAAAAAGTTGAGAAACATCAAAGAAACCCTATTGATGTCTCTTCTGGTATGTCTCAGGTCCAAGTAACAGTACCACTGCCAATCCCGTTAGCTACCCCTGAGAGATATGCAGGGGATCCTAATAAAGTGCAGGCAGGAGATGCAGCTACTTGGACTGTTCCATTAGTTTGCGCTAACAAGCCTGTGTTAGCTGACTGGAACACATTTTGTTTGGAATTTGAAAGGGTGTTTGACAGAAGGGCCACAACCTTTAGTGCCGATAAAGAACTCTTGGAATAAAGACAAAGGAAAAATGATCTAGGGGCATATTTACAAGCCCCTTGCGTCACAGGTGCGTCACTTTTTATATGGGAAAAAGTTAATTTCCAGCGGCGCAAGGGGCTTCTAAATAAGACCCTTAGTGACATATCTGACAATCTTCAATCGTTTAGTAGCTGATAAAGCTTGGCCAGAAGAGAAATGTATGTTCCTTACTATCTAGGTTTCAGAGAAGAGTTGAAAGCTGTATTGGCCCAGAGCAATCGTCATCCCACCAATTGTACTGATCGGATAAACCTGACTTTATGACTGGACCACCATTTGGCGTACAGGGTATTTGATAAAAAAGAAAGGGGAAAGAACGTATGGACATTTCGACAGACTCACCAAACGATTGACAATGAGTTTACTGAGCAGGGTGTGGAACCAATGGAAATCAGAGCAATTCGCTCTCCTCTGTTTAAACAGGAAAAAGAGGCCTGCCAAATGTATAGGCAATGCTTGTACTGCGGGAAAAAAGGCCACTTTGTACGAGAGTGTCCCACAAAACCCAAGAGTCATGCCTTGTTCATCAATACTAAAAAAGGTAGCAGTATCCATGATGGGAGAAGACAGTGAGCTACCTGATGCCATTAAACCTGACAAGGTGGGTAAAAAGAATGGAAAGTTCCAGCCTTAGCCATATCAATTCTTATTGCTGGGTGATTTTAACATCCATAGTGAATGCACCTTCAATGTTGACGCACTGACACTCCTGGCAGACCTAGCCCTCTTGGGCTTATCTAAGCTCAATCATGGCCCCGCCCACACAGCAGGCCACACACTGGATATTATTTTCTCCAACTCTCCCAGTGTTCTGTGTGAGCCTCCTCAACAACTAACATGGTCAGATCATGCGTCAATTGAATTTTCTATTCAAGGCCCAAGGGAGATGAAAGGGTCTAACCCTGTCACTTACCATACCCGTAGACAATGGCAGAAAGTCACCCGGAGCGCTTTCAAGCCTCTTTTTCAGTGCCTTGGAACACTGCACCGGACAACATAGAGGATGCTCTTGCCAAATACAATTCAGCTCTCTCAAGTGCCATTGACCAACTTGCACCATTGAAATCACTTCCTAACCTCTCTAAGCATCCTCAGACCGCTTGGTTCTCTCCCCAGCTTCGAGCTCAGAAACAACTTTGTAGAAAACACGAAAGACGTTGGCGTAATACCCATGATGAGAGGGATAAAGACCGGTTCTTGGTCACTGTGTCTGGCTACCATAAAAATATAAAGGCTGCACGTAAAGCTCACATTGCATCCCAATTAGCCCAGGCTGGCAATGCTCCTAAAGTTTTATACCATATCCTTTAGTCTTTCACTCACCCCAAGGCCTGCGAGAATCTAGAGGTTCCCACGCAAATGCTCTGTAACGACATCGCACAATATTTCTCGCAGAAAATAGAGCTCATCTATGGAAAAATTGTCCCGTCAGGGAGCCAGTCTTTGGTTACCAGGACATCTGATCAGCCAGAACAGACTACCTCCCAGTTGCTAGAGAGCTTCCCCCCGGTGACCTTGGCAGATGTAGAAACACTGCTCCGCACTGTAAAATCTGGTTCCCCCCTAGATACTATCCCAGCCAAAGTTGTCACCTCTCTGGTCTGTCAACTGTCTCTTTCCATCGAATATCTCCTCAATCTCTCATTGAGAAAGGGTCACGTTCCGTCAGAATGGAAAGCAGCACAGGTTATGCCTATCCGTAAGAACGCCAAGGTTCCTTTGACGGATTTCTCAAATCTCCGCCCCATCTCGCTCCTTCCCTTCCTGAGCAAACTATTGGAGAAGCATATCAATAAACATCTCTCCAACCATGTCGAACTTACTGGTAGTTTAGACTCTTCCCAGTCAGGCTTCAGGCCCAAATACAGCACAGAATCAGATCTGCTAGTGGTCACAGATAACATCAGGATGACCCTAGACAGGGGCCAATCCACGATTCTGGTGCTGTTGGACCTATCTGCCGCGTTCGACACGGTTTCACATCAGATATTGCTCAGGAGATTGAAGGAGATCGGACTTAGAGACTCTGCCTTCCAGTGGATGACGAGTTTTCTATCTTCTCGCTCTCAGACCATCAATCTTGGCCCGTATAGCTCGGCAGCTATGGAACTGACCAAGGGAGTGCCTCAGGGCTCCTGCCTGAGCCCCACGTTGTTTAATATCTATGTTGCTCCCTTGGCCAACCTCCTTAGGGCATATGGGTTCATCCCCATCTCTTACTTCGACGATACACAGCTGCTTTTTCCTTTTGATAAATTTACTCCATTGGTACAGTCGGCCTTCTCCTCTGGCATGAGAGCTATCTCAAATTGGATGAGGAGTAACTTCCTCCAATGTAATGTTGGGAAGACTGAGATATTGCTCTTTGGAGATACCCCCTTATTATGGACTCCTGAATGGTGGCCTGCCGATCTTGGTGCTCCCCCTGCCCCAAAAATCCCTTGTTAAGAACTTAGGCATTCGCCTGGATCAGGCCCTTACTCTGAAGGAGCACGCTGCTCAGACAGCTGGCTCCTGTTTCCACACGCTGGGCTTATTACGCCGAGTCTTTCCCTTGCTTCCCGATTCAACTCGGAAGACTCTGACTCAGGCACTTATATTAAGCCGTCTGGACTACTGCAATGGCCTGCTGGTCTCTGCTAATGAGTCCTCGCTTAGCAGACTGCAGGTAGTCCAGAACACTGTGGCGCGATTGGTCCTCAACGCCCCTTCCAGGACTGCCTCCCGCCCTCTCCTTTGTCAGCTTCCCTGGCCTCCAATACGTGAACGGGTCAAGTTCAAAGTCTGCTGCACCATCCATAAGGCTTTATTCAACCTCGGTCCCGCCTATCTTTCGGAGAAATGTACACCTTACCTGCCGTCTAGGTCCCTTAGCTCGGGATCTAAGTCTCTTCTTGTGGTTCCCCGAGTCAGGAAAGCTAGATTGGGTGGGAAGGCTCTTTCCCACCTCGGTCCCCTCTATTGGAATAAGCTCCCTCTGCACCTGAGACAATGTTCCGACCACCTACAATTTAGAAAGCAGCTTAAGACTACTCTCTTCTGTCTCTGATTTTGCTGTAGAAGCTATTCTTTCCTGTTGCCCATCCGAAGCGCAGAAATACCCCTACGGGGGTCGATTCAGCCGCTATATAAACAAAAATAAATAAATAAATAAAATTAAAATAAAAATAAAAATAAAAATAAAATAAATAAATACGCGAAGATACTGTGTCCAATATCTTAGTTCCCATAGTTTTACAGGATCGAGAACAACAACATCAGGCAGCTCAGAAACTAGGTCTACTTAGAGTCGCTAGACCTTTTCCAGAGACTGCTGGATGTGGATGGGAAGCCTTTGATGTCCGGTACCATTATAGAACAAACTAGTCTTGTGACATTGAAGGTTCTTGCTGAGTTACAATAGCATGTTGAGGAAATTAAGTTCAATATAATTGACGCTCCTCAATATGGGATTCTTTTAGGAATGCCTTGGCTATGGAAACGTAATACCACAATCGGCTGGAAGCGCAAAACAGTGCGGGTTCATTCAAATGAGTGTAAAAAAAATATATTCAATCCTTTTCTCCTCATGTGATGGCTTTAGCACACTCCTTTCAGATAGCCAATGCTGCAGAAAAAGAGATTGACTTACCTAAATGTTATGAGATGTATGAAGATGTATTCAGTGAGACAAAGGCAGAGACCCTTCCCCCTCATCGAAGGTACAACAGCCAGATAGATCTGATAGCTGAAGCAGCGATCCCTTATTGCAGCATATACGCAAGAACCAGATACACAGCATTTGAGGGAGTATTTGGAACACTACTCTGGTATTGGTTATAACAGTCTTTTCTGCTCCCCAGCTGCTTCTCCTGTTTTATTTTTTTTATATCAAAAGCTAATGGTGATCTTTGCACCTGTATAGATTACAGGATGCTAAACAAAAACACCATAAATAATAGGTACCCTCTTCCTCTCATTTTGGTTCTATTGGACCAGGTGAAAGATGCAAAGATCTATACTAAAATGGATTTACGGGAAGCCTATCACAAGGAGAGAATGAAAGAAGGGGATGAGTGGAAGACGGCTTTTAAAACATGGTATGGTCGTTTTGAGTATACAGTGATGCTGTTTGGGCTATGTAATGCCCCGCGGCATTTCAATACTTTCTTAATGATGCACTAAAAGAATTCCTAGACCGGTTTGTTGTTGTATATAAAGATGACATTATAGTACACTCAAAAGATGAAGGGACAAGCACAAGACATGTTTCATTGAGTTTGCAGTGTTTAAGGAAACATCAGTTATGCTGCAAACTTAGTAAATGTGAATTTTATTTGGAGGAGATGGAGTTTTGGGAGTGATGTTTTCTCCGCAAGGCTTACAAATGGCAGAGAGAAAGGTAAAAGCAGTTCAAGAATGGCAGGCTCCTTGCTGTGTGCAAGATGTGCAGTGGTTTTTAGGATTTGCTAAATATTACAGGAGGTTCATAGAGTACTTTTCTCAGGTGGTGGCACCCCTCACATGGTTGTTGAGAAAAAGAATCCCCTTTGTAGGGGCTTCTGATGCCGAAGAAGCTTTTACCTTCCTTAAACAAGCTTTCACTTCAGCCCCTATCCTGGTTCACCCTCAACCAAAAGAACCATACACCATAGAGGCTGATGCCTTCAATGTAGCCATTGGAGCAGTCTTGCCACAGAGAGAGACACAGATAAGGCAATTCCATCCGGTTGCGTACATGTTAAGAAATTAAATCCTTCTGAGGTGAACTACACAGTAGCTGAGAAGGTTTTTCTGGCTATCAAAAATGCCTTCCAAGAATGGAGGCAGTACTTAGGGGGGGCCCAACACACAGTGACAGTGTACACTGACCACAGAAACCTACAGTTTATGAAAACAGCCAGACAACTGTCACAAAGACAAAAGAGGTGGATGCAGTTCTTTGCAGAATATGACGTTATAGTAAAGTTTCGCCCAGGATGTGAAAATTGAAAGGCAACTGCATTGTCTAGGCAGGATTCTGAGAGTATGCCAAAACAGAAACCTATTGAATCCATTGTTTCCCCTTCTAAGGTAATATGTGTGGTGGCCATCGAGAACTTTCTGGATGTGGTCAGAATGGTTGGCTCCACTGCTCAGTGGGATAGTTGGGCAACTAAAGACACTAATAGAAGCATTAAACAGAATCTGTTTTCAAGATGAGAACAGGATATATCCTATATGTTCACTGAGTGTGGTTATGAAGGTTTCAATTGAGAAGGTGTCCTGAACGTGTTTTTCTCTTATGCTAATTCTTTCATTGTCAGCAGCAAAACTACAATCCCCATGATGCTGCAGGGGCTAATGATTTCCAGCTGCTAGCGGCATTCAGGGATAAAAAGCCTGTGTGCACGTTGGCCGACGTGCGTAATTCATGCTCTTGAAGAGTTTTAGTGGAGGAGGTATGTGAAGCGTGGGAAGGTAAGAAGTGTTTGCGGTCCTTCCCGCTCAGCGTTCGGAAGACGCCCCCTGCCCGAGGCATATGCAAGGGGTGTCTCCAAGTGAGTGCTGTGTTGCTCTGCTATCATCTCCACAGTAGAGAAGACATCAGCAGCATTTGGTGACTAAGTTGTTTGGCCATTTGTTTCTCCATCCCAGCTTGACAAGAGCGCTGTGTTCTACCTGCATCTATTCAGCTGTTCCCGATGGACGAAGGGCTGCATTCTGAAGGTGGGGTCTGAAGTCTGCCTATCGCCTGTCCCCAGTACATTTTCATGTTCCTAAAACAGCGCCGGAGAGGATGCTGTGAAATTTCAGTACTCATTCTCAAGTACTTTGTCATGCATACTTTGTGAGTGTATCATTGCGCTGCTTGTTGGAATACATTTCTTGAACACCTAAGAGGGAATTACTTTGTGTGGATTCTATTGAGGATTATCAATCGAATAATTACAAGGAATCCAGTTCATGACTTAATGGTTTATTATGGTATATGGAATGCTTACTAAAACATTGGTGTATTATAGCAAGTCTTGGAACACTACTCCGTGTTCAGGAACTTCCGTAAACAATGAGGTTTCCTTGATACGCCAACTCCCACTTGTGTTTGCTAGTACAAGCAGAAAGGCTTGCTCCACTGCTGAAGAGCCCTCCGGATCCCCACGCAGCGCGCTCTCCTTAACAGCCGATCGTGCTTTGTTGAGCGGGGGCACGCCAACATGCAAATTCTACAAGTCCTCCAATCAACACGTATGGATGGCGTGCAGCCCAATCATCAGTGGTCCTTGTGGAACGTCCACGCCCGGGCGTTTACAAATCCAAAGTACTTCAGCAAAAATATCAATCACAGCAAGGCACTCCAAGTAGTGTTACGATCATTTATTCAGCTAGACAGAGCAAAAACTTGTATAGCGTCAGATGCGTTTCGGCTTCCAAAGCCTTTATCACAACGCCTGCGCACTAGAGCACTTCCTATATCAACAAGCACTGCAATACAAACAAAGGACTAACAATTGTATGCATTGTCTGTGGCCATATTGGATCATACAAATCAATACCAAATATATATTACTTGCTAATGCAAGATATCATATTCTCTGTGCTTAGGATAATTTAACTTAATTAAGTTTAATTTAATTTAATTTACAGGCTTATGCCCCAGTGGGCCATATCGCCATCTGCAAATACGAATGCAGCGAGCTACCCAAATATATACAGCTCATTATTATATACATGAATACCGGCTTAACGCAGCCATATAGCTCACATAGCTTGAACAGAGAAGAAAAAAGGGAAAGAAGGAGAAAAAGAAAGCACCAATACAATAAACTGTAAAAAAGCCCCATTGGGCACACAGAATGAGCATTCCACGAGCACCCCCAACAATAGGGCTGCACACCATCCATACTCCTTGATAGGAGGACTTGTAGGATGTGTATATAGAGCAATTCCCTTGTCAAAAGTTGCCCTGAGATAGCGGATGGTAACACCTGGCTATTACAAAGAAAGGGTTTTTTTTAAATGTAAAACCTGCAGCGCATGCCAGTTCCGGGTAAACAAAACGACATACACTACACCATTTTGTGATAAAGATCGGAAGATCAATAAATCATTGACGTGTAAAACAGATCATGTGATATATGTGCTGGAGTGTTCTTGTGGACTACGGTATGTGGGTAGCACTAAGCTACAGGCCCACAAACGGATACTCCAGCACATATGGGCGATCACCAATCAGAACCCGGTGTACCCTGTGGCCCGTCACTTCAAGGATAGGCACAGCAACAACCTTGAACATCTCAAATATTATTTGATCGATACAGTGCCTTTGAATAGGAGAGGGGGCAACAGGGAGGGGTTTTTGAGAAAATTTGAGACCCAATATATATTGGAACTCGATTTCAAACATCCGGGAGGTTTAAACACGACGGAGGATCTGTTCACATGTCTGTAAAAGAGATTATTGATTATCAGTTACTGTAGTGATAAAACCATACCAAAACGAGATACAAACAAGGGGTCCATCACTTAACGGACAAATCTAGAACTTGCCAAGTGAGGAAATTAACAAATGTTGCTACAATACATAGGAACTATACAAATGATGAATTTTGACATGTATCATAAACAGAGTTTATAAACTACATAAGCTGCTAGACCTCCAATATATATATATATGTATATATATATATATATATATATATATAAAATAAATTAAAAAAATGTTTTTATATCAGCACTAGAGCACTTTAGACTGACATAAGCGGGTGAGGTATGCACACAAAGCACTTTCACAACATAGCACTTTGCACAAAAGCACTTTAAACAGTCAATTTAACAAAATGCTGGTGTGTAATATAATAAATAACATTGACGTGACTAGTTGTCCTTGAATTGAATCTGAGTTATTTGCATTTTATTGCAACAACTGGCATTTTAAGCATGTATTAATTACCTGTACTGTATTCTTGAACTTTAACGTTTTTATTCAACATGCATTTAAGCATTTTATGAAAACAGTAATCAGATTTTATGACAGCAACCAGATTAATGTCACAACTAATCTTGCCGCAGTAATACTGTGAATGCAAGGCATACCATATAGTCTGTTGTTTATATTCATGACTGTTTGTATGAGCACCTGTCACTTTAAAAATGATACAACAGCAACGCAGTGTTTGTCATGTGATCAATGCCTGCAAGGGCCGAAACGCCTAATGGCTGACTAAGAGAAAATAAAAAACAAATTTGCACATATGCTGTGGTCCGTGCCCATTGGTCTGCACCAGGGAATGATGGGCAAGTAGCGGAGTACTCAGATATTACGGTGGGATGGCTTCCCTGGTCGCACACGGACCCCCTCTCGCACTTCGGGCAACACAGAGAAAGAAGCCAAAGCCGATGCTGCTGGTATCGGAAGCAAGCCCTGTCTGCAAGGAATGACCGCGTATGCCCCCGGCAGCAACATTTTCTTCCTATCGAAGGCGGCGAAGTTGGAGTCGAAGGACCCGGAAGACGCCGACAACGAGAAGGTAGGACTGTGCCGAGAGCTGGGAGAGAGGTGTGCATGAGAGGAGAAGGGAGGCCGCATTTTTCGGGGACGCTCTTTCCTCTCAGATCAATATTTTGTAATTGACCAAAATGTCTGCCGACGAGCTGCGGGACCGTGAGGCAGCAGCAGTAGAAATGTTCAACAACTCGCCCTCAACTAGTTCACCAATGCAGACGACCAACGTAACACAGAGCGGGAGCACAAGTAATCTAAGAGATAAAATGAAGAAGTTGGAGAAACTTATGAGGAAAGAACAGGGGAAATGGTGGGAATACAGATCTTTACAGCGGTATTTGGATGTGGGTAGAATCCCCAGGGAGCTAAGAATTTTAATAGCACCAAGCTATGAAAACCCCACCAATGATGAAAGAATGGGCAGAATGCAATTTGGAGTCCTCCAAGAGACTGGTACAGATCCTAGTAAAATATGCAGAATCGGATCGGGAGAACAAAATCAAATTGATAAACTAAATGATGAATTAAATTCAATGGGGCCAAGTGACAACATAATAAAAATGTGAGATGAAATGGCTATCAGATTGCGTAAAGATGAGGAAAAAATCAAAGAAAGGGAAGCCTACACATTTCAGAGAGATAAAATAGACTATGAAAATGGGCATATTTTCACTTTCTCCCAAAAATATGATTTGCTTAAAATTTCCAAATTTAATCCAAGGAATGATCAAACACCAGCTTCATCTACCAAAAGAGAACATCGTACAACTACGTCAAACTCCGATTTGAGCTCCGCCGTGAAGAGTGAATCGGAATCCGAATTACATCAACTAAGATCAGGGCAAATGCCACAAAAGCTCTCCCTAGCTGAAGAATTAGATTTTTTATTCCAGGACAGGTGGCAAACACTTCGTCCACGAGCACAGAGAAATCAAGCAGGAAAAGGAGAAATACCAAATGAAGGGAGAGGAGAAAAGTGCGTAGGAAACAAATCCCATACCAAGAAACAACCTACAGGCAGATGGAGATGCAGGTAAACCCAAATTCAGATAATAATCAAACCATCATCAATCTGGCCAACATCGATCTAAGTTTGGCAGAAAGACAATTATTATTTCTAGGGCTTTCATATTGCCCAGAAAGCAACTTCAAATATGCTTGAACCAGAATGTATGTATTCAAATTCGTCCGTAAATTAAAGCTGAAAAAATACCGGGGCATATTAGCAAGGCGATTATCGCCACTTTAGCGGGACTTATTCCCGCTAAAGCGGCGATAATATTATCGCCTTATCAACAAGCTGTCGCTAACTGCTGTTAGCGACAGCTTGTAGGCGATAGCGACCGGGTTGGGTGCCGCTTTGCATGCCAGCGATATTTATCGCTAATGACATGCAAAGTAGGCATTCCCCACCTAACAGCGACTGGAACAGTCGCTGAGGTCGCTAACGCCTATCAGCGAGGCAGGGGTGGTGATTAGCGAACCAGCGCTAAACACGTTTAGCGCTGGTTTGCTAACACCTGGTCCCACCCTGACTTAGCCATGTAATCCAATGAGAGGTGGATTACATGGCTAAGTCCCCTCGCACTATCAGCAAGCAGAACTGGGGAACAGTGTGAATATCGCCTGTTTTCAGGCGATATTCACACTGTTCTCCAAGGTTTCTATCGCTTTGGAGATTAGCATTGCTGATTGCACGCTAACTCCGCGATAGAAACCGGCGATGCCTGGCGATAATTATCCAAGCGCTAATTGCGCTTTGCGATAATTATCGCCAGGCATTGCTAATATGCCCCACCATCTGTTACGCAAAAATGACAGTCCTATGGAGGATGACAATGGGGCAATCATATACTCTCCAACAATAAACTTGACAATCTCTGACATGCCACTATTCAGGGATTTACAGGAACTCCAGGAGGAAAATGACACCCAGAGCTCCCAAGGAGTTAGCAATGGATCTGCAGCAACTACCAATGTCTGTACCGATCTTACAACCATAACCAAATGTAAAGCAATGAGATCATTCAAGCCCAAATCCACATTTAATCCCATTGCACCGAGAGATTCCATTGATATTTTTAATGAACAGATAAAAACACAAATAAAGAATCTAAATCATCAAGTGCACAAAACAAAGCCAAGATTCAACAAACGAAATCACAAATATCAACAACTGATGACTAAGCTACAAAAAAACAACCAAATTGTAATCCGGGATTCGGACAAAGGTGGCAACATCATCATCTGGCCAAAGGTAGACTATATGAAGGAGGCCTTGTCACAACTGAGCGATAGGAATTGCTACAAAAAAAGCAATGTCTTAACACTCCGTGCAACATACAACGAATTCTATGCAAAACTACTAGCATGGAAGAGCGCAGGCCTAATCAGTATGGAAGAATACAAATTCCTTAAAAAAGAGAATCCAACAGCGCCAGTGATGTATTATATACCCAAAATCCATAAAGATCCAATGAAACCTCTGGGAAGACCGGTAATATCTGCACGAAACAGTCTGCTCAAGAATACATCGCAATATGTAGACTTTTTCCTACAAGAACATGTGCAAAAATTACCTTCATACATTGAAGACACTAGTGACTTTCTTCGGAGACTAAAGGATTTTGCCTGGCAAAAGGACTACCTCCTTATGACACTAGACGTGACATTGTTATATACTAGTATTAATCATAAGGATGGGATAAGGGCACTGGAATTTTATCTTGATAATAGACCAACTTGGTTATTGCAGCACAACAAAATGCTTATTAACATGGTGACATTTTGTTTAAACAACAACTTGTTTATGTTTCAAAACCTAATTTACCAGCAAATGCGCGGTGTGGCCATGGGAGCCAGCTTGTCGCCCAGCTATGCCTGTTTACACATGGGCTGCTGGGAGGAGCTGGTTCTGGGGGGCACACATGGCACAACAATGAAGCAAAATGTAATGCTCTGGCTACGTTTTATAGAGGACTTATTTGTGGTATGGAAAGGCACCAAGGCAAGTGCACTGGACTTTGTGTCATCCATCAATAACAATGAAATCAATTTGAACTTCACAGCCACAGTCAGTGAAAACACGGTAAACTTTTTAGATGTGCAGATCTACATTGAGAATGAAAGAATAGAAACGAAAGTACACCGCAAAGAAACAGCAGGCAACTCTGTGTTGCATGCCACAAGCTTTCATCCTAGGCATTTGATAGAAAGTATACCTTATGGAGAAATGCTTAGGCTGAAAAGAATTTGTAGCAACAGCGGGGACCTAGAGACGGCCCAACAGGCAAGCAAACAGAGATTTTTAGCACGTGGATATTCACGAGGAACTGTAGAATCTGCCATCACCAAAACAAAATGTCTTGACAGATCAGAACTGTTAGTTAACACCCAAACTGTGACTAACATGGCTGGCCAACCTCTGTCCAAAACCACCAAAAAATCTGATAATCAATTAAGAATGATATTAGCTTTTAACAAACAGGACAAAGCCCTGAGACGCATCATTAGACACAATTGGCCAGTAGTCCTAAATCATCCTGTGATTGGCCATCTCCTTCCAAAAAATCTCTCCATTACGTATAGAAGAGCCCCATCCATGAGCAATCCCTTGTCAATAGCAGCCCTGAGATAGCGGATGGGAACACAAAGAAAGGTTTTTTTTAAATGTAAAACCTGCAGGGCATGCCAACTCGGGGTAAACAAAACGACATACACTACACCATTTTGTGATAAAGATCGGAAGATCAATAAATCATTGACGTGTAAAACAGATCATGTGATATATGTGCTGGAGTGTTCTTGTGGACTACAGTATGTGGGTAGCACTAAGCTACAGGCCCACAAACGAATACTCCAGCACATACGGGCGATCACCAATCAGGACCCGGTGTACCTTGTGGCCCGTCACTTCAAGGATAGGCACAGCAACAACCTTGAACATCTCAAATATTATTTGATCGATACAGTGCCTTTGAATAGGAGAGGGGGCAACAGAGAGGGGGTTTTGAGAAAATTAGAGACCCAATATATATTGGAACTCGATTCCAATAACAGGCGGGAGGTTTAAACATGACGGAGGATCTGTTCACATGTCTGTAAAAGAGATTATTGATTATCAGTTACTGTAGTGATAAAACCATACCAAAACGAGATTCAAACAAGGGGTCCATCACTTAACGGACAAATCTAAAACTTGGCATGTGAGGAAATTAACAAACGTTGCTACAATACATAGGAACTATACAAATGATGTATTTAGACATTTATCATAAACAGAGTTTATAAACTACATAAGCTGTTAGACCTCCAATATATATATATACAAGATAAATAAAAAAAAGTTTTTTATATCAGCACTAGAGCACTTTAGACTGACATAAGCGGGTGAGGTATGCACACAAAGCACTTTCACAACATAGCACTTTGCACAAAAGCACTTTAAACAGTCAATTTAACAAAATGTTGGTGTGTAATATAATTAATAACATCGACATGAATAGTTGTCCTCGAATTGAATCTAGTTATTTGCATTTTATTGCGACAACTGGCATTTTAAGCATGTATTAATAACCTGTACTGTATTATTGAAGTTTAAAGTTTTTATTCAACATGCATTTAAGCATTTTATGAACACAGTAATCAGATTTTATGACAGCAACCAAATTAATGTCACAACTAATCTTGCCGCAGTAATACTGTGAATTCGAGGCATACCATATAGGGCCATATGTATCATTCCAAATTGCGATCGCAAACGCCGGAATTCGCAGAATTTCGGCGTTTGCGATCGCAATTGGGCTTAGTGGTATGTATAAATGAAAAACTGCCTCGCAAAATAAGGAATCGCAAAATTTGCGATTTTGCGATTGCATTTAAGGAATCGCAAATTGCAATTCCTTAAATGCAATGTAGGAAGCACAAAAAAGTGCAATTTGGCATTAAGGAATCGCAAATTACCACCAACTTCAAGTTGGTGGTAATTTCTATTTCTTTGAAAAATGCACTTTTTGCATTTTTCAAAGTGCAATGTGGCGCATATACATGCCCTTAGGGCATGCATGTGCGCCACATGTGCACCCATGCTTATTTCAGGGGTGCAACAAGGTGTCCTTTTGACACCCTTGCAACCTTGAAATTGCATTCTCAATTTGCGATTCTCTAATTGCTACTCGAAAATTGAGAATGTCTTCCCATTCATTCCTATGGGCCTCTAGGCCCATCGGAATGAATGGGGAGGGTTTCCTTATTTGCGAATCGCACTTTGCGATTTCGCAATTAAGGAATATGTAGGATTCGCAATTTTTTTTGCAAATCCTACATACATCTCGTTTTGCGATTCTCAAATAGCGATTCTCAAAAATTCGCTATTTGAGAGTCGCAAAACCTAACTTTGATACATATGGCCCATAGTCTGTTGTTTATATTCATGACTGTTTGTATGGGCACCTGTCACTTTAAAAATGATAGAACAGCAACGCAGCGTTTGTCATGTGATCAAGGCGTGCAAGGGCCGAAACGCGCAATGGCTGACTAAAAGAAAATAAAAAATAAATTTGCACATATGCTGTGGTCCGTGCCTGTTCATCTGCACCAGGGAATGGTGGGCAAGTTGCGGAGTACGGAGATATATATTTATATATATATACATATACTTATGAGAAGAGGGATTTACCTTGATTATCATTCTTTGTGGTTTTCTCTCTCCTTGCTGTTTCCTTCCCATTACCATTTTCTCTAGCTTGATCACCCCGTACCTTAATTGTAAGTGGAATTGGGGATGTCAAGAGGTGAACTACATTGTACATCGCTCTGATCCTGAGAAGTTGTCTCACAAGCAATTAGTCTTGACAGGGTGAGACTGCTTTACACAGATCCTAGGGTCCACAAAGAAGGCATCATGTCAGATAGCTGGGTGGTGGAAAGGGGCAATCGACAGGGCTGTCACCTCTTGCCGCTGCTGTTTGCCCTGGCACTGGAGCCTTTGGCGATCCTTTTACGGAAGGAGATGGCACCTTGGGTCATACAGGTGGGGGAGTCCGTTCAAGTGATTTCTTTATATTCAGATGATGCCTTGGTCTATGTTTGTTCCCCCAGTGAGGCAGTGCCACTGCTGATGAGGCATATGGCTGCATTTCGCGCAGTATCCGGTTTGCAGGTTAATGTCTGGAAGATGCTGTTATTCTCGTTGGGGGGACTCATGGCAGTCCCTCGGGGCAGCTCCCCGAACTTGGAATCCGGTGGGTAACGGAGGGCTTCTGTTACCTAGGTATTATGGTTACCCACACAGAGGCTACTGATCAACACCTAAATGTGGATAGAATTCTGTAGGGCCTTTCCAAAGCATTAGAATTCTGGAATACAGTACCTCTATCGGTATTGGGTAGGCCTGGGTGGTAAATTCCGTTCCGCTCGCGGAATTTGCGGAATTTGGGTAATTTTGCGTTCCGCGGAGAACGCGAAATTGCCTCAAATTCAGCGATCCGCAGCTTCGCAGAATTTTTTGCTTGCTCGCGCTTTCAAAGTGCGTGTTCGCGAGATATTTCCCCGCGAGCACGCAAACAGCATTCGCGAACAGGAAAAAAGCATCGCGAACGGGCAGAACAAGCAATTCCGCGTGTTCGCGGAACTTTTGCGTGCTCGCGGAGATTTTTTACCGTTTCGCGGAACTTTGCGTAACGCGATTACGCAAATTCCGCCCACCCTTAGTATTGGGCCAGGTGGTGAACGCTAAAATGGTTTTCTACCCGAGGTGGCTATATATGGTTCTGAATTCATCGTATCCGCTTGGTTCAGGGCTAATTCAGATTGTGAATAGCCTGTTGATCTCTCCGGTATGGGCAGGGAAGTGAAGCAGAGTCACCTTACCAGTGCTGAAACAAGACATAGAGGAGGGAGGAATTGCACTACCAGATATACAGCTTTATTATTACGCAGCACATCTGCAGCATGCTGCTAGGTGGCTGGTGAAGTCCAATAACTGGGAGAAACGTCTCCTGTGAGGACGAGTCATTGGCATTCTTGGTGATGAGAGGGGGTCAATTGGAGGTTCCGATCCCATATTTGGTACGACATACAGCTGTGATATGGGAGACGGTTGTTACAAAAATACGTTGTGGGGCTCCGTTTGATAGGGAGTTGTGTCTATGGGATCTTGCACCATTTCGCAAAATAGACTTAGGTATGTTCATGGAACACTGGAGAGATGGAGGTTGCCTTCAAGCTGGGGACTTGTACTCAAGGGGAGGTCTTTATCACTTTTCCTGATGCACAAGAGGCATTCCAGCTGGGTGCAGGTCACTTCATGCAATATACAAAACTGGAAAATACAGCGAAAGAAGTGTGGTGTAGCTTTCCGGCAGCGCCAATACCCTTGCAAGTGTTGGGAGGATTACTCAGACGGGGTGAGTGCAGGCACTTGATTACCCTCTTCTACAAGGTTCTTTAGGGGGTATGAAGAAGTCAGTTACGTTACAGAGGGATACATTCATTTTTGTTAGGCACGGGGAGATTAAGTGATTTGCCCAGAATCACAGAATGTTGAACGATCCTGCCGAGACTCCAACCCGGTTCCCCAGCTCCGTGGTTGACCGCCTTAGCCATTAGGCCGCATTCTCTCCCCAATTTGGATTGGGGTGAGGCCCAGAGGAAGGAAGAGGTCCTATAAGTTTTTGCAACTTGCACTCCTCTTAGCAACGTGCAGGTAGAAATTGGGTGGATGAGGTCCTGTCTACCACAATAGCACTCTGGGTAAAGGATGTGCTGGATTGGGCACTTGCAAAGGAGCAGCATATCAAGCTGTCTCTGTTTGATGAGAAAGCCCCAGAGGGTGTGGAGACATGGGTGTTATTATTGGAACGATTTAATGAGTATCGCGAGCATGATACAGATTTGGGCACCTGAAGTGATTATGTCAAGATGTGTACAACTGCGATATGGGTGCCAGGGGTAGTTAAAATAAGCATGTACTGGTTTAGCTGACTGACTTGGTGTAAATAGTCGTGATCACTCTGGATGTTGCACTGTGGAGGGGAAACATAGACGGAGCATGAAGCACATTTAACTGACAACTTGCATTGTTTGATATGTTTATGGACGTGTAAAACTTGAAAAATAAAGGTTTTCAAAAAACAAATGATTATACATGCAAATCAAATTATATTCTTGGCAACAATATTCTGTGAAATAATATTTCTATATTAGCAATATTTTTGATGCAATATCTGTGTATCACGATTTTAAAAACTCAATATTTTGTCTAAACACTGCCAGAGATGTGCTGTCTTCCCAGTCATTGAATGCGAATAAGAGAGGCGCCAGTGGCTTTCTCTTGGAGTCTCCTTTGCCATGGGAAATCAAGACTGAAACATAAGAGACCTTTGCAGTAAGCAGTTTTTGACAGATTGGGTCGTCAAGTACTCCATAGATCTATTTGTGCCATGGTCCCTGTCGCAAGAGTTACAGTAACTTTACATTGAAAATACGAATTTAATACAGGCTTTAATATTATGGCCTATCCCATATCCCAGTATTGACTTCAGGTGATTCATATTTTCTGAGTACCTATTAAAATGGCATATTGTTCTTTGCAACCTGAACAAAGGTATTCTACCTTTCTTCTTTCTTTCAAGAAGATGTTTGAACATTCTGATTAGGATCATTCAACTGAGGACCCATATTGTGTTATATCCGGCAAGGCATAATGGATGTATAACTTACGTAAATTGGTTTCTTCAATTGGCAACAGAGAATGATTAGGGTCTCATCATCCAACTTCATTAGGTCTCGCCTAGCGACGCAGCGCGAAGCGCTGTCGCTAGCGAGATCTATTGTTATCGACTTGAGTTTGGAAGGGGGACAGGCGATGTGCACGCTCACGGCGTGTCTTCGCTGGCAATGCTGAGCTTGCGCCCGGACACTCGGACAGCCGATGTGCACGCTCACGGCATGTCTTTTCTGGGGATCCCGGACAGCCGATGTGCACGCTCACGGCATGGCGTGCTTTCGCGTTCCCTCTTGCTCGCTCCCTTCCTGTCTCCATCAGGCCCATGGCTCGCTTTACTTTCCCTCCCTGCGGCCTTTTTTTCCACAGCGAGCGCACACCACTCGTTTTGTGTTCCTGCTCGCCACAGTGTTATGAATGCTGCCGCGGTGCTGTGACGATTCGTACAGGATCTCTCGTTGGCTAAAACGCCTCCTTTCCCAGAACAGACGCCTCAGACCCGATGCATGGTGGGATTACTATGGTGATGTGCATGCGCTTTGCTTTTATTGCCTATCTTGGCCCGAACCTGGGAGAAGATGAAGGTATGTTCTTGAACGGTATTTAGAGAACCAGAATTTTACAGCGGCATGTGTTGTTCTGGTTTGGTAGGGACGTCTGCCGTACTTCGCTCCTTATTTTTTGTGATACACCAGTTGGCGAGTGGGCAAACCTGAGGAAAATTGGATCAGACCGCAGCTGGTCAGTGTGGTTCACGTTTGAGAACACATACTAAATTTCCCATAGGACATAAGATATCGGGTTAGTAGTTAGGGCCTTGTCCTACCACCCTTGTTTAGTACATCCGTGATTGTTTATGGCTATCGATACTGCTGCGCTTTTAGTGTTGTCAAAAGCCATGCTAGACAGTCTCAACTGGTTCTCCCTGTCCACATGTATATATGTGACCAGATCCTTATTCTGGTAAATATATTTTCTAGAAAGTGTACGACGTTCATCTAGGAGACCAGACCTAGGAAATCAAGGTGCTTCAATGTTCAGAAACTCGTGAGAGCAGACTGAATCGGGACTAGAGCGCCCTTACGAGGCAGCCAAGGGCAGTTCTCATAGCCCTTATTGTAATGTGATCCACTCTCTTTCAATCAGGACATGCCGCCCAAACATTTACCTGCGTTCTTTTGTGATTGTGTTCGCATTTAAAGCAGCTTTTCTACATGTCTCGGCTCTTGCCGTACACAATTTTTCTGGGATGATCAAAACTAATGTGCCGCAATCACAAGCCACAGGCAGATCTAGTGTTTGAAAAAGCAATCTCCTTTATGCTTACTGTACGGAAAGCGCTACAAAAATGCTCATCAGTTGTGTTTTTTTTCAACCCCGCACTACTTCAGTGCATTGTAAACATTGTAGTGGTTGCAGAATCATTTACGTTGACCATTTTCCTGAAGGCTGAATCCACTCCAAACGCCTGCGATCGTTTCTCTGATCTCGTAGCACGTGTTATTGTTGTACAACACCCGCGAGAGTCACTAACTGAATGTTTTCATGTACACTGTTAATTTGAGAAATGACTCGCAAGGCGTAGCTTTTGAAAATGTGGCAGCGCCCGAGACCCTGCAGTATTCTCTGCACTCGCTGTTGTATTCGGACATCTGGTACCGTTTTACTGATTATGCAGTTTAATGTTATTTAAAACATCCTACATAAATAAGTCGGCAAAAAACGGAGCCAAGCAGGCCTCCCAGTGACAATATTGCCGGAGAGCTGTGCTCAGATTGAACCATATGCAAACTGCAGATTGTTCTTTCTAGCCTCGCAGTGATAACAATGGGCTTAATTATATACTTTAAAGTAATGTCAAATAAGGATTCCTGGGGCCTTGCAGTACTTTCTACACTTACACATAAGAGGAACTGAATTACAGAACCTTAGAACTGTTCATCTTTTGTGATTTGGATAATATATGTTTAAATACCTGTTTTCGCTGGGTGGTCTTACATCTGTTGTTTAAACTTGATCACAGTTTTATAAGGAGGAGCTGGTTAATTACTGCATTTAGTTTATGGATATTATAACTCAGTTCCAGTGAAGGGAAAGTTTTGAAACAGCTTTTGCTTGATAGTGATACAGGAGGGTGGGTGTGTGCAGCCAGAAAATGCGTCTGACCAGATACTGCCCAGGTGTTGCTAACCCCACCCCCATTATTTATACAGATATGTGAAAGTTTGTCATTGAAAGTCTCTGAAGTATGACGTCACCTGTGTCTACCACGTGCTCCTGCTTGTCAGACATAACTTGGGCACATCTGTGCTTTTTTTCAACAGGAAATGCCTTATGTAGGTCATACTTACAGTATGAAAACAAGTTGGGTCATAATTCAGTGTGACACAGTTGTTTAGCTGTAGCAGAGTTTTTTCAGTGTGGCACAACAAATGCATATTGGCGGGTTATGCTCGTGCTTGAAATACGTGCACCGCACCCGACAACTATGAGTCCGATTCACAAATCTATTTCTGTGATTAAGCGTGACTTACTCCCTATATGTGTCTTTACTCCAGAATTTCTAGGAGTAAGATAGTAATTTTATAAAAAAAAGTATAAGAATCAGACACTACTAGGGTTTATATTTGTATTTATCAGGAACATAAAGCATTTCCTACATAAACATACATGGTAAAAGGAAGTACATTGGCAAATGGCTTGAACATGTAGAAATGGCAATGGAGTGTAGTTGATGAGGAATTGAACTTGTACAGAGACAGAAATCCATAAATATTAAAGTTGCATATTTCATTGAAGGACATGATTGTCCATGATATGGGCAGTGAGTCAAGGCAAATTTGTTTAAGGAGTTAAAAAGCCCCTACTGACCTCATACTGTGATGTGCAGGGTAGCAAGTTCGAATCCCAGCAAGGCCAGCGCAGCCTTCTGAGGTTAAATTATATAATATTAATTCTTGTACTGTGCAGCCCTCAGAAATGGTAGAAGCGTGCTTCATAAAAAGATGTTTCTAGATTGAGTCTGCTAGACAGCTTGGAAAAAGCGTATTGTTCTTTTACCCAGAATCTAAGTCTGCCCATTGCTTAGCAGTGGTTTCCTTTATTGTTGCTCTCATTTGGTTTCTTCTTATTCAATGGCTTGCTTTGTGCAGTTTGTGTTTGTCCCTTCCCTGAGCATTCTCTCTTTACCTGTGTCCTTTCACTGCTCACTTGGAGAGAACTACTTTTTTTTGCACCCCATGAGTGTGCATGTGTTTTCCAGTTGCTCTCTCATCTGCTTCTTTCTCTATCTGCTCCTTGTTGTTCTCTCTCGTCTGTGTGTTTCTCGCCTTGCGCACTGTGTTCTCCCTCGCCTGGGTGCTTTTTCCCATCAATCTGTCCCACCAGAATGCACCTATCCCTCTCACAGTGCTTCCTGTTTCTCTCTCTTGCTAGTGTGCTGTGCCTCTCCCAGTCCCTATTAGTTGCTGCCCCCACCTGTTCCTCCATTGCCTGCCCACCGACAGTCCTATTTTTAGGTCGAGCCTGGACAGGGCATGCGCTGCTCGGCGAGGCATGCTGTACTGAGGTACGGCATAGAAGCTCTGCTCATTTCCCGCCCATCCTTTAAATTGGCTCCTGTTACTGTCCTTGTGAAATCGTTGCTTTTCATTTTTAAATTGGCTTAGTAGTCATCCTTGGTACCGCCTTGTCTGCATTTGTTACCTCCCATAACGACTGTACTTTTTACTTGTGTTGTTACATGGTCTGCTTTATAAGTCGGTGAGCACTATTTTATTTAATGATCTTTCCCTATTCCATCCACGATATCGCAGCCGGCCGCCTGCTTTTATATTATTTGTATTTAATTTATAGCGCGGTCCGGTTTCAGTTTAGCAGCCGCGCTTATATAATTATTTAATTTACAGCATGGGCCTCTTTCAACTTTAGTGCCCGCACTTATTTATTTAATTAATAGCACGGGACACCTTCACTTTAGCGGCCGCGCTACAGAACCTTTTAAATTAAATATTTTTTTTTCGCTTTGGGTGAAAGTGCACCATACGCCCTTTCACTTTAATGTTGCCATGCCCCTTTCTTTAGACGCTACTCGCTGCAACCTGCGTACGGCGAGCAGCGTCTATAGGAAGGGGCGCGGCCACCATTAGAGTGGTCTCGCATTTGCGAGAGTTTGATCTATTGGCATTAAAAATGACTGCATTTTATATGTGTGTTGCTTTAAAAAAACACATAAATAAAAGGCAGTGTCATTTACAATGTCAATAGCTTAAATGCGCGCAAATGCGAGACGTATTGCATTGAAAATGCTTTTTTTTTCATATGTTCTTTAAGGTACACAGTTGATGAGAGATTTTGTTTTCAATGCCAGTATGTTCATTACATTTTTATATTAATTTAGCGTGCTGAGGTGTTAAAAGTTCCTTTGTTTATTTCTTGGAAACAAAGTGTGCTCTTCTGTAATGTCAGCGCATGTGGTTGAGTTATGGCAGCCTCTGTTAATCTCAGCAGAGGGTTTGCCATTGTAAAGGGGTTATAGGGATAGGTTTATTTTAAAAACGAAATTGTGTTTACCTTTATTTACTAAAAATGTGCTCAGCCCATAGCAGCTCTATTTTTTTCATATGTTTTATATATGTATTTATTGGGAAATACAGTACTTGTTGATTGGATTTTCCAATAATGAAATTGCTGTCAGGTAATCCCAGTGCGGACACGTGAATTTGTGTAATTTCTGTTGCTCTCACCATTGTTTTTTCACAAAGTATATTAACACAAATAAGGCTCTTACGCTGCCGTCGCAGGTATGATTATCTCCCCCAACCAAGCCTGTCATCTACCAGTCTACCATTAGCATCTAACACATGGTTAACGATTCTTGCAGACACAGTGACGTATGGCCTTTAACACTGGCTGCTTCACCCTAACTGGTCATTTATAAGTACACTATTTTATAGGTAACTGACTCCGTCACAACCTTACATGCACTCATCATGCTCCATGCCAAAACACATAGGTAAAAGACATTGTAGTTTACAACGCCAATAGCTCTAACTCTCGCAAATGCGAGACCTATTGCATTGTAAATGCTTGTTTTGTTAACTTATTGATTTACCCTTATTAATTGAGTATAGTTTCAGAAAAGAAGCAAGAACAAAAAAACATATCATGGGGGAAAGCCTAGTTTTTCTATAATTCCATCTTTTTGCCCACCAGACATTTGTGTGGATCCATTGTCTCAAGAGGAGCCCAAGTAGATTTGGGCTGTCATGGGCCCGTTGACAAGGGATGAACGCGAATGCCAACGAATGCTGGATCGAGTCACTACATTGGAGATTCTGGCCATATGATCCATGCCTGTTCTATATGTACTCAAAAGGATTTGGGTAAAATTCAACAAAACAGAGCAGGTGTGCATTGGCGTCGTTATATCGGATCTTCAACAAGTGGTTGGAACACTCATGTTTCTTATATAAATAATCTTGAGAACTGAAGAATGTTATACTATTCATTCTTCAGCGCTGTTGGATGAAGGAGCATGAAGAATGTTTATTGACTTATATTGGCCTATTAAAAACAATATTTCTAAATAAGCTAAGAAGATGTAAGAGGCAGCTCAAACTGTTGACTGTTCGCTATTGGCTTTGGGCCCTCTAGAGAAGGTTTCTCTACCGTTACAAGTTTTATTTGGAGACTATACAGTAGTGATTCCTTTGGATGTGAGAGCCTCTTCTAATTATGATGTAATTTTGGAATCCCTTGCCTGCAAGGCACAATCAATGCATCTGTTAGGTTGCTAGAAAAATAGCATTATCATTGTTTTACCATGACCATTTTCCTCTTTCTATGTGTGCTGCAGAATGCAGCACTTGTGGAAAGAGGTATTAACGAGGAGAGATAAAGATATTTCTCCTCATTATGCCTCTCTTAGGAAGGCGGAACATTTTGATGCATTCCTATGTTTAACAGTCTTGGTAAATCTGGGAATGCGACAGAATCCAAGGATAGATGCTGTGGGAACATAAATACTCTACCCATGGAACGCCTCCCTGGAACAGCCTAACACAAGGCAGTAACTTGCGCTGCCTTGCGTTACTTCAGATTTACCAAGCCACGCACGGCCACGCAAGGTGGCCTTATGTGGCTTGGTAAGTATCATTTTAGGTTTTGTGTCGCCCTTGCACCATCTTGTATGGTGCACAGACGACACAAAACTTTGATAAATATACCCTTTGTTATCCCAATTAGGTTAAAAACTCAGCAAGGCATGGCGCACATAAACATTCGAATACAATTGCGCACCCACAATAGGGTGAGTCCCCCTGGGCACAATCCAAACCCTGTGAGGGGTTTTATCCGAACTCGTTCATAATGAAAAAAGTTATCCAAACTTGATTGTTGAATGTTTCATATATTTCTTCAAATATTCTTTCAAAATTAAATGAATTTGAATTTCAATCCATGAATTACACGTTAGCAAAAAAATCATCCATAATGCATTTGAAAATCCTGATTATCCTCCTTTGTTTTATGCATCCCAATGCATTTCGGGCGCTTGGCCCTTCTTCAGGGGACAAATCTATAATATGAAACAAGTTAAATGCAATGAGGAAACCATCCTATTTGTAATAAGCAAAAACAAAAGTATACTGTCGTGTGATATGGTTAAGCTGAAGTGGTGCATAGTGATCACATGTAACATTGAGGTTGAAGTGCATCAGTAGTAGAATCATTGTCATAGAAAGCCCAAGAAGGACCATTGAAAAACACGTAAAAAATTACAGAAGTCAACGGCTATACTTGGCTTCTGTCATTTTTTACGTGTTTTTCAATAGTCCTTCTTGGGCTTTCTATGACAATGATTCTACTACTGATGCATGTGATCACTATGCACCACTTCAGCTTAACCATATTTGAGACAAAAATTGCATGCTCTCTGATGCCCTTCCCGTTTGTTTTTGTGTGAAGAGCAGGGTTAAAAAATCTTTCATAGCCATGAATGTAAATATAGCTTTCTGCCACAGTTTCATGCAGAAATATTATTTTGTACATGCAAAGAAAATCAGTGTATTCGGGATCTTTAGTGATACTGGTGAGAAACTGATGAGTTGTTAACTGGAAACTGTGTAATGCGCAGATTTCTACTAATGTAATTCGGGTCTATGGTTTATTTTTATAGCCCTGATGGACTCAGAGTTTCATGTACCTAATGATGAAACACGTGTTGGCTATGAGATTGACCGAATTGACTACTGGATTTATTGAAGTCATCTAATTTCATGTGAAGAAGAAAGAATAAAAAGACAAAGAAATATTACTGTATTTATGTACTGACATTATTGGACAATGGGTTGCTCAAGGGTCTTATTAATTTATTCAAACTGGGGATTTCGTCCTCATCATACTTGAGGGTGTTGGTGGCCACCCTTTCTCCTTGGAGCACCAGAGAATTATTTGAGACTTAAATGGGGATACGTACAGGTTTGCGCAATCAATAACCTTGCCACAGGGACTTTTTGCTCTTAGTTTGTTAAACAATCTCCAGTGACAGATAAATTAAAAAATAAAGATCTGTCCATTTTCCTTTTACCTGCTGGTCTGTCAGTCGGATGGCGGTACACTTTTCTCGAATTGCCCGCAATGCGTGCTACTGACGCATCACGTCGACATGATCAAGGCCATTCCATCTCAGTGGGTGATGGCAGCAGTGAGTGGGGTCTATGCTGCATTACGCTGGGTTATTTAGTACACAAGCATAGCACTGTTTGGTGTCTGCATGAGTAACTTGCTTAAATAAATGCTTTAAAGCACAGATTAATCTTAATACAACTGTTTTTAAGGAAACAACATTAATTACAAAGAGGTAGGGTGCTCCTAAATTTCATCTTGATACCCACTACCACGGCAAGAAGTAGCAAGACCCCAAGTAATTGTTGACCATTGTGCTACACAGATACAGAGTAACATAATTAAATATATCTAGGTAACAGGACACTACTGATACATTGATAAAATTGCAAACTCCCTAAGCATTGCGATCAAACAACCATGTTTTCAACGCCTTCCTAAATTTACCAAAGAACGCTCATTCCTCAATCAATCAATCAGGGAATTGTAAGCGCACTACTCACCCGTGAGGGTCTCAAGGCACTGAGGGGGACGGGGGGGGAGGGGGAACGCAGATCCGTTCAGCCGAAGAGCCAGGTCTTGAGAGCCTTCCTGAAGGTGTTTGGGGAGGGGGCACGTCCTCAGAACAAGGTGATAAAATTTGCAGGTCCTTAAATGTTATGCACCCAACCAATGTCCGAATGTATTTCCTACTGTATTGAGTTGTTTGGTGATAAAAAGTTCATTTATTGAATAGAAGATGAGTTGGTAGGCTTCGTATACGTTCACCCGATTGAAAATAAGTTTATGTGAGTGATTGAGCTTGCGAGAGCCAATTCTCTTTAATATTGTATGTATCATAATGCAAGTAGTAAATTTAGGAATGGCATAACGTCATGTACAGTAGGTCTGCAATTCTCTGATGCCTATGATTTAGATGCCATAAATGAGCGTGGATCACATTAGCTACATTCAGGAATAGCAGATTCATGATGCTTTTTCAATCTACTACATTATCAGATGGCAGACTATTCTTTGGCTCGCAGTTAGCAATTTTACTATGACATTTTGATAAACACATTATATCATACACTCAGTTGTTCACTAAGCCTATGAGCCATCTGTAGTGAGTGACACGAGTGGATATTCAAGTCACTCATAGAACTGCACTCACCTTAGCAGGGGTGTGGATCTGTGCAATCACACAAATTGGGTCCTTATAATCATATGGTTATTCACATCAGATACTCGTGAAAGATCTCAATAGATATGGATTTTGCTTCCTTCAGGTATTGTTTCCAAAAGCACAATCAAGACATAACCAGTGTATGCTGACTTATCTTGACAGCGCACATTCTTTTGCACACTTTATTATAATTGTAGTAATGATTTTATATTTTTTTAAACAGTTTACAAGTCCTTGTAATATGTCCTAAGGCAGTCATTTGACTCAGCTTCTTGGCTGAAACGCCTCAACATGACAATACGAGGATGATCCCAACTTAGTAAGCTTTAATAGAAAGACTTCTGGCTAAATAAAAAAAAAGAGGCACAAAGTTATATTCTCTTTTAATCTCTAAAATTAAAGAGCTTCTTTGCGCAATGAAGGACACCTTAACACAGGTGCAATGCTCCGAAATTGTAAACAAGGTATTTAAACAGTAGCTAATACAGCTCTCTTTTGGAATGTTGCTGGCCTATGCCATAAATGCACAACGACTGAGTGGACTGACTTCGCGTCCAAGTTTCACATTCTTTGTTTACAGGAAACTTGGTCAGTGGACCCAATCCATCTCAACGGTTTTAAAACATATCACTGTCCAGCAATTCTGTCCAACTGTGGGAGATCCAAAGGGGGCTTGTGTACCTACATGTCAAACATGTTGGCTCCCTTGAATATCGCAGTGATCGCAACTAGAGTGTTTTATCATATTTTTATTCTTCAAATTACAGAGCATTCTACCCTGGCCATTGTAAACTTTTACAACAATGCTTGTACACAGGATATTATTACAGTCATCCATCAATTAGACTATGATCTGGAGTCAGCTTTCCCCATCGGTTGCAGGGATCCAATTATTTTATGGGGCGGTGATTTCAATATAAGCCTTTGCCTTCAGCCATCCAATAAGATATGTGGAATGGCGTCTCCTGATAATAGTGATATTTCCCACTTCTCTCATTCAGAGTATGGGGACCTGTTAAATGATTTACTCTCTAAACACAACCTGTGTTTTTGCAATGAACTCACCTGTACTCCTGTTACAGTCAGGAGTACCTACAATGGTAGGGGTGAGAATCGCGTGATAGACTTTTTATTGTTTCCTCAGCGTTATCCAGAGCTGGTTTTAGAATTTTTTTATCCACAATATTGCAATCAGCGATCATTTCCCCAAAAGTGTTGCTTTGAATACCAACCTCCTTACACACAGGGGGATGCAAATAGAGTTTCTACAGTAGAGAATATTGACATCTCCCGTCGTAACAGGTATGCACTGAGATGGTCTCTGGTGAATCCATCCAGTTTCCTAGAAAAATTAATTCTCAAAGAGAGGGTGGCTTTTGAAACGTGTTTAGACGAGTCTACAGAGGCGCATGATTTTATTTTGGCTTTCCATTTGATAAAAAAAGGCATCAGAGAAGGGCTTAGTGTCAACCGAAGTAAAGTGAGGACTGGTTACTGTGGCTGGTTTGATTCAGTATGTACAAAAGCCCTCAGTAGTTTAAAATTAGCTCTAGCCAAACAACCCAGATCCACTCAGGAGGTTCGGGAGTGTAGACATGCATACAAACTTGATATTAAACAACGGAAAAAAGTCTAAAGGAAGAGTCCTGGAACCTATTACTCGAGGCCAGTCTGACCAATGATAACATCACATTTTGGCGTATCATTAATTCTCCTTCTTTTAACACCCCTGATTGTCCCCGAGTAGAGTTAGCCATTACTGAGGCCGATTGGCTAGCTCATTGTACTAATTTGTACTCTTCTCAGGAAGATACCGCGACTCCCATTCCCACTGCATCTCCCCCTAGCGTTCCCGCCACTACTTTATCCCTGAATAACCGGAATTATCCTGACTTTTCCTTAGATGAAGTAGTTCAGGCGCTGAGGGCAAGTAAACGTGGTAAAGCCCCGGGCCCTGACGGGATCCTTATTGATCTGTTCAAATCTAATATTGATCTCTGGGGCCCCATCCTTACCTTGCTCTACAGAGCCTGTCGGAACCAAGGATTTTTGTCTACTTGGCCCGAGTCTCTCATTGTCCCTATATTTAAGAAGGGAGACCGTAACAGCCCAGCGCAATACAGGCCTAGTTCTCTTCTGGATTCTTTAGTTAAGGTGGCTGGACGTATCCTTCTAGACCGACTGCAGGACTGGGCAGAGTCTAATAATATCATCTCGGATCTGCAGTATGGTTTTAGGCCAGGGTTGGGGACCACAGAACAGGCCATTAATCTGACCTACTTATTGGGAAATACGTGCACATCAAAGAAGGTAATCTGTTTTTAGTATTTGTAGATTTATCATCTGCTTTCGATTTTGTGGTACACGATAAACTATGGTCAATCATGGCTAACATGGGCGTAGACTTGAAAGGAAGACGACTCAGGGTAAGATTTCCAGTCTTCTTTAATACATCTGATCACACAGCTTCCCGGCAGCATCTGCCAGTGCCACAACATTCCATGTTCCACGCAGGGAATGCAAGAAAGGAATGCAAGGATTTGGCATGAGATTCCGTGATCCCAACAAACCCCCCTTCCTCCACATAAAAAAAACAAGAAAATTAGTTATACAGGTGACAGGTAAAAAATAAATCGAGAATGTTCAATACCTAACATAGTCCCGGAATCTAGAGGGAACAACCCTTGACCTAGAAGAGATTGCTCGGGGAACAACCTCCCTGACAGGAACAGAAACCTTTGGACTTCCCCCCATGAGAGGCGGAGTCGTGCAAGGAGTGTAAACCCCAAGTTTTCCTTTCACAAACTCAGCTTTTGACTCCGGCACCACTGAGACAGCACACTTGTTCCAGATCTTCCCATTCTCCAACACTACAACATGCTCGCTTACTTCTCTCACTCTGACTGGATCGGAAAACCGAGAGAATCCCTTGCGAACAAGAACAGGTTTCTTGATTCTCACCCAGTCTCCCTGACGTACTGGAGATGCCCTGGAACAATCTGATGCATACCTGGCTTGGGCAGCAGCCCTGACATCAGCTACCATGCCCAGCCTCTGCAGATCCACCTCCTTCCTTGACATCCAATCTTTGTTGAGCTTAGAACCTGCAACCCTACCCCTTAGCAAGGTGAAAGGAGACACACCAGTACTTGAATGTGGGGTGATTCTCATTGCCCACAACATGTTGGAAATCGCCTCCTTCCAGTGCAAACCGTTGACAAAAAGCTAACTGTAACTGATCCTTGATCACACGGTTAAAGCGTTCAACTAAACCGTTACTGCAAGGATGATAGAGAGAGGTGAGGATATGCTTGATGCCATGCACTTTCAGAAATTCCTGCATTTCCACAGACACTAACTGAGTCCCGTTATCAGTCACTAACTCCTCTGGAAAACCCTCCCGAAGAAAAACATCCTTGAAGAAATTAATAACCGTTGCAGAATTTACACCATCCACAAACCTGACTTCTGGCCACTTAGACATATAGTCGATCAGCACCAAAGCGTATTTGGGAGAACTACCCATACCACCAAAAGGACCAGCAATATCGAACGCCAACTTACACCAGGGTGAGTTTTCCACAACTATGGGTTTGATAGGAGAAGGATAGGTTACTTGAGTTTTGTCACTCAAAACACACGCACCACAATCACGAACACAGTGTTCAATGGACCTATCAACTCCCGGCCACCAGAAATCTTCCCGAACCCTCCGCTTCATGGCACGAATGCCCAGATGACCTTCATGGGCCAGATCCAAAACCTTCTTGCGCATAGTCATAGGCACAACCAACAAACCACCTCTACGCAGAATCCCATCAACAAGGGACAACTCGTCACATATTCTCTTGAAGGGAATCAGTTCAGGAATCAAATCTGAGTTGTTAGGCCAGCCATGAACCACAAAGTCCATTACCATCCTAATCTCTCTATCTTCAGACAAAGCCAATTTCCAATCAATTCCAGACAATGGAGTAGCTGACACAGGAGCTGCTCTAACAGCACATACCATTTCCAAATCCTCATCCACAAAGTCAAAAACAGACTCAGACAGTGGTAGCCCAGATAGGTAATCAGCAACGTGGTTCTTCACTCCAGGCACGTACTCCAAACGATAATTAAATTCATTTAACCTATACTGCCACTTAGCTATACGTGGAGTGGCCCTGCCACCACCCCTGGTGGTGAAAAGATCTACCAGTGGTTTATGGTCGGTCCTCAGAACAAACTCATTCCCCCATAAAAAATTGCGAAAATACTGTACACCCCACCACAGAGCCAGGGCTTCCTTCTCAATAGTAGAATAAGTGCTCTCCGCTCCACGAAGTGCTCTAGAAGCAAAGGCAATGGTCTCCTCTCTATTGTCAGATCTTTTCTGCATAAGAACAACGCCAAGACCCACATTGCTCGCATCGGTGGTAACAATGCAGCGATCATTGATATTAAATAACTTGAGTGGGCGTGCCTGCACAATTGCTTCTTTCAACAACTTGAAGTCACAAGCACATTGGTCTGACCATACATACTTCACATTCTTCCTTAGAAGTTCACGCAAACACACTGTCCTATCAGAGAAATTAGCCACAAATTTAGCATAGTACTCCACTAAGCCAAGAAATGAACGAAGCTGGTCTTTATTTTGTGGTTCAGGTGCATTTTGAATGGCATCAAGAAGTTTAACTTTGGGTTCAACTCCTTTCTCAGAAATGTGGTGTCCAAGGTAGTCCACACCATCTTGTAAAAATTTACACTTGTCTTTTCTTAGTGTTAAACCACTAGATTTGACAATGTCCAAAACTTCCTTGACTCTGGAATTGTGCTCTAATTCTGTTTTACCATGAATCAAAATATCGTCTTGGAAAAACACGACTCCTGCAGTGTTCTTAAACAAGCTTCCCATGAGACGCTGGAACACTGCAGAAGCCGATGCCAAACCAAACGGCATGCGTACGTAACGAAATGCACCTTCCGGTGTCACAAAGGACGTGAGATGTCTCGAGTCCATGCACAATTCTATTTGATGGTAAGCAGAGGAAATATCAAGAGAAGAAAAATACTTTGCACCCTCTAGTGTAGACAACATTTCATTTATGTTAGGCAGGGGTTGGCGGTCCACCCATATGCAAGCATTTAGGTCGCGCAAGTCCACACACATTCTGAGAGACTTGTCAGCCTTGCGCGCCAAAACGATGGGGGACAACCATTCAGACCCCTCAATGGGCTCAATTACACCCATGGAACACAAACGCTCAAGTTCCTGTTTGAGCTCACCACGCATACTAAGAGGTACTTTGCGCACTTTATGTGCAACAGCTCTTGCACCCTCCTTCAAAACAATGCGGTGCTGAAAACCTTTGAGTTTACCCAATTCACCGTTGAAAATCTCTGGGTACCTTTGAATCCAATCACACTTGGATAACGATTCCGCAGTAACCTTATGCACAGGGGTAACCTCAGGAAGATTGGAGTAAAATTGTTTGGCTTCGTGTTTCGATAAAACCATGTCCGGATGATTGGGATCTAGGATGATCCCCAGCTCACCCTGTTCCTCCCATCCCAATAAATTCGCACCTTCCTTCACAATGTAAACAATACTTAGAGTTGAATCGCCTTTGAATTCCAACTTGCCCTCAAACTTGCCAAGCACCTCTACTCTTTTACCACCATAAGCAAAGATCTTTATATTAGACTGAACAACAGGAATGTTACCCAATCCCTCAAAGTCTTTGGCATTGATGAGGGTAAAAGGAGAACCAGAATCAGCCAGAAACTTTATACTACTTCCGTTTAAATTTATGACACACGCAGGGGATTTTCTTTTGTGCGGTTCAACAATGGAGGCAATTTCCACCACACCATCCAGTGGAGTAGAGGAAGAAGACAACATCAACAATTCATAACTTCCATTATCATTCCCATAGTCAACATTATCTTCTTCAAAAGCGTTCACAGTTCTTGCCTGTCCCTTATGTGCAACAGTAGCCTTGCACATACGTGCCAAATGTCCCTTCTTACCACATTTGAAGCAAGTTTGATTAATAGCAAAACTAAATTTAAAATTGCCCAGATGAGATCTGCTACCACATCGGTAACAGGAGAGGTCAGATTTTTCAGATCTTTCAAATTTGGGTTTAGGCAAACAGGATGCAGATGAAGAAATGCTAGGTATGTTTGTGTTGCTCCCTTTTGTGGGTTTACTTGTAGGTTTGGTGCTGACTAATTTGACTTCGTTGGATGACCCACTCATCTCTTTCATGCATAGTTGGGAATGCTCAATGCTTCTAGCCAAAATGAGAGCAGTTTGTAGATCAGGGTCTTCGGAAGTTAAAAGTTTCTCCTGAATCTTTTTATTGCAAGTGCGCTCAATTAACTGATCCCGGATAATTTCGTCTCTGAACTCCCTATAATTACAAGTGACAGCTAGGGTTCTGAGGGCAGCTACAAAATCATCAATGGATTCGCCAGGGATTTGAGCACGTTGCAAAAATTTGTGACGCTCCAGTACAATATTTCTCTTGGGATTAAATCTCTTATCCAAAGTTTTAATAAGCGAGGCATAATCATCAACAATTAAAGAGTCACCTTCTTCACCACTACTGACACATGTTCTTACGAGTTCTAGGGGTAAGGTCTTCAAAATACTTCTTCCCTCAGCACCCAAATTGTATACTAGTAAAGCTTTTTTTTTCTTTGACGTGAAGGTATCTCCAACAATCGCCTCAAGATAGGCATCATATGTTTCTTTCCACTGTTGCCAAATAACAGGAGGAGTGCCGGGTGACTGCAAAAAGGGAGGTGGTGCAATTACACGATCCATAGAGTAACCTTGCGTGGGTGAGTTGCTGCCACAAGTCACCACAACAAGAAATTATGTTGCAGGGTAGAAATAAATAGATAAATGAAGACACCACAAAAATGTAATGTCCCAATATATTTAAAGAGAACCAGGTGTGCACATCACCGACATGCCCATGGAGAGAGTGTTGCCACAATACATGACACGCTGACTGAGTATGTCTGTCACTTTTGCGATGAATGTATGCACCAGGATGATCACAAAGAGGACGTGTCACCGTTGAGAATAACAGTGTCACTGGTTGACACACTTGATTTAACCTAAACCTTTTGGTTCGTCTGATGCAGCTTGGCCCACGATAAGGAAAGCACTTTAAATTTGTACAGTACAAGAGAACCAAAGCTTCAACAAAGAGAAAAATGACACGCGCTTGATTTATGCGCAGATTGCCATTAGAGAAGCTTCAATTTGACAATGTGTCACGCGCCGGTATGCGCGTCGGAGCTTAATCTGACAATGTGGCGCGCGCCGGTATGCGCGCCGGTTGCCACAACAACGAAAGCTCACTAGCAACGCGTAACGTCTCACGTAATGCGTGCTGACACATGCGCTGGTTGCCCTAGGAACAGTAGCTCTCCGTTGAACAGAGAGATGCGTGTCAGGGTGACGCGTGTCGGTACACGCGCAGGCCGTCACCATGCACTCTCCTCCACTCAGGAAAAATACCCCAAATTCTCCAAGGCTCAGCAGACTTGGATTAGAGGAAGATGACGGAACAAACACGATGTCGAGCAAAAGACGGTGGGGAAGACTGTGGACCAGACAACTCGTCGCCAATGAAAGGAAGACGACTCAGGGTAAGATTTCCAGTCTTCTTTAATACATCTGATCACAAAGCTTCCGGCAGCAACTGCAAGTGCCACAACATTCCATGTTCCACGCAGGGAACGCAAGAAAGGAATGCAAGGATGTGGCATGAGATCCCGTGATCCCAACAAGACTGTACTATTGTTAACCTTCTCAGAGATAGGTACGCCCTAGGACAGGGTAGAGTACATTATGGCCTTAACAGCAATTGTACCCAGCCATTTAAAATAGGAAGAGGGGTACGTCAAGGCTGCGTGCTTGCCCCCTTTTTGTTTAACCTCTACCGTAACAGCGTAGGCGGTACATTAGCAAGTAAGTGTGTAGATGTACCTCAAGTGGGACATCGTCCAATCCCGGCACTTTTTTATGCCGATGATGCCGTGCTAATGGCTCACACTCCACTTGGCCTCCAGCGACTAGTTGATGAATTTGCCCAGTTCATGCAGATCCATGGTTTAAAAATTAACATCAGCAAAACTTTTGCAATGAAACTTGGGAACAGGGCCTCACATTGTCGCAACATCTTTATTGAGGGCTCTAAAATTCAGTTCACAGCCACATTTTCATATTTAAGGATTATATTCAATCAAGCTGGGAATTGGTCATGGGCAATTAAATCAAGGCGGCTCCATTTTGTTAAGACCACTATGGCCTTATTGATTTTTGCCAGAAAACTAGGAATTTAACATCCGAGGGAACTGATGACTATCTACAAGGCCAAATGTAGACCTACTGCCACGTAAGGGTCTGAGCTTTGGAGATATGCGAATGCTGGTACCCTTCAACTAGCAGAAAATGCGTTCCTAAGGAATCTCCTTGCCCTTCCAAAAAGCAGTTCAACTTATGTCTGTCATTCTGAATTAGGAGTTCCCTACTTAGCAGACTTGATTAGGATTCAGCCTGTCTTACTCTGGCATAAAATCTGGTCCTCTGATCACACTATGTTCAATCGATCCATCATTGTAGACTGTCTTAGATCTACGTCTGCACTCAAAATCCCCTGGCTCAAATTCATGCACAATTTCTTGGCAGACATTGGTCATCCTGAGTTTTTTGACCATCCTGAGCGCCTGATTACCATTCAAAGAAAAGCCCCTAAATTGAAATGTCTATCATTACTAGAGGAATCAAGACTATCCTTAGAGATTACGAAACCTTCTGTGCTGAAGAATCAGGTGATTCTGACTAGTTACCATATGCAATTTTACTTAGCTAATGTGTACAACCCGCGTCATAGGTTTGTGTTGACCCGGTTTCGGCTGGATACTTTCCATCCCCTAACCAGCTTTCCCACCATTAACAACTGGTCGCCTGACCTGGTGAAGTGCCCATGTGATGATATTTCAATGCAGAGTACCATGCACACTGTTCTTTTTTGTAAATACTGTTCTGGCCTTAGAAAACATTTTATTAAACCTTTGTTACTACAGCTAGGTTTTGCACGTCGACCAGCTTTTATGTACCTGCAAACGCTTCCGAACTTGTATATATGTGCTGTATTGTCTCAGTTTTTGCTGGCTGTTATTAATTATAGGAAGCAGTTGTAGAAATGCTATAGATTATGCAGGGGATGACTGTTTTTATTCACGGTCGTTTTTAGATCTCTGTTTTTATCTTTTTATCCTTTGAAATTGATTTTTGAATTTTGACATGGATGTATTTTGCAGCTTTTATGATTCACTATGTGATTTAGAATAAAGCTTATTTTGACTTGACTTGAACAAAGACAGCCAACGGAAAAAATCCTACAAATGGTTTTTAGCATTAATGTTTTTGAAGTTTTGTACAAATAAACTGAAATAAATGTTGTAACATATTCAACATAAAATTTAAAGGTAATGCGTTTTATTGAAAGAAGTACGTCAATCAAAGGTATTAAAATACGATATAAGTTGCAATAAATTAAGCAATGCAGTAGTAGTAACACCATTCATTTGTTACTACTATTAGAAATAAGTAATAGATGTATCGCCAAGGACAAGTTTTTTGCAATGCTGTTGATGTCCAGGATCTATAGGTGTTCCTCGTACATTACTTCTATGTCCCTCGTCCTCGACCCAATACCTTACCTATGAGGTTGAGTTGCCCAATCCCAAGACAGGAAACAAAACAGGAAATGTGATTTGACCCCAACCACCCTCAGCTGGGTACTACAAGACAGTAGACCTCCCCTAACACTTCCTGTCTTGTTCCCTTTCCTTCAGACACAGACAGGAAATGCTGGAATCCTTACCGGGTATTGACTTCCTTCTTTGTGGGGTTTATTAAGTCTCTCTGCTGGGCTTAGAGATGTTCTCCCTACCTATGTGGGAGCTATGCCAGAGGGGAATGTCGGAAAGGATCCCCAGGCACTTTTGGATTGATATATGGATCAAAGCACAGAGCTTTCTACAAACGGAACCATTAGTAAGGTTTGATTAGATCTTGTCAAAATGAATGTTACTCGTTCAAAGTTATTGTGCTAGTATTTGGTTCGGCGATCCTTGAGTACATTCTTACCAGGGCTCAGACTGTTCTATTGCTGTGCAGTCGGAAATTAGAATTGCGCACTTCATTGATGCACCCCTTTTCAGCACATGCAGGTATGTCGTAATCTCGCTTTGTTAAATTGTTATCGGGGCACGCATCTGATTACTGTGTATTCAGCAGTTTGATGCACGCGGTTACGTTGCATAGGAAAGGAGCAAGAAATGGCCCCTGATCCATTGTGGATGCGCGTTACCCATTCATATCAGCAGGGTTAACGCCCTAATGTTTGGGCCTCATTGACTAGTGCTCAAGCATGCACATTTCGGTACCTCATCAGAAGTCCCTATTTAGTTTGAACAAATTTGAGAGGTGAGTTCACCAGACAACTGGAGTTGTTTTGTGATTCTTGCTTTGTTTGTGTTTCATGATGGGAACATGTTTACTAAAGAGAAGGCCCTTGTCCCCTTCTCCTACAAGATCCTACCCTAGTGAGTCATCTTCTGCTTCTCCACCAAAGAAAAACCTTAAGGCCTTGTCAGATGAAGCCCTGATCAGAGGGCTGATGGTGGAGACTCTGATATCCTTAAAGAAATGTATGAAAGATGGGGTAACCAGACGGACCAGGAAAGGCTTTACTCTGACCTCTCAGTTTCTGATTTGTCTGGTAGTTCTTCCTTCCTCCACCTGAACACAAAGAAAAATATATTTCTAGAGACATGCTGCCAGACTTGATTTCCCATATTAAGGGCAACATGGGTTTTCCTAATGAAGATATAGCTGAGTCGCCTAAGGATGCAGTCCTGCGACTGTTCAAAAAGCCTCTTAATATGGGTGTGCCTATCCATCAGCATGTTCTTGAGGTGGCCTTAAATGAGTAGAGAGACCCTGACAAGATTAATGTTCCACGCTTTATGTCCAGGTTGTATCCTTTAGAAGGTATAGAAAAGATACTGCCAGATTCAGTACATCTGGACTCTGCTGTGGCTAGTCTTGTTGGTTGTTCCTATAAGGCAGAGGACAGCATTTTAAAGGATCCAGCAGACAAGAAAGTCTACAAAGATCTTCTGAAGGTTTATGCTGGCTCCCATTTGGCCCTTCATAGTGGAATATATGGGGCTTATACTGCTCGGTCTTTGTTATCTGATTTTAAGCAACTGTTTAAATCTATGCAAGAGGGTACGCAGTACCTAGAATTGCTTGAAAATATGAAAAAACAGGTTGAACTGCTGTCGGATATTTCCTTCGATGCTGTACGGATGCTGTACGGACAGATGCTTTTCTAAGCGGCAGAACAGGGGGAACAGAAAGGGAGAACAGGAACCAACCAGCCTCGAAGGGGACCATTATGGTTTAATAGCCACCTGGCAGCTTTAAAGAAAACCTGTAAAAAAAACGAAAGGAAATGGAGGAAGTCCTACGACATGACTCTAAAGAAACAATACAAAACAGAGGTCAGACACTATCACAATGAAATCAAAATTGCCCAAGCCACACACCTGCAGGAGAAAATTGAGGCAGCCACCAACTCCTCAAGAGAACTTTTTAAAATCGTAAAATCTTTCACACTCCTAGCTCCGGAGGCCCCCACTATACCGTCATCTAAAGAAAGATGTAACAAACTAGCTGTCCATTTTAAAAATAAGATTGACACCATCTACAATTCCATGTCAAAGAACGATCACATCCGAAACTTGCAGGGAAACCCCCCGGGCACCGAGTCCTTGGGGAAACCCATTCTCGAGGCCTTCCCAGAATTGTATCTAGACAATACATCCAAGATTCTACAAGGAATAAAATCAGGTTCCCCAATGGATCCCATTCCCCCACATACTGGCACAGGCGGAGACGCCATCTTAACACCTGCCACAGCATTACTCAACCTTTCCCTCAGACAGGGCACAGTACCAAAAACCTGGAAACACGCCATAGTACGCCCGTTGATTAAAAAACCACATCTGGACCCAACAGACCTGGCGAACTTTCGCCCTATATCACTCCTCCCCACGCTAGGTAAGATAGCCGAAAAACATGTAAACTCCTCACTGTCCCAGTTTTTAGAGGAGAACGCGATCCTTCACCTGACCCAAATGGGCTTTAGACCAGCACATAGTACCGAATCCGCCCTACTGCAGGTAACAGATAAATTGAAGTGCATTCTAGACCAAGGGGGTGAGGCCGCTATCCTTTTGCTAGACCTGAGCGCAGCGTTTGACACTGTGGATCATGAGACGCTTGCGACCAGGTTAGAAAGAGCAGGGATTCAAGGCCAGGCCCTAAAATGGATCGTATCTTTTCTGAACGATCGGTCCTTCCAAACCACCGAAGGAGGATTTCTATCAGATAACTTCAAAGTCACATGTGGGGTTCCACAGGGCTCATCCCTGAGCCCCACACTGTTTAACTTGTATATGCAGCCGCTAGCCGACATTGTCCAGGAATTTGGGTTGTCAATTATAACCTACGCAGATGACACCCAATTGGTAATTTCTGTTGCAAAGGACGCCGAAGCAAAAAACATTTCTGTAGCCCCATGCATGGAAAAAATAGCCAGCTGGATGACCCGCAGCAGGCTAAAACTTAATGGGGACAAGACAGAACTCATGTTCCTGGGCAACAAAATAAAACCATATATGGACCTGAATTGGCCAAAAGAACTAGGGCAACCACCAGTACATAAGAACTCCATAAAAAACTTAGGAGTATGGTTAGATCATAACCTCACAATGGAAACCCAAGCCAGCAAATTAGCTGCCACCTGTTTCGGAATCCTGAGGATGCTCCGAAAAATCATGGACCTCATCCCAGAGAAGGCTCAGAGAACCGTGGTACAAGCTCTGGTGGTGTCACGCCTGGACTACGGAAACGTTCTCTTCCTGGGGTCACCTAAATATGTGCTCAACAGACTGCAGGTGGTACAAAACGCGGCAGCAAGACTTCTCAGAAAGATACCACGACATGAATCCACCAAGCCGGCCCTGAAATCACTACATTGGCTGCCCGTGCAGGAAAGGATCAAGTTTAAAACACTACGTATAGCACACAGGGCCCTAAAGGGGAAAGGTCCAACTTTACTGAAAACCTTGATCACTCCATACTCACCAGATAGAACTCTGAGATCCTCCTCGGAACATCTTGCCAAAACCACCAGAATAAGGAGATCCAGATGGGGGGGAAGATCCTTCACATATCTGGCACCGAAACTATGGAACTCAATGCCATCAGAGCTAAGAGTGATCTCCGAGGAACAAACCTTCAGAAAGAAACTAAAGACCTGGCTATTCCCAGGCTGAGAACCGTCCTGTTCCGCAGCGCTGGGAAGCCCACGGGCAGCTATGCGTTCTATAAAACCCATAAACATAAACATATGTGGGGAGTCTGTAGCTGCAAGGCGGAATATTTTCGTGAAAGACTGGAACACAGATTCCACTCAGAAGACTGCTGCTTTCAGAATGTCATTCAAAGGTGACAGACGTTTTGGGCCAGAACTAGAGGAGAAACAGCAAAAAATATTTAAATAGTGAAAACATTCCTTTTTCTTTTTGAAACAGAGCATGCCTAAAAATTCATACCAACATGAATCAAAGTCCTTCAGACAGCCTTCTAGAAGACAGATGAACAGGGAACAAGATCCCAAGCCAGATTCTCCTTCAGGAAATGCCAAAGGAAAAGCAAACAGGCTCCACAGAACTTCACTCAGCGCTCTTGACTTTATTGAAATAGTTGAAGTAGATGGTTTCAAGTACGAGGTTGGTGGCAGAATTCGTTACTTTCAACAGGCATGGCAGTCAACGAAGTCAGACAGATGGGTTCTAAAGATTATCCGGAGAGGTTAGGAGATTGAATTTGCCTCTCCGCCATTGCTTTCATGAACCGTCATCACTCCATTACCCAGATCTCATAAAAAGCAGATGGAATTAAAGGAAGGCATTCTTTCATTGGTTCAAAAGAGGGCCATTGATCCCGTCCCAAAGGGAGAGGAGGGAAAAGGGACATATTCAATTGTGTTTCTAGTTCCCAAGGTCCAAGGGGGTTTTCTGATTGTCATAGATTTGACATCCCTGAACAAGTTTGTGGAAAAGATTCCATTCAAGATGGAGACACTGCAGAGGATCATTCCCCTGATAGTACCGAATACCTGTCTGGCCTATCTAGACTTAATGGACTCATATCTGTATGTTCCAATGTGCAAGTCATATCAGAAGTTCCTACGGTTTTGTGTTTGGGGCAAACATTGGCAGTAAAGAGTACTCCCTTTTGGGCTCTGTTCCTCTCCGAGAGTCTTCACAAAGATGGTGGCACCGCTGGTAGCCCACCTTCATCTCAGAGAGGTGTCGATATTTCCATACCTCGACTACTGACTGGTTCAAGCCCCATCAAGGTCAATTCTAAAGCAACATATCTCCTTGCTACTCTAAACCTTCATGGGTCCCTGTTGAGCCTGCCAAAGTGCCATCTTCTTCCTTCCAGGAATCTTCAGTTCATTGGAGCACGATTCAAAATTCAGTTGGGAAAGGTGTTTCTCCCCCTGGGGAGGATTGTCCATCTCCAGAGTCTGCTGAAGGATCTTCTTATAAGCAAAGAAGCCTCCTTATTCAAATGGATGGAGGAGAAGAGCAATATGGCAGCAGTTTTCACAGTTTCATGGGCGAGATTACATATGAGACCACTGCTGTATCATCTGCAATACCATGGCGCCCTATCAGTTAGGAATATGAACTATGTGGATCTTGTCTCCCTAGACATCAAGCACGCTTTGCAGTGGTGGATGAACATGGACAACCTCTGCAAGGGAGTAGTGATGCATCTAGACCCTTCGATAACATTGACAACAGATGCAAGTTCATTGGGCTGGGGAGCTTCACCAGGGACCTTGATAACCCAAGCAAATGTGGTCTGGACCAGAGGGATGGAGGTCAACGAATTGGGGAGAATTGATGGCAGTCTTCCATGCTCTACAGCACTTCAGTAAACATTTGTCCCACAGCAAGGTGTTGATGAAATCAGACAATACAATGACAGGGGCGTACATAAATCATCAGGGAAATATCCAGTGCCAAGCCTTGAACGAGTTGACTTGCAGTTTGGGTCTGAGGGCAGAAACTTACGTCCTATATGTGTCAGCTGTGCACATCAAGAGTCTGGACAATGTGGTAGCAGACAGCTTGAGTCGGATATTTCCCACATCTCAAGACTTGAGACAGACAAAGTCAATATTCAAGACCATTTGCAGGAGGTTCGGCTTACCCTTTCTGGACCTCTTTGCCTCCAATAACAGTGCTCTTCTACCAAGGTTTTGATCCAGGTTTCCAGAACGGGGAGGTTGGGGTGTAGATGCCTTGACCCTGGAATTGCCTCGGAGGCTTGTTTTCGCCTTTCCTCCAATCCCTATGATTCAGAGACTATTATGCAAGATTCAGCAGGGGAATGCCGAAGTAATTGTGGTGGTCCCTAACTGGCCCACACAGAGTTGTTTTCCGCTCCTGAAGCACATGGCATGTTGTCCCCTGTGGACCCTCCCTTGTTCTCTTGCACCATTGAGGTTTTGCACTCATTTGCAACTTCTTCGTCTTTCTCAGTCTGGAGGTTGAAAGGAAGAGTTTGGAAGAACAAGGTTTACCTCCCCATATTATTGATGTAGTACAAACACTAGGAGATCATCTACTCTTGCTGCCTATACTAAGCACTGGAAAGTCTTTGATTCGTAGTGTTCTGAACAGGGATTTTCTTCAGTGAAATGTTCTGTATCTTCTATTCTGCAAATTCTCTTCGATGGTTTTCACAAAAATCTTTCTCTTTCTATTTTGAGATCACAATGGTATGCAATTAAGGCATTCCATGTGAAAGGTGGCGTAGTCAATGTTGAGATTTTCTTCGTGTCTACATTGTTTAAAAGCTTTGTTATTACTAAACCTTTGCTCAAGTCTACGCTCCCATATTGGGATCTTCCCTTGGTGTTTAAGGCATTGCAGAGTGTCCCCTTTGAGCCTTTGACCACGGTGGATCTCAAATTTCTTTCTTTTAAGGTCTTTTTCTTCATGGCCGTCACTTCTGCACATCGGTTGGGGGAAGATTATGCTCTCCTGTGTCATCCTCTTTTTATCATTTTTCTGGATGACTCAGCAGTGCTTCGAACAGACCCTTCTTTTCTTCCTAAAGTTCTGTCAAAGTTCCATTTTTCTCAAGAGCTTATTCTTCCTACTTTCTTTCCTGATCCTTCTTCGGAAGAGGAATGTAGTTGCATTTGTTGGAGGTTAAACATGCTCTCTCAAGTTGTCTTGGCAGATCCAAGGAATACAGAACATCCAATTCTCTGTTTGTCACTTTTGGCATCACAGGGAAAGAGAAGAAAGCACCCAAGATCACGCTGAGCCTCTGGATCAAAGAGACTATTTCCTTGGCTTATGCCTGCTCTAATCTTCCAAGACCTTCTGGCCTGCAAGGTCACTCCACAAGAGGTGTGGCTACCTCTTAGGTGGAATTTAAAGGTGTGACATTAGAGGAGATTTGTAGAGTCGGAACTTGGGCCTTTACACACCTTTATTGGTTGTACAAATGTTCAGGAGATTTTGGCATTAAATCTCTTAGTATTGCTTTATTTCTTGGTCTCCTGGGAATTATCGTATCAAAGGTTGATACTCAGCTTTGTTATACCTCATAGGTATGGGCTGGGTCGGGGAAGTGGGAGATAGAGGTAATGCCCCTATTACTTACCGGTAATCTTCATCTTACTCTTACTCATTCTTGACCCAGCCATTTGTTACCGCCCGCCTGCCCTCCCTGGTATATTGGCCTTCGATACAAGGCTTGGTATTACAGGAAGTGCTGGCGGAGGTCTACTCTCTTGTAGTACCTTGCTGAGGGTGGGTGGAGTTAGAGGGTATTTCCTGTTTTGTATCCTGTCCTGGGATTGGGCAACTGAACCTGCCTGATAGGTAAGGACTGGGTCAAGGATGAGTAGGACTTAGAGTAATGAAAATTACCGGTAAGTAATCGTGCACTACTTACCTACCTGGCATGCCAGTACGTTCCAGCCAGAAACCTGTTTTTTAATGCCCCACCTGATAAAACAACGCCCTTTCTAGACAACTGGTAGAAGATCCTTGAGGGTCCAGAGTCCGAAATTATCTAACATCATTTATCCCCCATCTCCGAACGACGCTGGTCACCTCCTTTTCATGCACTCCTTATAACCAAACTTTTCATCAGGCTTCCAAATAAGACCAATGGCTACATGGCAGGGAATGAAAAATGCAAGAACGCCAGATCTAAGTTCTTCGTAGACACTGTGCAGTGCTCTGAAGTGTCCTTATAGACTTATAGTGCAAACACAAACCCCCCTAAATAAATAAATGTACTACTGTACTTGTGCAACACGATACGTGCCATAATTTATAAAAACACAAACTGTAAACATGCATCATAATGTGATTACAGATCTTTGTGAACAAGTCAAGCATTTTACTATTGTATATATTACCTTATCTGTATTGTTGATTTGACTTTAATTGGATATTGTTTATTTCTCAAGTATGAGTAAACCTAAGTTGTTATAAAATACCTGTGAGTACTTACACACAAACCTTACAGTAGCTTTGCGCCCAATCAACCCACCAACTTTGTGCCATAACAAATACTCACCCACAGGAGGGAAACTATTTAATCGACATTAATATGTTGTGCGAAAATCCCTATCCGCTACCCAGATTAAACTATATCCATTTGAGAGAAAATAACTCTTGATCCCTCACTCATGGCTATCTTCGTAATCTGGCACCTCAGTGGTACGATATCATAATCAGTTCCTGCAAAAAGAGTTCGATGGACTACTAATGAAAGAGAACAACAAAGAGGTGCAGCTATATTTTATTTTTCAAATGTGTAGACATTATTGGAAAAGGATAGAATAACAATTATTCATTTTAAACAGTCAACATTATTATTTTTTATTATTTTTGAAGGCTGTATATTTTATCTGCCGACTGCAGCAAAGACTTGGCACTCAACAGTAGGGTCATTTTTTCTGACAACTCTGGTTTCACATGTCTTGTAGTCCAAAAAAGTCCTACAGTTCTTCTCATCGTATTTCAGAGGTGTGATATATCTACAATAAAAGAAGAAATATGAGTGTACCATCATATGGTGAAAAAATACATCTTCATCACATAACTTAAGTGCCATCAGTTACCAAGCCATTCTGGTTTGGGAAGTGCTATAAAAGTTGCAAAAATAAAAGCACTATGATTTCAAAAGGTAAAAAGAAAAATGCTTGTAGTGCTATTTTCTTTTACTTTTAGCCATGCTGTGCAGTAGCCACACTGTTCAGCAACATAGCTAAACGAAATTGGTAAGGCCAATAGCTCTATAACAAGTGAGACCTACTGGCTTTGCCAATGCTTCTTAGATCTTAGATCTTGGTACGGTTGGATATGCTTTTAACCCTTCGTAGTCAACGCCAAGTAAAGAGGGGTGGAGTGAAATGCTACCTGCCAGCTTGGTTGGCGGATCCCTTTTCAGTCAAGGCCAGTGCAGGTCTGATTTGCTTATGTTTGATCAATGGAGCAGAAAGCAAAATTAGAATGGGTTGGAATCGACCTCAAATAATTTTCAGTGCATAAGGTACACCCAGAAGTGGTTTGTATAGTTGATTTTGCATAGAGACTTAAGATTGAGTGGGGCGAGTGGAAGGCTTGGTCATATGGAGGCTTGAGTGCCCAAAAAATATCCTAAAGGTTTTGGCTGTTAGTGCAAAAGACAACAGTTGCTTGGCGACGACAGGATATTTATATAGCACTTGCTCCCTGGTCTTTTTTTGCCTACATACCCCTAAGTGTCAGTGGAAAACTTAATATCCTGAGTACAGTGTCAGGCTAATGATTAGGAGCAAGACCAGGCACTTTTCTTTCAGAATTATACACATTCCCTAGTGCAATTAATTCTAGCACTACTCCTTCACATTTTTGCTATTTTCAGTAATTTTGTAATATGATTATATTGTACTTTATGCATTCCATTGGAAATACCCAAGTATTAACACCCTCCATTCATTCTTATATCTTCTGGCAACCAAAACAAAAAATAAGCACCCATAATGTCAGTCGTTTTCCTATTTTGTAGTGATATGGCTTTTACCAAGCTGCACCAACAAAACACACAGGCATGGCCTGGGCAGCTGTGGTAGTAAAAACCTACCCAGAGGGAAGCACTGGACTGGGGTAGGAGGAAGAAGGGACATTGCTAGGTTCCCTCACACACATATTACTGGTGCAAAACATGGATTGGAGGAAGATGCTTCCTCACACCCATAAAACACAGAAACTATATGTAGCAACAGTGTAGGGTTTACTAAGTATAGCTGTGTGGGGTGGGGTGGGTTGGGGGAGAAATATATGTTTGGGGGTTATATGAGCATCTGACTGAGTGGGGTTGTATGGGTAAATTTGATCATGTTTTGATGTGGTGGTGAATATGATGGGGACAGATTGTTATTGCTGTGGTGTGATGATGCAGTGGAAAGAAAGTAGTTACTTGCCAGTAGCAATTGTTTTATGGATTAGATGTCTTCTTGAGTCACATACTCTACATTTATACCACCCAGTAATTGGGTTTGGACATAGCTTTTAAATGAATATGCCTTTTATTTTTGGGTATCAATCTTACCTGGAGCTAGTATGATTCTCTTGGATGTAAACCATAAGTCCACAATGCCTGAAAAGTAGCCACCACCTCCAGATTCTTTTTTGCTCAGGACTTTATTCGCATGCATGTACTGAGTATATTTTACTGAATTGCAAACAATGTGCTTGCACTAACAGACATGTAACTCTCAAACAGTTTCAAGCTACAGAACTACTTTTACTGGTAGGTAACTAGTTTTCACACGCTGTGCATTGATTATACTCCTTATTTTCTCCTTTGAATGAGGGTGTGAAGTGTGAGCGCCAAATAGGCTTTCTGATGGGTAGTCGTTAGCACTGATTCCTCACCATGAATATTCCCAGGTCCCACACTGGATTCAGTGATTCTTACAAGCACTGCTCCCCACTTGTCGGTATGGCATAATATGGCACTGCAATGACTTTATACCTCCCTGGAATTGAAGGAGTGCAGCCGCATATAAGTACCCTCATTCCGCAATGATATCAGTTCCTTTTTCTGTGCCCATCAATGTAGATCTGGAGTTGGCACCCACATTTGTTGGTGATCCAGTGATTTCAAATTCTGCACAGGCAGTGTGCCAGGGAGGATGTCTCTACTGAAAACAACAGGAGTCCGGCTGTGACTTCTCTGCACTGCTTGGGCTCTGTTCACAACTCGAAGTTGTGCAATAAGTGTTGCATTATGCACCTGAAGGCAATCAGGCAGTCGGAGGTGAAGTTTAATGTCACCGAGCATAAGAAGAGGTTGCGTTTAAAACAGAAGTCCTGCTCCTGCTTCAACTCACAGGGCCATGCTCGGTTGACATCTCAGGGTCGGTTCTGCATGTAGCCCCCTTCCTGCTCAAAGTCTTCCACTAAGTCAAAGTCAAAAACATTTCATATGTGCAAGAAAATGAAGCCAAACTCATCCCTATCTCCCCACTTGCAGTCTGGCGTGAATGCGCATGGGTGTCACTCGAAGGATCCTGTGTCTACTGACTCCGAACCGGTCATGCATTTGGCCCGGGCATGCCTCAAATTTCCCAGGCTGCAGTGGATGCTGCTGCAAGTAGCAATCTTCAAGGATGACATGCTACAAATTTCCATATGCTACCTGCTTCCTGTGACATACCTTCACGCCCCAAGGAGCCTACAAGGGTCCCCTGTTGAACTTTTCCCAGCCAATCCTCCCCAGACTGCTTCCTCAGGCCCCTTGCCCATGGCACAACGAGGCCGTTCTAGACATTGACTCCAGCCCTACAGTCCAAGCCAGCTCCTTCTATGTCATCGCTGATGCCGACTCTGCCGTCGGACCTCGTCAAGCCTCTGTCACGCTATGAAATAACAGCCAGACTCTTAGCCTCAACCTCTCACTTGAAGCCAGTACTAGGGCTTGCTTAATGCCTCTCACAACATTGATAATGATGCCAAGGTGGACTTCATGCTCCCCCTCATTAAACTGATCAAAGGCTCTAATAAGACTCGCAAAATGCCAGTGGTCTAGATACCTCACAAGAGATAGAGCTGCACTCGCCACGTGGTCCACCAATGGAAAAAAATGCCTTTTTTTGCTGTAGAAGTGTGAAAAGCAACAGAAGTGCTTGACTACAATTACTTATTCTGAAAAACGAAGCCACTTTATTGACTAGTGGCACCTGAGGCCATTCACTCCACGAGGGACGGTAAACATCGTTTACAATGATGTTTACACATCGCATGCCATTACAACGCGGTCATTACAACGACCGTGTTGTTACATCGCATGCCATTACAACGCAAGCTGTTACAATGACTTGCTGTAGGAGGCAGAAGGTGTTGGATTTTAAATCCAACACCTTCTCTACTGTTGCACAGACTGGAGTTGGAATAGTAAATTATACTATTCCAACATCCAGCGCGCCCCCCTACAGCAAGTCGTTGTAATGACTTGCGTTGTAATTGTCTGCAATGTAACAACTCAGTCGTTGTAATGACCGCGTTGTAATGGGATGCTTTCTAAACGCATGCGGTGTAACGTGGCCTATTCATGAGAGACAGCAATTCTCCAACTCTTCCTCTCCTATTGCAGCAGTCCCTAATTAGGGCTCTTGCTTTCTCAGGATATGGCCCTCATCTGGAAATCCGTCACATCAGAACGATGGGCTTACAGATTGTTCAAAGAGACTACGATCTGCTTTTTATTTCTACCTTTTATTCCACCTTCAACAGAGCGATTTGTGGCAGATCATGTCCCTATTTTGATGCAAGATGTCAATCTCCTGTTGGCCAGAGGCACCTTTAAGTGGGTTTCAGATTCCAAAAGGGGCGAGGGGTGCTATTCACTCTACTTCACCATCCAGAATAAGGACGGAGGCCTCAGGCCAATACTAAACCTCTGGCCATTGCATACCTTTCCAAAGAAGGACAAATTCAAAATTCTTACTCTGGCTCAGGTACTCTCTGCTCTGGATCCAAGGGCCTGGATGGTGTCCCTGGAATTGCAGGACGTGTATTTTCGTACCACAAGCGCTAAATGTGGTTCATGGTGCAGTCAGAATGACGACAAAGTTGCTGAGCTGTCCTTTGGCCTTACCTTGCCCATCCGGGTGTTTAAAAAAGTGATGGTGGTGGTCAGGCCGTACCTTCAGAAGTCAGGGATACATGTATTCCCATACCTGAAAGTCTAATGGCTCCAGGCGGGTTCACTACAGTTGGTCATATACCACCTATGACAACAACTGGGCTCTTGATCTCCTTCAGGTTGTCCATCAGTGAGCTGAAATCTCACCTGAGACCTATGCAAAGGATTCCCTTCATAAGAGTTATACTGGATACAGTGGTGTGCAAGGCCTTTCCACTGCTGCAATGAGGCCAGGGCATTCAGGATATGATCTAAACATTTCCAGCTTTGTTCTGGGTCTCGGTGAAGAAAGTTCTAGGGCTTCTTGAGCTACTGTCATCATGCATCCTTGCTTCTCTTAAGCCAGATGGAAGATGCGGTCTCTGCAATGGAACCTACAATTTTAATGGCTTTAGCACCGCTGCCCCCTGACAGCGTCAAGATCTCACAAATGATGGCTCAGGACCTCATGTGGTGGTACTCAAGCATCAACCAAACAATTGGCAGGCCACTTTTCCCTTTCCTTTTGGATGTCAAAGTTGTAACAGATGCTTCGTTAATAGGTTACAGAGTTCATATGGGGGAGATGGAGAACAGAGGCCTCTGGTCTCCAGTGGAAAGCCAGCTTCACATCAACCTTTTGAAGCTTCTGGTGAACTGACTGGCCCTGAAACCCTTCCTACTGACTATCAAGGAAAGGCTGGTGCAGGTCCTAATGGAAAATACGACTGCCATATCATACAAGCAAGGTGCTTTAGGGGACTGGGACTATTGCCAGGAGGCTCTGTGCAGCTCGAGGTGACCTAACCAGCAGAAAATCGTTTTGGTGGCTAACCACATAGCGAGGTCAATGAACACCAGGGCAGATGAGCTTACTAGAGATCTGCTGGTGGACCATAAGTGGCATTTACACCCCCAGGTGGCGCAGGGCATCTTCGATCAAACAGGCACGCCCTGGGTAACTTTGTTCACCACCATCGAGAATGTGCAGTGCAGCATCTGCACGCTGGAGTTTCCTCCAAAAAGGTAATTGAGAGAAGAATTCTGTCCGTGATGGCCATCACTATAACCGGCCTCCTGTACGTGTTCCTGCCACTGCTTCTCCTGCCTTGAGTTCTGAGAAAGCCAGGACAGACCATGCCCAAGTCATCTTAATAGCTGTGGATTCTGCCAGTAGGGTGTGGTACCCAGATCTCATGAGCCTTAGCATTTACATGTCGATTGATCTACCCCTTAAGGTGAACATACTGTCTCAGCAACAGGGGAGGACCTTGCACCCGAATCTCCACAACCTGCACCTCAATGCATGGCTATTGAGTGGAGACAGTTGAATTTTTTTAATTTGCCTACTGTAATGGTAGATGTCATTCTTGTAGCCAAAATTCTATTCATGAAGTCCATTAGTGCCAGGAGCAGGGAAACATTTGTGGCCTGGTGTAGGGCACGTCATCTAGATTCTTTACAGGCCAAACTCTCATGAATTGTTGTTGTTTTTTTTTTTTTTAATGGCCCAGAATGGCCTTGCAGTGGGCACAATTAGGGGTTATTTGTTGGCCTTTTATATTTTCTTGATCTACACTCTCTCTTGAAATCACCGGCTCTGATGTGTTTTCTAATGGTCTTGATGCATATGCTCTAACCAAAAGTTTTTTTTCATGCCTTAGTGAGGCGTAATCTAGTTCTGACTTTTGTTTTGTGCAAGCCATATGAGCCTATGCACAGTGGCTCACTATGGCTTTTAATGATCAATAGAGTGTTGCTAATCGCCATCACTTCTTTGTACCGAGTGAACTACAGGTGCTCTCCATGTAAGCTCCTGACACCACTTTCATTCCAGGTAAATTGGTGCTGAGGCCTTTGGACTGCCTTCCTGCCAAAGGTAGGACTAGCCATCCATGCCAGTCAATTAATCACCCTGCCATCATTTTCAGCACCACTGCACCGTTCGAAAGAAAAGGAGAGGCTCCACCATCTTGTACCTCAGAGCTTAGCGTTTCTACATTGACTGTATGAGAGACCGTTCTCTCAATTATCTGCTCTTTGTGGGGTTCACTAGAAGACAAGAAATGCAAGGCAATACAAAAGAGGACTCAGTCCGGGTGGCTAGTCATCTGCATTAAAATCTGCACGCTTCAGAAGGCCTGTGGACTTATTTCACTGGGGTCAAGGCCTCTACAACTACATTTGTGGGGGGAATGTCGGTTCTAGATATCTGCCAGTCTACAGTGTGGGCATGAGTGCAGACATTCACAAAACATTATTGCTTTGGCAGTCACGGCCAAAGGGAGGACCATTTTGCCAGCTTGGTCCTGTAAGACTTCCTTATCTGAGTCCACTCCTCAGACCTCCATTTGGGAGGTACTACTGTAGCTTCTATTTTAAAGATAGAAGTATACATCAAAAGAATAAGTTACTTACCTTCAGTAATTCTCTTTCTGGTGATAGTCTATCTAAGCGCAGATTCCACAATGCCCTTCCTCCTTCCATGTTCGAGTTTGGCAGTTAGTGTGGGAACTGATTGTTCCAGGTTCTTCCTCTTATGTTCTTCCATGTCCACCATTGTAGCACTCTTTGCACCTTTATTGTGACAACCACTAGATATTTCCTCTCCCTCAAGGCTAGGGGTGGGTTGAATGTTTCAATTGGTGGAATTTTGGTCACTCTGCACTACTCTTTAACCTGCTGTTCAGGGCAAAGTCCGCCAATTGCTAAGTGGTTGGATTTTTCTCAGAAAATGAGAGCTGGTGAGCGCAAGTGAGATTTGGCATCCCCTAGCGATATTTTCTAATACAGGCAGTCAAAGGCAGTCGCGAGCGTTCAGGTTCACAGGGCGGCCACTCGAGCAGATTTGCTGCCACTTAAGTAGATTTTCTTCTGGAGCAGGAGCAAAATCAGCTTGAATGGCTGCACACTCTTGTGCAACGCATGGTGCCACTTGCAAGATTTTTCCACGTTGCTCACACTTCTGCCGCTATATTGCAGAGCCAGCCAGGGCAGCTGCATGTTTTCTGACCGTTGGTAGAACACTGAGGAATCTTGCAGAGTTTTTATGTAACTCCACTGAATCCCATGGAGTGAAACTCTGCAAGTTCCGTCCACCACTACACTCAAGGCCTGAGATTATTGTTTCATTAGCCACTCTTGTACAAGATGCAAGTACATTCATGCATGAGGTATCAAAAGAATACATGATGCCATCACTCCCAATTTTTTTTTTATTGTTCTCACTGTCAGAGACAGTGATTTTTGCTAATGGTGAACCTGTTCCTGGAATGGTTGGTCTCTCTTTGAAAATGGTACTGCCATAACTGTGAATATATTGATCTCTGTTCCCAAGAACAATTTCTGTTTTGATAGTATGAGAGAAAATTTGTCAATGATCATTGTGAGTCCCAATTGAGGAGTAACATCACTGGGTTTATGATGCTATAGCGTCATTAGAACAAGCTCACCTTCACTAGCCAGTCATGTAGATATTGATCAACATGCTTTTTCTCACACCATAGATGTGAAGCCATTTCAGCCAGACATTTTGTCATTTTTCTTGATTCCAATTTATGGAATAAATCTCATGAAATAGTGAATTTTGCATTAATCAATTTTGACGAATTTTGCTGAGAGTTCATGGATGAAAGATTCTATGGTACTTTTGCTTGCAGGAGAATGGTTCAAGTAGAAAATGTTTTGCGAGAAAAGTAAAACCAAAACTGAGAAACATTTTCTTCTCAGTCTTCTGCTGGTATCGTGCATGACTTTTGAATGGTATGTCCTCATATTCCATTTTTATTCCAGGTAACAACATGTGTCTTTCAGGAAAGGCTACATAATTTACCATATTGTTTTCTAAATTCACAGAATTTTGTGTAATTGCACAGTCTTACCTTCCTATACTTGTAATGTTGTCTTTTGGGTCTGACTCTGGAGGGTGTTGTGTTAACACCATGCAGTAGTTGTATTTGGTAATTGCAGGAAATTACCATCTTTTGTGTGATTTACCCCTAATTTTTGTCTTATTTGTTTTGCTGGAATTAGATCCCTATGCACTTTACCCCTGCTAACCAAGAGTAATGTACCTGTGGCTCCCCTTTTAATTATTGTTAAATTGGCTTATCCCAATTAACATATTTAACCTACCTAGAAGTTCCTTGTATAGGGTGTAGAAAATACATCCAGGACCTGGAAGTTAAATGCTACCTGTTGACTGCAGCACCTATTGTGCCATCACAGAGTGTGTCTGTAAAACAATGTTTCAACCCTACCATGTGTAGCCTTAAAGCAGCAGTCTAAAACCTACTGTCAAAACTTCATCTCTGGCTTTGATGATAGATATGAAAGTGATAGAGTGGACTGATAGCGATTATCATGTCCTAGATCTACTTATAAAAGGCAAGGATATGGGGCTCACTGGTAGTGCACGCTGAGATATAGTACTCCCATTGCAAATGACAAATAATCTTAGAAGTATTAAATAGCCAAAGCTAGTCAAGAATTGTAAAACATGACATGGAATATTTTCATGCAATTGCAGCTCTAGAGCCATATGAGAACATAAACACAGGAGGTATCCCAAAACATTTAGGTCATGACATTTTTTGGAGCTATTATGAAGCTATTTACTACAGACTATATTAAAGGGAATATAAAAGACAAGCCACCATTATGCTATACACAAGCATGCAGAAAGACAAAGATGCAATTGGTGTAGACTATAACATTGCAAACTTGTAAATGTACATAAACACAAATTAAAAAGCCTGGAAAAATAAAAAATGGCTGGATATACAAGACACCCTTAGAAGAAATGATACACAAGCTTTTTGGCATTTAACTTCTCATGGGAGCTTAAAATCAAACACTCTTGTGGAAATGTATGTCAGCCAACAAGCATGGGGGAGTCACTTAACTGAGTTGTATGCTGAATATAATGGAGGGACCAACATAGCAAACATTGGGGCAGGACATCCCACAGATTATCCAACACTGCATCTTAAGTTTAAGTCTCTGGTGTTTCCTCTACAGGAAACAAGTGAAGCTTTAAGAACTACTAAGAAAGAGATAGCCCCGAGCCCAGCCAAAATGCCTATAGACCTCAACTTATCTGAACCCTGGATCTGGGTTAAATTTTTCAACATATTGACAAACGCTATTGACAATAGAGCAGAAATGCCCTGCATATGGAAAGGAGGAGAATTAGTTCCCATATATGTGAAAGGGAGAAGAGAAGACACAGCCAACTATAGGCCAATAAGCCTAACTGACAACTTGCAAAAAAATGTTTGTAATCAGGTCTCCAATCTAAATTGCAGCAATGCATGGACAAACAGCATGTCCTGACTGATTTACAAACCGGCTTTAGAAGGAGAATTAGTACTATTGACCAGGTCTTCAGGTTCCAAATCCTATGCTGGAAATATCTCTCGTTGCAAAAAACGACCATTTCTTTTTACCGTGGGACGTACTTTTGGATGTACTAAATGACTATGTATACAGCAACCACTCTTAATTCTCTTAATGCAGCCACACTCAAATACTTATGCACAAGTGAGATGGAGTGCTCACAGTGAGCTAACAATTAGGATCCCTGTTAGGAGAGGAGTGTGGCAAGGTTGCATACTAGTGCCCACTCTCTTCAGTTTGTATATTAATGAAGTATTGGAGTATCTAGCAAAGTGCCAGAATGACACACTAAAGATATCAGGAGAGAACCTTTCTGCATTGATGTTTGCAGCTGATATCCTATTAATCCCAAAAACATCCATGGGCCTGCAAAATCTATTGGCTATGTTTACAACTTTTTTCTTGAGATAAAAGCTCAGAAAACAAAATACATGGCCATAAATCCTCACTGTCTGTTGGGGGATTTCTTTACAGTCGAAGGAACATGAATAGAAAGGGTCTGAAATTTTGATTATCTAGGGGTAAAGCTCACTGATATACTATTGTGGTATCCGCAAATCACTGAAAGTCAATTGACACTAAAGCACAATGCCACTATAGTGTCAAACATGTTTAGAGCCAGAACAGTAAGGGTGGTTTCACCTGCATTGAAGGTCTACCGGTCAAATTGGGCTGAGCTTGGCATTATATGGTGCCGCATTTTGGGGACTAGGGAATGTGCAAGTACTAACTAAATCTGAAATTGATTTCCTACAGTCTTTTGCAGTCTACCAAACGATGCCCCACTTCTGTTATATCTCGATCTATCTTTAAATTAAGTGGCTTTTGTCGTCAAATTAAGCCCTCTACTATATTGGATAAGGGTATGGGCGGTTGAAGAGTTGGAATGTTTACGGACCTAATTGGTTGATCTGTTAGAAAATGATAAAGTTCGCACTACGCCTTGGCTTAGGTATGTAAAATCTCTGCTCTATGTATTAGTCCTAGAACAGCTTTGGATGAACCTGATGCCTTTAAACAATAATATAAGGAGCATATTAAAAGATAAATATTGACAATATGTCTTGTCCAAGATGGTTATGGAAGCTAAACGTGAAAATGCAAAGTTTGGATGACAAGTGTGTTCCTAAATCTAAACATTACATGGATGATATTTTGCCATACACTGCAAAAAATCTGAACATACGATTTAGAATTGTCAATTTACCTGTGAATGCATTTAGTTCAAGATAGAGCAAAGGTGGTGTGAGGAGTTATCAATGTCCAGTGTGCAAATTTACCAGAGAGATAGAAAAACATTTACTATTTTTTTGCCTGGCATATAATATTCCAAGAAGGAAATGGATTAATCCCAATATGTCGAACTATTGACTTTAAACACCATTGGGATGCATTGTGGAGCTTTAAGTCAGATACAACTGAATTAATTGTATTTGGTTTATCTAGATTTCTCTTATCAGCTTGGTCTCTATAAAAGCATTAATTCATTGAACACTTTGCTTAATCACCAAATACTGCAGTGAGTGTTTTGGGACATACCTGGAAACAGTTTTGTAAACAGTAATGTTATTATATTGCATGGTGTCTAAAATAGATCTCATCATGCAAGATCTATTTTAATGAAAATATAACAACATGATGTATTTTTAGTGTGGTTTATACTTGTGTGCACAGAATGATCTGTATAGGTAATCAAGATCTGAGTAGATTGGTTTAGCATTTTAATTGGAATTGTAACAAAATTATGTATTTTACTTATTTAATTTGTCTTTATTTCGGTCAAGAGTGTGGCCCTAAGTACAATAGATAAAATTCAAACGCATCTCAAATTAAAAGTACATCACAAATAGAAAAAAAATGCAGCACAGGGTAAAAACATTTGTTAACCTAGTTAACATTAAAGTGCAGATGCCGTGTAAACCCTCTGACCCCATAATCCAGGTAAAAAAACAAGTATCAAAACAATGCAAAGTAGATAAGCAGCGCCAAAATACTGCGGTCTGTACTTAAAAACAAATCTCATGTTATAGCCCACTAAAACAGGATGAAATTTCTCGTTTTTATGGCAAATTTTAAAAAGGAACAAACATTGACACAGTTCGAGGGCCACTCCATAGTTTGAAGACACACCAAGGCTGCCTAGGATGCCCGGATGCCCTGGTTCCTAATAATGGGGAGCAAATACCTTTTGCTAAATTTCTGATAAATTTGCAAAAGAAAGCAAAGTGTAGCAAGCTTTGAGAGGACGCTTCGTCACATGCGCATGTCGCGAAGCTAAGCACAACATATGCAGCGTTCCCCATGGCTCATCTCTTAGCCCGACACTTTTCAAATTCTACATGTCACCACTCGCAGACATCATCAGATCGCCCGACATCAACAAAAATTTCCTATGTTGATGACACCCAGCTCATGCTATCGCTCTCAGTTGACCCCACCACGATGAAGACTAACTTCCACAACTGCATGAATAGTGTATCAGCCTTGATGAGGGAAAACTGTCTCAAGCTCAACATGGACAAGACCGAAGTCCTCATTTTCGTCCTTCGTCCTCATCTTCGACAAACACACTGCCTTCTGGGATGTCTCCTGGTGGCCTTGAGAACTCAGACCCTGTCCCATGCCAAAAGACCACGCCCGCAACCTCGGCATCATCCTCGACAGCGAACTATCCATGAAATGCCAAGTCAACGCGTCTCCTCAGCCTGCTTCCACACGCTCCGCATACACTGCAAGATTTTCAAGTGGCTTCCCATCAGCACCAGGATGACGGTAACACAGGCCCTCATAACCAGCCGATTAGACTACAGCAACACACTCATGCAGGCACCACCTCCAACCTCATGCACAGACTTCAATCGATCCGGAACACAGCGACCAGACTGATCCTCAACCTGCCCAAGAGAACCCACATCACCCAGCACCTGAAGGACCTCCACTGGCTTCCAGTTCAGAAGAGATGCCACTTCAAGCTCCTGACCAATGCCTACGAAGCCCTCCAGGATCAAGGAGCCACCTACAGGAACCTCCGCTCTGCACACCTCGCCCTCACAGAGATCTCCCGCATACTCTGCAGCTGCACCGGAGGAAAATCTTTCTCCCACCTCGCCTCCAAAGCTGCAACACCCTTCCCCTCCGCACGGCACCCCCGCTCACCTACTTCAGGAAAGGACTCAAGACCTGGCTCTTAAGATGAGCCTGGCAGCAAGCGCCTGTATACCCTCACGGGTAACAAGCAGCGCTATACAAATACAACTTGATTGATTGATTGATGCTAACCACCTCGTACTGTCACAGTGGGAAGCACAAGTGCCACCTCATGAACCCCAGGCGAAAGTGTGTGAGTAGCATTCTCTCCCATGAGGAGTTGATCCAGCCCAGGTATGGCACCATGCCCAAGGTTGCATGTAAAACAGCATGCTCTCTGACAGTAATCTTAGAGAGCTCATTCTCTTCTCTAAGGGTTTGTTAATTTAGTTTAAACAGAGACTTTTCCAGAGACATATCTTGCTTAATCATCATTTCTGGCTGGTAAAAAAGTTGTGACTCTCCTAAATCACAGAGCCCAGACTTCACATATTGAATCCACAGTATAGTCAACCCCCTGCCACACTTCAAACAATTCTGATCTATTTCTCTGCAGCATACAGGTTGTCCATGTGGAGAAACACAACAGCAGTGGGACCAGGTTAATGCAGTCCTCTACATATTCCACCACCAGCTCCTGATGAGTTATAAAGGTAGAGCAGGCAGGTGGGACCCCCAAGAGTCTTCGAAGTACTCTATTTTGCACCACCTGTAGTGGTCTAGGGTTTATGTAGCCCCATAGACCAGTGTTGTACATTGAAATAGGGAGACACTTTCTCCTGTGATTCTCCAAGAGGGGGATCTTTTTCCCAATACTAGGGGCCAGATTAAAAACATACTCATTTGAGCCAGTGAATTTTTGCCTGACGGCAGAAGTAAAGCATCCCCAATTCCCCTTTGAATGGAAAGCCACTCACAAATATGAAAATGAGTGGGTAAGGGCCACAGGATGACCTTGTAACTTGATGCCCCGCATCTTAGTTTGCCTCAAGTTACACGTCATCATAAAGGTTTTAGAACAGTTAGTAGCCAGACCCAGAGACCCCATAAATGAAACAAATTCCTCAAATAGTTTCTTTAAAGCATTGCGTTACCACGTATAACAATACTGGGACCTTTTTCCCAGCTATGGAGGGGCGTCAGTAACTCTTGAGGACAGGACCTAGGCCATTAATGTATAATAGGATTAGTAGGGGGCCTAAAACACACCCCTGACGTACCCCAAGTCCAATCTTAAATCTCTCAGTTTGATATGGTTCCTCAGGCTAGAGGACAGAGGCTGAGAGGTCGTAATAGAGGGCTCTCAGAAGCAAGACCAGGTCACCATCAACCCCCAACCTAGTCAATAACTCCCAGAGATTTGACGTCTAGGGGTAGGGTTTTGAGTGTGAACAGGAAGATTGGCGCTCAAACTAGTGCGCGTTGTGTGAGTAATGCTACAAAAAATTGTGCGGTGCTACCAGGTCGGAGGAATAACCCAAAAACCCCCGTAAGTGTGTGAGTCGAAGAACCCACACTGGACATATAAACACGATCCTGGGCACACGCGATGAGGGTATACCAATAGTATGAGAATCTTATAAAGATAAATCACAGTTATTAATGTCTGGATAGAGTTCAGTGGTATTTATTGAGAGAAAACCAAATTATAGAATCAAAGTAACCAGCCGACACGTGTTTCGTCACAAGTAAATTTCCTGTGACTCTTCAGGGCTTAATGGAGGGTTCCATACGAACAAACAAGGTCTCACAAGTCGGTGTGAGCTTCCAAATCGTCCCGGGGTCTGGGAAGGACTGAAAATGTTAATCGAGTCAGGTGTGTTTCTGAAAACAGTAAAAGCAGGTGCAGAACCACGTGTCCAATGGACGAATGTGGCAAGTCAAAAGGGGGGCCCTGCTGGGTATAGGAAAGGAGAGGCCGTCCAGTATCCGGTGCCTGGAAAGGTAATGTTACAAATGCCGTGTGTGGCAGAAAAGTACGTCGCCTGTGATTGCGCTGTCGACGACCATCCAGGAAGATGGGCGGGTGAAAGGCGGGTACGCCTGCAAGTGGAGTAAGGAAGGCCAAAGGAGCCTGTAGCCGTGACCTAATCCGGATGCGGAACTCCCAGAGATTTGACCTCACCATGCTGTCGAAGGAACAGTACAGATCCATAAAGGTCAGGCACATGGCGCCCTGCCTAGCATACTTGCTTATCAGCAAGTGTAGGTTTAAACATTGCTCCACTGTGCCCAGCCCCTCGTGAAATTTGTACTGCGCCTCCAACAGGATACCAGTTGCCCCCGCCGAATCCAAAAGACTGCCCAGAATCATCCCTGCCGATTATCTTAAGAGCTGAGTCCAATAATGATATTAGCGGGATCATTCGGGCGACTGGGGATTGTGCTTTTCAGAAGCCCAGAACGATGACAGCTAAATGCCAGGATTGGGATAAGCTAGTCTTTCATAAGGGGTTAAAACAGTTGCAAAGTAAAGGGGCCCATAGGTCTGAGGTGGTTTTATAGGTCGATTGTCACCCCATCTGGACCTGGTGCCTTCATAAATAGACTTCTATTAATAGCCACCCTTACTTCTTCAATGGACCCAGGCCTCCTGGCTTAAAGAGGTTATAACAGTGTTCAGTTTCATCTCTACTGACTTGATGTTTCCAATAGCAGCCCAGAAGGCTCTAGAATCTTTTAACCTACAGTCTCTCACCAACTCTCCCCAGGACTCATCTTGTAGCTCCTTCTGCGTGGACCTTAGCTTGTCCCTGTAAACCTGTCTACATTGGCACACCTTCAACACACCTCTGGGGTCTGCCTTTAACACCTCGTGCAGCAACTTTGAGGCCTTTCTAGAGACTTGATCAAACCATACAAACCCATCTTGCCTCTACCTGCCTAGTTTCATTAGCATGCTATACATCACTGTTCCCAATTCTGCATGGGGACATTCTGGAAACTTAAGACAGGAGAGTACCAATGGGAGGAAATTGAAGCATATTTTGCCTAGGAGGGCAGGCATATCCACATTTTTCCAGACCAGGCGTCGCTCTTGTGTTTTAGTTCCTAAAGATTGTGAGGGCAAATTCGTTGGTCCCTTCCCCCACCTCAGAAGACCTAATTCTAGGGACAGGGGGTTATGGTAATTGAACGGACTCACATCAATTTTAGCCCTTGTAACCTAGGTACAAAGTTACTGGTCAGCAAAAATGTAGTCTATCACTGATCAACTCTCCACCCTCTCAAAAGTTACTTTTGTTTAATACAGAGGATCAGCAACCTCAGTGGCAGTCAAAAGATTAAATTAATAAATGAACTGGAACAAGGCCTGGCCCCCTTATCTCTGGATCTACTATCATTACCAGTCGAAAAATTATCAAACATAAATTGTGCATTCTCCACTTGGGTAGGCCCTAATTTCATTTTAAATTCACACCCTATGATAATATTAAACCCATTACGCGAGGAGGCCAAAAGATCCTCCAGGCCTCATATAAAATCCGTCAATTCTTTAAGGTTGGTGACATGATCAGTGTCGAAAAACCATTGTAAAAATTAATTAAAACAATGCGCATACCATTTGGCCCTGTGGTTAAGAATGCTTGAATTAAGAGACTATCTGTAGGGATCATTGAAACAATACAATCCAATGTCACTTTAAACCATGCTGTAAGTCCTGCTTTAGCCCGACCTGCAGCATTACAAACTGCAAGAACTGAATACTCCTGGTAACCATCCAAGACAATTGCCTCAATAGCGCAAGTCTCCTGGAATAATACTATATCATGTTCACCTATGTAAAACCCCCAATCTTCACAGGCCAATTTGCTGGCTAAGCCCTCAACGTTCCAGAAGAGGATGCACACGCTGTGTTTCAGGGTCACAGGGTACCAAAAGGTGGTTTAGTTAAATGGCGTAATTCCCTCTTTGCACTTGAGGGCATTAGTAAGACTGAGGTGGGTTGTATAGTAGGAGCAGCAAAAGGGCCCTGGGCTCCTTTACGGGGTGAGATGTTAACATATTGGGGGAGCTGTGTCAGTCATTTTTAGTCAAATAGGAGGGAATATTGATTAAAGACAGGCACACCAAAATGAGATATCACTGGAGCAGGAGAATATGACCTCCCAGCAAAGTCCCTATAAAAAAAATCCCAAGGGTAAAACCTTGATCTTACTTCGGTGGTGGATCACTTGCACTGCATGCCCAAGCAGATGTCTGGCCATCATGGGGTTCCTGAAGGTGATGAAAACGCAATCTCCCTCTAGCTCCATTCACATTTTCCCAACCCAGTCCACCATCCTGGCCACACAAATTTCTGGCAATAAGCAGCCTGTAAGCATGGATTTCCCCTTGATCCAGAGGGCTACTTTATTGATCAATTTTGGGGTGGTCTCATCGTTTTAGGATGCAATTTAGGGACATCAGCTAATATGGCCACATATGGGCAGGCTGCTGGGGGTAGATCACATCTAGAGGAGCCCACCTGGGCTAACCCTGCAACCTCCGCTAGATTAGGAGGATTTCCTGTAGGTCAGAGCCTGGGACGGGCATATCCTGTCCTGGAGCAATCAATGGTACGACTTCTCTAGGGACCGATGGGGAAGAAACTGTAGAATCAGGCTGGAGAGCCCTACTAGACCCATTAACCGGGAACGGAGTCCTCTGCTCCAATGCAGATCGCACCACCTGTGTGTCTTGGGCACCTCTAAGGCGAACAGAGCTAGAGGGTTTCAAGGCATCAACACTAACATTATCATTAGAATAAACATTGGCACCCCTCCTATTATCTTCTTCCTTTCTTGCAGCCTGCCCAAAGTCCATTACAGACAATTTAGCCTCAAATTGCCCTAGACGATCAAGCACCCCAGACATTTTGGAGTCGATGGCTTCCACAAGTCCTTTGTCAAAATTGTCTGAGTAGATCCTCAATAGCCTCTTTATGAAGATAAGAGCTAGGTTGTAAATGATCCAGAGCAGTAGGCATGGCATTTTTAAGGTTCTTAGGTATCTTTATGGCCTTTTTCGAGACAACGCTTTTATTCTTCTTCTCCTGAGAAGATAATGATTGGGCTGCAACGTATGCAGAAGAAGAGTCCAAATCAGATTGTGACAAAACTGATGATAAACCTTCCTCCACAAGCAATATTTCCTTGTCAAGGGTGCCCATCACCTTTTCTATGTATCCATCAAGGGTGCTGATTTTTTTGGCGATTGGCCCCTCCTGGTTCGGGCCCAACTTGCGCTTTACCATCATTAAGCCCCTAGAGAACCAACCAGTGATCCCGTGCACTTGCAGTACTCAGCCCCTATGAGGCCCAACAAAAGGGGTCATTGCTAGATGATATGGGGAGCAGCAGGCAGTCATCACAGGAAACCGTAAGTGAGCTGCTAACGAGAAACAAGTCTCCCCAAACCAGAAACAAAATCAAACTGATATATTTAGCATGAGTTAGAGAGTCTTATTAGGGGGCAAACACCAGATGTTCAACAGCCGAACCCAAAAACCAAGAGGGGGTGGCCCCGCCCTGGCGCCGATGGGCGCAGGGTGGGCCCACCCTTGGCCCAGCCTTCGCCCGGGGATGGCCCGCACGTGTCCCATGGAACGGGATTGCACAAGCGCTTTTCAGAGTGTTGAAGGAGGCCCCGTCCACTCTAGAGACCAGCCTGCAAGTGAGCATCCTGGTGCTAAGGGAGGTGGATGATGCAGTCCACAGTGGGGAGGGAGGTCCAAGGGGTTCAAGCATCCCAGGAGTTTCAGCAAAAAACTCCTGCAGAGCGGCATTGCACAAGTACTTTTCATCGCATCAAAGGAGGTCCCGCCCACTCTGGACTACAGCCTGTAAGTGAGCCCCCTGGCACTAAGGGAGGTTGATGCTGCAGTCCACAGTGGTGAGGGAGGTCCAAGGGGGTCAAGCACCCCAGGAGTTTCAGCAACAAACTTTTGTGGAGCGTGATTGAACAAGCGCTTTTCTGCGTGCCAAGGAGGCCCCACGCCCTCTGGAAAACAGCCTGCAAGGGAGCCTCCTGGCACTAAGGAAGGTGGATAATGCAGTCCCCAGAGGTGAGGAAGGTTCGAGGGGGTCAAGCACTCCAGTAGTTTCAGCCAGAATCTCCAGCAGAGCTGGATTGCACAAGTGCTTTTCGGCACATAGGAGGAGGCCCCGCCCCTCTGGACAACAGTCTGCAAGTGAGCCTCCTCGCGCTTAGGGAAGTGGATGATACAATCCACATTGGTGAGGGAGGTCCAAGGGAGTCAAGCACCCCAGTAGTTTCATCCAGATACTCCTGCGGAGCAGGATTGCACAAGCACTTTTCACCTAAGGGAGGTGGATGATGCAGTCCACAGTGGTAAAGGAGGTCCAAGGGGGTCAAGCACCCTGCAGTTACAGCCAGAAAGTCCAGCAGAGTGGGATTGTACAAGGGCTTCTCTGCTCGTCGGAGAAGGCCCTGCCCCCTCTTGTCAACGGCCTGCAAGTGAGCCTCCTGACGTTAAGGGAGGTGGATGATGCAGTCACAGTGGTGAGTAAGCTTCAAGGGGGTCCAAGAGACCCTGCCCCTTATGGACAACAGCCTGCAAGTGAGCCTCCTGGCGCTAAGGAAGGTGGATGATTCATTCCACAGTGTTTAGGGAGGCCCAAGGGGGTCAAGCACCACAGTAGCTTAAGTCAGAAACTCCGGCGGAGTGGGAATGCACAAGCGCTTTTCAGCGCATCTTAGGAGGCCTGCCTCTGGACAGCAACCAGCAAGTGAGCCTCCTGGCACCAAGGCAGGTGGATGATGCAGTTCAGAGTGGTGAGGGAGGTCCAAGAAGGTCAAGCACCCCAGCAGTTTCAGCCAGAAGCTCCCACAGAGTAGGATTGCACAAGCGCTTTTCAGCGGGTTGGAAGAGGCCTCACGCCCTCTGGACAACAGCCTGAGAGTGAGCCTCCTGGCGCTAAGGGAGGTGCATGATACAGTCCACAGTAGTGAGGGAGGACCAAGGGGGTCAAGAACCCCAGTGGTTTCAGCCAGCTTTTATTCTTGTGTATACAGCATGTTGATATAATGTATTATTTTATTGGGTTGTATGTTTTATGGGGTTTACCCAAAATAAACATTATTATTATAATACTGTCAAACCTGTCAAAATAGCCCTTTCTGATGGGCAGGGTACCCTGCTTTTAAAAATGAATAAGTTACCTATAAGCACACCTTATTGCCCACAAGGTAGGAGCAACGTTTTTAAATGTTGAACATGTACGATATTAAAGTTGGTGTGTTCCTCCAGTGACTAGCTTCAAAAAGCAATTTTCACTGCCAGGGCTGTATCAGGATGCTGGAAAATGTCAAAATGCAACATTTTAACTTTAATCTGTAACTTTTGAGAGGAAACAGACAGGCTAGTCATTTAATGTCTATTTTTATATTTATTAAAAATCCAATCCATCGGAGAAGTCATATGTTTATCAAATACGTGGGAAAGTAACTTGCAAAAAGTTATACTTTTCCTGCCTGAGCCCCAGTTAAGCTAATTAGCATTGACCTGGGACAGATTGCCTACCAGTGTCTCCCTGACAATGAGGTGTGTAAACTGCTTCCACAGCAGAGACTACAGCCTGTGTGTGGGGTGGTGCTTTTCTTTTCCTTGCAGGAAGGGCAGTTAGGATTGGCCCAGTGACTCCATTAGCATAAGAACAGAACCAGCTCTCACAGATAAAGAACACCTTCCAACAGTGACTTTCTCCCTGTGAGACAAACTTAGAGGTATTATAGCGCAGAAACAGGCAAAGGTCTCTGGATTGGATAAGATACCTGGCGATTTGTTATGATCAGAACCCATTGTTTGAGTACCTTATATTAACGTTATTAGCAATGCTATTGCAACTGGAGCTCTTGTCCCCCCCATCATGGGAAGGGGCAGAGATTATTCAAAATTACAAGAAGGGTGCCAGGTTCGATCCAGCTAACTATCACACTATAACCTTAACCAACAATATTCAAAGAATATTTTCCGTAAACAGGTATTGGACAAATTGATTTCCTGGGTAGAGAATAAAAACATTTGAACTCAATTTCAAGCTAGTTTCAGACTGAAAACTGGCACAATTGATCAGGTTTTCCGTTCTTGTTGATTAGATGAAAAATCGTAAACATCAGAAATGGGAGACTTTATGTAGCTTTTGCAGACCTAAAGGCTGCCTTTGAGAGGGTTCCCAGGGATAAACTTTGGGAGATGTTAAAGGAAATGGGGCTTCCACTCCCATTACTTAATGTCATTGTACATCTTCACAATAGGAACTTTGCACAAATATGCCGGGCCCAAACGGAGAATTTACTGAGCTCATACCTGTAGAAAAGGAGGTGAGACAAGGTTGTATCTTTGCCCCGACTCTTTCCTTTATTAACAGCTGTTTTGAATTTTAATTGCAATGTGAAAATGACTCTCCTGTTTAGGGTGGCTTTAAAACCCCTGTGCTTCTGTTCGCTGATGGCACCCTCCTGGTGTTAAAACCTCAAAGGGAAACAAATTTTATTAGAAAGGTTTAATTTATTCTGTTCAGAGTCTAAGGGTGAACCTAAGCAAGATAACATTTATAACAATTAACCCCATAAACATTTTAGTAGTTCCCTTTATTTGGGCAGTGCAAGCCTAGAGAGGGTAAGCAAATTCCACTGTCTAGGGGTTTGCTAGTCAAGTTCGAATACCTGGGTATCCCAAATATCCAAGAGTACATTGCTGTTGAAACACAGATCGGCTGCCATTTCTATATTTAAGGAGACAACATTTTTGCCAGATTTCCCTGGTAATTGAGATCTACAGGGCACAGGCAGTAGCAGTTGTTACCTATGCCTGCAAACTGTGGGGCAACAGAAATGTTGACTCATTGGAGGTGGCCGAAAACATTTTCATGAGGTCCATTCTCAGACTCCCACAGAGTACTTTGCTTGTCCCAATAAGAATAAATCTCAATCTGAAACCTATATGAGCCCAGATCAAAAGAAAGCCCATCCTTTACTGGCTCTGGCTATAGTCAACAGAAGACCTGGAAACCTATAGGATTTTTCTCTGGGATATATTAAATTGTTTATGCGCTACTAGATTATCATGGTTAAACTATATTAAAACATGTCTCACCGATCTAGGTTTTAGCAGCCTGTGGGATAACACAAGAGCCATTACCCCTTCTTCATACAAGATAGTCAAGCACCGCTTTTGGCATCTGAATGCGGTAAAATGCACCAATCTGGAAGGCAGAGCATATTGACATCTCAATTCTTGGAAACCAAACTTGAGCCCAAATTTGAAGTCTCTTTGGATTATATTAATCCCCCATTTTCTCGGTCCCTTTTCTTAACGTTTAGATTAGGGACACTGCCCATAGCTAGTTTTACTGGCACCTGGAGAGTGCCCCCACATAATTCCAAAAAATGTCTTGCCTACAATGATGCTATTGAAACAGAGGAACACCTTCTATTCTTTTTCCCAGCTTAGATGAAGCAAAGGAAACGCTGGATTCCCCCCCTCTGCAGATTTTTGGGAGTCCGCCATTACAGAATTGCTTTAAGGATATGCAAATACGAAACTGGAATGCATATAGTCTTTTCTGTTGCAAAGTGCCTTGATTCAATCTGGTACATAAGGAAAAGAATAGTCGCCCAGGCCCAACAGACAAACTTAATCAACTTAGAGATGCAATAGGATTGTGATCAGAAAATATTGTTTGATTAATGGCACGACTGTATTTCACCATCATTGTGAAAGCTTAACTTATGGATATATTGTCCTGTAATGATGCACTTTACCAATGATTAAGTCTCGGCTAAAAATCAAATAGGATTTACATTTTTAGCAGTTCTAGAATTTTACCCCATTCAATGTTTGTCTTCAACGTAAGCCTGATCTTTTTATTTTATTGTAAAATTGTTGCATAATGTATTGTTGTCTATCTACGAGTATTATATATGTAAATGTTTAACTGTCTAGGGGTTGTATCTGAAATGACAATAAATTTTGACTTTTGACCTTTGACTTTGACAGAATGTCTAGTTCAGGTTGCATATGTACCTCTATAATTGATCTGTTAAAAGAAACATGCCTTTTATTGCTATTGAGGTACCAAAGTCACTAACATCTTCAATGGCAGATTCAGGTGTGGAATTTACGGAGTCACACGGCTTCAGTCATAAAAGATGTACTACAAAGCAGTATGTAACATGCGAATCATATGGTCCTTGGGTGCAGACGAATAAGCACAAATGCAGGATGCAAACACAACAGGCCTAGCACAATTATTGGCGGCAGGAGAAGTGTTGCATTGCAGCACAATGGACTACACTGTCATTGTGTACAGCAGACGAAGTGTAGAAATGTAGGTTACAGGCACACTGTGCCTTACACTACCATCTGTGGGAGGAGAGGTTCTCAATGAGTGACTGCAGGACCAAACATGTTGGCTTTGGGCACAACTTACGGGGGCAGCGCAGGTCTGGTTGGGCAACGGTTTAATGCTCCCTGTCTTGGCAGGCACAGCATTTCTGACCTTCTGATCAATACCTCATGCTCCCAAACTCTGAAGATGCTGAAGAAGATTTTAAAATGGCTCCCAATGAGCACCTGGAAAACCGTGATGTACACTCTGGTCACAAGCAGGCTGGACTATGGGAACACCTTTTAGATCGGAATTGCATCTGCTTTCAAAAACCTTCCAGACACCTCCGCTAGTCCTGACTTCTTTTTGCACAAATCCCACGCACACAGAAACCTCTGGCGGTCGAGCCTTGTACTACATCGCTCCTAAAGCATGGAATGACCTGCCTGTGCACATAAGAGCCTCCTCCTCACTTCTTGAATTCTGCAAGTAGCTGAAGGCCTGGCCTTTTCAAGTAGTCCCACTAGGCTTTTGGTGTGCCTAGACTGACACCTGCACAGTGCCAGGATACCCTCCCGGGTGACAGTGTGCTTTACAAATCTGCATAACATAACATAACAAACACAGCAAGATTATGAGCTTTAAACGTCGGCTCTACCTCCACGTGTGCAGTTGGCTCAAATCCAACAGTACACTCATATTTAAATCTAGCCCCAAACTTTTTGAGTCAACTAATAAACTTACAACACATTTTCTTTCAGCATGCATTTGCTGCATGGCAACCAGTTTCATGGAAAAATGGCATTCTGACATTGAGTCCTGTCTTTCAGATGACTTCTCTCCATTAGGGCAAAAAACAGGATATTGGGGTGGGGCAGGCAGCCCCTTTCACTATAAGAGGTGTTCAGTCAATTTTGGCCTTGCCTTGTGGCAATTTCTTTCTATAGGTGATGCACTAGCAAGGTAACAGAAAGGTTTGACCCAGACCCAGTCAACAAAAAATATTCTTGTTCGCCTTCCTTCGAAACAAGACAAATGCGCTTAACAAAGAATTCTAGAATAAGTCCACATCTAATGAGCAGCTTGCATTGTAGGGGGGAGTGCAGCGAGAGGAGAGACAGTAAACGCTAACTTCCACTAATTGCTATTAAGCACCTTACAGCCTCAGGGGCAACAAACATGCAGGTGGGTCCCACATGTATCTTATTATTCTCATGTAAGCTTCACATACAACCAGGAGAAATGAGGAGGTCCAGTAGTCGGTCTGCCCACATTTTTTCAGATTAAAAGAATTGTGCTCCACTACTGTAATCAGCTGCCACCAACCATTAGAAGTGTCATTGCCTCGTCATGACGGGGGGTATCCACCCATGTTAAAAGGAGTACGTCTTTGGATAGATCTCAATTGTGCAACAAAATTTAGCACTCTGTTAGTGAGCACCACGCTGTAATCATGTAAACCACTTGTCAGGAGACTCGTACCTCAGGTCTCCCACCCAGGAAAATAAACCAGGTGTGTCAGAATGATAAAAAGAGGCTGTCACATGGATCCATCAAGTTGGGGCAGTTAGAGGCATATTTGCAAAAAAATGTCAGAGCGCGGTGCTACGCCAATTTTGGCAACCCGCGCTCTGACATTTTTTAAACCCAGGGATGCGCCGTATTCCCAATAACATGACGCACCCCTGTGTTTCCCCTAGCGCTGGAGCAAAAAAAGCTGCCTAGCGCCAACGCAGGCCCCCTGCTGCCATATTGCAGGGGTGCCTGCGATGCAGGGGTGATTGTTTAAGTGCAGGAAGAACACCTTCCTGCACATAAACAATCAATAATGGTTATTTGCTCTTTCTATGTGTGCTGCTGAATGCAGCACACATAGAAAGAGCAAAAAACGAGGAGAAATTAATCATTTCTTCTCGCATCGCCATTCTAAGAGCAGGTATTCCCTGGTGTTAGTTTCTGGCGCTGCCTCAGCCTTGTATATCTGTGGTAGCATCAAAAAGTAATGGGTGTTGCGGTGGAACGCCCACTGCAACACCCATTGCATGCCCCTTTGCCGCAGAGGACTGCAGCGGACAGGGGCATATTTACAAGGTGGCGTTAAGCCTCGTTATAGGCTTAGCGTCTCCTTGTAAATATGGGAAATGGCGCTACGCCACCAAAGCGTGGAAAAAAGTGACGCTCCGGTGGTGATAGGGGCTTGTACATATGCCACTTAGTCTTTTAAAGTGTACAAAATACAGAGAATGTGTCCCTTACCCTTTTGTATTTCTTCTGAACCCCCTTGGAAAAGGAGGCAAAATTGAGGGAAGGGATGCATGTGATTTGGATACCTTTCTAAGTGATTCTTACCTGTAGTTTATTTCAGACTCTTGTTGCTCTTCTAGCTCTGAGCCGTAAGAATTTCAAAACCCCATAAAGAGTTTTAGTTTGTATCAATAAACAGAATATAGAATACCCAGAGTAAATTTGTTGACTCTAGTTCAACCAGGCTATTAAACTATAACTCCCCAACTGTAGTTTTGCAAAGATGCTTTGAAGAAGTTGGACAAAGTAATGTGTGTCCCTTTTATTATACTTGAACTCTTTGCTGCCCTTTTGATTGAGGACCAGAAGTGCTGTTGGAGTACCTGGCTCCGTAGGCAAACACTACCTGCTCCGTCATTTCCTAGTTTTGCTTCATTTTAATGGGCCCTCCCAACAGGCTCCTTGGGTGTCTCTCTTCCAGTGCTCCCCTTTCTCCCGGCCATTTTCAGCATTTCTGTAGCGATCCTATTGGGCTTCCCAGCTAAATTTCCCATTTTGAATGAATTCTATGCTGATGATATGCACCTTTTCATCAGATTATTCCCGATCACTGGCTCCTTTGCGTTTACTCACTTGTCTTAAGCAGGGATATGTTTGGATAAAAAATAGCTAGCTGTAGTAAAGGTTTACAAGACTCAACATACCTTCTTTGGACTAACAGAGAGCTTGACTTTCAAGCCTCTTCAGACTCCTCTGCCCTTTCCTGTCTCTCTCGAAGATATAACTAGGGTAATAAATCTGGGAGTTCTGTTAGACCATAATATGCCTATCAAGCATCTACGCCCATGGAGGGGCTGTAGTTTAAAGGCGGTGCACCCACTGGCCACACAAAATCCATAATAGCCTTTCTTGACCTGAAAAGTCAAGGCTTGGTGGTAGGGGCATAAATCATTTTTTGAATTGATTATTGCAACTCATCCTGTTTCTGCCTCCAAGTTACACTTATCTAGCAACTGCAATGGGTGCAGCAGGCCTTAGTTTGATGGTCACTTAGTTCAGAACAATAACCCATGCATCAAAATCCAGAAGGGGGTCTCTCTTCACTGGCTTCCTCCTGGTTTTCAACAGAATTACCTTTAAGCTAACCCTACAGGCTGCGCAATGTGTCCAGAATTATATCTCCTCTCCCTTTCTGAGATATAGTCCTTTCTAAGCCCTGTGCTGCTCTACTGCTTACCTTGTGTCAGTTCCTAGGTTTCACAGAACCCGGGCTAGTGGGCATTCCTTTCCTGTGATCACAACCAGGCCTGGAATACCCTTCCTCTCGCCATCCTCCCTGAGACACAATGTCTTAAATTTCACAGATTTTTAAAAACACATATTTTACACAAGTCTTTGTTCTGATACCTTCCCCTCTTACATTATAAGCACCAGGGCACCTTTGGGTCATCGCGCACTTTACAAATCAGATAACACAACATAACATAACACCAGTTAGCACTGCATCATCTGCCAGCTCTGGGCTAGATATCCTCTGATTCACAGGTACTAAGGAGCAGACATCTTACTCTTCAGGTCATCCCATCCTTTAGTCATCCATGCAAGAAGACTGATGAACTTGTTCCTCATTTAATTAAATGAACTCTCTCCTACAGTTTCAGAAAGAATATATATATATATATATATATATATATATATATATATATATATATATATTTTTTTTTTTTAATCTATTGTGGGAACTCTCTTTTCTGATTCCTTCGTTCCCATTGATACCACACTCTTAAAACAGTGCTCTTCAAATCTTCAAAAGAAATTTTATTGGGAACGCCCAGAATGACCAATTTGTTTTCACGCAATTCTTTAAAAACTGGCAGCTCTCAACATATTTAGCAATTCAAACATTACTATTATGTTTACGTATCCCTTTGCACTCAATTACGATTGCAAACATGCTGTTTGCAGCCTGGTCTCCCCAAAGTGTAAAAGTATCCACAGTGTGATCCGAAACGGGGGAGAGACCTTGCCCCTTATTTCCCCCTGCCTCCCCCCGTCCACCTCCCCTGTAGCCCTTGACACCTACTCCTAGCCAGGTCATGACTCATGAGTGACAAAAGTTGCTACTGACGGCCCGTCATAGGGTGGCTCACTGCCATTCTGCTTTTTTCCTAACAGCAAATCACTGCTATTAGAATGGTGCTCCTCTTGAAAAGTGCTTGGTGCCCCTCTGAGGTCAGTTCATGCCCACCAGGGGGGTGCCGCCCCGCCCTCCTCCGGTATAAAGACTTCTGCTTTAGAGGAACACATGGAGACTCGTGGACTCATCGAGTGGGGCACATTAGAAAAAATTCAATCTAGCACTAGAAGCAGCGACAGGATTCCTTCTGGACATCATGAAATAAATGCATACATTTTACTCTTCATTATTTGATTTCTTGTTTTTCATAACACTTACAGGGAACAGCACTCCGAGCCTGATGACGAACAGGAGCATCTCATGCATGTCTTCGTTTTAGTTGTTGAACCGAATGGACGCAACTTGCCTTCTATGAAGCAGCCTAGAAAACAAAGCAGGACTCAATATTCAGTCAATTCTGCCATGCAGTTCGTATCTAGCCGGTTCTCCAATTTTTTTCTGCATTATTGCACTAGCATTCATACACATTTGGATTGTCGGTATGCTTTTAATGGCATTCTGTTCTAGTCCTGCCAAGTACCATGCAACAGGCGTTAGACTGACGCATTTCAGTGTGGTGATCCGCATCACAGCACTGAAATGCATTGTCACCCATAATGCATGTCTCACCCATCACTGTCAGAAACAGTAGCCTTTTCTGGCATTCATTTGTTTTCGTGACATTTGTAAAATAATTATTTAAATGAAGCAACATTCATAAACCAGATCTGCTTCCACAGTACATTTCAAGCATCTGTTGCTAATGTGCACCTCAGTGAAACGAAGAGAAGGTATAGAACATTTGGTTGAATGTAGATTCATCTAAGCAACTGGAGATAGTGGACGCTCTGTGCAAAATATACATTACACTGAAGTAATCTTGTGTATATCAGTAAATTTGCATTACTCTTGCTACACACAAAATATCCTGAAATTATGCTATTACGCCACATCGTTTAATTACGAGCTGTTCCTGTGAAAAAAATTGAGCAATCAAGAATGCAATCAGTTGCTGTTTGCCACGCTATTGTTGCATGTGCTTTTTTGCCAAATCACATCCTTGCGTCCTGAATTGATACAAAGACACATATAAAGTATAGAGCCAAGTGCAGGTTTTGAATAAGTATGTGTAATCACGTTATTTTTCAGAAATTTTGCATAATTACACAACAGCAAAATGTGCAGGAAGACCACTTTCAGAAAGTTCACCATGCTAATGTATGAATACTAACCCTGGGCGGAGTTCGCGGAGTTGCACTATGCGGAACACCGCGAAGTGCATAAAAACCTCTGTCGCACTATGCAGAGCTCCGCGAGCGGCGGAGTATGATAGAAAAATGCCGTTCGCAATGATTGCACAGTGCCGGATGCTTGTCCGCACTGTGCAATCATTGAGAACGGCACCATGCACAGCGCAAGCTTTCCTTTTCTGCCGCTCGAGTAGATTTTTACTCGAGCGGCAGCTTTCTCAACGCGAACGGGCAGTTTCTCAACGCGAGTGGTCGCGAGCATACGTGACCACTCGCAATGAGAAACCCGACCCCCCGCGTTGAGAAATCTCGCCGGGATTTTGATTTTCCACACTCGCGCTCGCCAACTTGATGTTGACGATCGCGAACGAGGAAAAATCTCGCAGGGAGGTTTATTTTCCCCGCTTGCGGTCGCCAACTTGACATTGACGAATGCGAGCGAGGAAAAAAACTCTGCTCCGCGAAGCGGAGTTTTTTGGAACTCCGCGTAACGCGGAGTGCAGAAAACTCTGCAAACTCCGCGAGCGGAGTGGAGTTCACCGCCCAGGCCTAATGAATACTACTCACTGGACTTGTTGGAATACATTATGATTCGGGACCTTTCCACAGTGGACTATTATGTCAACCTACTTACACAGTTTCATTTGTGAGTGCTGGTCCTCCAACTCATATGTTTTCATTTCCGGGCAAACGTATTCAGAACAACGACAAGGTTTACAGCCATCTTCCAGAAAGGAAGGATTCAGAATTGAAGGAGCAGATACACTCTTGGATGATGTAGACTATCTGAATGGTTCTGGCATCCCATCTTGGCCACCAAAGGGCTATAAACACTGCTTCCCTGGGCCAGTACTTTGTTCCTTAGTTTGTTGTCATTTGAACTCCAAGGAAGCCTGTGCTATAAATAGTGCATTAGCAGAAAAGACACAGCCCCAGGAGTGGAACATCAACGTGGCTGCCATTGTCCCTCTTGTCTTGGCCTATGGACGTCATTTAGAGTTTGGTGGAGCCGGAGCACTGTTGAAAATGGCAGTGCACCTGCCCTACGAAATGTGTGGCTCACCTGCCCTAGTTAGGGGATACACTGGCTTTCTGAAGCCAGAACCACATCTCACTCGCTGTTGGAAAGTTCTGACCTGTGAGCTTGTCTACCACAGAACCGTCAAGCCATAGTGTTGTGTCCTTGCGCTTTTTAGAGCAGCGTGACCATCACTAAATTTCCGTCCTCTACACGTCCATGTGAGACATGACAGTCTAGGGCAGGGAAATCACTCAGTGACTCCCATGCACAGGCAGAAAACTCCCTGCACATCGGGCTCAAAGTTTTTATTTTTTCTCAATATTAAATTCCTGCTTTTGGAAGTTTGTTAATGTAAAAACAAAAGAAATTGCTGAGGGGGCACACCAACATGGCTAACTAAACAAGCATTGGCATAGCCAATAGGTCTCGCCTTTGGGACCGTATAAGTGGTTAGTCATGCTGCATATTATCCTGGGTGCTCTGCCGCTCTGCAGAAATAGCGATCAGAGTCACGGTGTGGGAAGGCTGATAGAGGAAAGGAAATGCAGACAACGGGAGGGGGGCGGGAGCATGGTGAACACAGTGGGAAGGGTCCATGTCATCATGGACACTAGGTTACAGGCCTGGGCTTTCCCTACAAAAGAAATAATTGTGTTCAGATGGGTTGATGACACACTAGGGTGGAAAGTTACAGTTCAGTGTACTTCTATGCGATAGGTTCTCATCCGTGCCGCGGAGCCTCCATGCACGGAGCCTCCATGCAGACACATCAACATGTTCAAAACCTCGTTGGTCCCGGTGATGACAGCGTCTTTGGCAGGTTTCTGTACACTCGAGTGTCCATGCAAGACATATTACAAGTGTAGATGCCTGCAGCCTCGCCGTCAGCGGGGTCGATACATGTCTGAATGAGTACACAACACGCCTGATGCTAAGTGTCATACACCCTCCTCAGACGGGGCCCGGTCGATGCAGGAGCACACGGTGGCCTGCCGGAGGAGCCACAGTGACTACAAGGGCAACGCATCTCTGACACCCACCGCCGCCTGAGCTGGAGGATCCGGACCGTGTACACTGAACTGTCTGGCAGGGGAAATAGTTCAAAAATAGTCCCGTGTAGATGAGCAGAACTTAAGACTGTAACTTCAGAAAACGTGGGCATCGAGGCAGCTTTCTTGAAGTTGGGTCTGACTGTACTGCACGCGTCAAAAATAACTGGGCCCAGGAACTTCAATTTGTAGCTATTTGGTAGTCGGGACGCAAGAGATCTGTCTGATTGAGAGTCTGAGAGATTGCTTCCCACAAGCGCCTTGGTTCTGTGGCTACATTTTAACCAGAAGGCGCTATGGATGGAATAAAGTACGTCTTCTCCTCAGGTCACAACAGAATGCAACCCGTCTCTCCGAAGAACTGGTGAACGGACGAGCATCCTTCAAGGCGCTCTCGGAAAACGTCCTTAGAAGAAGCGAATGACATTTAAAACAGTTTCAAGAACACGAAAGGCGTCTGCTTAAAACAGAGTCAAGAACGGAGGGAAGAACAGCATACACATGGGCAAGACGTACGGAAGGCTTCAAAGAGAGCTGGTTCCATCTCGTGTTATCACGACTGCTGTTTATTGGTGATTAGATGTTTCTGTAAATTTCAAAGCGCGAGGGAAGCGCTGGAGCGGGAGGAACAACAGGGTCCGAAAGAGGGAGAAAACGAGTCGTGCGCGCGCGCTTGGCAGAGTAGTCTTCACTTTTCAAGCACTGCACTTTTCACTGCACTTCACCTTGCGCGCCGCTGCTCGCTCCCGCAAGGTGGATGCCGCCACAAGCACGAGTGCAGTGCTTGAAAAGTGAAGACCGATGGCTAAAGGCCCTCCTAGAGTAGCGCATGCGCGCTGCATAGGCGAGACCTAAAAACTACTAATGAGAAGTACATTCATTATTGTCCTCTAGTTATGACTGCAGTGTGAAGCAAATTTTTACTACCACATCGCATGGATACTGAGATATAAAAATTAAGTTGACTAGAAGCATAATACTTCCTTTCTTAGGTCACTTATTACTTCCCCCTTTTACAAGAGCATTGTGCCTCATAAAAAGTGAAGGAGGCATCTCAAGGGAGATTCCTATGGGTGCGCAGTGGAATGTTTCTATTGTGTCCCGGACCTCTCACCATTGGTGATCTTCTTCAGACTGTGAGCTATCCTCTGAGTGGATGGATTCTAGAATTTGTTGGCTTAACCCATCCATAGGTTTGCTTGGCATAAAACATTAACAAAGCTTTACCACTTTCAATAAAGTCACCACCATAGCAACAGAAGAGAACAAGATCCTTGTATGCTTGGAACTTATAAATATGGTGAACGGTCCTCTTCCAGGAGAGCGGAGACAATAGCCTCCGCTGACCTCACCAGCTGATGGGTCATCTGCCCTACTCTAAATAAGGCCCCAGGTCTGTTTTATACATCAAGAAGGGATAGCAATCCAAGTTGCACTTTGGATGAGAAAATCCAGACTTATACCACTAAAACATGAACTGGGGGAAAGGGAGAGGTTGGACTGGAATAACAGCTGTTTTGAGTGCTGATTGGGCATTGTGGGAATCTCAAATGGTAATGGCAATTCTGTGGTTCATTCATTCAAGCCACTCCTTTCTGTGGCCTTATCTTTAACTGTAACATTTGACAAACAACAATATAATATTATATTAAAAAAAGCAATAGAACTAATCATCCCTGACCCAAGAGGGGCCTGTAGGGTGCCTATTTCACCCCTTTTTTTAATGCAAGAGGAACCAGGGCAGTTCTTCCTCGCACACATAGTGTGCAATTTACTAAGCTTTGGTCCAGGAGGTTGTCCCGATTCCAAAACCAATTTACAGACAAAATATAGGGAGATCATGAGAAAGGTGACTAGGGTAACCCTCGTCGTTTTTTGGACAAGAAAATGTCAAAGAAGGCAGGACATATAGTGTTAGACTGAATCAAGCCAAAGACGTAGCAGCAAGTATAAGCAAGCATTACCCTTTTTTCTGATCTTTCCTTAAGAACATGTCAAGGCATGATTTAATAGAATACATTTGAACAGTAGTAGTGTGTATATATATATATATATATATATATATATATATATATATATATATATATATATATATATATATATATATATATATATTCAGCTCCAAGATGTGTCCATCAGTTAAGTCGCACTCGGCCATCAGTAGCAAGAGAATTCTCTTTCCATGGTATGGACGGGTACCGCTTACAGCCATTAACAGCCTCCGTGTAGGTTTGCCTGACGCGTTTCGAAAGCTCCTCAGCTTTCTCTTCAGAGGCTTTCACGGGAAGGATGCGTGCATATGACGTTCCCATTTAAATACTGAGCTCCCTCCAATGGGATAGTCATATGGAACTGTGCATTATGGGAACTATAGTTCGTAATCGATCATCCCCCAAATGGATGCACGCATTATACTCTGTATAGGTCACATGGACCCCGCAAGCGGGCCCGTCCTAAATCCTCTGCTGTTGGCCCACATAATCGATTTGGTAAATACCTTGTCGAGTGGCCCCCTATTATCGCGGGGTGGTGCAGACTCCGCGGCAGGACGGCCGCAAATACATTCAGCTCCAAGATGTGTCCATCAGTTGAGTCGCACTCAGCCATCAGCAGCAAGAGAATTCTCTTTCCATGGTATGGACGGATACCGCTTACAGCAATTAACAGCCTCCGTGTAGGTTTGCCTGACGCGTTTCGAAAGCTCCTCAGCTTTCTCTTCAGAGGCTTTCACGGGAAGGATGCGTGCATATGACGTTCCCATTTAAATACTGCACTCCCTCCAATGGGATAGTCAGATGGAACTGTGTATTATGGGAACTATAGTTCGTAATCGATCATCCCCCAAATGGATGTCCGCATTATACTGAATGGGATTGGCTTATGCACACATCCGTTCCGTTAAAGCCTCTGAGAAGAAGTTGAGGAACTTCAAAACGCATCAGGCAGTCCTATACGGAACGGCTGTTTCAAGTACTGCAGGAGGAATCCGTCCATACCAATTAAAGGCTGTTGTCTTGCTGCTGTTGCCCGAGTGCTGCTCGACTGGTGGACAACCTTGGAGCTGAATATATATATATATATATATATATATATATATATATATATATATATATATATATATTAAACCACTGATGTCGCGGGTCTCTCTGCCACTTCCGGCGGCGGGCTACGAGTGAGGTCGCGACCCTCACAGTAATCAAATGTGAATGTAACTCCTCTCGTGCACATTCAACTCGAGCCCAATTTCATTAAAGCGTGTTGTTTATTTAAACATGAAAGAATCTTAAGTAGGCAATTATGAAAGTGTAGTTATGATATCAATAAAGAGATTTCATATGATAATGATGTAGGTAGCTGCGTATTCAGTGTAACCACAGAACTTCATAACAGACTTTGAGATAACAATGCTGAGTACCTCACATATTTCCTTATTTATTGATATACCTTTGCAAATGAATTCTACTGAGGAAGTACAAGTTATTGTGATTTGTTGGATGGGACACAATGAGATAGCAAGGAATAAACATTAAAAGGCAGTGGGGACCCTACAAGACACTGTACGTCTCATTCAGGGGATGGACTCGAAGTGGCTAGTCTAGGAGCTGCATTGTGCTATTTTAATTCACTGGTTACTCTTATTTTATTATTATTATTTTTTTTAGCAGTGGCATTTCTAGGCACTTTTTAAGTATGACAACTGAACCCAGCACTGCACCCGGCCCTGTTTTCGTACACTGGCTGGTTGCTCTTGGTGCTATATTGGGTATACCGTATTGAGCCTGGGGCTGCTACTGGCACTGAATTGTGTGGCTATTTTAACACAGTGGTTGGTCTTTACATTTTATTGGGAGCTGATTTAATGCATTGCCTGTTCTTGGCGCTGCACTGGGTACTGTTTTAAGCCAGCAGTTACCCTTGTCGCTACACGAAGCACTCTTTCGAGCCAGTGGCTGCGATTTGTGCTGCGTTGGGTACTGTATAATTCAGTGGCTGCTGTTGGCGCCGCTTCTAATGAATATGCTGTGACCTGTTTTTGATGAAGATGATCTGACCTGTGTGGGAAAAGTAAAGGCCGGCCTACTGCAGGGCCCGGGCCCCTGCTCCGATACTGATCCAGCAGAAAGGCTAGATCATGTGCCACGAACTCTGCGCCCAGATTTTAATTGCTTGTCACTTCCTTTTGCATAGTATAGATCTGCCGCACTTACACTGCTGTGCATTTTTTAAACAATACATTTATATTTTTGTTTACATGATTTTAAATGGTTTGGGGCCACATGTGCAAAGGAAATATTTTTCGAGTTCCCAATTGCAACTTTTTGCAACTCGCCATTAGGAACTCACATAATGCATTGTACAACAGTGCCTCAGACACTGTTTGCGATTCCTAATGGGGTCGCAATTGACTTGCCTCTTCAATGTTCATGAGTCAGGTCGCAAATTGTGACCCATTGGGAATGGCCTGTAATGAGAGGGATGGTGTGTCTGTGATTGCTTTTTAAAGAAAGCTATTTTTTTTTTAAATGCAGCCCGTTTTCCTTAAAGGAAAACAGGATGCATTTAAAAAAGAAAAATGAAGTTTCCTTTTCATTTTTTAAGAGTAGGTAGAGGTCAGTGGGACCACTGCCTGCCCCTAAAAAATGTTGGAGCCCACATTCACAAAGGGGAATGGATCCCTTGGGGACCACTTCCCATTTGCAAATGGGTTACCGCCTCCATCACGGAGTCGGTAATATATGAATGTTTTGCTACTGCATTCCGGTCGCAAAACATTCGTACATGCCCCTATGACTTTCTATTAGGAAGGGATGCCCTTGAAATGCCCCTTCCTAATACCGACTTGCAAATCTTATTTTGCGAGTTGGTAATAGGTTACCGACTCCCAAAATATGGTTAATACATTGCAAAAAGGCTCTTTAGCGGTCGCAAATGGCCCTTAAAACTTTTTGTACATGTGGCCCAAAGTTTCTAAACTTGCATATTACTATTCTTTCCTGTACACAGGAGTGTACACCGATTCTGAATGCATTAGGAAGAAGTGTATGGGGTGCAGTTCAGCCCAGATGTTTCTTTAAATTCCACGTTCGACGGCTTGATTGTGATTGTTTTGCTCAGAATTATAACTTCTTACTTGAGTATAGCCCACAACTTTGTATAAAGATCGTCAACAGTTCAGTGGGGCCAGCGTTTTTTAAGTATATTTGTAGGCTAAACACGAGTTTATGGAGAACTGCTAGTCAAAACTGTTTCCATGCTTTTAGGTTATTTGTCAAAATTTTTACAACTTGAGTGTCGAAGGAGGGGGCCATCTGCTAAGACTTAGAAAGGATCTACCCGATACCTCTGTTTCTTAATGTACCTTTGATGTAGGGATTCTGCACATACACAGATCTATGCACAGGATAATAGGACCTCGGAGTATAGTGGTGAACCAACCATGCACCTTAGTACCCACAATCCCAATCCGACTAGCTGTAGCGTCTCATTAGCAACGATGCTACCAATGATTAGACAACCCAGAACACGGTCTCTATCTCTCTCTCTCTCAGGACTCGCGGGAGGAAGAACACCCTTTCATAACTCACTCATACTTGTCCACAACTTGCGTAATAAGAGACACAGTATCGTTTAAAATGTTTATTTCAACTATCGTGCTCTAAGATACAGTACAAGTGCCAGTACTATCAGCATAATGCATAAGGATAAAATAATAAGCATAGTTACTATTCCATAGAATACAAACGGGGAAAGCATTTCATAAAGCAGTGGATATAGGGCTAAATGACCTTACCACCCTCCCGTGCTATTAACTAGTTTATTATAAAAATAGAAGACCTGTGGGCATTGTCAGGCGGACCCTCATACCTCAATATCTAGATGGAAGGTTTACATCAGACAAGCACAGCTCTTCTCTCTGGAAAGGTTTTTCTCCAAGTGTCCCTAACAGCGAAATCGCAATATTAAAAACACACGAATTTCTCCAGTGCAGCTGTACTTAGTGTTATGTCTAAGTGCGAGGGACTAGCCAGATCAGCAAGAACAAGGGACGTTGTTTTTCGACCTTGTACATGTTGTGCAGACGAAACCCACAGGTAACAGGATAAAAGGTGAAAGGCAGACAGTCCTAATATAGCCGGGCACAAGCAGAGGCTGGAAAAACAAAGTCACAAAGTAACGTGCACAAAAAGGCATCATGGCAGCCAGGCCTAAGCCAACTTAGCAATGCAGACCATGAGGCCACAAACCACATGACACCTTCTTTACCATAATCGTTCCAGACTTATAGACGTTATACTCTGCAAGTTAGTAAGTTTCACAAACAAAGTCATTTTTCGACATAGTGTGTAAACAATATCTATATCTTCGGGGTCAGGTGCCTGGACAAAACCAGTGTAACTGGAAATGGGTAGTGAAATAATGGATGTGGTATCTCAGACTGCTAGGCCAAAGGATAGCTCAGTGAGCTGTAAACTTGCTGCTGCCAAATGTTAGGTTCTTGACCTCATCCTCCCACCCTGTGGTAGTAACCACCATAAAATGGCTAATGTTTGTCACTTCAACTACAGTTCTTAAAAAAGGATGAAGTATGGTATTCAGTGCTATAGTTGCAACTAGGAGGGAATTTAGTTATAGCGCCTAACTTTGTATGGTGTACTGTGGGGAAAAGCGACTCCTAAATATGTGCTACACAAATATCATGACCAGAATATCCTGAATATAGATTTGTGATACTTAACTTAAAGGCACCATACCAATATATATCTTCAAGGTCAATGGGTTTGGAGACAAGAAAAGTAAATCTGTACTTCACTTCCCTGCATCTGGCACTTCATATTGTGGCTATGATATTTTTGTAGTTAGAGTCTGACATACAATGTTAGTGTTTCAAGGAAATGCGGCTGTGCACGAAGGTGGCACACTACATAGTTACAGACCTAATGTGTTTACAGCTAACTCAAGATGGTCTCCTGAAAATCTTGAATATACCTCGCCCTGTGGCCGACCATTCACTACACATGAAACATTAATGCCATTGGCACACACATTGTGTTCATGTTTTACGTGGATTAAGCCAATATGACACTTTACAATCTGGTTGACAGTTGCACGATATTCTTTAATTAGAAATACAATAACATTGTGTTTCCCTAGATCGCCATAGCAGAGCAACTGTAAAATGTTTGTTATTAGAGAGAAAATGGTGAAAGTACTCTCCAGCCCTGGAGCTTGCGTTAAGTAGTGCAGCTGATTCTTTCATCAGAAACTGCTTTCAGTATTCAAGATCCACAAGGCTCAGTGGGTTTCTCGACCCGCCTGGAGGCACAGCAGGGTAAGGGGTAGCCAGCATGCATTAAGTGGCACCAGTAACACCTTGGGCCTCAGCCCCCGAAGCAGCTAAGAAGAGATGGCAAAATCACAGCTGCTGAATCTTCCAGGCCGGAGTAAGTGTGGGGCTTTTGGAGTTGTAGGGCCATGGGGGAGGAGGACTGCTGCCCTATGAGACTTGGCCCCAATGAGGCTTAGTGTGAAGCACACCCTGGTGAAGGAAGAAGGGAGGGCCATTGAGGCCCGGTATAGGGGAATACCATGGTAGTGGGGAAGATCTACGGGCTGGCCACCACCAGTAGGTGTAATGAGGAAGCCGCACCCACAATCTCCACCCGGCCCTTCTCATCCAAAGTGTTTTACCAACCATAAACCAGGTTAAATCCTTACCCATAGGCACTGGAATGTGTACATCACCACACTTATATAACGCAAACAATACCTTTTCTGCGACTTTTGCTCCACTGCCGGTGTGACATGCTTGTTGTCCAGCTGGATGGTGTGAACAAGATCATCTGATCCAATTATTTTTGTCCCCTGTTCTAAAAACTCCTCAGAAACAGAGGGTGGTTTTACTCAGCACATCTGGGCGTGCATTGAACTAAGCCTGTGAGTGACGTGACTACCAGGTCAGCCCTTAGCCCCACCCAGCGCGACTCCTGGCCAATCTAGATGCTGCTTCCTTGCTGTTTATGTTAGGAAACAGCAGGGGAGCATCGCAAGGATTGATGAGGTCATGCACTGCCAATGATCCAAAGGAGACTTGAGGACTGGGGCAGCAATCCCCCGGGCTCCCTACAATTGTGCATGTAGGCACGGGTTCAAGTGCGCATGTCGGGCTGGGCAGAACAAGGCGCCCGTTTAACTAAACATACGCACTTCACCCCAAGGAGGACCAGAAGCTGACCTATCAATCACCCCCCATGTGTACCAGCCTCAATCCTGTTAAAGGAAATCTTTGCCCGGGTCATGCTGCACACACTGTGGCTAAAAAAACAAAATGAAAATAGTCAGCAAACATGATTTAATATGGGGTAAACAAACGGGGGCAACGCCCCCATGCCCACATAAAGAAAACACAGCTGATGGCATGCTATTGCTTTTTACAGAGAAAGTGAACAGGAGCAAGCTGCAGGGTTACTGTCTCTGCACATCACACACAAATACCAGCAAACTAGAAAAAGTGCTGATGATGAGAATCAGGGTGGCAGAAATTGAGTGGGGCTTGACCGTTACTGTTAAACCGGACAGCCTTGGTGTCGTATTCCCCAAAACTGTTGCCTTCACTCCTCCTGTTTTACTGATTTGTTTTGTTGGCTTTAGTACTCTGTGCACTTTATCACTGCTAACCAGTGCGAAGGGACTTGAGGTCTTCCTTCAAACATAGTAAAATTGACCAACACCTAATTAGCACATTTAATTTACCTTTATGTCCCTAGTAAACTGGTACCACATGTACTCAGGGCCTGTAACTAAAAAAATACTAGTGGACCTGCAGCACTTATTGTGTCACCCACTAAAGTAGCTCTTTAAAACATGTCATAGGCCTGACACTGCAGCATGCAATGTAGTTTTAAACTGCCATTTGGACCTGGCAAAGTAAACCATTGCCAGGCCCCAACATTCCTTTTTATGGTCTGGCTTGACAGCGCTGACGCTAGACAACTGTGTGAGAGTAACCAGGAGAGGGGCTTTGGTTCCGTCCACATGTTAGGAGCCATGAGTACATGTTTTGATTGGGCAGAAGTTGTGTGCTTCCACAAAAAATGCTTGCCCTTCACACATCTCTGATCATTTTGTTTATTTATCCAGCTGCCTGAGCTTGAACTTTAAGTGGTACACATGAGATTCTAAAGATATTACCATGCCTTAGAAAACTAGAACATTTATGGTGTTTTCTCTGGCAGCAGCACAGATGGGAGAAAGCCAGTCATTAATCTACAAGGATTTTTAGGTCTGGTTTGACAGTGCAAGTGTCATGTGACCTTTAACCCTACACCAATATTATTCTGCTGTTTGGTTCCACAAAAATACATATCTCTTCCCATGCAGATAGTAGCATTTCATAGTACGGTGCAATGTTCCTTTAAAGCCAAACCTATTGGCATCTAATACATTTAAGGCACTCCTAAGGTAGGCACTAAAGGCTCATAAATCAGGGTGCATTGTATTTAAAATGTAGGGCATGTGTGTTTGAGTTTTGCATGTCCTAGCAGTGAAAAAATCCTTAAGTCGTTTTCACTGCTGCAAGGCCCCTCTCTCTCCCATTCGCTAACACTGGGTTACCTTATTACATTCAATAAGTGATAACTTTGGATTGGAAGCAGATAGAGCTATGCTGTTTAGACTCAAATGAATTGTAATTTTAAATCCTCTTTAATGGTAAAGTTGGATTTTAAGTCACAATTTAGAAAGTTGGCATTTTCTTGTTCCAACAATTTGTGCCTTGTCAGTGTCCTGGTTCACATGACTGTGATTGACTTTGTTGTTGTGGTTTGTGTATTGCTGTCAGACAGTGATACAAAAGGGGCATAGGTGTGGACTGGATGGGCCATCATGTCAGGATGGTTGGTGCAGATCTGTTCCCTGCCCCACTTTTACTTCAAAAGGCTTGCCTTCAGCATACACAAAGGTACCTGACACTAGCCTTTTGTCGCCCCAGACTTCTTGAAGCTTTGATAGGGGAAGGGAAAGCTTTCCAGAGTCAGATGTGGTGGTAGTATAAGGAATCCCACCACTTCAAGTGCTGGCATCAGTTATGAATATTGGATTTTCTGACTAACTAATCAGAACACTATCGGCCCTTTGAGCATTACAGAAGAAGGACTGCCTTGCTCCCCAGAGGTTTGCTTTGCTGCTACCAGAGAACTGCCCAGCTGCTGGAGGCCTGCCTTGCAATCTGAGAAGGATGGCTGGACCTGCTTTTTTCATACCAGGCTAACCTGAGTGACTCCAAGGGTCAGATAACTGACCTCTTGATCTTACAGCTACAACTTCCTGACCCCTGTTAGCCTACGCTAGAAAGAGTACCTGATCCCCAAGAGGTGCCAACCCCATGTCCTAGATCCTTGGGTGGCATCAGGGTGCACTCCTCTTCAAGAAAAGGAGAAATCCTGAAGTTTCCACTTTGCAACTGAAAATGGGCTCTTTCTTGCCAGGACAGCTCACTGTTTAATGGGACTTAGGTGCAATTCTATACTGATCATGACTGAGTAGAGGTTGAATACTCTAAGTAGTCATCCTAGTCAAAGGTTGAACCTTCAGACTCAGTCCCTGGATTGGAAGTCAAAATCGTCCAGCAAGTAAAAGTCCAAAGCGGTGGCCAGGAAGAGTCACTCATGTCATATCCCACTGAATCAATTCATTTTGGTGCCATTTCAGGCCGAACATGATGGAGTGGAGGCCAAGTGGTGGTGGTGGTATTGGTGGTGGTGGTGGTGGTAGTATTGGTCGTGGTAGAGGCATTGGTGGTATTGGTGGTGGTGATGGCTTTGGTGGTATTGGTGGTGGTGGCATTGGTAGCGGTATTGGTATTGGTGGTGGTCTTGGTGGTGGTGGTGGAATTGGTATTTGTAGTGGTATTGGAATTGGTGGTGGTGGTACTGGTATTGGTGGTGGTATTGGTATTAGTGGTGGTGGTATTGGTGGTGGTGGTTGTGGTATTGGTGGTGGTGGTAGTAAGGGTGGCCGTATTGGTAGTGGTGGTAGTATTGGTGGTGGTGGTATTGGTTGTGGTATTGGTGATACTGGTATTGGTGGTGGTGGTATTGGTGGTGGTATTGATGGTGGTGGTGGTATTGGTAGTGGTTTTGGTGGTGGTGGTGGTATTGTGGTGATATTGGTGATGATATTGGTGATGGTGGTATTGGTGGTGGTAGTGGTATTGGTGGTGGTATTGGTATCAGTGGTGGTGGTATTGTTGGTGGTGGTATAGGTGGAGGTGGTATAGGTGGTGGTGGTATTGGTGGTGGTGGTATTGTTGGTGGTGGTGGTTGTGGTGGTGCTATTGGTGGTGCTATTGGTGGTGGTATTGGTGGTGGTAGTACTGGTGGTGAGAGTATTGGTGGTGGCGGTATTGCTGGTGGTATTGCTGGTGGTATTGGTGGTGGTATTGGTGGTGGTATTGGTATTGGTGGTGATGGTATTGGTATTGATGGTGGTGGTATTGGTGGTGGTAGTGGTGGTATTGGTGGTAGTAATGGTGATGTTGGTGGTGCTGGTGGTATTGGTGGTGGTAGTATTGGTGGTGAAGGTCGTGGTATTGATTGTGGTGGTATTGCTGGTGGTGGTGGTATTGGTGGTAGCATTGGTGGTGGTATTGGTGCTGGTATTGGTGGTGGTGGTGGTATTGGTAGTGGTTTTGGTGGTGGTATTGGGGGTGGTGGTGGTATTGCTGGTGGTGGTATTTGGGGGTGGTATTGGTGGTGGTATTCAAATCAAGTCAAGGAGATTTATTAAGCGCACATATCACCCGGAGGTCTCATGGCGTTAGCGTAAGAGCTCCACTGGGGCTGAAGGTCAGATGAAATAGAGCAGTCGTTATAGATGATCAAATAACCAGGTTTTTAATTCCCTACGGAATAGCTTGTGATCTGTGATAGAAAGGAGCTGTGATGGAAGTTTATTCCAAAGAGCAGGTGCAAGGAAAGAGAAAGATCTACCGCCATTCCTGACGGTGCGATTCTACGAGGGGTAAGGAGAAATTTGGTACTTGACCTAAGGGTCCTGTTTGGCTGATACCAGCAGAGTTTTTTGGCAAAGTAGCTTGGCCCATTTCCGTACATGTTCTTGTGAACCAGACAGAGGACCTTGAAGTGGATTCGCTTCCTAATGGGAAGCCAGTGAAGAATATTCAGACTGGGCGCAAATGGTGACCTTGATGGAAGGTTTAGTACGAGTCTGGCAGCAGTATTTTGCAGGACTTGAAGCCTGGAATAGAGCTCCTCATTCACGGAGGCCAACAGGGCATTTTCATAGTCGATACGACTTATGATTAGTCCCTGGACAAGTGGTTTCCTTCATTCAATTGGGTTCCATTGAAAACTTTTGCGTAGGTTGCGCATTATTCCATAACAGGTACTGATTGTATGATTTATATGACTTTTCATTGACAACTGATTATCAATCATCACTCTGAGGTTCCGCACCACGGGTTTGGGAGAAGGACGGGGACCTAGGTTCTGAGGCCACCAGTCATTCGACCAAAATTCGTGTGCCTTACCAAAAAGAATGACCTCTGTCTTACTACCATTAAGCTGGAGATCGTTGGTACGCATCCAGTTATCGATGTAGGTCATACAGTTTTTGAAACGGATCCTTGTGTCGGTGGGATCAGAGCCTAGGGTAATCAGTAACTGGGTGTCGTCAGTGTATGACACCACATCAAAACCATAGGACCTGATCACTTGGTATTGGTGGTGGTGGTGGTATTGTGGTGGTGGTATTGGTGATGATATTGGTGGTATTGGTGATGGTGGTGGTGGTATTGGTGGTGGTAGTGGTATTGGTGGTGGTGGTATTGGTGGTGGTGGTATTGGTGGTGGTGGTATTGGTGGTGGTGGTGTTGGTAGTGGTATTGGTGGTGGTGGTATTGTTGGTGGTGGTGGTAGTATTGGTGGTGGTGGTGGTATTGTTGATGGTGGTGGTTGTGGTATTGGTGGTGGTGGTATTGGTGGTGGTATTGCTGGTGGTATTGCTGGTGGTGGTATTGGTATTGGTGATGGTGGTGGTATCGGTATTGGTGGTGGTGGTAGTATTGGTGGTGGTGGTGGTAGTGGTGGTATTGGCATTGGTGATGGTGTTGGTGGTATTGGTGGTGGTGACATTAGTGGTGGTGATGGTATTGGTGCTATTGGTGGTGATATTGGTGGAATTGGTGGTGGTGGTGGTGGAATTAGTGGAGGGGTATTGGTGGTGGTATTGGTGGTGGGGGTATTATTGGTGGTGGTATTGGTGGTGGTGTTGGTATTGGTAGTGGTATTGGTGGGGGTGGTAATGGTGGTGGTGGTATTGGTGGTAGTGGTGGTATTGCTATTGGTGGTGGTAGTATTGGTGGTGGTATTGGCAGTGGTGGTATTGGGGTGGTATTGGTGGTAATGGTGGTGGTGGTGGTATTGGTGGAGGTATTAGTGGTGGTGGTGGTATTGGTGGTGGTATTGGTGGTGGTGGTGGTATTGTTGGTGGTGGTATTGGTGGTATTGGGGATGGTATTGGTGGTACTGGTGGAGGTGGTATTGGTGGTGGTGATATTAGTGGTGGTGGTATTGCTGGTGGTGGTATTGGTGGTGGTGGTGGTATTGGTGGTGGTGGTGGTATTGGTGGTGGTATTGGTGGTAGTGGTATTGGTGGTGGAGGTATTGATGGTGGTAGCATTGGTATTGGTGGTGGTATTGGTGGTGGTGGTACTGGTGGTATTGGTGGTGGTGGTGGCATTGGTGGTATTGATGTTGGGGTATTGGTGGAGGTATTGGTGGTGCTATTGGTATTGGTGGTGGTAGTATTGGTATTGGTGGTGGTGGTGGTATTGGTATTGGTGGTGGTGATGGTATTAGTGGTGGTGGTGGTATTGGTGGTAGTATTGCTGGTGTTGGTGGTACTGGTGATGGTGGTATTGGTGGTGGTATTGGTGATGGTGGTGGTATTGCTGGTTGTGGTGGTATTGGTGGTGGTGGTATTGGTTGTGGTGGTATTGGTGATGCTATTGGTGGTACTGGTGGTGGTATTGGTGGTGGTATTGGTATTGGTGGTGGTATTAGTCGTGGTATTGGTATTGGTGGTGGTGTTATTGGTGGTGGTGGTATTGGTAGTATTGGTCGTGGTAGTGGCATTGGTGGTATTGGTGGTGGTGGTGGTGGCTTTGGTGGTATTGGTGGTGGTGGTGGCATTAGTAGCCGTATTGGTATTGGTGGTGGTCTTGGTGGTGGTGGTGGAATTGGTATTTGTGGTGGTATTGGAATTGGTGGTGGTGGAACTGGTATTGGTAGTGGTATTGGTATTAGTGGTGGTGGTATTGGTGGTGGTGGTTGTGGTATTGGTGGTGGTGGTGGTGCTAGTAAGGGTGGCAGTATTGGTAGTGGTGGTGTTGGTGGTAGTATTGGTGGTGGTGGTATTGGTTGTGGTATTGGTGGTGGCGATACTGGAATTGGTATTGTTGGTGGTGGTATTGGTGGTAGTGGTGGTATTGGAGGTATTGGTGGTGGTGGTGGTGGTATTGATGGTGGTGGTATTGATGGTGGTGGTATTGGTAGTGGTTTTGGTGGTGGTATTGGTAGTGGTTTTGGTGGTGGTGGTATTGCTGATGGTGGTGGTATTGGTGATGATATTGGTGGTATTAGTGATGGTGGTGGTGGTATTGGTGGTGGTAGTGGTATTGGTGGTGGTATTGATGGTGGTGGTATTGGTGCTATTGGTGGTGGTATTGGTGGTGGTGGCAGTATGGGTATTGGTGGTGGTATTGGTGGTGGTGGTATTGGTGGTGGTGGTAGTGGTGGTATTGGTGGTGGTGGTATTGGTGGTGATATTGGTATCAGTGGTGGTGGTATTGTTGGTGGTGGTATAGGTGGTGGTGGTGTTGGTTTGGTGGTGGTGGTGGTGGTGGTATTGTTGGTGGTGGTGGTGGTATTGGTAGTACTGGTGGTGGGAGTATTGGTGGTGGTGGTATTGCTCGTGGTATTGGTGGTATTGGTGGTGGTGGTGGTATTGGCATTGGTGGTGGTGGTATTGGTATTGATGGTGGTGGTATTGGTGGTGGTAATGGTGGTATTGGTATTGGTGGTAATGTTGTTGGTGGTGGTAGTATTGGTGGTATTGGTGGTGGTGTAGGTGGTGGTATTGATTGTGGTGGTATTGGTGGTGGTGGTGGTATTGGTGGTGGTATTGGGGGTGGTATTGGGGGTGGTATTGGGGGTGGTGGTGGTACTGCTGATGGTGATATTGGGGGTGGTATTGGTGGTGGTATTCAAGTCTAGTCAAGTCAAGGAGATTTATTAAGCGCACATATCACACGGAGGTCTCATGGCGCTAGAGTAAGAGCTCCACTGGGGCTGAAGGTCAGATGAAATAGAGCAGTCGTTATAGATGATCAAATAACCAGGTTTTTAATTCCCTACGGAATAGCTTGTGATCTGTGATAGAAAGGAGCTGTGATGGAAGTGTATTCCAAAGAGCAGGTGCAAGGAAAGAGAAAGATCTACCGCCATTCCTGATGGTGTGATTCTACGAGGGGTAAGGAGAAATTTGGTACTTGACCTAAGCGTCCTGTTTGGCTGATACCAGCAGAGTTTTTTGGCAAAGTAGCTTGGCCCATTTCCATACATGTTCTTGTGAACCAGACAGAGGACCTTGAAGTGGATTCGCTTCCTAATGGGAAGCCAGTGAAGAATCTTCAGACTGGGCGCTGATTGAGACCTTGATGGAAGGTTTAGTACGAGTCGGGCAGCAGTATTTTGCAGGACTTGAAACCTGGAATAGAGCTCCTCATTAATGGAGGCCAACAGGGCATTTTCATAGTCTATACGACTTATGATTAGTCCCTGGACAAGTGGTTTCCTTCATTCAATTAAGTTCCATTGAAAACTTTTTGCATAGGTTGCGCATTATTCAATAACAGGTACTGATTGTATGATTTATATGACTTTTCATTGACAACTGATTATCAATCATCACTCTGAGGTTCCGCACCACGGGTTTGGGAGATGGACAGGGACCTAGGTTCTGAGGCCACCAGTCATTCGACCAAAAGTTGTGTGCCTTACCAAAAAGAATGACCTCTGTCTTTCTACCATTAAGCTGGAGATGGTTGGTAAGCATCCAGTTATTGATGTGGGTCACACAGTTTTTGAAATGGATCCTTGTGTCGGTGGGATCAGAGCCTAGGGTAATCAGTAACAGGGTGTCGTCAGCGTATGACACCACATCAAAACCGTAGGACCTGATCACTTGTTATTGGTGGTGGTGGCGGTGGTATTGTGGTGGTATTGGTGGTGGTCATATTGGTGATGATATTGGTGGTATTGGTGATGGTGGTGGTGGTATTGGTGGTGGTATTGATGGTGGTGGTGGTAATGGTGGTGGTGGTATTGGTGGTGGTGGTATTGGTGGGGGGGTATTGGTGGGGGGGTATTGGTGGTGGTGGTGTTGGTAGTGGTATTGGTGGTGGTGGTATTGGTGGTGGTATTGGTATCAGTGGTGGTGGTGGTATTTTTGGTGGTGGTATTGGTGGTGGTAGTATTGGTGGTGGTGGTGGTATTGTTGATGGTGGTGGTTTTGGTATTGGTGGTGGTGGTATTGGTGGTGGTGGTGGTGGTATTGGTGGTATTGCTGGTGGTACTGCTGGTGGTATTGGTGGCGGTATTGGTGGTGGTGGTGGTGGTGGTGGTATTGGTGGTTGTGGTATTGGTGATGGTAGTATTGGTGGTGGTAGTGGTGGTATTGGTTTTGGTGGTAGTATGGGTGATGGTGTTGGTGGTATTGGTGGTGGTGATATGAGTGGTGGTGGTGGTATTGGTGCTATTGGTGGTGGTATTGGTAGTGCTATTGGTGGTGGTGGTATTGGTGGTGGTGGTAGTGATGGTATTGGTATTGGTGATATTGGTGGTGGTGGTGGTATTGGTGCTATTGGTGGTGGTATTAGTGGTATTGGTGGTGGTGGCAGTATTGCTGGTAGTGGTGGTATTAGTATTGGTAGTGGTGATAGTATTGGTGGTATTGGTGGTGGTAAAGGTGGTATTGGTGCTGTTGGTATTGCTGGTGGTATTGGTGGTTGTTTTGGTACTGGTGGTGGTATTAGTGGTGGTGGTGGTATTGGTGGTGGTGGTATTGGTGATGGTGGTAGTGGTATTGGTGGTGGTATTGGTGGTGGGGGTGGTATTGGTGGTGGTGGTATCGGTGGTATTAGTGGTGCTGGTGGTATCTTTGGTTGTGGTAGTATTGGTGGTGGTGGTATTAGTGGTGGTGGGGGTGTTGGTGATGATATCAGTGGTATTAGTGGTGGTATTGGTGGTATACTGGTATTGGTTGTATGGTTTTGGTGGTGGTATTGGTGGGGGTATTGGTGATGGTATTGGTGGTGCTGGTATTGGTGGTGGTGGTATTGGTACTGGTGGTGGTGGTAGTGGTGGTGATATTGGTGGTGATGGTGGTATTGGTAGTATTGGTGGTGGTATTGGTGGTATTGGTGGTGGCTTTGTCATTGGTGGTGGTATTGGTATTGTTGGTGGTGGTATTGGTGGTTTTGGTATTGGTGGTGATATTGGTGGTGGGGGTATTGGTGGTGGTAGTGGTGGTGTTGGTATTGGTGGTGGTGATACTGGTGGTGGTGGCATTGGTGGTATTGGTGTGGTATTGGTGGTGGTGGTATTGGTGGTTGTATTGGTGGTGATGGTGGTATTGGAGGTGGAGGTGGTATTGGTGGTGGTGGTGGCATTGGTGGTGGTGGTGATATTGATGGTATTGGTGGTAGTGGTATTGGTGGTTTTAGTGGTGGCGGTATTGGTGATGCTATAGGTGGTGGTGGGATTGGTGGTGGTGGGATTGGTGCTGGTGATGGTATTGGTGGTGGTGGTGGTAGTGGTATTGGTGGTGGTGGTATTGTTAGTTGTGGTGGTTTTGGTGGTGTTGGTGATGGTATTGGTTTTGGTGGTATTAGTGATGGTGGTGGTGGTAGTATTGGTGGCTTTGGTGGTGGTGTTGGTGATGGTGGTGGTATTGGTTGTGGTGGTATTGGTGGTGTTATTGGTGGTGGTGGTATTGGTGGTGGTGGTGGTATTGGTGGTGGTATTAGTGGTGGTGGTTGTATTGGTGGTGGTATTGGTAGTGGTGTTGGTGATGGTGGTGGTAATAGTGGTGGTGGTGGTATTGGTGGTGGTGGTATTGGTGGTCGTATTGGTGGTGGTATTGGTGGTGCTGGTATTGGTGGTGGTGGTATTTGTATTGGTGGTGTTATTGGTACTGGTGGTGGTGGTATTGGTAGTAGTGGTGGTATTGGTGGTGGTGATATTGGTGGTGGTGATGGTGGCATTGGTAGTATTGCTGGTGGTATTTGTTGTGGTGTTGGTGGTTTTGGTATTGGTGGTGGTAGTATTGTTGGTGGTGGTATTAGTGGTGTTGGTATTGCTGTTGGTATTGGTGGTGGTGATACTGGTGGTGGTGTCATTGGTGGTGGTATTAGTATTGTTGGTGGTGGTATTGGTGGTGTTGGTATTGCTGTTGGTATTGGTGGTGGTGATACTGGTGGTGGTGGCATTGGTGGTATTGGTGTGGTATTGGTGGTGGTGGCGGTGATATTGGTGGAGGTGGTATTGGTGGTGATGGTGGTATTGGTGGTAGTGGTGGTATTGGTGGTAGTGGTGGTATTGGCAGTGTTATTGGTATTGGTGGTGGTGGTGGTATTGGATTTGAGGAGGTGGTATTGGTGGTAGTGGTATTGGTGGCATTGGTGGTGGTGGTATTGGTGGTGGTGGTATTGGTGTTGGTGGTATTGATGGTATTGGTGGTAGTGATATTGGTGGTGGTATTGGTGGTATTGGTGGTGGTGGTGGTATTGGTGGTGCTATTGGTGGTGGTATTGGTGCTGGTGATGGTATTGGTGGTGGTGGTGTTGGTGATGTGTTTGGTTGTGGTGGTATTAGTGGAGGTGGTGGTAAGAATGGCGGTAGTATTGGTGGTTTTGGTGGTGGTATTGGTGGTGTTGGTGATGGTGGTGGTATTGGTGGTGGTGGTGGTGGTATTGGTATTGGCGGTGGTAGTATTGGTGGTGGTGGTAGTGGTGGTATTGGTTTTGGTGGTAGTATTGGTGATGGTGTTGGTGGTATTGGTGGTGGTGATATTAGAGGTGGTGGTGGTATTGGTGCTATTGGTGGTGGTATTGGTGGTGGCAGTATGGGTATTGGTGGTGGTATTGGTGGTGGTGGTATTGGTGGTGGTGGTAGTGGTGGTATTGGTATTGGTGGTAGTGTTGGTGGTATTGGTGGTGGTGATATTGGTGGTGGTGGTATTGGTGCTATTGGTGCTGGTATTAGTGGTATTGGTGGTGGTGGCGGTATTGGTGGTAGTGGTGGTATTGGTATTGGTGGTGGTATTGGTGGTGTTGGTATTGGTGTTGGTATTGGTGGTGAAATTGGTGGTGGTTTTGGTATTGGTGGTGGTATTAGTGGTGGTGGTATTGGTGGTGGTATTGGTGATGGTGGTGGTATTGGTGGTGGTATTGGTGGTGGGGGTGGTATTGGTGGTGGTGGTATTGGTGAAGGTATTGGTGATATTGGTGGTGGTGGTATCTGGTTGTGGTGGTATTGGTGGTGCTATTGGTGGTGGTGGTGGTGGTATTGGTGCTGGTGATGGTATTGGTGGTGGTGGTGGTAGTGGTATTGGTTGTGGTGGTGTTGGTGATGTGTTTGGTTGTGGTGGTATTAGTGGAGGTGGTGGTAAGAATGGTGGTAGTATTGGTGGTTTTGGTGGTGGTATTGGTGGTGTTGGTGATGGTGGTGGTATTGGTGGTGGTGGTATTGGTATTGGTGGTGGTAGTATTGGTGGTGGTGGTAGTGGTGGTATTGGTTTTGGTGGTAGTATTGGTGATGGTGTTGGTGGTATTGGTGGTGGTGATATTAGAGGTGGTGGTGGTATTGGTGCTATTGGTGGTGGTATTGGTGGTGGTGGCAGTATGGGTATTGGTGGTCGTGTTGGTGGTGGTGGTATTGGTGGTGGTGGTAGTGGTGGTATTGGTGGTAGTATTGGTGATGGTGTTGGTGATATTGGTGGGGGTGGTATTGGTGCTATTGGTGCTGGTATTGGTGGTATTAGTGGTGGTGGTATTGGTGATGCTATTGGTGGTGGTGGTATTGGTGGTGGTGGCATTGGTGCTGGTGATGATATTGGTGGTGGTGGTGGTGGTATTGGTGGTGGTGGTATTGTTGGTTGTGGTGGTATTGGTGGTGTTGGTGATGGTATTGGTTGCGGTGGTATTAGTGGTGGTGGTATTGGTGGTGGTAGTATTGGTGGTTTTGGTGGTGGTATTCATGGTTTTGTTGATGGTGGTGGTATTGGTTGTGGTGGTATTAGTGGTGGTGGTATTGGTGGTGGTATTAGTGGTGGTGGTTGTATTGGTGGTAGTGGTATTAGTGGTGGTGGTATTGGTGGTGGTGGTATTTGTATTGGTGGTGGTGGTGGTATTGGTACTGGTGGTGGTGGTATATGTATTTGTGGCGGTGGTATTGGTGGTGGTGGTAGTGGTGGTATTGGTGGTGGTTGTATTGGTGGTGGTGATATTGGTGGTGGTATTGGCAGTATTGGTGGTGGTATTGGTGGTGGTGGTGGTGTCATTGGTGGTGGTGGTGGTATTAGTATTGTTGATGGTGGTATTGGTGTTGGTGGTTTTGGTATTGGTGGTTGTATTGGTGGTGGTGGTATTGTTGGTGGTGGTATTGGTGGTGTTGGTATTGCTGGTGGTATTGGTGGTGGTGATACTGGTGGTGGTGGCCTTGGTGGTGGTGGTATTGGTGTGGTATTGGTGGTGATGGTGGTATTGGTGGTTGTGGTGGTATTGGTGGTGGTGGTGGTATTGGTGGTGTTATTGGTATTGGTGGTGGTGGTGGTATTGGATTGGTGGAGGTGGTATTGGTGATGGTGGTATTGTGGTGGTGGTGGTGGTATTGGTACTGGTGGTGGTGGTATATGTATTTGTGGCGGTGGTATTGGTGGTGGTGGTAGTGGTGGTATTGGTGGTGGTTGTATTGGTGGTGGTGATATTGGTGGTGGTATTGGCAGTATTGGTGGTGGTATTGGTGGTGGTGTCATTGGTGGTGGTGGTGGTATTAGTATTGTTGATGGTGGTATTGGTGTTGGTGGTTTTGGTATTGGTGGTTGTATTGGTGGTGGTGGTATTGTTGGTGGTGGTATTGTTGGTGTTGGTATTGCTGGTGGTATTGGTGGTGGTGATACTGGTGGTGATGGCATTGGTGGTATTGGTGGTGGTGGTATTGGTGTGGTATTGGTGGTGATGGTGGTATTGGTGGTTGTGGTGGTATTGGTGGTGGTGGTGGTATTGGTGGTGTTATTGGTATTGGTGGTGGTGGTGGTATTGGATTGGTGGAGGTGGTATTGGTGATGGTGGTATTGGTGGCATTGGTGGTGGGCTATTGGTGGTGGTGGTATTGGTGGTGGTGGTATTGATGGTATTGGTGGTATTGGTGATGGTGGCATTGGTGGTATTGGTGTGGTATTGGTGGTGGTGGTATTGGTGGTGGTGGTTTTGGTGGTTGTATTGGTGGTGATGGTGGTATTGGTGGTGGTGGTATTGGTATTGGCGGTGTTATTGGTATTGGTGGTGGTATTGGGGGTATTGGTTGTGGTGTTGGTGGTATTGGTGGTGGTGTCATTGGTGGTGGTATTCGTATTGTTGGTGGTATTGGTGGTGGTGGTATTGGTGGTGGTATTGGTGGTGGTGGTATTGTTGGTGGTGGTATTGGTGGTGGTGGTATTGGTGGTGGTGGTATTGCTGTTGGTATTGGTGGTGGTGATACTGGTGGTGGTGGCATTGGTGGTATTGGTGTGGTATTGGTGGTGGTGGTGGTGGTATTGGTGGAGGTGGTATTGGTGGTTGTATTGGTGGTTGTATTGGTGGTGATGGTGGTAGTGGTGGTAGTGGTGGTAGTGGTGGTATTGGCAGTGTTATTGGTATTGGTGGTGGTGGTATTGGATTGGTGGTAGTGGTATTGGTGGCATTGGTGGTGGTGGTATTGGTGGTGGTGGTGTTGATGGTATTGGTGGTAGTGATATTGGTGGTGGTATTGGTGGTATTGGTGGTGGTATTGGTGCTGGTGATGGTATTGGTGGTGGTGGTGGTGGTAGTGGTATTGGTTGTGGTGGTGTTGGTGATGTTTGGTTGTGGTGGTATTAGTGGAGGTGGTGGTAAGAATGGTGGTAGTATTGGTGGTTTTGGTGGTGGTATTGGTGGTGTTGGTGATGGTGGTGGTATTGGTGGTGGTGGTATTGGTATTGGTGGTGGTAGTATTGGTGGTGGTGGTAGTGGTGGTATTGGTTTTGGTGGTAGTATTGGTGATGGTGTTGGTGGTATTGGTGGTGGTGATATTAGAGGTGGTGGTGGTATTGGTGGTGGTATTGGTGGTGGTGGCAGTATGGGTACTGGTGGTCGTATTGGTAGTGGTGGTATTGGTAGTGGTGGTAGTGGTGGTAGTGGTGGTAGTATTGGTGATGGTGTTGGTGGTATTGGTGGTGGCGATATTGGTGGTGGTGGTATTGGTGCTATTGGTGCTGGTATTAGTGGTATTGGTGGTGGTGGCGGTATTGGTGGTAGTGGTGGTATTGGTATTGGTGGTGGTGGTGGTAGTATTGGTGGTGGTAAAGGTGGTATTGGTATTGGTGGTGGAATTGGTGGTGGTTTTGGTATTGGTGGTGGTATTGGTGATGGTGGTGGTATTGGTAGTGGTATTGGTGGTGGGGGTGGTATTGGTGGTGGTGGTATTGGTGAAGGTATTGGTGATATTGGTGGTGGTGGTGGTATCTGTGGTTGTGGTGGTATTGGTGGTGGTATTGGTGGTGGTGGTATTAGTGGTGGTGGTATTGGTGGTGGGGGTGTTGGTGGTGGTGATGGAATCAGTGGTATTGGTGGTGGTATTGTTGGTGTACTGGTATTGGTGGTGGTGGTATTAGTGGTGGTGGTATTGGTGGTCATATTGGTGGTGGTATTGGTGGTGCTGGTATTGGTGGTGGTGGTATTGGTATTGGTGGTGGTATTGGTATTTGTGGTGGTAGTGGTGGTATTGGTGGTGGTGGTATTGGTGGTTGTGATAGTTGTGGTGGTGGTGGTATTGGTAGTATTGGTGGTGGTATTGGTGGTATTGGTGGTGGTGGTGTCATTGGTGGTGGTGGTGGTATTGGTATTGTTGGTGGTGGCATTGGTGGTTTTGGTATTGGTGGTGGTATGGGTGTTGGTAGTGGTGGTATTGGTGGTGTTGGTATTGGTGGTGGTGATACTGGTGGTGGTGGCATTGGTGTGGTATTGGTGGTGGTGGTATTGGTGGTTGTATTGGCGGTGATGGTATTGGTGGTGGTGGTGGTGTTATTGGTATTGGTGGTGGTATTGGATTGGTGGAGGTGGTATTGGTGGTGGTTGTATTGGTGGCATTGGTGGTGGTGGTATTGGTGGTTGTGGTATTGATGGTATTGGTGGTAGTTGTATTGATGGTGGTATTGGTGGTATTAGTGGTGGTGGTATTGGTGGTGGTGGCATTGGTGCTGGTGATGATATTGGTGGTGTTGGTGATGGTATTGGTTGCGGTGGTATTAGTGGTGGTGGTATTGGTGGTGGTAGTATTGGTGGTTTTGGTGGTGGTATTCATGGTGTTGTTGATGGTGGTGGTATTGGTTGTGGTGGTATTAGTGGTGGTGGTGGTATTGGTGGTGGTATTAGTGGTGGTGGTTATATTGGTGGTATTGGTGGTAGTGGTATTAGTGGTGGTGGTATTGGTGGTGGTGGTATTTGTATTGGTGGTGGTGGTGGTTTTGGTACTGGTGTTGGTGGTATATGTATTTGTGGCGGTGGTATTGGTGGTGGTGGTATTGGTGGTGGTGGTGGTATTAGTATTGTTGATGGTGGTATTGGTGGTTTTGGTATTGGTGGTTTTGGTATTGGTGGTGGTGGTATTGTTGGTGGTGATGGTGGTATTGGTGGTGGTGGTATTGGTGGTGGTGGCATTGGTGGTGGTGGCATTGGTGGTGGTGGTATTGGTGGTGGTGGTATTGGTGGTGGTGGTGGTATTGGCGGTGGTGGTGGTATTGGATTGGTGGAGGTGGTATTGGTGATGGTGGTATTGGTGGCATTAGTGGTGGGGGTATTGGTGGTGGTGGTATTGGTGGTGGTGGTATTGATGGAATTGGTGGTAGTGGTATTGGTGATGGTGGCATTGGTGGTATTGGTGTGGTATTGGTGGTGGTGGTGGTGGTATTGGTGGTCGTTGTTTTGGTGGTTGTATTGGTGGTGATGGTGGTATTGGTGGTGGTATTGGTGGTGGTGGTGGTATTGGTAATGGCGGTGTTATTGGTATTGGTGGTGGTGGTATTGGTAGCATTGGTGGTGGTATTGGTGGTGGTGGTATTGGTGGTGGTATTGGTGGTGGTGGTATTGGTATTGGTGCTGGTGATGGTATTGGTGGTGGTGGTGGTGTTAGTGGTGGTGATGGTATTGTTGGTTGTGGTGGTATTGGTGGTGTTGGTGATGTGTTTGGTTGTGGTGGTATTAGTGGTGGTGGTGGTAGTATTGGTGGTGTTGGTGATGGTGGTGGTATTCGTTGTGGTGGTATTAGTGGTGGTGGTGGTATTGGTGGTGGTGGTGGTGGTGGAATTGGTGGTGGTAGTGGTGGTAGTTGTACTTCTGGTATTGGTGGTGGTGGTGTTGTTAATAAAACAGGCTTTTAAAAACCACCCATCAGCGGCTTTAGTGCAGATGACATGTAACACAGATGTGCTGTTGTCAGCTTCATTCCATTAGCACATGATTATGTGCTGCCTGGAATTCACATGACTTAATTCTCTGATCATGGCGTTAACATCCATACAGTAGCTGAACACCATACACACAATTAGGAAACAGCAGGAGATGACTCAGGAGCCTCCACAACATACGTGGCCTAATAGGGACACCTGACAGAGATCCCACTACATGGAGAATCCTCTTCTGAGAAGTCCATCAGTGGCATGTGGTTTTGGTCGATGGAGAGGGCTGGAACCTCTGAAGAGTAGCAAAGTACAGCGTCCCTGGGAGTGTGGAAGAAAGAAAGGGTGGTAAAGGAGTTGAAAGTGGTAATGAAGGGTGCAGTGGTTTCATGTTGATGCAGGATGACCAGGTAGTGAGTGGCACGGGATCGTATGACAGTCTGCACACTCCTGGTCCAAGTGGTGTCAATTTGGAAGGCAGCAGTAAAAGAGTAATCTTACAAATGAAAATGGTCTCAGAAATTATAATGGTACTATCAATGGAATGGTAAGAACATCCAGAATCCGGAGACCTCCTAATTATCTGCAAGAGTTTGTAAGATGTTTTGTTTTATTTATTTGCTTACAATTGAAACTTATTTTTTCATGTATTGGCAATTGTAGTCAGCTTTTGGTGATAAAGAAGGGTGATATGTTGTGATCTACTACTGACGATTAATGTAATTTTAAGACAAGACTGCCCAGTGTGTTATTGTTCTGTTGTTATGGTATTGTTCATGGGGGTTCTGTCCACTGGCAGATTCTCACTGGCTGGAGGAGGGAGCACAATGCATTGAGAGCTGTATCATCTATTAAAGAGTTTTGGAACATATGTAAGCCTGGAAGTATCCTCATTACAGGACAGAGGTTGAGAAATTAGTCAGGATCCATAAATGGGATCTCATAGGCATATCCAAAATAGGCAAAATTCTGGATGCATGTGGTTGAAATCCTTCAGAACACTACAGCGCAAACACAAACTAGACACCACCCATTTCTACTTGCAATTATGACATTCCCTACAGGTGGACCAAAAAGATTGGGCCTTGATTCCCATGAGTAGCCCCCTAGAGAGTGAAGAGATTGCTGATAAAGTGGTATCCCACATATATCGACCATATTGAACAACAAGCTTGACACCCTGGTGAAACTTAGGGCAACCTGGGAGAGAGACTTATGCCCCATGGAAGATGTGGGAGGTGGCCCTCATGCATTCCCGAGAAGTAGCCATTGAGTCCAAGTTCAGACTATTCCAGCTAAAAATCCTACAAAGGACCTATTACAATGGAAGCCATCCATACAAAATGGGCATGGCATCAGGCCCGTATTGCTTGCAATGTGAGGTGGGCAAAAGCACGTTTCTACATACCCTTTGGGAATGTCTTGTGGTTGCTGGGTACTGGGCCACCATTTTCAGGGAACTCGAAACAATCCTAGATGTGGACTCCCGCAAAGCCACAATTTCTCCTCTTTGGGATCCCATGCGACACTGACAACACACAAGCACAGCTGCTGCTCTGTAAATTAGACTTCAAGCAGGCGAAGAAGGACATTGCTATGCACTGGGGCAGGCAACAGCTGCCAACAAAACAACAATGGATTATAGGCATGCGCTCGTATATGGAAGCAGAAAGGGCATATTACAGCGGTAGGGGCTGCCTTAAGGAGTTTGATAGAATATGGGGTGGTTGGAGATAACATGGCGGTTTTGGCTAGGGAACATGGTTACACAGCCGCTAAGCCCCGACACCCTTTATCCGTGAAGACAAACTCGATCCTATTTATTGTCGGTCTGAATGGTAGTGGGGAAAAAATGGACACAAGTTAGAGAGGCATGATGTGAGTGAGACTCCTGTTGCCCGATAAATTTGATGTTACTGATTAAAATGCTTTACTACTGTGGTTGTCAACTATGTTACTTTTGTAAAAGCTGAAATAAAATTATTTATAAAATAAACATTGATTTGCCAGTTATCTTGCAATATGGTTTGCTATTTTATTTACTTTTACACAAAACTAATTCCTGTAGGAAAATGTTGAGGTTCGGTTCTTTCTTTCTGTCTTTCGTGTCCTTCTTTTCTTCTTAGATTCATCTCTCTATTTCTCTGTCAATCCATTTTTTTCTTTTCCCCCCATCCCAAGTAGTGTAGTCCGGTCACAATGCTCTTCTTTAGGGATGTCTTACACAAAGAGATAAAGGTCCCGAAATAGCATAAAATCTTCTATGAATCTTTTATACAAACATAATGATACCCACATAAGTGTTTATACATATACACGCCCACAAGGCCAGGCACAAAAAGCAACCTAGAAGTACTAATTTCATAGACCATAGACTGGTAGAAACCTGGGTTGGCCATGAGGTTTTAATCTGCAACCCTCAAACTGCCCACGTTACCACATTATGAAATTGATGCCAATGAAGTACTCACAGTGGGACTGGCTTGATTAAGATTCCAACAGCTACTAGTAAGATGGAACCAGACTGTGGTTGGGACCCAGAGAATAATCCCCTTAGTGTCCTGGTGCAGTGTGCTGACATAACGACAGATGCAGCAGTGCTTGCACATGCAGTGTTTGTATAAGTGCTTAATTTGTGCCTGTGGTTGCGAGTGCATGCCACTGGCACTCACTTCTTAGGCCAGTGAGGCCCACCTACACTCATTCTGTGGGACTGGCACTTATATTTCCTCATCCAACATTTTCCGAGAGGAAAAACCCACAATAGAGAAAGAATGAGTAAAAGAAAGAGGGAACAAGCATTTGCAATGCAATAGGTCTCGCATTTGCGAGAGTTTGAGCTTTTGGCATTCTAATACGATGTCTTTTATTTATGTGTTAGGAAAACCTGCAAGCGGTGCGTAAACACGCACTTTGTACTTATAGTCGTTGTTTACGAGAAGCAAGGCTGGCAGTAACTGCACCTCTTTTACTGCCAGCCTTGCTTCTCATAAGCAACTACTATAAGTACAAAGTGCGTGTTTATGCACCGCTTGCAGGTTTTCAAAACACATAAATAAAAGGCATTGCTATTTCCAATGCCAATAGCTCAAGCTCTTGCAGTGCGAGACCTATTGCATTGCAAATGCTTGTTGAGCTTTGCGATGGAAGCAGCAGCAGCCATAGGAAGGCAGGGACCATGACGCCAGGCTATGCGTTTCAAAAGCAGGAGGGCAGAGGATGCAAGGGCAGCCAAACAGATTCTCATCTTCGAATGCACAGCAAATGTGGCAAGATAAGAGCCAGATTTACAGCCCTGTTCACAACAGAGTTCTGTAAACCACGAGCCCTGGTCTAAAGTGCTTCATCTTAAAGAAAGAAATAGTGCTCACAAGCTTTGAGTAACAACACATGTAGCACGGGCAGTCCTTGAAAAATGGTGGAGCATTTAAAGCCCATATCCTGAATACAGCATGTCTCGTAGAGGCAGCGCAAGCGCTGACTAGGCGAGACCTAAAAAGAGGGCGAAGGAAGACGATGATGTATTGGAAAGAATGCAAGGGGTTTCTAAACATCCAGGGCCCTGAAGTAGGGCAGACACTAAATAAACGGGGGCAGACACTAAATAAACGGAGGCAGAAGAGGGAGCAGCAGGTTCTGTTTTGACCAATAAAAGGCGTTTGAGGACGATTTATTTTTAATGGCAGTCAATTCAAAACATTTGTGGACACCAATTATAGAAGAAGAGGTTTGCCAGCATAGTTCTGCACAGTTCAATTTTTCATTCAGAACACATAAATATTTCTGTCTATACAAATTTACATTGCATTGATTTATGATTTTCGGCCTTGGGAGATGATGCAATTTCCTCCAATCAAAAATCTGACGTCATTGCTAAATATGAAGCGAGAAATGATTCTGGGAGAGTTTGGACAGTATATATTGCATGCTTACTGTTTTATCTTCCTCGAACCGCATGCTTACTATTTTATCTTTCTCGAACCGATGGATGTCCAATATTCAAGAATGTCTGCTAGCAAAATTCACTTTGAATTATAATGGTTTGTAAATTTTGTATGCCATTCTAGTAGAAGCATTGGTCCACCATAGTGAATGCCAGGTTGTGTTACCTCTATGTACCTGCTCCTTCCACTGCAACAGGACATAAAAACATCCACATTCTGACATTGCCCTGCTTGTGTTTGTCCACGTTTATGTAGAGCAGAGGTCTTCAAACTTTTTTACTCTGAGCCCCCCCTAAGCAAAATGTTTTGAGGTCGGGCCCCCCTCCAAAACTTTATGGCAAGGATTGAGGAGCGGGAGGGACATGGCTGCGTGCAGGGAGCAGGGTTATGAGATGATATCAGGAATACTTTTTCTATGGCTTATGAACTGCACTAAATATGAGACTTATAAAACAGCAAATGCATCAAACAAAAACAGATTTTATCCCAAACAAACTGCTCCCCATAATTGGGAGGTTGTGAGCCCCTCACACTCGTTGACACCCATGCAACTACACCTGCTGCACTAATGATAACTGCAGTCCTGAGTAGCAGGCTATCTCCTCTGCATCTTTTACCTCTACCCCACCATGACGGATCATCACCTCGGTCCTAATGCTTGAAAGGAAAATAAGCTCCGAAGCCGCTTTTTTAAAGGTAGACGGTCATAACTGATGCAGTGGGTTCCTCAAATCCCTGGGCCCCAGTCCTGCTGCATCTGCTTCCTTAATGATAACCAGCAGTGGCCACTTACACACTTGGCAGCAGTACCAGCTCCACTAATGAATGTCCCTTTAAAAATAAAAACACTTATATTGTCCCCTTCATTGGGGTATCTCTCTGAAGAAGATGTCTCTGGCCATTTGTAAACATAAAAATGAGTCCTCATACAGTGCTCCCTATTCTGGGCCTTCTCTTTGACAATATCTATGAATCTCGCTCGTTTTATATACACACTTGCATGACTGAAAACACAAAACACTTAAGCTTTTTTTTAGCAACCTCTTTGACCCTGCCAGCACACCAGGGGCGTAACTAGACCCGAACTTCGTGGGCGGAGGTGGGGGGGGGGGGCTAACACTGAAATGAAATTCGTACTTGTAAAGCGCACTTATACCCCCCAAAGGGGTGTCCTGGCGCTGTACGCATACCGCTGTGGAACCCTTCCTGGCTTTTCCCTGTGAAATGTCCACTCCTGGGCACCCCCAAGGTGAAGGCAGGCATCCCAGCGCTGGTGGGGCCGTTGTGGAGATTAAGCAAGCTATTGCCCAGAGTTGCAGAGTGGGACCCATGATTAGAATAGGCACCGAGGCGAGAATTATCAGGTCCGAGGAAATTGAGCCCAAGACCCGGCGAGGTGGGAATTGAACCCTGGTCCCGGGCCAGATCTCTGCATCAGGGTCTGCCGCTCTAACCATTGAGCCACACTTCTCCACACTCTCAGCCAGGGCTGGCCCAAGCACTGGTCGCACATGGTGCAACAGTCTTTTTGGCGCCCTCCCCCATTCCCTCCTCCATGAATTCCCTCACTACCACTCACCAACAATGCACCTCATCTCTCTAAAGCACCTTTCTGACAAACATTTCATTTTTTTACTTTAGCTACTCAGTTTACTCACTCAGTTCTTTGATCTGCATAGTACATGTTCTTTGCAGCAGGCACATTAACCCTCTGCGCTGTGTGGGTGGCAGGAGTGCCCTGTGAGTGCACGGTGAGCCATGCGACAGTGAGAGAGTAGGGTAAGAGTAGTGACTGCAGGGTGAGTGAGGTGACCGTATGAATTTGGGTGCGGATGTAAGTGCAGAGTGGGACAAATGAATGTATGGTTAGTGATGGGCTTATTGGAGTGAGATTGCAGAGTGAGCAGTGAGGGGGACAGGTGAGTGAAGTGTCACATGAGTGCAGGGTGAGTATTGTGCTCGTGTGACTGCAGGGTGAGGTACAGGGTGAACAGCGCAAGTGCATTGTGAGTGCAGAGTGATCACTGTGAGTGCAGGGTGGGGGTGAATGGTGTGAGTGCATGGTGATCAGTGAGTGCATTGTGATTGCTGTGGGTGCAGGGTGAGTGTGAAAGTGAAGGGCGAAACGAGGAGTGTGTTGTCTGAATGCAGGGTGCATTCCCAGACACTTGAAGTATGTCAGCATGTTATTGACAGCAGCGTAGGGTTTCACATACAAGTTAAACTGTTGCTATTATGGCATTAACCAGGGATCGAGGGTGGAGGAAATAAATAACGTGCTGATGCAACAAACTTCCAGTTTTATGATTAGGGTTGCCAGCTCATTATTTTGATGTCCCAGGCGGTACAAAAATAAGCAGTCACCTAAAGCTGTATTTTCAGCACTTATCTGTGCATACTTCTAACAGCAAATAGAAATAGAAAGCACTTTAAATTGTGTTCTAGGGCTGCCTGAAAAATCCATGACTGATAATTAAAAGGAACATAGAAAGATAAGTCACATTACAAATAAATACTTCTTTATTTATAAACTGCATTTAGTGCCAAAACAAGCAATTTGCAGGCTGTTTATGCAACACATGGCTGGCATTTTTCTTTTGGCAACTTGAAGACCTTTAAGTCCTGTGGATGTTGCCGCCTGCCTGTATAATTCTAAAAGAAACTACTAACTTTCCAGCTTGGCTGCTGTGCTCTTCTAATGCAGCCCAAGTGCAACATTCCACACAATTGCCTGGGAGGCTTATGTAATAGTTAAGCTCCAGTCCGGAAATATTTTAGAGAAAGTTAAACATTCTATAAATATTTACAAACAGGTTTGAAATGGTGCAATTTAGCTTCTCTGTGCAGACCCAGGGGCTGGTACCTCTGAAGACAAAAGACTAGTATCTCATAACCCCCAAAAGTACTTCAGCCCGCACAGTAAGCAAAAAAGCACTATATAATTGCCAGAGCAATACAGTTAGGAAGCTAATGCATACTTTATTGCCTGATAATTCTAAACGAAACTTTGTCTCCGTTCTGGGAAAAGCTAATCCTCCCAGGACGGGGTTAAATTCCTACAGCTGAAATGCTTCAGCTGCAGAGGGAGGCAATGAGTCTCCTCTGCTAAAACCGAAAGCAAATGAACAGACAGTTCACTGTGGACTGTCAGTTCGTTCGCTTTCGGTTTCAGCAGAGGAGACTCCTTGCCTCCCACTCATTAACCCCGTGAAAGTGCAGGAGCATGGGCACGATTTCCCCTTCTTCCACCCCCTCCAACCCTCTGTTACGGCGGAACCTCTGCCCCCCCGACTTCAAAAAGCCCTCTCACCTGTTGCAGATTTCAGCAGTCCTTCAGAGCGAGGTGACGGACGGTAAACCGAAGGAAAGCCTCCACAGGACACCAGGAATAAAAGGCAGCAAGTGGTGGTTGCAGGAGCTTTATGCCCGCAAATTTCACGGCACTTCCTGCAATCTCAGCTGCTGCCCCCTTCATTGGTAGAACGTCACTGGTGACGTTCAACATGCTGATTGGAGAAAACCGGAGCAGCAGCGAATCAAAAATCCCCCTTTGAAATGGGTGAAGACTTGCGACGTGGGACAGTAGAGGAAAAAGATTATAACAAAGGTAAGATCTTAGGGAGGAGTGCGCGCCCCCCCTGGGATGGTGGCGCGCCCCCAGGGGCGCGCCCCACAGATTGAAGAACTCTGATGTAGAGGATGCAAATACCTTTTTACACAAGTGTACGATGATCTGTTTGGGGTAGCCTAAGGCCTTACAGGTGCCATGAGGTTGTCGGTCAACCTGAGCCGCCCAGACCATGGTCTGCTATGTAGTGCATGAGAAGTAAATGAGAGGTGTCAGGCTATATAATTTCACACGGAGCCCATAAGAAATCACACCTTCACTTATTTATAGCATTTTTGCATTTTAAGGATAGGGCAGAAAGTGAGACCTTGATCTTACTGCACAGAAAACCTTGATTAGAAACACTGCTGTGTAACTCGATTCAGAAGAGATGGAGGGCGGGGGTGGGGGGGTTGGTGGGGGTCCAGGCAAATGTATTTCTCCTAGCATCTGAAGAGCCTGCGTTTCCTCCTGAACGCTGGTATTTCCTAAAGCGTTTTTCTATTTTTATGTGATGTTTTCACTTTAAGGCAACAGAAAATTTGGGCTAGCGCAGATTATAAAGTAAATTGTAACCAGATGCATTTTCTTTTCCTTAGAAATAAACACCTTGGCATTTGATTACTGTACACTCAAACAACATTTTGCTTATTCAGGATTCTTCAGCTTTGGACGAATTTTTAAAACTGTAAAAATAAAAGTAATGAAGAGAAAGCTCAGGTGTTGACATTGGTCACAGTCAATAGGGATAGTTAGTCCAGGCCTCTTTTGCTCCCCTTTTACACAATCTAAATGATTGTTTCCAGTATTTTCCACTCTTTTAATCTTGGTAGGAAAAGATAAACTACAGCTAGAGGGAGACTGTGGAGGGGTTCCTAGGAAACAGTGCCTGGTATATATGGAGACCAAGCATGGGAAAAGCACTCAAGAATTTGCCACTGCCTCCTGAAAAGGTTTGCACAGCTAGGCCTTCCATGCCATCCTAATGTGTGTGCAGTGTGTAAGAAAGCGCTTGCATGCAACTTTCACCCTTTTCAAGTATACTTGGAGAAAATGAGACAAAGAATTGCCTGTTATAAAAATAAAAACTACACCTATGTGATGTCTGTTCTCTGATTTTGTCACACAACATAAAATACCAGAGCCAGCTGCTATGATAGATATATATAAGGAACTTCCGTTTATTAAAATCCCTGCATTCGTCTGCACGGTATCGAGCAGTGACCTCTTGTAGACTGTCAAATGCAGAGTGCATCATTAAAACAGTCATTCTCCGATTTAATTAATAAAATTGTGTGACTGGGAAATTGTCACCTAGGTTCCCAAATGAAAACCTCTAAAGAGGTGGACAGGTTTATACATAAGGCTCCCAGTTTTCAGTTTTTACTGATTTTTACAGATAAATACAGACAGAAAACAATGTGTTTCTTGTCTGTATTTATTTTTAAACGCAGAAAAATACTGAAAATTGTGCTTCTTGTGAGAGACTATCCATGCTGTCTTTCATGAGCTCCAAGCAAAAGCTGAACAGATAGACAGCAAAGAGAGTTAAACCACAGGATGAGATTTCCTTACATACAGGCATATGATATATTTGTAGTATAATGCTAATATGTACCTGTGGGTGTAGTTTTATGTTATATGTGGCATCTTTATTACCTAAAATGCGACATGCATCCACATGAGTGCACGTGTAAGAGTTAAATAAATGTGGAAATATACCAATTTGTGACTCCATTTATTCTCAAACAACAAAATACATATGGATAAATACCAATAAGATGGCCAAAAAATAAATATGGATAAATACAGACGGAAATGCAAAAAAAAAAATACCATAAAACCGGAAGTCCTATTTATATGGTAGGCCTTTGGTGCCTCCATCTCAGCCGCTCCCGAAATTTAATTTTCCTTCCTTCAAAGGCCCTCAGAAGTCGAATGTAATTTGCACTCATTTTGGGGGAGATTTACTAAGATTTTGGTTCGTGTTTGCGTCACAAAAGTGAAATAAAACGGCGCAAAATATTTTTTCCTACTTTCCAGCGCTAAACTTGTTTAGCGCTGGAAATAACGTAAAGTAATGCGAAGCATCGCTCATTACTAAACGGTTTCCAAGTAAGATGTCACAAGATTGAGCTAAACGGACAGCTTACCACAATGTTCGATTATGTTTATGTTGGATATCCACCATTTAAAAACAAATATATATGTCACAAGATGGAGTGTGATTACGAATCCATATTACTCGGAGGAAACAGCTGAACTCTCATCAGTACTTGAATCCGAAAAACGTAATTGTTGAAAGTTTTGAGCTTTAAAGATATTTGGTTAAATCCTTCTTCAGCTACAAAACATTTCAAATGCCTAGTATACCAGCTTTCATTATTAAGTACATTCTGTTAATTAGTAAGATAAGGTTCCTACCTTTGTCGCCAGGCTGCACAGACTTACGGCTGCAAGCTGCATCACATCCCAAATCTGAGATAATTAAAAGAAGAGAAAATCCCAAAAGGTATTTCTGAAAAGAAAAGTTATTTAGAAAAAAGTTAGAAAGGGGGGAAGGATTGTTATACGTGGCTCTTTCACTGCAGTTCCTGCATGAACACTCGCACCATGCTACATCCTACTGTACAGCTCACTAACGCCCTGAGTCTGTGTGACTAAAAACGCTACCAATAAATATAATACATGAACTGTGTTGGGATGAAAAAGTCCTCCGCAGGATAATGGACGTGCACCGATCCCCCAAGTGCCCCAATTGTTCTGATGTCTGGATGATTTTTTTTTGTTGTCATAGGCAAACATGGATTATGCACACGCGTCATGACATAGGCCTGTCTCACAGACTGCTGTCTTATTGGACCAGGAGGGGCACCCAAAGCACTACCCTCATAGTGGTGGAAGGTCACTGCCTTCACCAGTAGTTAAGCCGCACGAGCACAGTGGTGACAGCACAGTGTGTAGTCATCTGTAGGAGTGAGCAGGTCGTTTTTAACCTCTGTCACTGAAGTGAGGCCTGCAGGCTCACTCATTCTAAAGTTCAGCTGCTGTGTGCTCAACTCATCCTTGGCCTACATCGGTTTGGTGTGAAGTGCTGCACAGTGCATGAATGGTATACCTGCCTTGGCTGTATGCGTGCCTGGGAAGGGTATAATCAGAACCCCCAGGATATTGTGATTTGTGATTTGTATAAAAAATGGCAAAATCAGCACTTTAAAAAAAATCCTGTGATCTTTACAAAAGTAATCGCAAACTTGTGTGCAAAACAAATAACATGGGGGTTGACCCTTTCTCTTTATAGGCTCTGTGCTGCCATCTGAGCCAATAAGGTAGGGTGACCAACAGGCTAGCAGGGAGCAGAGGTGTTAACTTCCTCTATTGCCTGCCTTTCAAATGCACAGAGCCCCAGTGCAATTAGCCTGCAGCGGTTGAAAGGCTCTCCTGCCCTCACCCTCCACTACACCTCTCTCCCTCTGCCCCCTCTGCCTCCTGTTAACCCTTAACCTCCCACATGTCTCATCTTTTATTTTGTATTTTTTTATATGCCCCTGCTGCCTCCCCAGCCCCTGCTGCCCTGCACACATAAAGGAAAGCAGGTTGTCTGATGACAGAAAAAAGAGGTTTAATATTGTAATCTGCTCTCTTTCGCATCAGACATCCTCCAATGCGATGCGCTGTGCTGCTGGAGAATCTACAAGGTTACAGATTGTGACATAGCACAGTCTCCACCAACAGTTGCGGCCCGTGCAGGTAAGCAAGGTGTGGCGGGGGCGGGACGGGGTGGAGGTAAGGGGGGTGGAAGTGACAAATGACAGAATAGGGAAAATCAATAAATAAATAAATAAAACCCCTTATCTTGCGCTTGCCGCATCGCTGGTGATGCGGTGAGCGCAAGGTAAGTGGTTTTATTTATTTATTTATTTTATTTTCCCTATTCCGTCGTTTGTCACTTCCACACCCCCACCCCCGCCCGCCCCCGGCACTGCCCTACCGCGCTTACCTGGATGGGCCGCCACTGTCCAGCAATGACAGAGCAAGGCCTTATAGTATTTTTGTGGCAGGCACATTTTTTGGCTACTGCAAACATACCATGGATTTTGAGGTTTTGGGCCGCAAATTTAGCTTTTTTTGGCTTGCACAATTTGCCACCCAAACCTGCAAAATCCTAGGGTGGTCTGTACAATGCAGGGATAATGCAGTAATGTGCAGTGCTGCATGTTAAATGTAAGTGCTGGGTGTATGTGTGCCTATGAGTGGTACAGTACAGAAAGGATACAGTGCTTTGCAGTGTGTGTATGCTGTATACATGCACTGTGAGTATGTGTGCCTGAGAATGGTACAATACATGGAAGACTGAGTTCCAGTTTTGGAGACACAGGCCTGCATGGTGAAACATGAGGAAAGGGGGGCAGAGGAATGCCCCCAGACAGATTTGTGTATTTCTGCATTCCTGTAAACAATGTGGCACACACGCTGGAGAGGGAAGAAACAGACTTCCCCTGTACACTTCAAAGGATGCTCTGTGATTCAGTAATAGTTCACAAGGAAGGGGCCTGTGCTCATCTCAGGAAGGAATTGGGGATGACCTTTGATACACATATCACTGTGGCTGACATCCAGGTGTGAACTATAGTCACTCCTGTGAGCTGTAATGGGGAGCTATCAACTTTGGAGTCGCAACAAGATATGCGACCTGATCAACACCCCCGCTGGAGAAGTGAGGCCTTTGTGGGAGCACCTGTACACCGTCATCAAGGTGAGGGACCCACTTTAGGATTGTCTCATCATCCGCCCTACTGTGGGATGGGCCAGACACTTACCTCTGGTCGCTTTGGTCATGCAGCTGTGTGTGAGGAACTCTGCACCCGCTGAGTGCAGCCCGCCTAGGCCCCTTGCAGTGAATTCACCTGATTCAGCTGCTGATGAACCAGGCGCGGGTCGACGGGGCATGCTCAGGGACTCCGGATGCTCTGAACGTGTGTGCGGGTAAGAATGATTTCAGTCGTCAGCCCCATTGGAACTTGATTGCTAGTTAGTGCTGCAGCGCCAGAACACTGATAATTTTAAAACAGAGTCAGAGTGGCTTCTTGAGACTCAAACAACTAGTGGGGCTTACCCTGGATGTTGCCTATAGTCAATGAGGCATAACCACTATCGCTTGGAGCAAGGATGGCTTGGAGCGAGGAGGGAGTGGGACCCAGGGAACTGCCTAAAGAGACACTAAATCCCTGACCCCAGAGGGGACTGGGTAATTGTTTATGAATGTTGTTGGCAGTAATATAAAATACTTCTTTTATCACAAAAGTAAGTATTTGGCTGGACAATCATCATTTATTGCTGCTGCTGTCCAAATGTGGAGTTGTTAGCCCGTGCTCCCACCTTCAGGCACTCCCTGACTGATGGAGCGTTGAACTGCTTGGACCACGCTATTCAAGTTATGCCATCAAATATCCGAGCTTCTTATTTGATTGGATGCTTTTAACTTGTTTGTGTTTTTGCTGAAATTGTAACAGTTTATAATTAACCACACAATAAAGAAATATTACTTAAGTGCTGAAAGGGACTTGGCACAGTTGCTCGGAATCCGTTGTAAATTAGGGCACGGGACATCAGGAGTAAAAATCCTAAACCCCCACATGCCCTGTGGCCCTATAAACGGGTTCTGGTATTGTACCACTGGCCAGATTTATGGAGCAAAGGTTTTTGAATAGAGAGAGCTTCGCAGAAGAGTTTCTACATATATCAATGTGTCATTTAAATGCCCATATCAAACTTTTAATGACATAGCAATGTCAAACACAGAAGGTCATATTTATCAAAATGTAACGCCTGCAACTTGCTGCGCTGCGTTACAGGGAAAGGGCAGGAATGCACTGTTTTTTCCCACAATACAGCGCATTCCTGACTTTTCCCAGCACTGGAGCACAATGTGCTGCCTAGCGTCAACACAGGCACTCTCTCTTGCACCATGGTGTAAGGGTGCCTGCATTGTAAACTGGATTGCTTCTGTGCAGGAAGGAACACTTTTCTGCATAAAAACAGTCCCCTGAGGCATTTTCCTCTGTGTGTGCTTTAGAATGCAGCAAACATAGGAAGAGGAAAATCGAGGACAAATTAACATATTTCTCCTCGCTATGCCTCCCCTGGGAAAGCGTAGCATTTTGGCGCATTCCCAGATCTACCGGTAATGGTAAATCTGGGAATGCATCAAAATCCATGGCATTGTGTTACTCTGGATTTATCATTCCACTCAGGGGGCCTTGCATGGCTTGATAAATCACATCTCAGGGGTTGCGTCTCTTGTGCACCACGTTGCGTGTTGCAAAAGCGACGCAACCCCTTGATAAATATGGCCCACAATGTTCTTATGCAAATAAACTCACATGAACGTGGTGGTGGTGGTTGTAGTGGTGATGGTGCTGGGAGTGTAATTGATGGCAGTAGTAGTTGTGATGATGGTGATAGTGATGGAGATGGTAACCATGATGGTGATAGTAGTGGTGATACTAGAGGTGGGGGTGTTGTTGGTAATAATAGTGGTGGTAGCAGTAGTAGCAGATAATGTTAGTCATGATGGTGGTGGTGATAGTGGTGGTGGTGGTGGCAATGATGGCAGTGGTTGTGCAATGGAAGTAGTGGTGGTAAGGGTAATCATGGTAATGGTGATGTTTGGTAGTAAGGGTAGCAGTACTGGAGGTGCTGATAATGATGGGGAAGGTATTACTCGTTTACTCGTGATGGTGAGATAGTAGTGGTGGTAATGGTTGGTTCTTAGACCAACGTGAGCTGAGGTGAATGATAACAAGGACGAGAGGACAGAGAAGAAGCCTGAATTACAAACAAAAGACAGACACAGGACAGCTCATGGTGGGACAGCACCAGTCATTGCAGTAGAATGTCACTCAGCAATGGGGCCCAGAGTTGGGTGTGCAACAAGCATTACGGGAGACATTTGTTTGCCTCTTGGTGCCTGTCTCTTCTCCGTGTAAAAGCTGATAGTAAGCATGGAAAACCCCTTGACTCTCGCTTGCTGACAAACTAGACTAATAATGGCTGGGTTATTGTAAAAATGCAACTGACTGTGAAGAAAACAGTTAATAATGAAGGGGGCTGACCCAGGCCCCTCCTCTCTGTGTGCAGTGAGCTGAAATACATTAGGAATGGCATGCAAACACAGCAATGGCTGAAAGAGGCTGAACCAAAGGCACCTTTGTGTGTAGCATCACTAGGAATATGACATATTCACTTTGGAGATAAGAAAAGGGAGGCCAGTCAGCTAAATCCGTCTCTAGCTAGACCTAGACAAGAACATGTTCTGTAACACTTTTCGTAAAAAGGGATATTTTCGCTTCTCCTTCCAGCTAGTTGTTGCCTATTTTAAATATCACTGAAACGGCTTATGAGTTTATGACTGTGTCACCTCATTCTGGTAGTCTTTCTTTTATTTCTTAAACGACGATTCCAGTGCGTTGTTTAAAAAAAAAAATACTCATGTATTCAAGATATTCTATTGCGGCTTATTAAAGGCTATTAAGGAGAGGACCTTTCCTATCGGATACCTGCATTTACAAAACATCCCCAAGCAAAGTCACTGAAACCAACGTACATTACAGAACACCACTGCCGAATGTGCAAACTGGGATGTGGTACACATTTGCAGTGATGTGCTGTTTACACCTTATTACTTAACGTAAGGATGCTTTATTTCGTTCATTAATTGCAGCTGGCAATACTATTTTGTTAATGTTGTAATTCTGCCTCTGTAGACAAAGTATAACCAATGATTTTTGCTGCCGCATTTGGTGGCAGAAAAACAAAATCGAGTAGCATAACACACTGTTACCATATTTAACATGGTACGAATAGAGCCTCAGTAAAATCTCATTAAGGTCACAGATCTAGTTTCAATAAAAAAGCGATAAAAAAGATTTAAATGTGACTTACCATGATCCAGGCAAACAGTTTCTTCCAGAGGTAGAATTGTTTTAGCCGACGTGCTCCTCTGTTGCTTATGGTCGGTGATTTATATAGGCTCTGTGGTTTTTAGCAGTCCCCTGAGTTTAGATTAAAAAACACAAGATTTATGAGTTTTTGCAGGAAAAGCAAAAACTATGTTTTATTTGAGCTTTGTCAGCACTAATCTTTCCCCATGGGATTTGTGAGTCTGCTGCACACATGGACACGATCAACTGACGTAGTCTGGAGTTGTGAAACCAAATATTTTTGTAGAGCTACAAGAGAAGAACTGAGTTTAAGTGCTCTGGAAGTGTAATAGAAGTACGCTGTGTTGCGCAAGTGTTCTCATTTACGTTCGCAAGAAACTAGTGGCTCTTATTGCACATACCAGCAGTGGAGGGGGATGAGGGGGCGATGGGTGGAGGGGAGCATTTGAGTGCTGGGCCAGCTCATAATAATCTTTGTCCCCCGCCCCCCACCCCAAACGACCGAGGCAGCTGGAACAGTAGAGTGGTGCTGGAGTTCAGAAGGTGAATGGCAATAACAAGCATTGGTAAATGCATTAGGTTTCGTATATGTGAATAATAATACTTTTTTTGTTGTTGCAGGTTTTAGCAGTTTCACTCATATGTGGAGTGCGTAATGGTACTTTTTTGCATTACATGAGAAGCACAAGTTATACAGGAAAGGATACTTTTTTGTTTTTATGGCATGGGGAGTTCTAATCCCAGGGTCGGGACAACACCCTGTGATTCTGGGCAAATCACTTAATCTCCCGTGTCATAAAAACAAGAAAGTATGCTTTCATGTAAAACTTCTGCTTCTCGTGTAAAGTGCTCTAATGTCCTCGGGCCAAGTTAGCCTTATATAAAGCTGCAGAAAACATACCAACTACACCCTGCACATATGAGCTAAACATGCCTAAGGACACTAGTGCGCTTTACACGGTAGAAGAAAATACTGTTAGCGTTAAATGCCTTACTCACTGCCACACCCCAGACACACCCCTACCAGACCCACAAGACACAGTCAGAAGCAATTTAGTGAGTACTGGCACTTTTCTCTTTCCTTTTAAAGCACTGCTCCCAGCAGGTAAGAATGTTAATGTAACACTCGATATTCATGGCAATCCCAAGATGATAAATGTTGGTTTTAAAAACAATGGCCACGAGTTCCTTCTAGGTCTACGAGTCCCCGTGAAGCACACACTTACCTGAGGAGAAGTGAAACTGCAGAGGAAGTGGCAAACTCAATAACTAATAGATATGATTGAGACATATGGGAAATATTTATTTGTTTTTCTACATAAATGAGACATCTAATGTAAGTAAAGGAAAATCCGCTGCCACTATGACTAATACAGGACTGCACAAAGGGGACTGCACATCATCTTCACTACAGATCATAAGTGCACCCCGGGACACAGCCAGGCCACGTCTCTTTTGCAAGTTGCTTTTATTGTCACTGGATGCCATAACCTTTTTTTCCCCTTTCTGTAGTGTAAGGGCAATACAAGTGTGACATTTTGGGGCACATTTACAAGTGAATGGCAAAGCGTAGTATTAAGCAAAAATTGCTAACGCCACGCTCCGCCATTCTGAAAATGCTGGGATGCGCCGTATTTACAAAGGTACACCACATACCTGTGTTTTCCCTAGCGCTGGTGCTAAACGCAGCTGCCTAGCGCCAACGCAGGCACCCTTGCACCAAAGTGCAAGGGTGCCTGCATTGATGGAATGATTGTTTATGTGCAGAAAGGAACACCTTCCTGCACATAAATAATCATTCATGGCAATTTGCTATCAAGGAGAAATTAAATATTTCTCCTCGTTTCGCCATGTTAAGACCAGGTTTTCCTTGGTCTTAATTTTGGCGCTGCCCCATATTTACGCCACCCTTGTAAATAGGAGGCAGCGTCAAAATCAATAGGTGTTGCGGCTGAACGCCCACTGCAACACCCATTGCCCAGAGATGGGCGAAGTGGGCAATTGCCCAGGGCCCCAACCTTAGAAGGGGCCCCCTGGGAAAGTGAAATTCCTTTCTATCTCACATGTCTGTTTATCCAACTCGGCCTTTATGTATTGTTTAATTTTGTTTGGCATCATGGGGCTTGTATTATCACAAAAAGGGTAATAACATGCAAACCTGTTCGGTACAGGGGCCCTTAAAGTATGCATTGCCTGGGCCCCCCAAATTCCTAAGCAGACACTTCCATTGCCTGCTCCTTTCACACGAAGTTTAGCGTGAAAGGAGGCCTTATTTACAAGGCGACATTAAGCCACATTAAGTGGCTTAACACCGCCTTGTAAATAAGGCGAAGGGATTATCGCCACAGGAACGTCACAAAAAGTGACGTCCCAGGTGTGATAAGCCCTTGTAAATATGCGCCTTTTGACTATTGCAGAGCACTTAACGGTGGAAATATGGCCTGCACCCATTGCATTTAAGTCACAATACAAGTGTGACATTTTGACTATTCGGCGAGAACTCCTGACATTGAAACAGTTGCGTGTAAGGCTGCAGCTGCAACCCAGCGATGGAATACACTACTATTGATTGTCAGAGCATCTAACGCTCTTCTGCCAAGTTTGACTCATATGTGGACTGTGTAATGGTACTTTTTTGCAGTTTTATATAGCGCGAACATAACCCGAGGCATTAAAGTGGATTACATGAGAAACACAAGTTCTACATGAAAGGATACTTTTTTGTTTTTATGGCATGGGGCTGTCTAATCCCAGCGTGGGCACAACATTCTGTGATTCTGGGCAAATCACTTAATCTTCTGTGCCATAAAAACAAAAAAGTATGCTTTCATGTAAAACCTTTACTTCTCGTGTAAAGCACTCTAACGTGCTCGGGCCAAGTTAGCGCTATATAAAGCTGCAAAAAACATACTAACTACACCCTGCACACTTGGCCAAGGGCTCTAGTTCGCTTTACATGGAAGAAGAAAATGCTCTTAGTGTTGAATGCTTTCCTCACTGCCACTCCCCCAGACATGCCCCTACCAGACCCACAAGACACAGCACAAGCAATTTGCCGGCACTTCTCTCTTTCCTTTTAAAGCATTGGAGTCAGGTCTAAGGAGAAACCAGGTACAAATAAGGCAGATGCAATCAAATAACTCATGCATCTAAACAAATCAGTGGAGACACGTATACTTCAGCAACAGTGGCGGCTGGTGACATTTGAAAGTGGTGAGGCGTAAAACAATTGTCGTAGTTCACTGTGGCGAGCGCGCGTAGCGTGCGAGCCTGAACCACTTACGGGGGATTCGGGGGGGTTCTCCCCCCGAGAAAATTTTGAAAAAAGAGTGGGCAAATGGTGCATTTTCAAGCAATAATGAGAAGAACAGACGGAATTGGTGATGAAAATAACGGAAACAAAAAATGAGATAAAGAGAAGCGATCAGGGTGAGGCCTTCAAGCGATGGACAGGTAATGTGTCAGGTCAGATCTACAAATAGGGACTGAAGAAACAGTGTGATGGACACAGGCAGGCGCAGGGGTGATGGACCGACAGTGTGACCAGGCAGGTAGGTAAGTGATGTACAGATCTCGTGTCATTCATTAGAACAGGAAGAGACAGATGGGTGATGGAGGTACAGTGTTTGTCGGAATAGACAGTGTATCAGGCACGTAGACTGTGGGTTGTAGATAGAGGGACTGACCGAACAGGCATGGCGTAAGTGATGGACAGAACGCGTGTCAAGGTGTCAGGATAGGCAGACAGATGCTTTATACAGGGGATGTTGGTGATGGGCAGAGGGGTCAGGACAAACAGGATGCAGGTGACATGAAGGTTCCAGAGTGTCCAAATAAAGAACATGTAATGGCAATGACAATACAAGTAAGGTCCACGAGATCTGGAAATCATAAGCACTGCCCTTATAACAGGAGTACACCGAGCACTAAAGGATCACGAACTCTGGGCATCACAACTTTGCAAACCCTGCCCCAATATCAAGGGCACCGCGGGCACTGGAGAAACACCGTCCCTGAGAATCACACCCTCATATATACTGTCCAATAACAAGGGCACTAAAGTACCACGAAGTCTGGGCATCACAACCTCACAAACACTGTCCAAATAACAAAGGCACAGCGGGCACTGGAGGAAGACAAGCTCTGGGCATCACAACCTTACAAACACTGCCCCAATAACAAGGGCACAGCGGGCACTAGAGGAACAAGGGCCTGGGCATCGCAGTTTCACACTGCGCCAATAACAAGGGCAGAGCAGGCACTGAAGGAACAAAAACCCAGGACATCACAACCTCACAAATACCGCTCCATCCATTAACAAGGGCAGAATGGGCACTGAATATATACTGCCCCTGGGCATTACAACCTTAAAGAGGCGGTGCCTGTATTAAGGATAGAGCGGGCACACGAAAAAGAATGACTTGTACATCGCACCTCACACCCCCTGTCCCAATAATAAGGATAGAGCAGGCACGGCAGAAACACAGGACCCACATCTCACAAACACTGCCCCAGTAACAAGGACCAACCCTTCCTACAATTAAAACTTCAGGTTTTGATACTGTTAGGTAGATGAAACATCCTTCATTCGAAAATCAATCTGATCAAGGCAAGCTACATAGGCCCGATTACATATGCCCCTATTACCAATGGTACCCTGGGGATAGGTACTGTTATTTTTTTGAGTGCACTAAGTAATGCCAATTATGAGTTTCCCCGTAATAATCAGACAATACATGCATTTTTGGTAGGTGCAGCAGGAAAATTCACATAACTCGGTTTTTGGCGGGCTTTTTTCAGAACTACGCATTTGCAGTCATTGGTACACAGGAATGACATACTAAGAACTGGAGAGAGGGATCTGCAGAACAATGAAGCAAGCTTTCAACATACATTTACATTTGAAAGAAACACATAATGCAGAGCAGTGATCTCTTTTATGAAAATATCTGACTGGAACCAAGTTTTCTTGGCAGGTTACTCCTGCGGAGGTTCATTGTGATCCTTGCTTGTTGGTTTTGTAGTTACAGTTAGGCAATGCTGGGAGAGCGGCCCAGGATGTTCTTTTCCAGTCCAGCTCGATTCCAGCTTTTAACGTGCAGGCATTTTACTGGTTCCCAACATGATTTACAACAGCATTACCAAACCGAGCAAAATCTCCAGCCGCTGATCTAGCAAGCTGAGTTAATGAAAACAGCACAGATAAAAATTCTGGGCGACGCTAGACCAGACTCTAATATTAGATCACCCCTTCGGCAGTCGGCACCATTTCAACTTTTGTTGTTTTTTCACGCTGCTCTGACTTCAAGGAGAGATGCTGTTATGTCTCCTTTCCTCGAAAAACCGAATTACATACGGCGCTGGTCAGAACGTCAAGGCCGCTGAGGCTGCGCGGGAGGCGTCGCTTCTGGGAGGGGAGAGCCGGCGCGCGCTGCATGGTTACACTACCCAAAACCTAGAGCAAGTGCAGCAAGCAAAGGGTTTACTTTCATTATTTTATGCTTAAATAAATGTCGGCCGGCATGACGGGCGGGTGGGGTGGAAATGGGGTCGTCGCGGGGGGAATGGGGGGGAGGCAGGAGGGGTTTAATGAAGAAAAAAAAAAACTTACCGTCCCGCGCCAGCTTCTGGATGGGTCTCGAGTCCCGACTCCCGCCGTCCGGTCCTGACTCCAATTCCGGCCGGCTGCAGCTCTCCTCGTCATCAGGAAAGGAAAGGCAAGGCAGCCTCCCTCCCCTCCGCCAATCACAACGCTGCAATGGCAGCGTTGTGATTGGTGAGGCGCATCTGAGAGCACCCCAGCCGGGCCATTTTCTCTATGTAGGCTGCTGCATGCAGCAGCCTACATAGAGAAAAGGGGAGAGTGGGCGGTCCTGCTCGAGGGCAGGGGGGGGAGTGGCTTGCCCACTGTTGTGCATACTGACTGTTTGGTCGGCCCCAGGGCCGACCAAACAGTCAGTATGCACAACAGTGGGCAAGCCACTCCCCCCCTGCCCTCAAGCAGGACCGCCCACCCCCAACCAGGCACTTCTGCTTTCTTGCAGTGCGAGAAGCAGAAACATAAAATGGTAGTTATTACCATTTATGTTTCTGCCTTCTCGCACTGCGAGAAAGCAGTGAGGCGGCGCCCAAACGCCCCTATGGAGGAGCCGCCACTGTTCAGCAATCGGTTTTAGAACAATAAAACATTAATACGCACCGCTAAACAGGAAATTGTGACAAGGTCAGTGGCGGTCAGTGACCTTCAGCAGTGGAGTGGTGCGGACCAAGGGCCAAACATCTAAGACAGCACAGAACAAAGGAGTTGTGAAAGCAATTAATGAGTGTGTGAGTAAAGCTTACCGTAATCGCCTGCCATGCGTCTCTGCTGGTGTTTGGTGCTATTGTAATCTTGGTGTGCTTTTGCAAAGCACATGTGACTAACAGCGGACAGTGCGGGCACCATGTTGTAATCGGATGGTACGTGAAAAAGTAACTGAAAATCACCTGTGTATGCGAAAGTGGGTGAAATATAATTAAATATACGTGAATAGTGTGTTGTAGTTAAACCAGTGAAAGAAAATGTGTGGATGGTGTGTTGAAGTGAAACACATCAAGTGTATATAATACTATGAAAGTGGGCAGGAAAAGAAAAATTCAATGTGGGCACACTTTAAAAATAAAAGCAAGCACAGCAAAAGTGCTGTGCATGCAAAACCTTCAAAAATAGCTCCACAAAGGCGGAAGGAAACAGTACATCGATGCAAGAAACTGATAAGAGAAGCACACGATGAACAGAGGAACAAGCATTGGTAAATGCAGGAAACAGTATGCTACAGCCAATAGAAATGGAGGAAAACTAAGCGGCAAGAACAGGAACCAATGAAAAGCAAGGAAAGCAAGGGGGCAGGATAGAAGCCCCTTTTAAGATTTATATGAAGTACAATAGATTTCACAAGCACAGCGCAAGCGCTGTGCAGGCGAAACCTAAAAATTACTTTAAGTGTTGTTTTTAGCTTGTTAAATTTGCTGCGTGTTCCCGGACAGGTTAAATGTCAGGCTATGTGAGAAGATTTTGTAAACTGAACTATGTGACAATCTCTCTGTGGTACAAACAGGGCCACTAGAATTAGACGGCCAGGGAGGCCTAATGTATGCTCTGCGGGTCCCATTATGGAATTTCTTATGATTATAGTCAGTCAAGAAAACCTTTATTTGGTTTATCACAACCATAAAGCACACAATAAATAATTTAAAAACAGTCAAATTTTTACAAAAAATGGTATTTCCAGAAATGTAATGCATTGTTTAAAATGTTTACTACAATTTTTATAAAATTTCCAGTCCTGTTCCAGCCTCTGTTATTTATTTCAAGTCCGCTTTTAGTAGAAGGTTGTCGTCCAATGTCAAGAACTTTACCCCGCGGCAAATTAAAATGTTTGATGAGCCCCCCATCCAGCTAGTTACGGCCTGCCTGCAGGTGCGAATGTTTAATTAATTTAAGATTACTTTTAGGAACTTTCTTCTTTTGTCTGTTACTGTAGGACAGGTGCACATCAGGTGGCATATGGATTCTGTGTGGTAACCACATAAACGACAATTTTCGACATGATGTTTGCTTTTCCAGGTAGGGACCAAGTCCTTCGAGTTATGATCTCCTAGTCGGTACAGCATGAACCTCTTTTTTAATGTTAGTCGAAAATGTGCTGCTAAATAAGCTTGCGGTTTTAGCTTTGTGTATGAATTTATTACCGACCAGGCATGTTGACGTTTGGTTAATCTTCTTTTGTCTTCCATAAAAGATAGTTTCTTTGTCGTGGCATTACACACTCTGTTAAATGCTGTTCTTTCCATCTTTCTATCCCAAACTTCTTGAATGTCTAAAACTTCCACGGCTGTACTCAAATGTTCGCCCCATGGGTTTGGTGTTTTCTGATCGAGTTGGGTCCTTATTTCAGTCCAACATAGGTTATTCAGAGATCCGGATTCTGACGCTTGGAATTTCCAACACAATTTTGCAAAGATAGCTTTTCTTTGATATTCCTGATTCTGAAGGCCAAATTTCAAGCGTATCTGTGCTGGAGATGCCCCTTTAGGAAGATTAAAAACTGCTTTGTATACTTTTGTCTGCAACTCATTTAAAATGTCAATTTCTTGGCCGTGCCATATTTCTAGGCCATAGGCCAGAGTTGGAAGTAGTTGTGCTGCCATTATTTTCAAAAGGTGACTGTGGGAAGGACAGCGCAGTTTCTTATACAGCTGTTTGTAAGCAAAAATTAATGAGTAGGATTTTGCTTTTATATCTATTTTCTGATCCGTAAAGGACATACTCCGGCCCAGTTTAATGCCCAGATATTTATATGAGCTGATTTCCTCAATTTGTGCGCCCTTTGCGTGCCATTTATGATTTCCAGGCCTGGGGCCTGCCAATCGCACCACCTTAGTTTTTTTCTTATTTAATTCCAAGCCTAGTTGATCAAAGTAATCAGTCAAGTTGTTAATGACTCTTTGCAACCCGATTGGGGTTTGACTCACAACCACTATATCGTCCGCGTATTGCAGGAACTGTATTGGCTCATTTTCCAGTTTAGGAGGATGACCGTTTACTTTTAACAGGTAGTTGTTTAGATCGGCTAGATATAGGTTGAATAGACTTGGTGAGAGGACACAGCCTTGTTTTAGTCCGTTGGTTATGTTTATCTTGGAGGATATTCTGCTGCCGTCTCCGAGCTTCACCCTGGCCCAAGTTTCGCTATATAGGGATATTATGATGTCAATTAGTTTTTGAGGTAATCCCCATGCTTTCAGTTTCAGCCAAAGACGCTCTCGTGGCACTCTATCAAAGGCTGATTTTAGGTCGATGTAACATGCAAAGAGTCCGGCTTTTTTACTTGTGGCTTTTTCAATTAGGATCATCAATACTGCCAGGTTCGTGATGGTACCCATACCCTGCCTGAAGCCTGTTTGGTATTTCGGGATTATTCTTTTTTTTCCTCCGTCCACCCCTGTAATTGTTGTAGAATACATGAAGCGAAAAGTTTTGCCTCAACGTCAATCAGCAATGAGCCTGTAATTTCCAGGCTCTGTACGGCTGCCATTTTTATAGATTGGATGAAATAGGTTCCCTCTCCAGGAATTTGGCGTCTTATTTTCGCCTTATAGGTGGTTAAAAAGTGGCGTGAGGTAGTAGGCCCAGAAATCAGGATCTTGTTTGAAAAGTGCGTTTGGGAGACCGTTTGGGCCTGCGGCACCTGCAGTTTTCAATTTTTTTATCACTACTTTTAGGTGTTTAGTTGTTGTAAGGGTTTTTGAATCTTGAATGATAGATTTCATTTGGTCCTTTTCCAATAGTTTTTTTTCCAGTTTGGAATGACCTATTGAAGTTGTATTTTGCTTTGCGTCCTCCAATGTGTTCAAACCTGTTTCTGCCCACGTATGAGTACCATTTTGTGTATTACTATACAATTTGTCAATATGTTGTATCCAAGCTGACTCACTTATTCCCGCGTTTTGGTGCGTTCCTATTCCTTTTGTTAGATTATGTATTAGCCCCCAGAATTCACTGCTGTTTGGCAATTTGCTTGCCCACAGCAATTTCTCCCAAAGGTTTTCGGAATGCACCCTTTTTGCCTCCCTGCACATATCCTTGTATTCCTTTCTCATTTTTATGATTTTACTATTGTCTATTACTTTTCCCATGCTGGCTGCTGCGGCCTTGGCTCTTACCTCTTTTGCACTTTTCATCTTCAGGTCTCGCAGCTGTATGTTGTACCATGGTTCGTTTCTAGCGGCATGAGTCAATTGGCTTGCTGGGGTTGCTGGGAATTTGTTTAACAAGGTCGTTCCTAGGTTCTCCCAATCTTGTTCTAATAAATGGGCACTCTGTGACCCGGTGTTCTCTACATATTTGTACACAGTGTCCATTATTTGTTTGATATTTGTTCCTCTCCACTTAAGTCTCCTTTGATTGTGTGTTTCTGGCATTTTGACTAAGGCTGCTGTGTTCTTTTTTGTAAAGCAGGTTTATGTGTAGTGCTGTTTCTTGAGGGAAATGGTCGCTCTCCGGACGCGTTTTAATGCAAAAATGGTCAACTAGGTGCAAGAGGTCCTTACTAATTATAGTGTAATCTATGGTGGATTGTTTTTTGCCACTAAAAAATGTAGTGCCAGCTGGTTGATCCCCCTTTGTGTTTCCGTTCAATATGGTAAAACCTAGGGTTTCCAATTCTCGCTTAAATTTGTTTGCTTCAGACCCCATTTGGTGCTCTCTCTTGTTCAGATAGCCCTCTGTTAAATTGCAGTTTAAATCGCCTGAGATAATCATCTCATAATTTTGATGTGTCACTTGCATTGTTTTTATCAGGTTTATCAGATATGACAATCTTTCCCTTTTCTTCTTCTTTTCGGGGTGGATATATATGTTTAAAATCAGTAACTGCCACAGGATTATGTGTGAGGGACGTTTGCATTCCAGTTTCATGGCTTGTATCCAATTTTCTGCCGAGTCCAGTTCTTCTAATTTCCAGTCCTGCTTTACTATAGCGTATATTGACAGCCCCCCCCTTGGGTGTCCATAGTTTGACATTTTTTCTGCTAGGACATGATGTTCTTCGTATCCGACTATTGATTTTGATGTTAGATTCCATGTTTCTTGTAGTAGGATTATGTCAAATCTTCCCAAGAAGGAGACTGTCTCCTGGTCTTGTCCCATTTCTCTAAAACCGTGGGTGTTCCAGGAACAGATTCTTATTATTTCCTCGTTATGTGAAATCGTTTCACCTTTTATACGTTGTTCCCTTCGAGCTTTTTTGTTTTCATCAGGATCGTTGTAGGTTCAAGAATTGGGGAACCCAAGACCAATCTTGATTTTCTTCTGACTGTTGTTTGGACTGTCTGGGGCTTGGGCTGGATTTGTTAACGCATTTTTCCTGACTTAATTGTTGTATCGGGGTCATACCTCTCGCCCCCCTCAAAAAGGATGATGTTGATCTTTTATTTAATTCGATTGACTGATGCACCTCTTTTTTTAATAACGGGTATGGGTATTTGATGCGTTTCGGATATGTTAGCGTTATGCCCCCAGCTTCAAAGGCCACTCTTGTTGAATATATCAGTGCTGTTATTTCATTTGAAGACCATGTTGTACGGGTTGCCTCTGTTTCTGTTCCTTTTTCCATTTGTAGGAATTCTACTTCCAAGAGGTCTGCTGATGTAATATTTCTTAATTTTGGAATCTCTTTAAACAGCCTCATTAGATTTCCCTTATTTAAAATATCCATTCTGCCTTTGGTTGAAAATTCAGGCGTGAAAATTAGTTTTTGGCAAAACTCCACTACATCGCTTTGTTGATTCTGATTTTGATTTGTTCTTATTTTTTCCGTTAAAGGTTCACAGGCCTTATTTCTTTTTTGGCACCCGTTGACTTCAAAGGCCCTTTCCAGTGAGGAAGTTTTTGATATTGAGTTTCCCTCACCGATTATTTCATATTCTGTTTTTACTGTTTTTTGGCTTATATCTAGCCGTGCATTTTCCTTTTTGCTTTGAATTTCAATTGGTAGTTTGCATACCCTGCCCTGTTTGTTCAGGGTAATTTTTATTTGGTTACTGATGCGTTTTTCTCTTTCCGTTTGTAATCCCGGCATTTTTAATATTGGTGATGATACCCTGATTGGCTGGTCTAGTGTCTGCGCTTCTAGTTTCCTTGTTTTTGTACTTTTGTCAACTCGCTCTCTGTTTTTTATTTCTATGTTAGGAAATAAGACTTGTGGATCCAATAATTTCATTTCTCCTTCTTGTTTTTTAGTTACGATTTTGAGTTCGGACCTCGTTTTCGTAGTATCTGTATTTGCCTTTGCATAATTTGTGGTTTTTATTCCCTCGCTCTGATGGCTCAGTTTTTTCCTGTGTTCTATTTCCGGTGGCATGGATTTACTTTGCGGGGATGTGCTGGGGCTGTCCGTACGGTCTTGTGTGTTTAGTCCTGGACTACTTGAGTCTGCTTTTGATGTGTTATTACTTTGATCGTCGCTGTTCTTTTTTGACTGTTGAGTGAATATTGAATAGATTTGTCTTTTTTCCTGGGCAGCTTTTTTGCCAGCATTGTTCCTGGCTTTCCGAGCTCGTTTACGTTGTCATTTTGTTTGAACATCTGGTAAGCTGTGTGTGAAAGTTATTTTGTTTGCACTTTGTGCGTTACCAACCCCGTTTATTTCCTTGTCTTCCATTGTTTTTATACTTTCATTGTGCGTGGAGTCGGGCGTTTTCTTTACTTGTCCTGGTGTTCTGTTTTTTGCGCCCTTTTGTTCTGGTATCGGCGTTTTGTCTATACTTCCTGGTGGTTGGACAACATGTAAAACTTCTGTCAGTATTTCTGGAAGAGATGCCAGTTTGTCTATTATCTGACCACATCCACAATTTAGATTTAACAATTTGTTTTTGGCTTGAACATCTTTTTATTTCCTTTTGTAATTTGTGCTGTGATTGTATCCAGTTTTGTATTAATTCCTGCTATGTGGACTGCAATTAGGTTCATTAAGTCAACCTGGACATCTAATTTATCGGATTGAAAATTTAGGACATCAATTGCTTGCTGTAGTGTTCTTAACAGCAATTCGCTCCATATGGCTGTGGCTGAGTCGATGGATTGCGTCAAAATCCCCGATATTGAGTCTATTCCGCTGACTGACGAAATCGTAATTGGGGGTGATTGAAGTTTTAGTTTTTCTTGGGGTTGGCCAGTTCTCTCGTTGTTTTGTTCCTCCTGTTGGTCCAGATTAAATGAGAGTTTAATGGGTGTAGAGGCGGCCCCCCCTTCCTCCCCAATTTTCCTTTTCGGCGACAGGCCGACTTCTGGGGTTTTCCCTTGCTTATTTGCGCGAAAATCCTCTTCCGTTTGTGTGTTGAATTCCAGGGCTTCGATAAGGTCTTTGTCCTCTGTGAATGGAGAAGGATCTAGACCATTCTTCCTTTTGTAAATTTTCTTGGGTACCAGTTTGTCCTGAGCCTCCTTTTTTATTTTGACTCTTTCCACTTTCCCCTTCCTTACTTATTTCTGATGAAACCAAGGGCTGATGTATCTGTGCTGTTGTTTTTATCAACCATCTTTTAATAGATACTTTTTCTTGATCAACTGCCCCTACGCTTTTTTCCTGACCGTATTTCCTATTTTGTGGGGTTATGTCACTTATTTGGTGTTGTTTTGCTACCCCTGCGCTTAATTCCTGTCCGTATTTCCTGTTTTGTGGGGTATTTTTGTTTGTTTGCTGTTGTTTTGCTTGCGGTTTCAAAGGTAAAGGGCTTATTTCTCCTGATTTTGTTGGGGTTATAGGTTTTTTGGGAATTATTGGGCTTTGCAAGCCAAGCGCCTCTTCTGGGGAGGCGTAGATTGCGGCCATTGGATCCTTTAGAAAGTGGAATTTCTGCTTCCCGTTTTTCCCCCCGAATTTGAAAAGTGCTGGTTCTGGTGTTGGAACTGAGACCAGCCTCTCTTTTTGCGAAGTGGATTCCTCTTTCTTTTTCTTTTTGTTTGAAGTAAGGGTTGGGTCTTTTGTAAGTGCTCTTTTCCTAATTTTGCTCATAGGTGCTTGACGAATTGTTCCTGACCTCATACTCCTTGCAACTTAGCTTGATCCGCTGTTTGGTCGCTTTGTTGGACTTTCTTTATTCTGGGACTTAGCAAGAGCTCTGTTACAAAGACCCCCTTTTTTCCTTATGCTGGGTGCTTAGGTTGTTCCTAAGTCAGTGTAAGCAGTTTCTGCAGTTTCTCCTTGTGTCTCCTCGTACTCAAATGTCCACTAATTTTAGTGGGTGTGGTTGTGGTAATTAACTCGCGCGGCAACGCCCCTTTTTAGTTTGTTTCCTCTACAGAGGGCTGCAGGGTCTGTTGTCGCTAGCCTGGTAGGCTCTATTGTTTTAATAATATGTTTAATTGCTGGTTTAACAGTCACATTTAACACTGCGTCCGCCTTAATATATGCAATGAGTGCAAGGGAGTTAGACAGGGTGCTGAAGGCGGGGGAGCAGTGGGCTTCGCAAGATGTAGTTGCTCGCTCTCTTTACCTGCTCATCTCGGCCCGATGTCCTGACACGCCTCTCCTTCTGGTCCTTTTAATCAGCTTTCCTCTCCTCTCTGCTACAACAGCACCGCTCCGCTCCCGATGCCGGGCTCCGAAAGCTCCAAAGCTCCAAAGTCAGGCTCAAAATCGGCTCGAACCCGACACAAACCCGGCTCCGCTCCTGTCCAGACGGGGCTCCCCTCACAATGCCGCGGACAAACACCAGCACACGCTCGCTTGCGCTGAAGGGCTCCTCTCTCTCCTCAACAGCGGGGGGCAGGAGCGGGGGCCAGTGGCAGCTTGGCAGCACGACGGGGTCACAAAGTCGGCACTGACGATCCGCGGTCCGCTCTGCTCCTCTCTGTTCCACACACTCGTGGGCTCACACGGGTTCACACGTCTTGTCTGAGAACACGGACTGAACTGGACTGTGCTATGGTTGCCAAGTGCAGTGCCAGCAATCGCAGCAGCCTCAGGAGTCCCCCCGCAGCGTGATGGGCGGTGCAGCAGGTAGGGCTCTCTGAGGGCACTCTGGGGTACTCGGCAGCTCCCTGATGCTCCTGGCTCCCAGGGCCCTAGGTTTCTCGGACTCCCTGCTCACTTGCTATCTCTTCACGAGAGCACAGGAGCTCCAAAGGTTAGCCAATGGTTAGCCAGTCATGCAGGGTTTCACCCGTCCCCCGTCGCCTGCTGCTCGTGCTTGACGTGCTTGACCGGCTGGAACCGGCTGTCCCACCGGCCGCTGTCAGCCTTAGCAGCCTGAGCGGAGACGGAAACTGGGGGCCGGCAGCTTTCCGACAGTCCGGCGGTCTCCGCGGCAGAGCCTCTCAGCCTCTCGGCGCTCTCTGTCTTTTCCCGCGAACGAGCCTCTCAGCGTTCTCAGCCACCGCACTGCACTGCTCTGCTCCTGCTCCTCGAAGTGCGATCCTCAGCAGGTCAGAAAACTATAGTCTCCTTAGCTGGTTACTGCACTGAGTTATCCAATCAGAAATTTTGGGACAGATTAACTTACATTTCAGACAATGCAACACAGCACGGCAGCTTGCTATACTTTATTGTGTGAAAGGCAGACAGCATAAATGTGCTATATTTACAAATATATGGCGCATTTTTGCAGTTTCCTAGAGCTGGTGCACTGTGTGCTGCCTAGCGCCAATGCAGATGCCATGGTGCATGACCGCCTTGTTACAGACAGGATTATTTTTATGCAGGATGGGACAAACTCCTGCACACATAGAAGGAGGAAATAACAAGGAGAAGTAAAGATGTTTATCCTCGTCACGCCTCCCTGGGGAAGGCATAGTATTTTGATGCAAATCCCATGTTTACTAGCTTTAGTAGGTCTGGGAATGCGCTAAATTCCATGGGTGGATGCATATGAGTGCCCATGCTTTACACATGGCACATCTTCCCAACACAAGGTAATGCAAGGCACCAATATGCCCTGCCTTGCTTTACTTAGTATTTACTGAACTATCAAAGCCACATAAGTGGCTTTGTATGGCTTAGTAAATCAAAAATGATTTTGAGTCGGGCTGCACCACAAAAGTGATACAACCCTGATACAAAATCTTAGTAAATCTGCCCCTTAGTGTATAGTTCTGGCCTAGAGCTAGCATTGCTTGAGGGAGAGAGAATTGGAGAGATCTGTTGGGAAGTTCGTTGCTACTATCATCTCATTTCTGTAATCCATTGTGAGATGTAAAGAAGCGGCTATAGTGTATAGATTTTTGGGACCTGCAGTCATGGACTAGATTAAAGTCCCTCAAATGACCCGCAGTGTGTGACAGATTTCTTCAGTTATTCCATGCCTGTTCATTTAGTGATGTCTGGTTTATTGGGCTGAACAGTACTGGTGATGGACAATCCTCATACCATATATGCCCTAGTTGAATGTAAGAAGTGTAAGTTACAGTTGGCTGCTGACTGCTGAAGTTTATGGTATTAGTATTTGTGTGGACTAGAAATGTTATGAATTAACTTACATAACTATATAACATCCAGGTGAAGCACAGGCCACCTCTCCTTAACTTACCTGCTTACAGAAATTAGTTTGCTGGTTGGGTTGTTTCCAATCTGTGGATTCTAAATTAAACATTGAGCTTGAGGGTGTGACCGTCTTTCCAGGTTTCATTGCTGGGATGAGTGGTGATGTAGTTGTCTTGGAAATAGCCATGTTATCAACTCTCTTCTCAAGTGTATAAGCTTCCACATACTTCAAATTCTGGATGGTAGAGTGTTCGAGAGCTTGGCTGCTTGTACTGAGAACGCAGTGCCTCCCACAGATTTCTTGTGGTAAGGTGGTATGATAAGTAGTGCAAACCTGGAGCGCAGTGTCATGATTTGTTTGTATTGCTTGAATTTAGCTTGTAGTTATAGCAGTTCTTTTTTTTGTGAACAATGCAAAGTGAACATCAAAGTGCTTTGAACATTGCAATTTTTTCTTTAGATAGCAAGTGGAGTGATTGCAAGACTGGAGTCATGTGTTCTCTTGGGTGAAGGCAAAGGAGAAATCTTGCTGCAGCATTTTAGATGAGTTGTATGTTGCCAATTGTGAATGTGGGTGAGACAAGGTATAGGCTGTTGGCATAGTCAAGCTTGGAGATTACGAGTGTGAGGATGGCTTGCAGTTTCTGCTGGTATCCAAGGTATGGGAGGATTCAATGTAGTGTGTTTATTGTGTAGAAGGCACTCTGTTTTATGTTGTTAAGATGTGGCATCTAATAAAGGTCTGAATCCAAGGTTACTCCTAGGTTTCTGACTTCTTTTGATATTGTTGGAGGGGTCTCATGTTCCTTAGGCCATATGGCAGTAGACTGGTTGTGAGGAAATGGGGTGTATTCTATGATGTGATTGTGCGACGTCACCCTGTAATACACTTACCAACCCCCATACGACCCTTAGGTTTCGTTTGTGAAACCTTCAGCTCAACCCTGGGTAGCTTTTGTTTTGAGCAGCAAGGCTTACACAAAGGAACAAGTTTAAAGTATTTAAACAGCACCAAAACGATTGAAGAAGAAATCAGCAAGACACCACAGAAATGTGACACCAACTTATAAACATAGACAGAATTTTTAGGTATTTTTAGACACCACAATGAAAAAGATCCATAAGAGGGTTCCGGAGATATATAATTTACAAGATATAATAAATCAAAGCATTTCACTCAACCACAAGCAAGCATTTGCAAATTCAACGAATTTGACACTTAGAAACTTTTTCACTAAAATGTTTGGGCTAGGTGTAATGCGGTGACTTGGAGTCACTTTAGGTGAGCGACTCCAGTGGGGAGTCACTCAGGGGGACCAGCGAGCTCCTCAAAAACAGTTACTTCAGCAGGTAAAGCAGTCTTCGGTCAGATCCAGGCACTTTTATACTTTGCAGGGCTTTCCTAAGGGAGTGGTCATGATGCGAGGGATGACGGATGCTGAAGACGCTCGAAGGATGCTGTGGATGTGGATGCCGTCAACACGGGTCTTGCTGCAACTACTCCTCGATCCATGAAGGGTGTGAGGTGGTCTTAGTCACAGGGTTGACATCCCTCGAAGTTCTGTTGATACTGGCAGAAGTCCAGTCACCACTGAACTACCGGTCACCCAGTATCACGGTCACAGGCGAAATCTTTCTGGGTCCATAACTCGTCCGCTGGGGGTCCCAGCTGCACTCCGATAACACTTCTAGGCTCAGCAAACTCGGGTGCAACTTTGTGCATTGGATCCTGGACGCTAGTGCTGCACGGCAGCAGTTGGCAGCAGGTTGAAGATTCTGTTCTACCAACTTGCCCAGCAGTCTTTTCAGGTTACTTACCTAGGAGTCTCTCTGACTCCCTTTACCAGTTTCACGGTGCAGCAGAGCCATCCTTCCTCACTCCTCCTTCCAGTGTAGCTGAGATGGGAATTCGGTGTGCCAGGGATACCCTACTTATGCTCAGAAAATGCCCACAGAGCAGCATGCCATTGTTAGTTGCCAATAGGCTACCAAGTTCCCTCCCACCTGATGACCACTTCCTGCGAAGTGTGACATCTGAGCATCCCGGTATGCACCATTTTGCCCACTTCTAATATGGCAGGACCACTCTCAAGTGGAACTGCCTAGCCCAATCTAGAAGTGTGGCTACCAAGGGGCTACACACCCCTGGAAAAACGGTTTTGCAACTGTTTCCCCATCTTCTGTCCCTAGTGCCAGCCTGTCTGCCTGAACCATAGAGCAGCCCCTCTCCCAAATGTGTTACCCATTTGCCCTTCAAATGCAGCTTCTCCTTTGAAGCTCGCCGTTTGGGCCAATACCCGTGTGGCTTCCTACAGGAGTGAAGCGACACCTCAACACAGAGCAAGCCCATATTGTATCCTTTCCTGGGAGTCATCAGCATATCTCTCCAGGAGGGCAGAAAGCTGTCTTGGTGACAGGACCCCATCTACAACTGGTATGGGACAGGGGACTGAAGGCACTATAGTGGAAACTTTGTGAAAGTTTCATACTGCAAGTTGTTACATTAATTTCGAGACTCAAGTCACGCTTAATGTATCAAATTGTTTAATACCTTTAATGGCCCGCTTTAGTCGCACCATTTTAGAGTTAGCACAGCTAAGGGCTCAGCATAACCCTATATTCGCCAATTGGGTGACCAAGCTTATCCACAGTAAAAGCAACAGTTTCACATGTTTTCTATCAGAACATGTTAAATTACATGTTCTGCCCATGGAATATGTTGCACCCTGCCTTGATAGGCCTGCCATAGAGGTGACTTACACATATACTAGAGGGAAGTCTGGCTTTGCCATTTCTTTAAATAGCAGAGTTGGGCTACTAGTTTAAACAGCTTTTCCAGCCTGTAAAATGGCTGGCTGGAAGTTTCGCTTTACTCTTGTCTCCCCCAGGGTGGCACAACCAGTGCTGCAAACCCAGGGGGGAACCTTCTAACTTACATGCCCTGGATCCATTTACTAAGGACTTACAGGTAAGTTAGCTTAGCCAATTGTGTAAGATACAATTCAACATTACAGTTTTAAGGATAAGGGCACAGGCACTGAGGTCTGGTTAGTAGGCCTCAATGCACTCTCAGAGTCGAAAACCAGCAGCCTCAGTTCAAAAACCATGGGGGTGACCGTGCAAAAAGAGGCTTTTACTTACACTGGTATTTTTTTTTTCATTGTACACACATCATAAGCTCTGTCTGTGTGATTTTTAGCTTTAGATGGTTATTCATCATCCATGTGGTTATGGTCCGAAGGCAGTCATCAAGGTTTAAATTGTAGAGGTCTTCCAGACCATTAATTTTTTTAATGGTTTGCATGTCATATACATAGGTGTAACAGGTGAAGGTGAATGATTTAATCAGGTTTGGTAAGGAGGGTAGGTAGATGTTGAATAGTAGAGGGGATATTAATGACCCCTGTGAGACACCACAGTGTTGTTTGTGGGGAGCTGATATGAAGGTTGGTATCAACACTAGTTCGCTGTCACAGCTGAGAGGCCAAGAATTCAATGGGCAGTAGCTGAACTCCCTTTTCACCTTTTACATATGGTACGTCAAACAAGAATTTCCTGTGTGAAGAGATTGCACAACTGTACAGGACATTGAGTCATGTTGTTCTTAAGCCAGCAACTTTCCTGACACTTCCTATTCCTGATACATAACTATTTGTCCCTACCCACACCTACCAGTCATTCAAAAGCAATGTCCAATCGGAAAACTCCAGATTCCAAAAAGGCTTGATGCTTTTATTAGCCCATTGTGCTGGGGTAGACTTATCACAAGTAAGGTACAACTTATAATAGACTGACATTGCTCCATCCTACACTGGCCTTTTATGAATAGTCTGGTGAGATAATGTATCTGCTCTACAGATCGTTATTTTGTTTGCAGGAGCCAGATAGTTTGTTAGGTTAATGTGCCCGCTACAGAAGCAACAAATACCCTAACTAGCAGTAGGGTGAATCTGAAATGACCCAATATAGCCTGTCATTACTCAAAGGGCTGCTATAACAGACTTTCTTTCTATTATTGTTTACTATCTAGATAAAGCTACCAGGGTCAACACACTGAGGATTCATCTTCATGAACCAAATATTGTGGAAACCATAATCAGGGCATCTGAGGCTGAAAGCATTTGTATTATGTGATGTGTGTGATGCGCAACTGCTGTAATTTAGCCACTGGGGCGCTCCCTAGCTCGTGTCCCGCATGCAGTTGGGCCCCGGGGGGGGCCTGACAATCAGGAAGTAAAGGCTAGTTCAAAAATAAGGAAGATTAATCACGCTACTCAGATTAGAGCATGCCTAATCAATTGTAGATCTCTGGTAAAACACGCAGAGGATATATGGGTACTCCTTGCGGAAAATGAATGTGAGGTTGTGTTTCTGACTGAAACATGGCTAAAGGAAGATTCCATGGCAGTGGTGGCATTAGCCATCCCCCAGGGTTTTAAAATTTGCTGCGCTAATAGAGATGGTGAGAAAAGAGGAGGAGGAGTCGCTATTATTTTTAAGGACTCCTGGGAATTAACCTCTTCAGTGCTAGTTAATATGGATAAGATCGAAGGGCTCAATTTTTGTATTAAGGTGATCCCGACCTCCTCTTTCACCGGCCTATTGGTTTACAGACCGCCTGACTGCAGTCCTGGTATATTGTTGGATTTTTGTAATTTTGTGGTACAAAAATCAATTCTGTTCTCTAATTATACAGTTTTGGGGGACTTTAACCTTCATATAGATGATGGCAATTGCACCCAGGCTTGGCAACTTGTGTCTTCTCTTACAGGGGCTTATTTAATTCAACCTGTCATAGCTCCCACACATAAAGCAGGACATACCCTCGATCTGGTATTCTCCAATATCCAGAACTTAAACATGGACACCCCAAAGCTGGGGTGGACAGACCACTGCCTTATATCCTTCTCCTTTAGCTTAGGAAGAACATTGGCACATGCTGGCCTGGACAGACCACTGCCTTATATCCTTCTCCTTTAGCTTAGGAAGAACATTGGCACATGCTAACGCCCATTCCTTTCTAAAACGAAACTGGAAATATATGACTGAGGAGTTTTTAGGGCCTATCTTGCAGACTAGCCAACCTGAACTATCGGAGGATCCCAATGCTGGTGCCCTGGTCTTTCCTAAGTGGATTGCAGCAGCTGTCGAGTCCACTGCCCCGGCCAGACTTGCCAATTCACCTTCCGCCCCATGGTTTTCAGAGTCCCTCAGGTCTCTGAAAAGCAGTTGTAAACGCCTGGAGCGTCAGTGGAGGGTGGATTACTCGGTTGCTGCTAAGCTGGCTTATAAAGCTTCCTTGAAAGAGCTGCACAGAGCAATTAAGGTGGCCAGAAAAGATTACATAGTTGCACGGATTAACAACTCGGATAAACCAGGCAAAGAATTGTTTAAGTGGGCTAACTCCTTTCTTAAACCCCGCGAATTAGCTATTGACACTCAGCCGTCACGCTTACTATGTGAGGAACTCTCCGAGTTTTTTGACAATAAAATTCGTGTGGTCTATAACTCCTTTACAGATGGAGTAGAAACAGTCAAATCAGATGTCAGTGAGAGGAGTGACCCAAAATCCTTTTTATCCTGTTTTGTCCCTATTTCTCAGCAGGAGGCACTGGCTGAGATGCTGAAGTGCAGGTCAGGTGCCCCAGGGGACCCCTGTGCCCCTAAAATTTGGAAGGAAGTAGCTCACGCCGCCGTACAGGTGTTACTTCACATATGGAATTCCTCTCTTGGCTCTGGCACCTTCCCTGATCCATGGAAGCATGCCACACTTTTGCCTCTGAAGAAAAACCCAATGCTGATGCTGGGGTTTTGTCTAACTATAGACCTATTTCCTTACTGCCGGCACCAGCCAAGATGCTAGAAAAGGTTGTCCAGCAAACAAATGATGGACAGAATGCAGACAATGCAAACATTCTCCCCCAGTCAAAAGATCTGGGTTAAATCCATCGTTCTTTTGCCCACTACGCCACCCCAGTTTGGACCCAGCCGTATGCAAATCAGTCTTGACCCTGTGCCCCATGGGAACAGACCAGACTGAACTGCCAGGCCAGGTCCTCCCTGGACTGGAAACAAGCATCCTGTGACCGGTTTCAGGGTATGTCACCCTTCTTCAGCCAGGCTAGCTTGACTCCACTGGCACAGTGAGCAAGGGACCCACGTCTGGGTATAACCATCCCACTTAGGATGAAAAGTGTTACAGCAAACAAATGATGGACGGAATGCAGACAATGCAAACATTCTCCCCTAGTCAAAAGATCTGGGTTAAATCCATCATTCTTTTGCCCACTACGCCACCCCAGTTTGGACCCAGCCGTATGCAAATCAGTCTTGACCCTGTGCCCCATGGGAACAGTCCAGACCGAACTGCCAGGCCAGGTCCTCCCTGGACCGGAAACAAGCATCCTGGGACCGGTTTCAGGGTATGTCACCCTTCTTCAGCCAGGCTAGCTTGACTCCAGTGGCACAGTGAGCAAGGGACCCACGTCTGGGTTGTCCAGCGTCAATTGGCCAAATTCTCGGAGAGCAATAACATTTTACATGACACTCAATCTGGCTTTCGTGCAGGCTTTAGCACAGAGACGGCCCTGGTAGGGGTGGCTGAATCAGTGAGGGCAGCGGTAGATTCGGGGGCATCAGCTATGCTGGTGCTCCTGGATCTATCTGCTGCATTTGAAACGGTAGATCATGATATTTTGGTTCAACGCCTTCATGACTTCGGCATTAGGGGAACCGCCCTTGAGTGGGTGAGGTCATTCCTCCACAAGCGGACTCAAAGGGTGGCTTTACAACCTTATCAGTCTGAGCAGAAGCGCTTGTGGTGTGGGGTGCCCCAAGGATCTGCTCTAAGCCCACTGCTGTTCAACATCTACTTGGCCCCCCTGTTTTCACTCATTGCCAACTGGGGGGTCAAGGCAATATCTTATGCCGATGACACCTAGTTGGTGTTTCCTTTTAAAGACCAGTCAGCTGACTCCTTTAAAAGTTTCAAGAGCTGTCTCACTGATGTTGCAGCTTGGATGAACAATAATAAATTAAAATTAAACGCTGATAAAACAGAGGTGATGTTTTTTGGGACCAACAAGCCTCCAGACTCAGACTTGTGGTGGCTGCAGGTAATGGGGGTGCCACCCACCCCAACTGGCACGGCGAAAAATCTAGGAGTACTATGGGAGGCTGATTTGTCTTTTTCCTCTCAAATTCAGCAAGTAACATCTTCCTGCTTTGGAAAATTGAGGTACATGAGGAAATTCTTACACCTGCTTCCAGAAAATTGCCGTCGAACTGTAGTTCATGCAACTGTGACGTCCAGGCTGGACTATGCGAATGGCCTCTACTTGGGCCTACCTGCCTACATGGTGAAGAGACTGCAATTGGTTGAAAACGCGGCAGCACGATTGATTAGATGCGTACCCATGCGACAGCATATCTCTCCACATATTAAGGAACTTCACTGGCTACCGGTGGCCAACAGAATTAAATTTAAGGCCCTAACTTTGGCTTTTCGGTCGTTCCATGGTCTTTGTCCCAGATATTTGAAACAACGACTATCTGCCTACAAACAAACTCGCCTATTGCGGTCCAACAATCAGAATCTGCTGGCTACCCCACGAGTTAGAAAAGAGCGCTGGGGCGGCAGATCTTTTGTGGCAAGAGTGGCTAAACGTTGGAATTCCCTGCCGCCTGCCATGCGGCAAATTGATTGAGAATGCCTATTCAGGAAGGCAGTTAAGACATGGCTTTTTAACCTGGATTAATTCCGTGGAATGGCTGATGTCTGACCTTTTATGCTGCTGTCACTTGTTGCTATAGCGCCGGGACACCTCCTTTGGGAGGTAGCTGTTTTGCGCTCTATAAATGGCCGTATTATTATTCTTATAATTGAACTCTCTAGACATCCCCACAGAACATTGACTAACATTCTCTGATTTGTTTAAATTGTAATTTAAAATCTGTGTAGTATGAATCTACTTTTTAAAGTTTATTGACTGCTTTAAAATTCTGCCTTGTCTTTTTCAAATTTATGGTCATAGCAAATACATTTCTGGTACGAGGCCCTATGTAATAATTGTACTAAATGCATAATATTTGGTGAACATTTGGGTAGAGTTTTTATTGGGGGAAGTGTGGGAATGCTAGTTGGTAGGAATTGTATTAATCCTCACAGATTCTAAATTATTTCTTCACAGAAACATGAGGAAAATCTTTGATTTAGCCATTCTGGATAATAAAATGTATTGGGATCCACGCAAATTACATCACCACAGACTTTCCTAGGCACCTTGTTTTCAGAAATGTCTGGTCCTGGAAGGTTTCCCTGGGTGCTGACCAAATACAACAGCTGCCCAAATCGCCAAAATCGGTCCAATTGCAAGGCAACATTTTGATCTTTCTTTGTGTCTTAGAGGCCTTAGGAAGCATTTCCTTTCACAGGTGTTATTAGATTGTTGGTTGACCGGGGTGTGAGCCCTGGTGAAGCAGCAACCAAATCCTAGTCTGGATAAGGCACAAGCAAACCCCAAATTAACCTGTGCTCAACCCCCCCTGGTGGCTTGGCACAGAGCAGTCAGGCTTACCTTTGAGGCAATGTCTAACTTATTTGTGCAACACTTTAAACAGTAAAGCAGTAAAAACACCACACAAAAATGATCCCGCACCAGGTCAGAAATATAGAGCTTAATTCAATAAACAAAACAAGACCAAAATGACAAAAAACAATCAGTAGAACCGGAGTTATGAATTTTTAAATGATAAACTGCAATATAGTGCCTAAAAGCAGAAAGCACCAACCCTGGCTACCTGGTCGCATTGGACTGGGTCACAGTCAAAGGTTCAGGTTGACCACGATTGAGCGCGGGACAAATACAGTCCTAGATCAGTCCCGTTAAAATGTTGTCTTCTCAAGTTTTGTGCGAAGAGTCCCGTTTGTGTTGGAGAGGGACACGAGTAGCAAGGAGAGCATCACAGGCGGAAGTCAGTGTGGTACGAAGAGCAGGCCCGGCGTCACGGATGGGCGGGCTAGAGCTTCTCATTGGTGGTCCTCCATGGGCTGATGATGCTGCTGTGCGAAAAGACGGGCTGGTGGCGGCTTGTTCTGATTTTCGTGTGAGCGGCGCAGTTCCGTTCGTGGTCATGAAGAACTCAAAAGCATGATTTCAAGAGCTTGTGAGCCACACCAAGGGACCAGGACCCGAGAGGCACCACTTGGGGACAGGAACTTGCTGAAGACTGGGAGCCTTTTATATCCCTGACGTTCAGATCAGGAGGCCAGCAGACAAGCCCTTTGAGTCACTCTGGGGCCTTGGGTTCAAGATGGAGCTGCAGGTTCAGTTTTTCTTCCCCAGACAAGAGGCCAACAGGGCAGCACAGCAGAGCAGCACTTACTTTAGATCCGTAGTCCAGAAGAGTGCCAGTCCTTGTAGCAGCACAGCGTCCTTCCTCCTGGTAGAGTATCCATACGTCCAGAGGTGTACTAAAGATTTGGTTTCTGAGGTCCTTTTTTTATGCACAGTTCTGCCTCTGAAGTGGGGAGAAGCTTCTAGAGGCATGTCTTTGAAGGGCACAGATGTTCGGCCTTCCCTGCCCAGGCTCCGGACTAACTATAGGGGGTATGCAGCCCTTTGTGTGGAGGCAGTGTAAGTGTAAGTTGAACTGTGCCCAGCTCCTCCCTCCCATCCTGCCAGTGATGGCGTATCCAGTCACACCTAAACTGCCATTGTGGATGACTTTCTGGAAGGAATACACAAAGCCCAGCTATCGCCCGCACCCAGACTTGTGACCCAGAGAGAGGCAGAAGGTACATAATGACTAAGGCAAGAAAATGGCAACTTCCTAAAAGTTGTATTTTCAGAATATTAATTTAAACTCTGACTTTACCATAAGTTAGGATTTTAAATTAGGATTCTAGAGACACCAAACATGAAATGGTGATCTCTTCCCATTTGGAAATTACACTTATATAATATATTAAGGCAATTCCAAAGTTATCCTATGGGGGAGGGATAGGCCTTGCGGCAATAAATAAGAAATTTAGGAGTTTTTCAATACCAGAACACGTATAACATAAACGTACATGTTCCCCTTTTTAAGTACATTACACCCTGCCCTCTAAGCTGTCCAGCCCTACCCTAGTGATGACTTATATGTATTAAATAAGAAGGTTTGGGCCTGGCAAAAGTTTTATTTTGTCAGGTCGAAATGGCAGTTTAAACTGCACACACAGGCTCAGCAATGGCAGGCCTGAGACATGTTTAAAGGGCTACTTAAGTGGGTGGTACACTAGAAGTGTTTAATTTACAGGCCCTGTGCACATATAGTGCCACTTTACTAGGGACTTTTCAGTAAATTAAATATGCTAATTGGGTACAAGCCAATGTTACCATGTTTTAGAGAAAAAGCACAAGCACTTTAGCACTGGTTAGAAGTGGTAAAGTGCGCAGAATCCTAAGGCAAGCAAAAATGAAGTCAACAAAAACAGGAGGTCTGAAGGCAAAAGGTTAGGGAGAAACCACCCCAAGGATGCCAAGTCTAACATGTGTCCCTCCCAGATGTAAGTGGGGATAGCTACCCAAAACCTTTGGAGTTCTCTTCCCTAAGGTGAAAGAAGCTGGAGAGACGATCAACATTAGCATGGTCCATTCGAGGATGGTGTTCCACCATAAAGTCCATTCCCTGTCAGGAAATGGACCACATCAACAGTTTGGGATTCTCACCCCTTATCTGCATTAACCATCTGAGGGGTCTGTAGTCTGACTGACCCCGGAAGCGAGCACCAACAAGGTATGGTCTCAGCTTCTTCAGTGCCCAGACCACTGCAAAGGCTTCCCTCTCTACTGCATTCCAACTCTGTTCCAGAGGAAGTAACCTCCTACTGATGAAGGCTACAGGTTGATCTAGGCCCTCTTCATTTAGCTGTGAGAACACGGCCCCTATGCCATGCTCTGAGGCGTCCATCTGGACAATTAATTCCTTGGAGAAGTCAGGGGCCTTGAGCACGGGTGCTGTGCATATGGCGTCCTTCAGGGTGTCAAAAACGTTCTGGCACACCTCTGTCCAGATCACTTCACGGGGCTGTGTCTTGGAAGTCAGCCCTCTTAAGGGGGCAGCAATGGTGCCATCCCCCTTGACACATCTCCTGCAGTAACCAGTGAGACCTAAGAAGGCTCTCACCTCTGTCTGGGTCTTGGGGGCTCCTGAGCCAGAATGGTTTCAACCTTGGCTCAGAGGGGCTGCGCTTGGCCTCCTCCCACTTGGTGACCCAAGTTGACCACTGAACCCTTCCCTGTCTGGCACTTACTGGCCTTGATAGTCAGGCCTGCCCTCTGCAGAGCCTGAAGCACTTCTCTGAGGTGGCACAGGTGGTCCTCCCAGATAGATCTGATATGTCGTCCAGTTAGGTGGAAATTATCCAATCCAGATAGAGCCTGGTTGACCAACCTCTGGAATGTGGCAGGGGCATTCTTCAGCCCAAAGGGCATTATCCGGAACTGGAAGTGCCCTTCTGAGGAACAGAATGCAGATCTCTCTTTGGTCCCCTCGGTCAAGGCAATCTACCAGTACCCAGACGTTAAATCAAACATGCTGTGGATCTTAGCAGCTCCTAGCTGATCAATGAGCTCATCACCTCTTGGAATGAAGTGTGCATCAGTCTTGGTGACGCATATAGCCCACAGTAATCCACACAGAACCTAAGTTCTGTAGTGACACCTGGAGGAGGAGCCTTGGGGACCAAAACCACTGGGCTGAACCAAGGGCTGTTTGAGGGCTCACTAGCCCCTAACTCCAGCATCTTTGAGGTATCTTCCTTAATGTTGGCTCTACTTTATCAGACAGCCATGCTGTCCCCAGTGTCCATATCATAGGCACACCATGTAGTGAGTCCTGGGGTAACGGAGAAGAGTGAGACGAACTGCCCCAACAACTGGTGACAGTAGCTCTGTCATTCTATTGTCGAGTAGGGGAGAGGCTGACACCCTCCACTGACCCATCCTGCTCCTTGGAAGAAAGGAGGTCTGGGAGAGGTTCACTCTCCTGCCTTTTTTTCACCCTATCGCCCGTGACCAGGAGCATGGTCAACTCAGACCTCTTAAGTGGGATTTGAGGTGATTGACATGTAGGACCCTAAAAGGTTTCCTTGGAATTTTGAGGTCCACCAAGTAGGTGACAGCACTCTTGCACCTCTTCACCTCATAAGGCCCAGACCAGTGTTCTTATAGGGCCATGATCTCCACAGGCTCCATAACCCACACTTTTTGGCCAGGCTGAAACTCAACCAGAGTGCTGTTCTTGTCATAGACCCATTTCATGTACTCCTGGTTGGCTTCTAGATCTTCCTGCGTTTGCTTCAGAGAAGTGCCTGATCTGGTTAAAGAGTGCCATCATGTAGCTGACAGATCCTGGGGGGGCCTTCCTGAGAGCATGCTCTCAGCTCTCCTTCAGTAGACTGAGGTCCACTTACAGAGTGCCCATACAGAAGTTCAAAGGGGCTGAAGCCGAACTCCCATCTGGGGTATCTCTCTGCAGGCAAATACAAGGCATGCAGGAGGATGTCCCACTTCCACCTCATGGGATCTGACAGGCCCATTATCATGCCTTTTAGGGTCCTGTTGAACCTCTCAACAAGCCCATTGGTTTGAGGGTGGCAAATAGTGGATGACTTGTAGGGTACCCCACAGTCCTTCCGTATGGCCTTCATGTACCCTGACATGAAGGTGGTACCATGGTCTGACACCATCTCCTTGCGGAGTCACACATGGGTAAAGATCACTACCAGTGCCCTGGCCACTGTGGGCACAGTCACTGTTCTCAGAGTGGTAGCGTCCAGGTACTGGGTGGCATGGTCCACCAAGACCAGGATGAACCTGTTGCCAATGGCTGTCTTGAGGTCCAGAAGCCCAATATTGGCGATGCCCACCCTTTCAAAGGGGGTGCTAATGACAGGGAAAGGTTGCAGGGGGAGCCTTGCGCTTCCCTCCTGACTTGCCACTGTCCTGTAAGGTAGAGCAGGAGCTGCAGAATGCATCTGAGGACTTCCTCATTTGAGGCCAATAAAAGTGAGTGAGAAGCCTGTCAGAGGTCTTGCTCTAACCCAAATGACCCGCCAGGGGTACATCATGAGCCACCTCCAGTAGGCAGGACCTGTAGCACGGGGAAACACCAAAACACAGGTTTCATCAGGCTCAGGAACTTTAGGCTCACTATAGAGATGACCATTCTCCAATTAAATCAAGTGATCACCAGAGGTGTCGCCAGATGCCTAAGCCAAGGCCTGCTGCTGTAGGCCTACAAGAGTAGGGAATTCCTTTTGTACCTTGCAGAACTCCTTCCTGGTGGGACCTCATTCCTGCTGCCACTTGTCCAGCTCAGGTAAGTTCCCCAGGGCAGCAACATCCTCCTCTGTAGGCTCTGGGGTGTCTCTCTCGGGTTCAGCCTCCTCCCCATCCATGGTAATTTCAGGAGCGGGTTTCTCGTGCCCCCTACCCTTCCTCTTTTTGGCAGGCACCTGGGCCATTCTTCCAGGCTCCAAGTTCTCCTGACTAACCTCCATGACCATGAGGTCAGGAACACCTACTTAGGCAGTCCTAACATATCTGTTGGAGAAAATATATATATATATCCATATGTATGTACTACATAGATATGATAGTTAGTTTTAATTCTCTCCAGCACTATCTCAAACCTACTAAGCTATCTATTTCTGTCCCTGAACAAGCTGCTCGGAGCTGCAGCTCAGGTCCTACACAGTTCTCCCCCCTCCGTCACAGAGTGGATTCCCCTTCTTCCCAGATCTATTCCAGCCCTGAACCAAGGCTTCCCCCACTGACCTCTCAGACATCTTCAACAGCTGTGCTTACAAACCACTCCTAGACCTCCATGCCATTATTGTCTCTCATGTTAAGTTTAGCTCCTGTCTCACATGTTAGGTTTAGCTTGTCAGGACAATCCACAGGCAAGGTCATAACTTCCTTTACATGCCCACAACTGTACACCTGTTTTCTGTTCTCTTTTATGCCTACATTGCATTTATGGATATTTGGCACTCTGTTCTTTTGGTTTGTGAATATGTGGCAATTCTGTTTTCTATATGTTTGCCTTTGTTTGGACTGTGCCCTTTTTGGTTTCTGCTGGTGGCTGCATTTCTGTAAAGTATATAAATGCCACATAAGAGTGACTCAGGGCAGCAGAAGGCTGTTTCTAAGGCGTGCCACTGGGATGTACGTCTGCCTTCTGCCTTGGCTAGCCAATAAGTATTGGTACCTGCAAATACATTTCATCTGTTCCTGAGCATATTGCTGTCTGTGTTTTCTTTGTGTCACTCATAGGAGGGTTCAAAAAGTTGTTCCCTGTCAATCTCCATGGTGAACCTGAGCTCCACCTCCTTCCAGACTGTGTGCTCCAGGTCATTGCTAAGCAGATAATCCACAGGCATGGACAGATTCACAGCTACCCTCAGGGAACCGGAGAACCCCCGCCCCTTCAAAGGGAACCAGAGCCACTGGGTACGGACTTTCATGGTTGTCAGCTACAACAATGTGGTGGAATGCATTAAGGACTACCTGCTGTGAGGTCACTAGACGACATCTCACAGTTGTCATGCTGGCTCCAGTGTTTCTCAGAGCTTCCACCCTTTGCCCATTGATGGTGATCCACTGCCTGAATTTCACAGTGTTACTAGGCATGTGAGTTCTGTGCACCATCTCCTAATCACCCAGGGACACTAGGGTAACCTCTACACTGTCCCCCACTAACTGGGACTATCTCCTCCCCAAGCACTACACTAGACAACCCCAGTGACTGCCCACCGGGGAGGGCTGTGCCCGTTTGGGGCACTCCCCTTGAAGTGCCCTCCTGTTGGCACTCACAGCACTTGGGGGTGCCTTCCCTAAAGACTTACTGTCAGGGAACCATCTCTACTTTTTCTCAGTTGGGGGATGGGAGTCCTGGCTCGTGGAACTAGTTAAGGGACCTTTAGAGAACTCCTTCTTTTTATGTTTGTTTCCCCCCCTCATTCTTCTGAAGGGGACCCTGGCAGTGCCAGACTGGGAACCCAAAGCAGCCCTGGTACATTTTGTCACACCAGACCCGTACGGTGCATAGCGAGTGCAGCGAGCAAGACTGGCCACTACAAAAGGGAGTTTTGGGGGCGTTCCCCCTCCCAAGAAAATTCAGGAAAAAATGGTGCATTTTACAACTCATTTGTCATTATATATTCAATGGTATTAGCTTCTAAAGTGTTGTGTAGTTTCCACTCATCAGTAGGAACTGCGCGTTTGGTGGCAACATATACTTAGGATGGTACCAGACTGATTCCAAGCACCCCCGAAGGATATGTTGTCCCTTGGATCAGCTAGTTTGCAGTCCCTTGGATCAGCTAGCTCGCAGTGCCACTGTTATCCCTCAAACCTAAATAGGGGCAAAGACTTTTGGCTACCACTGAACATGACAACTCTGTTCCCTCAGGAACCATGGTGACAGACGTCCAACTTTTCGCTCAGTCTCGCGTGCTTTCTTTAGCTCAGAGAAATATACAAAAGAATACACAGAGGGGCGTTTTCAATGTTTATTGAACCGTAGTGATTCTTGCATAGAATATATGGGCTGCAATGATTAATAGACAGTAGCAGTCAGTAGTTATACTGAATGTCAGAACAGTGAACAAAATTAATATCTCGACTATTTTGTTGACACAACTTATATATGCATACATATACAATAGTACAACTGTGTAGCCCACTGTTAGAATACCAAACCCTTACCAACGTGTCTAGGGTGCAGATGTATGTTTTGCCAAGAATCCCTCTCCTGGATGATCTAACCCCATTACCTGATGGGTAAGAGTGTAAGGCCCCGTCTTGGTCACGTACTGGACACCCCCTCATGGAGATGTCGGTCAGCTGGTAGACGAAAGCTTCGGCATGCAGGGACCCCTCAAAGTCAACAGAAATGTCTCCTCTGATTTTGTCAGGAAACAAAAGGTTATATATAGAAAGTGGTATCCTTGCCCCGGGACGAGATTGTGATCAGCCTGCCATTGTTTGTATTTCACAGATAGCTGCGTTGCCACACTGACAGAATAATAGGCACATTTGTGTCAAGCACGTGAGGGCCATGTACCTAATATCAAGGCAGTGTGATAATGTTCTCACGAAGTGTTCCGTGTCAGCAAGGCCAGTGTTTCCAAGAAACTAGTCAAAGAGTCATGAACGCACATGTGTGCCAAAGGTTGATGTGGCAAAGAGAAGACAACTTTAGGAAAGGACCTTGTTCATGTAGAACTGGTACTAATTTCTACGGGGCCTAACTCGAGCACATGACAAAAGCATAGTAAACGATGACCTTACTATGCACCAGGATCCTACAATCTTTGTTGGGGCTCTTCAATGATTCCCTCACTATTACTTGTCGTGTAGTTCCTACAAACCTATATAGGATCTGTGCATTTAGACAACAAACTAAGGGATTGGTGTCCAGACTGATTCCAGACACCCTCCAAGTATATGTTAGTCTGTAGACCAGCTAGCTCACAGTGCCACTATAAGCCCCACAACCTTACCAAGGACCGAATAGTTTCTGGCAACTATCAAACAAGACAACATTGATCCCTCAGAGATTGTGGAAACAGTACAGTTCTTTTTGCTCAGTCACTCGTGCTCACTTTGTCTCAGAGAGATACACAGAATAAACGGTGGGGACATTTTCAATAAGCATTTATTGAACCAGCATCATTCTAGTATAAAATACGTGTGCTGCAACAACCATTAGACAGAAACAGATAAATACGATTATAAGCACCAACAGAGTAAATAAAAGGGAGAATTCTACCATGGTGCTAAAACAGTGAATATATGCAGGAATATAGATACATGGCAATAATCATGTGCACTCCTAAGATGCAAACCCTAACTAAATGTACCTAAATGTACCTAGCATGTATGTAGATGTATAGCCAAGAATCCCCCTAGGAAAGAGCCAACCCCATTACCTAATGGGAGAGAACGGAGGACTCCGTCTTGGTCTCGAGTTGGACACCCCGCAAGGGATGTCAGACCACTGCGTGCTGGAGGGGCTCCTTGCAGGGACTTCAGCGACTCGTGTCATCGTGGAAGTTTCTCCTCTGGTTTGCCCGGCAAAGATGATTATATACCCAAAAGGTACCCTCAGAGGTTCTACCTAGATGTGTCACGGTACTGTGGGCCTGTCAGCCAAGGATGACGATAGTGGTGATTTTTGTACAGAGTTATTATGCAGAAGATGGTAATCCTGCTGTGATACTAAGAGTCCTCATGCATAATAAATGAGGCTAGTTTTCTAAGAAAACCACACAACATTTATTCAACACCTAACTAGGTAAAAGGTCAGCACCAGAGCCATTGTGTAGAGCAAGGTAGGACAGATGTAGGTAAAAGGTTGTGCAACTACCTAGGCCTATATTGGGGTACATTGGTGTTCATAACACCCACTCCTCATCCGACTGGACGACAAAATTAACAAATGCTAAAATATGCCTGTTTAAAAACCTTAAAAGACATTACTAAAATATGAGTATAAAAACATCTAAAAATATGGCATGTTTTAAAAAATCAAGCAAAAAGTTAAAAAAGCTTTATAAGTCCTCTAAACGGTCCATATACTGCTAGACCAACTGAGCACACTGAAAGACATAGTGCTCAGTGAGAGCAAAAGAGAAAAATAAAACAAAAATGGTGTTGAATTCCAATTTGGGTTGTTTTGGAAAAAACCGAATTGTTCCCATCACACGGAGAGCCAAATGTTTATGTGTCCTGTGTGGGAGACGCAACATCACTGCGGCTTGCTTTCGCAGATGACGGTCCCTGTAACACCTCTTGGATCAGGTCAATGGAGAAAAGGTGATCTTCTCCAGTTCCCACAGCCGTTGCTGAGGAAAAAGTTGATGCCTGTAAACCTGTTGTAGAGCTGGTGTCCATTCCGACAGGAGCTGAAGCCTCCCGTTGTGGCTCTAAGAATGCCGACATCAACATTAGAATACACTGAGGACACTGCAATACGTGGGCCTTTAATGGGTCCAGTAGTACATCTACATACGGAGGCGCAACTGATGGAAGTGTTAGACATATATCCAACACGCATTCGTATCCGCAGAATAGGCAGCGGAGCACAGGCAAAACGCAGTCAACCCAGACTGATCTGAATGATAGGAACCAATGCTCACTTAGCTCCCGAACCCGAGCTGTGCCCAGATGGAGTACCATGCGGTCACCGCATCATCGCACAAGGAGTGCTTTTTCCATCTCTTTGGAACCTGGAACGTCCATTGCGTAGCAGGAAAATTAAAACCAGGATACCCACTACAAGGAGTTTAACCAGTGGAAGCTTTCTAAAAACGCTTTCCAATATGGAGTGTATAAATGATGGAATAACTCCGAAGATCGTCTGAAAGGTGCTTAATAGCCCAGAACCTATGCTCTTAAATAGGTGTACTATCCCACTTGTATCAGACATGTTAAAGACACAATGTACCATTTCCCCGAAATGGAGCGGGAAGTTAGTTCGGACTAGAGTCTGTATCTCAGCCGAAGACCTTGCAACCTGGAGATCAAAAGTCTCTCAGGCTGAGGTTAAGGCCACATCCTTCTGTAAAAGTATGGCTTTCTGTCTGCTCAGAGAATCAAACCGCATAAGGGAAACATTCAATGAAGGCCATAGCGGCACCACCCTGACTGTGTGGGTTGGTGGAAACAATACTTGCATACAACAAGTAACCCTGGAAACTTACTGTGACCAGATATGCGATGCCTGGCAGCATCCCACAACAACCTTGATCATTCAACATCAAATAATTACCATTCGAGAGCAATTTGAACACCGGATGAATCATGGCAGCTGGGGATCCTTTCAAGTGACATGATAGGTTTTCAACCAAAGCATTGCAAGCTCCGTGAAGCATAATATCCTGACAAATTAGAGACCCACTTAACGAAGTCTCACAGTCTGAACCGCTGAGAAAGACTTCAGTGTGCCCATTCCTGCATCTAAATCTGTAAGGTAAATCCCAAGATTCATGTATGTACTCCTTACCCAACGCTTCATACCTGCCTACTTGGTGATACTGTAGACAATATGGAAACTGGAATGTCAAGACTGGCAATGTAATATGGCCATGGATTAACCATTCTGTGGAGGGTGATTCAGCCACTGTGAAAGGTAATTGGTCCAATTTTTCAACGTGCAGTATTGTATACCTTGCATCTCTCTGTGCCATTGTTGTCTGTCTTTCTGTTAAATTATATGCAGAAAACAGAGATGTACTGTTGATCTACCGCCAGGGCACGTGACCACAGAGCAATGATTGTAGCGTCCAGCTCAATAATAGAATGGTTCACAATTGCGATTGTCCATGTTGAAGAATAGACAAATCCTGTTCTATTATATCTATTGCAGAAGACACAATACTGCCCAGTGAATAAATCCTGGATGTCAGTGTGGTTATGCCATTGTTGACCACTGCCAAAGCCTTTTCTAGGTTAACCCAATCAAGCTCATGCAATCTTTCTGCAGCTTCCTGTTGAGAGATTTTCCATACTTCATTAAAGATAGCATATAAGAAGCGTTTCTGACGTGGTTTCTGGGGACCAAACAAAAAATCCCTAAGATCCATGTCGTCTGAGAGTAAAGACAAGTGTTGCTTCACCTGGGACAGTGTTGAGGTTTTTAGCCACTCTAGGCACAGCTTCCCAATACTGTAAGATGTCACCACCCCTGAGTGTTCTCGTTCTACGTAGCGCTGATCAGGCCTATGGATACTAAACCTTTCGGTGGTACCCCTGAATCGTAACTGACACCTATTTGTGTTGCTAGGCCAAACCAACCATCCCTTCCAATTGGGGTCTGAGGAATTGTATGAACCATCATGTATAATGTAATCAAGCGTATCCTCACTATGTTGTGTATAGTTACGCCACCCCTCAAAGTGTGTGAGTGAGGGAATCTGAGGTGTGTTCAAGTCCTTAATCGTGGCTAGTCCATGACAGGAAGTCTGTTGCACTGTGTTGTTCAGGACAATTATCTGCTATGATATGAGACATGCTCTAAATAATGCCTCAGTTCCCTGAACTTGCCAATCTCTAGTCCCCCAGACTGTTTATATGTCTATGGTGTTCTTCCAAAAGTCAAAACCCTATAAAGACAGCTGGGAAATAAAAGAAGCAGAGTATATCTGTTTCGTGTTGGTGAGCATTTTTTTCTTTAGTGGTGTAGGTCCAACCTTATAATAAGATGTCGGGTCTGAAGTGTTAAACCCAGAAAAATAAGCAAACTTCTGTGCAAACGTTTGTGAACTACCTTTTGGTGGTGTTGGGCAATGTTCCCATTGATGATAAGTGAAATCATTACGTGGGACACTTGCTTTGTGCAAGAAATGATGACCATTAGTGTTGGTAACAATACATGGTATCAAAATCAGATGTATCATCATACAATTCATTACAAGAGAATGCAGCAGATTGTTCTAAATCAGACAGCATAGAATTTACAGTTTCAAAATCCCAATCCTCAGAAAAAGTACTGGAGGTGCTGATATCATTCAAAGAAATTTTAAACAAATGTGGTATTTTCGAAAGTTCAGTAGGACCAAATACATCATATGAAACCCTATCCCAAACTATTCCTTCAGGAACAGGAACTGCTGTAATGTTCACAAAGGACAGGTCTCTTTGTTCATGATGAGATGATGCATGTGGTTTCAGGACCAAGTTCACATGTGGTACTGCGGAGCGTTCTGGGAGATAGTGTCCATTCAGGAACAGGCAAAAGACAGTCACTACACCTATCCAAAGGGCTAGGAAAAGTAGACCAAGTGCAATCCAGAGCTGTAGCCAGGGAGAAACAAAGTAAGTCTTTTTTAGCCAAAGGTAGATATGATATATTCTTTCTTTGCGAGAAACAGAAGCTGGCGGTGACTCAGGTAGACTCGGATCCATAGAAAAGGTATCAAAATCGATGAAGTAGCAAGACGCTGTTCGATCTATCTTTGGTAGCTCAGCAGGTTTTGTAGAACTGGCAGGTGACTCATTTCGAGACATATTCACATAGATGTCGGTATTAGGCCGAATTGAGATCTGTGTTTCATTTATATTTTGATGCTGTTCAATTCAAAAGGCACGAGTTCCATTCCATTGTTGGTAACTCCATTACTTCGTATCATAGAATTTTCAAACGTTATTAGTCTTTCTGTCTAAACTTCCTGTATGGTAGCGAGAAGAAATCGACGACTACCCTGGAGCCCATGCAGCCTGCTATTCAGCATCGGCCACATAGTGTGGTTTGATCAGATCAATGGAGACTAATCTCTTTTCTTTCTTTCCGGCAAGATACGGAAGAAGTACTGTTCTTGTTCCTTCGACAGCCAGGACAGGTACAGGCGCTCTGTAAGATGGCCCAAATTATTTTTTGTCCGCGATCTTTTCTTTGACCAGGTCCCCAATCTTCGGGACCCAGGCAGGTCTTGCCGAACAGCTTTCACTTCCCCAGTGGCGGTACGTTTTACTTGGACGTTGCTTTGTAATACCCGGAATTCACTGAGTTCCTGTAAAGCAGTCAAACAATCATTAATGTCAAATGCTTTTCCATCCGCCTCTGTGCTGCCACAATCGAGGTTGGGTACCCACATTCTCGTCCCAAATAGGACCTCATATGGAGTACGGCTTCCCAGGGAACTTCTTGGCATGTTATTAAGTGTCCTATGGAACCCATATAGGTGATTGACCCTAATGCCACCCGAACCTAATAACCTCGCTGTTAAGGTTTGCTTTAAATCCCGGTTTTTCCTCTCCACAATCGAATTTCCCTGGGGATGATACAGAGAGGAGTACCGCAAGACCACACCAAAACTTCCCATAGCTTCTTTGTAAGTCCAAGAGCTAAACGCAGGGCCACCGTCAGAATGTAATGTGCCAATTGCGTTTGTCCCTATGAAGACTTGCAAATCCTTTATAACAATTCGGGCATCAGCAGAGCACTGGGGCCAAACCTACAGGAATCTAGAGCATGAATCCACTGCCACCAAGATGTACTTGTAAGCCCCGTCAGATTGTAAGGGGCCGCAGTGGTCCAAATAGACACATGAGAGAGGTCTGTCTGATATCAGTATTGGTGTCTGTGGCGGACGTGCTACGGTACGACCCTTCATCTGCTGACAGATGCTACACTTAAGGACAAAGCTCTTGATCTGCTTGGTAAGACCTGGCCACCAATAACGTTGTTTTAGTAGTGAAACTGTTGCAGTAATACCTGCGTGTGCTGAACCCAGACCCTAATGTGCAGCTAGAATTAAACCTAATCTGTGATCCATGTTTGGTATTACTCTATCCCCCACTCCTGGAATTTGAGCATACGGAATATTTTGCGCATCTAACTTGTAGGAGAACTTTAGTGGAAAGCCCTTTGGCAAGGCTGAGCTGTTATTACGCGTAGCGCTGACAGCTACCATTATCTGTCCTTCTATCCTTGTGCTAAAACGAGTGATTGCAGCAATGGCAGCAGTTCTCACTGTCGCCTTGGCGGCTTCATCAGCCAATTAATTCCCTTCAGCGTGCACGCCAACACACTGATTGCTCAGCGTATGAATCAGTGAGCCCGTGGAAAGCCTTTACTCAGCTCTGCCACTTGTTCCCAAAGCAACATGTGTTTTATTGTGCAACTTTTAGAATCTCTAAACCATTCTGGCCCCAATAGTGAAGATATTCATTGTAGGACTGGACACAGTAAAATGAACTGCACACAATTAGTGTGGGGAATTCCCATTCCGTATTTTTCAGTGCCTGTATTAGGGCTTTTATTTCTGCCAGTTGTGCAGTGCAATCTCCTAGAGACTGCATCTGAGTATTGCTAGGACGGAACTTACCGTCCCTCATACGTCCCTTTACAATCGCACATGCGGCCCTGTATTGCTGTTTACTTCCTACGGCAGGCTGTGCAGAACCGTCAGTGTAAATAATGTATTCATACTGATCTAGAGGCATTATTTAATTCAGGAGAGGATATTCTTGTTTGTACTGCAGAAATGCTTGTGTTTTTAATGTAGAATCAAGTATGTAGTCTACATCTGTTACAGTGAGAGAATTAGCCCATTGTATCCATCGTGGATGTAATGCTTTTGCGTTTGGAACGCTTGCTTTTGTAACAGCCTCTAAGGTTGGTACTGGAGTCACGACAATTATGCGTTTCCCCTGAGCTAGTGCTCTTTCTTTCACTACAGCAATCTGTACTGCTGTCAGTATTTTTTCAGTTGATGCAAAATGCATTTCAGCGTTTGTGTACAAATGGGATTTGTATGCAAGAATATAGCTGCTTACAACGCATGTGATTAGATCGCATGCCATTACAACGCGATCGTTACAACGGCTGCGTTGTTAGTACGCAATACCATTACATCGCAAGTCATTACAACGACTTGCTGTAGGGGGCGCGCTGGACTTAGGAATAGTATTATTTACTATTCCTACTCCAGTTTGCGCAACAGCAGGGAAGGTGTTGGATTTTAAATCCAATACCAGTGCGCCCCCTACAGCAAGTCATTGTAATGACTTGCGATGTAATGGTATTGCGTACTAAAAACGCGGTCGTTGTAACGACCGCGTTGTAATGGCATGCGCTGTTTCCCGTATGCAATGGGTACAGTTTCACCTTCATTGAAGGTGAGGTACGTGTACCCGGATTGACCCGCGATTAGTGTTTACAAGTGTGTGTAAGTGTTTGGAAGCTATCATGTCAGCTTGTAAGGAACAAAGAATTTCCGTGTGTTCCTGTGTACAATGTCGAACTGAAAAATCAGGTCTAATTAAGTCGTAGAAAGGTTTACTTTTTCTGCGTAGTCCAAAATGTATGTTCTGCCAAAATTTAGGAATCCTAAAATGAATTCTAAGTTTTTCAGGGTCTTTGGAGGTTGGAGCAGCGCACAGTTTTCTAAAAAATTAGCTGCTAGGCTTTACCCTTCACTTGAGAGCTCATATCCTAAAAATAGGACATTGAGGTGGGCAATTTTTGATTTTTTAAAGTAAAATTTGTAGCCCTCAGAGGCGAACCTCAGAATTGTGTTGTTTATCCTGGTTAAATGATCCAATAGTTCATCATCTGTGATATCTTGCTGAAAACAACCCAGAGCTATTCCTATACCCTGAGGCCAATCTACAGAATTGACGCTGAGAGCCTAGGACTGAAAATGCTGTCAAATATCTGCTTTCCATTTGAGATATCTAATGTTGTTTTGTATTTCTTCCGCACAATGTTATTCATTAATGCAGCACTGTGTGCATTTTGTCCTGAAAATGTTTTCTTGCGTGTGTTCAAATGCCTAGAACTAGACAGTATGAATTGTTGGGTTTCATTACGGGAAACAAAGGATTATTCATGGAAGAGGTGCAATGTTCAATAACACCTTGATATTCAAGTTGATCTAAGATCTCCCTGACTTGTTTTTTCGCGTCATGTTTTATCGGGTACTACTTCTGTGGTGTAGGAGTAGTTTTTACTGAGATTTCATGGTGGGGTGACTCAGCATCCCATCCTACATGATTGCAGTATAATGCAGGAGCTAGTGCTACCTCCCAATCCTGCGCGTATGAATGTTTTAGTGATTCTGGAACGAGGTCGGAGAATGCTGGTAATATTACGGCTTCTTCTTTTGGGCAATTCGTAATGAACTCAGGCAGCCAACCTTTTTCAGCCAAAAGGATATCGTATTCAAAAGTCAGGTTCTCCCAAAAAGAGACCCTTCACTTTCCTGGATATGTCTCCCTCCATTTGGAGTGTTATTTCATATAACTGATGCGGGACACTTACCCTAGTATCATGTGGTTCCACCGTGATATGCTTCATTCAACGCTGCTGTCACCAGATATTCCATCAGGTTCTGGTGAGCTATTGTTACTTCTATTGCGCTGTCTAGCATCATCAGAGCCCATTCCCGGTTCAGAAGTTGAGTCCTCAGTAGCCTGGGCATTTCTTATTATAAGGCCAGCTTCCTTCTTTTTTTTAAATTGAGGTTTTGATTTTGGTTTATCTTCTTGTTTGATAATGTAGTCTGAAGTGCGATGTATGTCTCTTGGCTTGACTCACTCTTCTGATCTGCATTCTGACCGTCCTTCCCTCTCAGAGTTTTTTGATGAACCCTGAAAGGAAAGAGAGGAAGTTGTATCAGTATCCTAATTCCTGTCAGTTTCTTAATATTGTCATGGTTTCTAAGGTTATATTTCCTGTCAGAGGGTTCCGGTTGAGGAAACCCACCCAGTGATTGTGATGTATTCTGCTTATTTTTTGATTGTTTATTTTCCCATTTCTTTTTAGAAGAATTGGGTGCTTGCTTGGAGTTATCTTTTTCAGGATTACCCATTAATTGTGTAGTTTCACAGGTCTAGCTCCCAAATTATCACTTCCCAGCAAAGCATAGGTCTCTTCGATAATTTTAGGTAACTCCCGCTCCTGTTGTGCAGGAGTGCATTCCCTCAGGCATTGGCATATCGCCACCACTGCTGCCTCCCCTTATATGTTGGCTAACATAATTGTGGATACCTGGGAAAAATTGCCAATCAATTTCATCCCCAAGTCTAGGGCAGGTTCTGCCCCGTACTCGTTCTGTATTTGTTTTAATATTTCTGGTATGACTGCTATTGAGGGAGTACCAGGAGTCCTGGTATAGACGGCAGCGAAGACTGTACCCCAAGTGGTACAATCCTCTATTGGGGGAGATATCTCCATTGGGAAGTGAATTGTCAGTATTCTGAGTTTTTCTTGCGGGCCTGTGTGTGGAAACACTGCCTCAAGCTGTGCTATTTTCTATGCTATCCAGAATGGCATTTGCTCACATTTAGTAGGCATTCTTCCCATTCCCGTTCAGCATTTGTGGGGTGAGTTTAGTTGTTGTCCTTTGCAGTTGACCTGCTGGAATGACCCTTGTGGGTTGAAGTGTAAGTGTTCTTATCACAAACTGTGTAAGATTTCTGCAAAGTTTTATTATTTCATTGTGAAGTGGACATAAGTCTGCTGCTGGTAATGTATCTATCTCTGGATGCGGTGTGTAAGCAGCTAGAACTGCCCAAGTCTCCATCTCTGTTAAGCGGACTGAGCCTCACTTTTTCTGTGGTATGTGGGAGGGTGCCTTTAACCAATTTATATGCTCTTGGTAAGTGAGCGGGACTTCTATGTCCTCGTATGGAGAGTATTCATCTGGTATTTCATCCGGAGTGTATGAATGAAATGTATGTGTGCGTGCATCTGCAGGTGGGAATTTGACCCAAGAATAGAACACCTCTGTTCTATATGCCTCATGTGCCTCAATCAAGATGGTAAATGTCACACCTAATGCTGGGACTCCAAAATCTGCTAACTTTAAAGTAAGTGTATTTCTGCAATTTTCTGAAATTTTTATAGCACCTTCCTGTTCTCCTTCCTCTGCTGCATTTGCATTTAATGCAGCCGCTGCTGCAGCTTTATCCTGGACAGACATTTCGAAAGGAATTTCAAGGAAATAGACATAAGGTTTATACACAATGTAGGGAACTATAATCCTTCAAGCTTGAACAAACCTACAGCTAATGCATAGGATATTCCTACTCAGCTGTGGCTGATTTTTCCCTTCCCACTCCAGACGTCTCTGGATAAATGTGAGTAGGGGTCTCTGAGAAAGCACGACTGAACTACTCAGATTTGACCGTTAAATAAGAACCAAAACAAAGTTGGCAACGCCATGTCGTGTAGTTCCTACAAACCTATATAGGATCTGCGCATTTAGACAACATAAACTAAGGGATTGGTGTCCGGACTGATTCCAGACACCCCCTAAGGATATGTTAGTCTGTAGACCAGCTAGCTCACAGTGCCACTATAAGCCCCACAACCTTACCAAGGAGCGAATAGTTTCTGACAACTATCGAACGTGACAACCCTGAGCCCTCAGGGATCGTGGAATCAGTACAGTACTTTTTGCTCAGTCACTCGTGTTCACTTTGTCTCAGGGAGATACACAGAATAAGCGGTGGGGGCATTTCCAATAAGCATTTATTGAACCAGCGCCATTCTAGTATAAAATACGTGTGCTGCAACAACCATTAGACAGAAACAGATATATTCTATCATAAGACCAATAGAATAAATAAAAGGTAGAATTCTACCATGGTGCTAAAACAGTGAATGTATGCAGGCATATAGATACATGGCAGTAATCATTTGTACTCCTAAGATGCAAACCCCAACTAAATGTACATAAATGTACCTAGCATGTTTGTAGGTGTATAGCCAAGAATCCCCCTAGGAAAGAGCCAAACCCATTACCTGAATAACCAAAACTAAATGTGGCAAGGCTCTATGCGCAAAATAGTTCACAGTAATCCCACAGTCAAATGCAGAAATATCAAATTGTGTGCTCCAAGGAAGAGGGCAGCCACTCATACCCCCAAAGCTGGACCAGAAAAATCCGGTCCTACAACAAAAAACAAATTATCCTGAGCACTACTCAGTATGTATTATGAAATCAAAGTCCAGTCCGTCTTCTTGCAACTCCGATGTTTATTCCTGAGATATTCCCATCACGGATCACTATTCATCCTTCCTTTACATGTACAATATTCTCCAGGTAGAGAAATAGCCAACACGTGTTTCGTCAGATCTGATGCGTCCGCATCTCTGACTTCATCAGGGCTTATACAATATCTCTCTAATCCAGACATCCACTGCTTGACATAGACTTCTATACAGTCACTAGTCTTCTATAGTCCTCCATCCAGGATATTCAACAATCACAATACGATTTCTCTAACCCGAGTGGCAGAGAGTACTCCTCACTCGTCTTAACGGCGTTTAGCTCCATTACCTGATGGGAAAGCGAAGGACCCCGTCTTGGTCTCGAGTTGGACACCCCCCAAGGGATGTCAGACCACTGCGTGCTGGAGTGTCTGCGTGCAAGGACTTCAGTGTCTCGCGTCAGCATGGAAGCTTCTCCTCTGGTTTGCCCAGCAAAGATGTGGTACTTATATACCCGAAAGGTACCCTCAGGGGTTCTACCTAGATGTGTCATGGTACTGTGGGCCTGTCAGCCAAGGATGACGATAGTGGTGACTTTTGTACAGACTTATTATGCAGAATATGGTAATCCTGCTGTGATACTAAGAATCCTCATGCATAATAAATGAGGCTAGTTTTCGAAGAAAACCACACAACATTTATTCGGCACCTAACTAGGTAAAAGTTCAGCACCAGATCCGTTACGTAGAGCAAGGTAGGACAGATGTAGGTAAAAGGTCATGCAACTACCTAGGCCTATATTGGGATACATTGGGGTTCATAACAACCCTCCAACAGACATATCCACTCATACACCCATACAGCCATTCACACACTGAGTCAATCACCTATAGAGCTACTCACATACCTACTCACTCACCCATACAGTCAATCACACAGCCACTTACTCACCCATACAGTTACAAACACACCCACTTACTTACTCATACAGATACTAAAACATACTCGCTCACCTATACAGTTACTGACACAAGCACACACTCACCCATACAGCCACTCTCACATTCACTCACTCATCCATACAGTCACTCATACACAATCACTCACCCTTACTGCCTTTCACATACCCATTTACCCACCCATAAACTACTGACACATCCACTCACCCATGTTAGAATAGAAATGTTTCCGCTCGTATATTATCGTATGTAAGTTAGCATTCGTGGCACCATTTTCTGTTTAGATGCCATTTTGAATCATGATCGAAACTAATCTTTTACTATTTCTGAGAAAAGGCCTCTCCTAGGTTTCGTTTTTTCCAAGGTTGTGTTTTAATTCACTAATGAATAGACTGTTCTTATTAGCGCATACCTTTCCCACCAGATAGAGGTCTTCTCCCACTTGTCTAGTGGTGGGCACGGACTGAATGACCTTGAGTAGTAGATAATGTGTGCCCGGCATCTGAATCAAAACTTATCCTCTGTATTTCACTGTTTAGCTGCTTCTGCCTGGAAAATTCCACCATGGGCGTGCCTTCATTGGTCTCGAAATGTACATAATGTCTCTTTATGCTTGCTGATGTCAGTCCCTCTGCAGCACTCCTAGCGACTGGGCAGACTGGGCTCCACTCTGAGTGTACCTGAATAAACAGATATTGGTTTGTATTCTCTACTGTCTGACAGACTCTTCATTTGTTACGGAAGGCTGATAGGTGGTCATTAGTGACCCGAGTGACCCGAATCGGGCTACTTCCTTCAGTTGGCGCCCGAACAGGGACTCCTTCGGGTGAGTGACCCATCCCCTTTCCGCGGACGGAGGGCAGGTCGAGGCCATCGCCGGGTCGGACTGACGGTTCAGGGATCCCTGCACGAGGATTATCGATTGCTCGCAGCTGCCCCTTCTGTCCTGCCGGACGGTGCCTCGCCCATCGGTTATCCCGACTGGAGTCCTGAACGGTGAAACCCTTGTGTGAGAAGTTGGCCTGGCATATGCTGTCCACTAGTTATAGTGGGCACCTTGCACCAGTCCAAACGACCCTTATTGATGATAGGTGTAAAGACAACCTTTATTGAAAGCTATCCTAGTGGTAGCTATGGAGAGCAGCCTTCAGGCTAAGTCTTGAAGGAGTGTAAAGCAGCTTGGTTTACCAGATTATAACCTCTTGAATGACCAAATGAAAGGAGAACCACACCAGGTATATATAAAATATATGTATTTATTTCTAAACACTCACTACTAATCTCTTTATGAGATTAGAGTCCAAGATACACAATATCACAGTATTAAAACGACAGTAAATAGCACAATATAAAATGGGCCCCAGGGGGTGACCAAACCATATATTAAGAAAGTGGTATAAGAACCACGACTTGACTAGACACAGTGCCTAGAGCACGTAGAATCGCTGGGACCCCAAGGAACCACCCAAGGTAGTGACACAGGGGACCCACGGGGGACGTGTGCAGTGTGAGAACACAGCCGCGAGCGCCGTAGGTTTCTATGAGGAAAGTCGCGGTTGGAATTTTAAAGCAAAAAGACACTTAGGAGAGGACTTTGAGCAAACCCCTTTAGACTTAAGGGGTTCTAGGGCCAACACCCACGGAAGCACCGTAGTACTTGAGTTACCTCACCCAGGGAAGCCGGGTGCATAGGTGTCAAAGGGTGTCGGGAATCGTCGTTTATTTCAATGGCGATCTGCTGCAAAGTGCTGCTGCCGTGAAGGAGAAAAGTGTCCGGTGTGATCCAAGCCTGGATCGAAGATGTGAAGAACCTGAAAGCAGAGGGGACAGAGTCTGGGTCGCTAGCCAGTGACCAGGAGCGGAGCAATCGAATGCCCACCGATGTTGGATGCTTCAGGTGCGAAGAGGTGAAGCTTGACTCTGCAGCAACGGGGTCCCGGACACGTCAAGGACAGCCAGGAGCTGGATTCGAGCTGTCCCATAAAGGATGTCGAGTGCTGGGGTGTCGGTGCTTGGATTGACCACAACAAGCCTTGGCAACAGCAACCCACACAGGAAGAGAAAAGATGCTTCTGTGCGGACCAGCAAGATCCGGGGGACTCGCCAAGTGATGGAGAGTCAGGGCACGTCTGGAGCAACCTAGGAAGCCCAATCAAAGTTAGAGTTGCCTTCTTGGGGACCCACAGGTCAACGGACCAAGGATCGCAAAGGGACCTCGAGAGGAATCACAAAATGGCCACCCACGGAACACTCGTTGAGTGTAGGCCTGCAATCTTCAGTGTGATTACTGCTCGGGGTCAGGGCTACAAGTAACCCAAAGCTCAGCCTCAGAGGTCGCCGAAAAGCTGATGCTTCTGCAAATGGATGCGGTGCCCAGGGGTTCGGGTTGCACAGTCACCACAAGGGATACGGGCCTCAGACTTGCTGTGGGTACAGATCGACCTGTAAGACCTCGGAAAACCCACCTCCAGTGTGGCAATATTCTTCAGAGTCCGTCGGAGCTTCGGAGATGTCAACCGGTCAGTTGCGTTAAAGGTGCCTGCCTTGCAGGGGAGTAACTCGTTTACTCCAAGGGAGATTCTTCAGTCATCCAGCGTAGTGTAGATCGTCGAAGTACTTGGTTTCTGTGGCAGAGTTTAGTTCAGGTGTAATCTAAAGTCCTGTAGTCAGGGGTGCCTACTTTATACCCAAGGAAGGGGTGGGACAAACTCTGGGGACCCACCTATGGGAGGGTCAGGAAAGAGGGGTGGCTACACCCATTTCCTTTGTCCAGTTTCGCGCCAGAGCAGGGGCTGGTAGCCCCTGCAACCGGTGTGAGCTGGTCTATGCACAGGGACACCAAATGTGCCCCCAGTGCAGACTTCAAAGCACTCTTGGAGTGCACCCACCCAGCCCCAATACACTAAAGCCTGTCTGGGAGGTGGTCGCACCTCCCTGTGACAGGAAACCTATTGTCCAGGCCTCCCCTGCCGGAGTTTCATCCAGCAGCAGGAGGGCAGACTTGTGTCTGTGGCTGCAGCATCCATTTTGTGATGCCAGGGTTCTGTTAAGCTGGTACCGGGTGTACCGGTGGTGCCACGTTTCTCCCTCTAGTAGGGTGGAATCATATCAGTTACTGGGGTGGAGGTATGATTCCAAGGTGTTTGACACCAAACACGACATGTTTCCATGCAGCCATTCTCAAGTTAGCTTTTACCGCGAGGTTATAATGCACTTAAGAGTATATGGTCTGGCTGCATCACAAACAACCCCGGAATTAAGATTCTGAAAGCTGCAGAGGGGCTCTGCTCATGCATGAGCACCCTCTCACATGAAACCCAGCACCCTGCCTTCAGGATTGTTAAGGCCTGCCATAGGGGTGACTGATAGGTTTACATGTGCAGTGATATGGAGAGATATAGGGAACCTATATCTCAGTAAGGGGTGGATACACCACCTTACACAGGCTGCTGCAGCAGACCTGTTGTGTCATTTTAAAAGGCTTACCAGGGGTGGCACAATACATGCTGCAGCCCCTGGTAGGCCTCTGGGGTACCTATGCCCTGGGTACATAGTATACCATATACTAAGGACTCACAAGGGTACCCCATAATCCAATCTGGAGTGTACCTAAAGTACATACAGTCAATTTAGAGTAGAAAGCAGATAGACTGGGGTCCTGATTAGCAGGGCCTCAGTCTGGCTAAGTCGAAAAACAGTGAAACATCAGCAAAAAGTGGGGGTAACTATAAGAAGCAGATCCTACTCTCCTACACCTTGGATCTGACGATTTGGTCTGAAGATTTGGCAGTGGAGAATTGGTTCGTTTGTGCTACTCATATCAGGTGAGTTTGTTTTGGTTCTTTGTGGCTATGGTACCATTGGGGTTTGAGTTTGGTACGGTCTGAGGACCATTTTTGATAAAAGCATTTCCAATTGCTTTGCCAGGCATAAATAACGAACTTGTTTTCTTTTTGAAATGCCTGGAATCAGTAAGTTTTTCTCTTTGTGTTGCCGTTGTTGTTCTGCAGATGCTCGATTAGAAGAAGCCCAGCCAACGCCTCCAGAAGGCACTCCTAATTTTGATATGTATGTGAAGCATGGTCTTGGCCCTATTATGTTTAGTACACTATGGCACAAATATACAAGGGAAAATGCCGAGTTACAGTGGCCGTTGACGGACACTTTTGATGAAAAAAAGATTGGGTTTCTACAGGAACAGTTATTCAAAAGACAAAGTAGGCAGTCTATGTTTGATTCCCTCAGAATGTGGCAGAAAGCAGCTAGGCAGAGACGATTGAAGATGGAAAAGGATGCACGGAAAGGGAAGTTGCAAACATTGACTCAGAAAGCTGTGGCATAAGATAGGGAAAAGCAGGAGACAGGAGTTGAATGTGAGGATAGGAGGTTTCGATTACAGATTGATAAATCTTATTTGGCCCAAGAGGAAAATGATACTTTTGTGGAGCAATTGTTAGACTCTCGACCCCGCCCCCATATGCCCCTCAAAGGATATATCCTGTTGTTCCTTCGCTACCTCAGCAGCCATTTACAACTGCTCCAATTGTTCCTGTGTCTACTGCTGTCATTTCGACGGCTTTGGGTACGGTACTGTCACCAACCTGGTGACTGCAGCACATCGGCCAGCCCGTTCTTCCTTGCCTGGCCCGGAAGTCAGGCAAAAGGGAGGGGTCACGTCGACATGTCCGACCCGGAACAAAAGGAAGACGACGGGTCCCAGCAGACGAGGAGAGAGGAAGAGGAAGAAGGAGGCCAGCGACGGAGAAACTGAAGACGTTACCCGGGAAGGAGCCTTTGGTATCGCTTTGTTCGCCCTAAGTTGGCAGGGTATGCCCAGACGTGGGTCCCTTGCTCACTTTGCCACTGGATTCAAGCTAGCCTGGCTGATGACGGCTGAATGGCCAGAAACCGGTCCCAGGATGCTTGTTTCCGGTCCAGGGAAGACATGGCTTGGCAGTTCGGGCTGCACTGTTCCCATGAGGCACAGGGTCAGACTGATTTGCATATGGCCATGTCTGAACTGGGGTGGTGGAGTGAGCTAAAGAATGATGATGGATTAAACCCAGATCAGTTGACTGGGGGTGAGTGTTTGATTAGCTCAAACGCTCCGTCCATCATCCCCTTTGGTATCGTCGGAACAAAAGGAAGACGACGGGTCCCAGCAGACGAGGAGAGAGGAAGAGGAAGAAGGAAGCCAGCGACGAAGGGCAGTAGAGCGCCGAATGGACGGAGAAACTGAAGACGTTACCCGGGAAGGAGCGTGTGGAGAAACGGCACAGCGGGAGCCCGATCCGTCCAAGGATGAGCAGGAAGCACACGCCGAGAAGGAGTCTCCTCCCCGCCGGTCGACAACAGACTCCCGCCGCGTCCCAGGAGGGGCGACACCGTCAGGTGCGTGCCCATTTCTTTCCTAAGAGCCCAAACAACTAACAGCCTAAGAAAGGAGTACGGAAGGGAGGAAAATAGAGGGGGGAGTAGGAAATGGAAAAGAAACAAAAGGCGAATTCACAGAGAGAAAGGAAAGACAAATAAAAGGAGGAAGATCAGAGTAAAGAAATTAAAACAATTTAAGAGAAGGGAGAGGATTTTTATTAACACCTTTTTGTAGAAAGAAAAGGACATAAGGGCACCAAGCAGCTTAGTAGCTGTTCTGAGACTACCCAATTCTTTTTTTTTTGTTGCTAATTTACTTTGCTAACGTGCACCCTCCCCAAGTAGCAGCCCAATTCACTATCACTAACCATCATTGTTGTAAAACAAGGGCAGACACTTACCTGCTTCTTTGTTTCTAGCGAGGGTGCTGACAGATAGGAACTCCGAAAAAGAAGAAGATGCTTTGAGTAACAAGAATGAAACTCCCTTCATTTGACAATAAGATAATTGTACATCTCTGAATTAAAAGAGTGATAAAGATCCTTGTATCTATCCTGAGTAGTCCTTAAGTGTCAAATTTCTGCTGTCGTTCACAGGTACCCTCTGCTCCCTCTTTGTCTTCGCCATCTGTGGCAACTGTAACTGTTAGTACACCTGCTGTCTCGACTTCTATCTCTTCTCTCTCGCTTCCGGCGCAACTGCCAGCGACAATTGTACCTGTTACTTCTATTGCTTCTCCTTCTATGGGTCTTCAACCCCTTACATCTTCGAGTGTTGAGACACAAGCACACGGATTTGAAGATAGAGATTGGATGAAATTTAAGGAGCAAATGGGCCCATTAGTGTGATCTGGGGTGGGAGAAGAAGAGAAGAGGACAGTAGCGGACCAGGCTATGCAGTGGGGTCGCAATCCTATTTATAATGTGGAGGATGTTTGGGCAGTTATGCAAGATTTTGAGCCCTTTATACAGCAGCATGCTCTTAAACATATGTCTGCTACGTTGATTAGTCTTTGGCAGCAACATTTTGGGAATGATGCACCGCAAATTTTATTTGATATTAGAGATCGTTTGTATGTTAGTGGTTTGGAGCCCGGTCAGGTGTTCAGGAATGTTACGACATTACTTGCTTATAGGGTTGGTTGCATGAGAAGAGTCCTACCCCGGTATCTCAGTTTCCGATGCGTGAGGTTCATCCTATATATCAACCAGAAATACCAGAGTTAACAGATCAGCTTGGTAATGTTACTAGGACAGGAGTAGCGGCCCATTTTCAAGAACAGTGGGTTTATACTCCGTGGAAAAGGAGTGAGGTTTTATACCTTAAGACTCATTTGCCTGATCCTAGGAAAAACCCTACTGCTTATTATAAAGAACTGTCAGAAGCTGCCTCCTCTACTGTAATGACCCTTGCTGATATTGAAATGTTTTTTGGTCTTCTTGTTCTGGTTGACATTTGGAGACAGGTTCATACCCAGGATCATGTGGCGGAGTTGGGGGGCAACTGGGAGGCGGTTAAGGGATGGGATCAGGAACGAAAACCAGGTGATAAGCCCAGAGCTGAGATACTTGCTTTACCCGGTCGTATTATTACATATATGCATTCTCTTATTCCGCCGAAGAAAGTAAGTTGGGACAAGTTGACGGCTTGTCGACAGAAAAAGGATGAAAGTGGGTCTGATTTCTTTACTCGGTTTAAAGATACCTTTTTTGGATTATAGTGGCCAGGTTATGTCTATTGAGGGAGGAGTTCGGTAGTTTGTTGAGAGGTTGGTTTCTAATTTGCTTCCTGAACTTGCGACTCGTTTGCAGGCATCTTAGAGCACTTGGTCTACCTCTTCCCCTTCTGTTATATTGAATATGGCTCAATACTATGAACATCGTGATTAAGAGGAGAAAGAGAAGACCGAGAAAAAACATAAGGATTTGAAGACGAAAGTGCTGTTGCATCAAGCGTTTAGAGGGAATAGTAGCGGACATGGTGGTCTCATCAGGCAACTTCCACGCACTAGTAGACAGCCGGCTATGACACCTTTGGGGTCGAATCAGTGTGCATATTGTAAGGAGGAGGGTCATTGGCGTAGCGAGTGCCCTGTGCTTTGCAGAAGGTGGCTGTTCCTAGAGGGCGAGGTCCTCGTGGACGAGGTCGTGGTAATGATAGGACTCAGAATACTGTGGCCTCACAGGGTCATTCTGATGCCAATTACTTTGATGACCCTCGCTATGGACAGTATTATCATGATGATTATGATGTGGATGAGGCAACAGGGATGTCTTATAGCTAGGATAGCCAGGGAAAGAGTGAGGGACTGTGTTAGAAATGGGATTTCTGGTTGGCTAAGGCTTGCGCCAAAGCCAGGCAGAAACCACCACTCTAGTAAGGGCAAGGGAGTTACACGCCGAAGATAACCCCTGCTCACCCCCTTGGTAGCTTGGCACGAGCAGTCAGGCTTATCCCGGAGGCAATGTGTAAAGCGTTTGCGCAACACACACACACAGCAGCAACCCACTAGGCACACCACAAAAGGAACTCCACAAAAGGTTATATCAAAAATAGCCTTTGTATTACCATAAACACATTAGAATAGTAATCACACAATATACACTGTGCCAACTGGCACTAGGCAGTATTTAAAGGGGATTATATACACCTGACAGGGCCAATTGGGCCACTGTCAGAACCATCACTTAGTAAAGATCGTAAATGTAGAACATATAACAAACGTAGAACACAACCAGTAATTAATGGCACACACTGTACTCAGCATTATCCTGCAACATAAATCATGTTATGCAATCCGCATCACATTAGGGGTGAAATACATTCTGCGCCAACCTCATAAGCATAAACACATTATGCCATAACCTCATAAGCCTAACCGCATTAGACCATAACCTCACCAGCATAAACACATTATGCCATAACCTCCTAAGCATAACTCACATTAGGGGCATAACTCACATTAGAGGATAACCTCACAAGCATAAACTACAGTATGCAAATAACCTCATACATAAACCACATTAGAGGCATAAATCACGGTGCATAAATCACAGTACATGAATCACATTTCCTGCGCACCACATAAATCACATTAGGGCCTGGCGCCCTAACAACCTAACAGTCCCCCTGGCCAACTGGCCTTCTCAGAGGGCTCAAATGCCCTATGTCCCAAATGTCAGGGCAGCTGCCAATGCAGCAGAATCCACGTGCGCAATTGCACTGGGGCAGAGGGGTGTATCTCACTCCTATCTCAGTCAAAAATGCCCCCAAAGAAATGTGAGCCTAAACGTTGAGGCTGCCGCTAATTGCCGTGCAGCTGTGATGAGGAAAATTAGGCACTGGCACCGACTGTGCCCTGAGAGCCCGACTGGGACTCTCCAACCAAATATGCCAAACGTGCAGCTGCCCGCGCTGGTGCGGCGCAGCTGGGAAGACGTAAATGGGCCCTGGCACGACTGTGCCCTCGGGGCCCCACTGGGGCTCTCTGAATCAAACACTGCCCCCATCGGTGCAGTTGCCCACTGTCAAGCGGGGCAACTGTGAGAACATAGCCATGCAGGAGAAGCACGGGCCCCCCTGGGCCCTCTAGACCCCCGCGGGGGCCGTAACAACAATGTGGCCACGGAGGGCGGGCATCGACAATATGCCCCGACGCGCCCCCCCTCCCATCAGGGACGCGGAGAAATAATCGCCCCCCCAATTTTGGAGTTGCCCACTGTCTAGCGGGGCAACTGCGTAAAGAACCAAGAAGGAGGAAGGCACGGGCACCACTGGCCCTCTGGACCCCCAATGGGGCCCTAAAACAACTATGGCAAAACGTTGCAGCTGCCCGCGCTGGTGCGGTGCAGCTGTGAGCAAAAAAGGCACTCGGGGAGCAACTGCGGGGGCAGGCACCGATAGCATGCCTTGACACACACCCCCTCCCCACCAGCTCCACTCACCGGACTTCTCGTTGCTGCTCTCTCGTCCTTCTTCTGGGAGCCGGCGAGGCTCCAACTTCCCTCTGGCTGCACTGGGAACCTCTTCGGGAACTCCTCACTGCAGGGTAGGCTCCCGCGGGACACATCCTGTCACCACACGCAGGGGAGCCCTGCCTCAAAACCTTCCTTCACTTCCTGCTTTCTCCGGACGGCATCTGAGCCCCACCCACAGTCAGGCGTAGCAGCAGCCTGACTTCCGGTTTGCTGCTCGTCTTGGCGGCAGCATTCTTACACTCGGCAAAGTGCGGGGTGAGCTCCCGCAATTGAAATAACAGCATAAGCGGGGTGGACACCCGCAATTGGAATAACATGAGAGCGGGGTGGGCACCCGCTCTCCAAAATAAAATCGTCAATGCGGGGTGGGCACCCGCGATTTCCAGCATCACGGGGGAATCCCTCACGTCGGGATTCCCTCTAAAAGGACGGCCAGCACCGCGCTGCGAAGCCCACGCTCTTCCCAGCAGAAGACCAGCAGAGCGCTCTCAAGGCGCTTAAAGTCCCAAAGTCCTTAGGGATCAAGGGGCAATGCTGGGCCCAGGGAGGCAAGCACTCATGGCGGTTCCTCCTGGGCCCTAGCAGCAGCACGCCCCAGCAAGTACAGAACAGCACACTTTCATGGGGTCACAGCCCCTATATTTATACACCAAATCTCTTTGTCTGCAGGACAGGGCATGGGGGAACCAGATGCAACTGGTTCAGGGGGGATTTGGAGCACTTTGTTTTCCAAGCTCCTCTTCCCCTTTGTCAGGTGGGGGCTAGGTGATCAGGCACACCACAGGGGGCGGAGCCAGCATTGTGCAGGCTGGGCACAGTCCTATTCAGGGTCAGGGGATTACTCCTCCCACTACTCCCAAGGCAGATGTCCCATTCAGCCTAGCGCTGACTCACCCTGCCCCTCCTGGAGCCACACATCCCTCCCAGCCCCTGTCACTCACAAGCCAGACATGCAATTCACATCAGGCAGGCAGACACACAGCACACAAAAATGCCAACTTCTAAAAGTGGCATTTCTCAACTAGTCACTATAAATCTGCGCACATCATTGCGCAGCATTTATTCTTACATTTTCATACATACTAAACTCGACCACGCAGCTCCTCCCATCCCAGGAGTTATCACTGACACACTTTATCAGGGAATCCCCAATGCATTCCTATGGAAGGGCAGGCCAACCTTACCAAATGTACACAGAGAGCGCACGCACTTTACACTGGACCACAGTGCTAAAGTGCCCAGAGGCCTAAAACCACCAACACCATGTCAGAGAAAAAGGCAAAAAGTTCAGGGGTGACCCTGCACAAAAAAGTCCAACAGACCGGTTCTGATACCTGTAGATCAGCATGGTCCTTATGTCACTGCAGAGTTGCAAGGTTCGACTAAGGAATTTTTGGTGGATAGAGGTGCAACTAAGAGTTCTGTTTCTCGGCATATGGTTCCTGGGGCGGCTCTGTCTGGCCATAATAATGTTTCAGTAGGTTTTTCAGGTGTACCGGTAGTAAGCCCCATTTCACGACCTTTAGCATTGACTGTTGGTCCTTTTACTGTGGATTCCCCATTTTTGTTGACGTCCAATTGTGGTGAAAATTTGATGGGTTTGGATTTATCGAAAAAGTTGCATGCTACTATTTATTGCTCCCCAGTAGTTGTTTATATGACGATGGGTCCAAATGTGAGTACTAAACAGTGTGTCTCACCCTCGTCCTGTTGAATTTGCTGACGTACCATCCACTCTATGGGCAACAGGGATACAGATGTAGGACTACTGCATATACCACCAGTTTTGATTCAGGTCAAAGACATTGTTCTTTTGCCTCGCATTCCTCAGTATAAGATACCTCAGGCGAGAGAATGAACCCTTCTACAGATTATTTAGGATTTGATACAAAAAGGAGTGGCTGAGGAGATGTCTGCTAATATTTGTAATAGTCCCATTCTTCCGATTCTTAAACGGACACCCTCAGGTTCTCCTGATGATCATGAGGATGTTTACCGTTTTGTGATTGATTTGTGTGAGGTTAATATAATTGTGGTTCCTCAGTTTCCGGTGGTTCCTGATATCACCACGCTTCTGACAATGATTCCTTCTACTGCTACACTCTTTTCTGTTAAATTGACTTGAAAAACACATTCTTTAGTATTCCTATTCATCCAGATAGCAGATATTTGTTAGGGATCACACTAGCTGGTAGAAGTTTTAGATTCTGTCGAGCTCCTCAGGGCTATACAGAGAGTCCGAGTATATATAGTAAGGCTTTAAAGAGTCAGTTGGATTCCCTTTTGCTTCCCTCAGGTAATGTATTGGTGCAATATGTTGATGACCTCCTCATTGCTTCTGACACGGAACAAGGTTGTAGGGATAGTACAGTTAAATTGCTGCTGCATTTAGCTCATCATGGCCATAAAGTTTCCCTTTCTAAATTTCAATATTGTCGACAGGAGGTCACCTATTTAGGTCACCTACTGTCGAAGGAGGGTAGGAGGTTAACCCCTGAGCGTATTAGTACTATTGTCCAAATGCCCATTCCACAAACTCAAAAAGATGTGCGTGCTTTTATAGGTATCACTTCTTACTGTTGCCAGTGGATACCTAACTACTCCTTAGTAATCAAACCCTTGCTTGCATTAACAACTAAAGAAGTGCATGAGCCCCTTGCCTTGGATGCCTGAATGTCAGCAGTCTTTTGAGCAATTGAAAGCTGCACTTTGTTCGGCTCCTGTGCTAGGCACACCTAACTATAGTAAGCCATTTGTGTTATACGTCCATGAGACGGCTGGTTGTGCACTTTCTGTTCTAACCCAGAAATTTGGGGATAAGCAACAGCCGTGTGCTTATTTCTTTGCTGTGCCTGATCCAGTCGCAAGAGCCCTCCTGAGTTGTCTAAGAGCGGTCGCGGCTGTGGCCACTTCGATCAGGCAATCAGCTGGACTTGTACTTTATACTGACCTCATAGTCATGGTACCTCATGCTGTGGACACGCTTTTGAATAAGACAAAGACACAGCACCTCATCAGTGCATGTCTTACTGGCTATGAATTGACATTGTTTGCCAAACACATCACAATTAAAAGATGTGCCACTCTGAATCCAGCCACATTACTACCCCTCCCTTCTGAGAGTGATGAAATTGACAAACATGATTGCATCTTCCGAACGGAGGAAGAGACGAAAGGACGGGTAGACTTGACTGATGTTCCCTTATCTGGCCCACAAGGGAACTATATGTTGATGGCTCTTGCTTTAAATTACCAGATGGCACCACCACTGCAGCCTACGCTATTACCACACTGCGCACAGTGGTAGAGACATCACGGGTCCCTTATCACTCGCTCAGGCTGCAGAGTTAGCTGCCCTTATTCGAGCTTGCGAATTGAGTGAGGGACTGGTTGTCAATATTTATACTGACAGCCACTGCCTTCGGGGTCGCGCATAATTTTGGGCGACTCTGGGCAGAGAGAGGGTTCCTTACCTCGCATGGCACCAAGATCCAACATGGGCACCTCATATTGAGGCTTTTGTCTGCTCTGACACTCCCCAAGAAATTGGCAATAGTGAAGTGTAGCGCCCATCGGAAGGTCACTGATGAGGTAGGCAGAGGAAATGCTTTTACTGATCAAACAGCTAAGGAAACGGTCCGGACAAAAATGAAAAGAATGTTTGTAGCAGGTCCTGCTAGGTGGGTCCCTGAGGTTGTCATGTTTGAAGATACTCTTGAAAATGTAAAAGAAATACAAAGTGAAGCCACGACAGAAGAATTAGCGGTGTGGCAAGAAAGTACAGCACAGTTGAATGACGAAGGATGTTGGATTGATAAATCAGGGAAGCAGAGGTGGATGCTGCCAGATGCATATGTTCTTCCTGTGGTTACTATGGCCCAAGGTCCAGCTCATATTAGTGCAAAAGGTATTTGTAAATTGTTAGATCCCATATGGCAGAATGACAATATTTCTGAGACAGCTGCACACTTAGTGAAGTATTGCATGGTATGCATTATGCATAATCCTGGGTAGGGTACCCCTACACCGCATGGTAACTTTGCGCCACCCACCTTTCCTTCTGAAGTCCTTCAGATGCACTATATCGAGTTAGAGAGATGTAATAATTTGAAGTACGTTCTGGTGGTTGTATGTGCATTCAGTAAATGGGTTGAGGCTTACCCCACCAAAGACAATACAGCCATTACGACTGCAAAGGTACTCCTGAAGGAGTTCTTTCCTCATTTCAGCTTGCCCCGAGTGATCTGGAGTGATAACGGAAGTCATTTTAATGCAAAAGTGATTCAATTGATTTGTGAGGGTCTCTATGTTAAGCAAAAATTCCATGCTGCCAATCATCACCAGTCAGCAGGTTTAGTTGAGAAGTACAATGGTACTCACAAACTAAAATTGGCAAAGATACAGGAGACAACAGGATTGAAATGGCCAGATGCTTTACCATTAGCTCTTTTGTCAACAAGAACAACAGCTCATTCTAGAACAGGATTATCACCGTATGAGGTCGTGTTTGGATGCCCGGCAAATGTCTGGGGCGTCCCGCGCCCTCGTCAGTTCTCTGATATTGAGTACCCTATGTTACTTGATTATTTGGGCCAGTTAACAGAAAGTTTACATTCTATTCACCAACAGGTTCGGGAGTCCCTGCCTTCTACACCAGAGGGACCCGGCCACGATATCCAGCCTGGGGACTTCGTCCTGCTCTGAAATTTTCAGCGAAAGAAAAGTTTGGAGCCGCAGTGGAAGGGACCCGAGCAGGTCCTGTTGGTTACGCATACTGCAGTGAAAGTTGCTGGCCGTAAGAACTGGGTGCAAGTGACCCACTGTCAGAGGGTGCCTTTGCCCTTACCCTATGACCAGTGGGTCGCTGATGGCATAGGAGACTCCAAATGTGAGCAGGTACCCCGGTTTGTGCCTTTCAGTGATGCCCAACTGATATGGACACAAACGATAAGGAGAATGATGACGTGCTGAATGCGGCTGTTCCCCCGGAAATATGAGCTATTCAAGGGCCTTTATTTGTGGATCTTTCTGTGCCTGGAGCTGCCAGGTACAATTTGCGCCCTCGGCTGAGGGAAAGTACATCTAAGGAGAAGAAAGATTACTGATGGACTGTGTAAGATAGGTTGTACTGAGTTATAGTACCAACAGAGATTTATTTAGTCTGGTGAAGGATTTTTTTGCTCACTTTAGTTTAGTTGCTTAAACATTAGATAGGGAAAGCTAACGTATACCGTCGTGATCGACGTGGGATATGAGCTTAGGACAGAACAAGCTCCACAGCTGGTGCTCAAGAGCGCCAAAGTATTGATGAACAATAGGAGCCTGTACCAGTGAGGCTTTGACGGACACTGGGAACTTGTATATTTTCTTTGCATTTTGCCCCATTTCATCATTCATTATGCATCCCTTTGGTAGGTTAGTTGCCGAGGAAGAGCGGCTAGTGATTTTTGTTGCCCAGCATAATGTGGTATGGACCCGCAAGAAGAAGATGGTGTGTGTTGCTCTTGTAATGTTATTGCTAATAATATTATGTGGGGTATCATGGGTTTTGGAGAATGGTCAGGATGTGCATTTACATACCAAGGGTAAAGTTATTTCCCCATCAAGAAAGAAAAGAACAGCTCTGAGTAATGTGTTCCTGGATACACATAAGAGATTTTTGGGAGAATGGACTGCCTGTTACCCCACTGAGTCTTTCACTAGTTTATGGACAGCATACCCATTATCTCTTGTGAACTATACTTACACTCGTACAGAGCAATTTACTGAAGTGAAAGGAGTTTTCGGTGTTGGTTATCCAGGTCCTTGTTTGTATTACAGAAAGCCGCAGGGAATGGGTTATCCGGGGTGTTACAACAATACATATTGTGATAACTTTTACTTTTACTTTAGTGGGTTGGCACTACAAGGAATTGACAGTTACCCGAGAGGCTGGTTATTATCCTGCTTGTTGCCCCATTTTGAATAGTACAGACACTTCTCTGTATATCAATTGTTCGGGAGTAGTGCTGTACAGAAATACAATGCCTCTGGTGAATATCAAAGATCTGAGTACATTTGGAATGAGCACTAGATATGCTGCAGTAGAATATGAAGGACCGATTTATGCACACCGGGGTTCTATTTTTTGTCTAACAGTACTTATTCTAATGTTCATAATGGTACAAACGATGTTGCTTTTGGGATGGTGTTGCCTTTAGGTGTGCCTTGTAAATATGCTAAGCCTAATGTTCGTTGGGTTAAGAGGACCCTGACCAAAGAATTCTGCGAGGGAATGACTGATATAGAGGTCAATAACTATAGTAATGGGATCACCTTTGGATTCATCCTTTCTTCTATTTTCACTCTGGGTGGTACCTCTATGGCCCGGGGTGAGAAAGCCAGAGAATATTTTGGGTGCAAGTTACAAATTTTGTCTAACACTACTGTAGCTGCATTACGTGACATCACCACTCAGTTGGAAAGTATGCGAATATATTCTGAACAGACTACGCAGTTGATTTCATCCTCCTAAGAGTGGTGGTGTATGCTCGGTAGTGGGAGACCAGTGTGTAGTCGAGATAAAAAATATGGAAAAGAATATTACTAAACACATATTGGATATTTTAGAGAACGTCAAGGGAATGGACAGTGGGAATTGGAGTTGGTCTCTTTTCGGTGGTTGGGGTTGGATTCTTGAAAAGGTGATTTACCTTATTGTGATATTGGTGGTTTGCTGTGCCCTATTCAGTGCCTCCCCTTCTGTTGCTCTTACTGCACCACCCTTCTCACTCCAAAAAGGAAAATATCAGTTCATGATACCAATGCTGCAATTATGGTGCAGAAGGAGATAGATGACCTCATGCAGATCGATGAGGGCATTTCCGAGACTTCTTCTCTCCAAACGGTTTCCCTTCCTGATACTGAGAGTATGGAATGTTCATAAGAAGTTATACTCATGTTTTGTTTGTTTTCCTGATTTATATTTTTCTCGTTGCTGCCAGAAAATGTTTTAGCTCATGCTAAAAGGAGGGTCTGTTAGAATAGAAATGTTTCCGCTCGTATTTTATCGTATGCCAGTTAGCATTCGCGGCACCATTTTCTGTTTAGACGCCATTTTGAATCATGATCGAAACAAATTATTTGCTATTTCTGAGAAAAGGCCTCTTCTAGGTTTCGTTTTTTCCTAGGTTGTGTTTTGCTTCACTAATGAACAGACTGTTCTTATTAGCGCATACCTTTCCCACCGGATAGAGGCCTTCTTCCACTTGTCTAGTGGCGGGCACGGACAGAACGACCTTGAGTAGTAGATAATGTGTGCCTGGTATCTGAATTGAAACTTATCCTCTGTATTTCACTGTTTAGCTGCATCTGCCTGGAAAATTCCACAGTGGGCGTGCTTTCATTGGTCTCGAAATGTACATAATGTCTCTTTATGCTTGCTAATGTCAGTCCCTCTGCAGCACTCCTAGCGACTGGGCAGACTGGGCTCCACTCTGAGTGTACCTGAATAAACAGATATTGGTTTGTATTCTCTGCTGTCTGACCGACTCTTCATTTGGTACGGAAGGCTGAGAGGTGGTCATTAGTGACCCGAGTGACCCGAATCGGGCCACTTCCTTCACCCACACAGTCATACACCCACACAGTCATACACACACTTACGCACCCATACAGCCCTCACGAACCCATACAGCCACTGACTGACCCACTCACTCTGCTTAGAGTTTTTGATCAGACATAACAAACGGTTTGAGTGCAATTTAATGATTACTATAAGAAGCTATAAAATGCTAAAGCAGGGTTCCAGCTGCTGCCCTTGATAGCCGACCTGCTTGCAAAAACAAACTGTTCCGATCAGTCTCTGTGGTAGGAACATATCCTCTGGCGCACCTAACGGTGGGGGAAAGTTAATGTGATTACACAAGGGGACATGTGCAAAATAGTGGTCTAAGAGGGATCATACAAAAATATATAAAATAATTTCAAGGCCGTTTGTTTAGACATTAGATAAATAGGCAGAAGGTAAAAAGCAAAACCAAGGATAACACTATATATCATGCCAGAACTTGCTCTATCAATTTTATCTATCGTGTTTCGGAATTAGGTAGGGCCTTCTTCCTTAGTATCCAGGCACTGTGCAGGTACCTGGAGACTGCATAAGCTAAAAGTTCTCTGGTGTTGCTCTTAAAGAGTCTTGTGGCTTACCAATAGTGGCTCACTCCCATAAGTTTACATGCGGCTAACAGCCATTTTTTGCGCACATTCCAGTATAAAGGGCAAAAAAACATAAAATGGATCTCTCTTTCCTCTACATTAGAGCAATTTGGACAGGAACCGGTCTGAGGGGATGCATTGGCCCATTTTGATGTATGTGTTCTCAAGGGGAGTAGCCCGCATCTATATTGCACATATAAGCATTTAGACTGGTATGGGTGCATCTTATCCATGTATGGTTCAAATCTTGGTGCGCACTTATGATTCAAAAACTTGCCTGTTAGGTTTTCGGTCTGATGGACTTCCCATGTTTGCAATAGAACTGCTTCCCAATATAACTGTTTTACTCTTGATACATCTCCTTTGACAATTGATTCAGGGAGGTCCATAGCTCACTCATGCCTATTCTATATGATATTTCTTTAATATTCTTCAACCATGGAGTTCTCTGGTCTCTGTCTAGAGCTAGCAGATCTATTACACAGTCTCTGTATGTTGCCAGTTCATGAGTGGACCATAATCTAACCCAATATAACAGAGGTTTTAGTTAAACAGTTAGGTGAATAGGATTGAGGGCTAGGTCTAAACGCAATGGGGTGGCTGGTGAGCTTGAGGGAAGTTTAAAAAGTGCCTTGATAAACTTATTTTCTACTTTTGTTAAAATTTCTGCTGTAGCGTAGCCCCAAATCTCAGCTCCATATATTGCTGATGCTACGGCTGAGGCTCTGTATATAGTGATAGCCGGGATGACGGCTCCTACCGATGCAGCCTTGTATCTCCTCACTATGGCAGAGGCTTTCTGATGGAGGGTGATTTTGCTTTTTTCCATCTGGGGGCCCCATGTTTGGGTATCACTTAGCCTCACCCCAAGGTAATCAAAGTGTTAGACTTTTTCAAGAGAAAGCCCCTCTACAGTCACATTGCCTCTACATCTTTTGTGGGGATTTATCGTCATTAATTTAGATTTAGATGGATTTAATTCTAATCCACTTTCCCTACAGAAAGTTGCAAAGCCATTCAATTAACCCTGGGCAAAGCACTACGCTACGCTCGCGTAGTTTGCGAAGTTTGCGCTACTTCGCACTACACGAATTGCACGTAGCACAATGCAAACACGCGTAGCGTAGCGTAGTGCAGCGGTCATTTTTTGCTTGCTCACGGTCCTCAACGTCAAGTTGGCGACCGCGAGCAAGCAAAATGACATCCCGGCAAGACTTTTTCCTCGTTCGCGATCAGCAACATCAAGTTGCCGATCGTGAGCGTGGAAAATAAACCTCCCGGCGAGATTCTCAACGCGGGGAGGTCAGGTTTCTCATTGCGAGTGGTCGCGTATGCTCGCGACCGCTCGCGATGAGAAACTACCAGTCCGCGTTGAGAAAGCTGCCGCTTGAGTAAAAATCTACTCAAGCGACAGTAAAAGACAGCTCGCACTGTGCAAGATGCCGTTTTCAATGATTGCACAGTGCGGACAAGCATCCGGCACTGTGCAATCATCGCGAACAGCGCACTACGCCGTTCGCGTAGTGCTACGCGTAGCTCGCGAAGTGCACTTCGCGTAGCGCTACTTCGCGAACTACGCCCAGGCTTACATTCAATTCATATTGCAGGCCCATTGGTGTCCGAGAGATTAGCAGGGTGTCATCTGCAAACATTAGTATTGGAGTTGGTATTGCTGCCAGTCTAGGGGCATTGTGTTTGCATTCCTTCAGTTTCCTCACTGCGCCATTAATATATAGGCTAGTGAGTGTTGGAGTGAGGGCACACCCTTGTCTGACCCCTTGCCGAATCTCTATCCTATCTGTCATGTCCCCCGTGGTGTTCCATCTCACCCTCGCATATGTGTTTTCATGGAGCAGTTTTAATATTCTTAGTAGATCTGAGGGGATGCTATACCCATCTAGAACCTCCCATAATGTTTTTCTCGGGACCAGGTTGAATGCCGCCCTCAAATCGATAAAGGCGACATATAGATGGTCACACATCACGGTGATATATTTCCAGATTATCACCTTGAAGCGGAGGACCTGGTCCAGTGTGCTGGTCTTTGTTCTAAAGCCTGCTTGGGACTCTTCAAGGATGTTGTTCTGTTGTATCCAATCATTCAATTTGTACAGGACCTGCCTGCAGAAGATGTTTTGTGAGTTATCCAGCAGGCTTATAGGTCTATAATTTGAGGGATTAGTTCTTTCACCTTTTTTGTGTATGGGTATGATAACAGCACCATGCCATGATGGTGGGATCGGGTTGCCTTTTAAGCTACTGTTAGATAAAACATTCAAGTATGGAGACCAGATGTCTGGCTGGAAGAGGTCGCCCGGCATACCATCCATTCCTGGTGCCTTGCCTTTTTCTGTTTGTTTTATAGCTTTGTAAGTTTCAAATAGGGTAAAAGTAAAGTGGGCTACAGGATGAGGTAATGAGGTAGTCTCATTTTGCATTTGACGGCCACTGGCCCCTTCTAAGGGTGTACTCTCTAGGTTGTTGTTTTGCTGTATGCAGTCATATAGACCACTGAAGTGGGTGACCCAAGTTTCAGGATTTATCACTGGGTCTAAAAAATTGGAGTTAGAGGGGTTAACTGTTATTAGTCTCCAGAAGCTTTTATGGTCACTCTTCTCTAGAGTTTCGCCAATTAATAGCCATTGGTCCTCTTCCCATTCTCTTTTAGCTTTAAGTAAGAGGGTTTTATAGTCACACCTAGATTTTATAATTTCCGACCTAGAGCCCTTTTTAATGGCTCTCAACAGGTTCCTAGTCGGCAAGCTTTATTATACCAAGATGGCATTTTCCTTTTAAGAATTCCTCTCCTCTGTTCCCTCATGAAGCACGGCCTTAGTGCATCCATGAGTTCACAGTGTACTGTGACAAAATTAGTATTGTGAACATTGGTTAGATAAGTCTGGGAAAGGTTAGACACAAAAAAGTTGTATACGAGTGTCAATTTATTTTCATCAGCCAGGAGTTCTGCCCACTTAACATTTCTTAGATTATTTGTGGTGGAAATTGACGGTGTAATGGCTACCATTTACAGTTTTTCATCGCTAAAAGGGATCATAGAAAAAGATGCACTTAGTGCCTGATGATCACTATCCGATCTAGGGTTGACTTGCATATCATATAGGCCTAGCCACAGATCATTGTCCACTAATATATAGTCAATTCTTGATGTACTAAGACCTCTTTTAAAGGTGGAACGAGGTGCACAATCAGATTTGGTATTGCGGTTTACGATTCTCAGACCATGATCAATGATGAGTTCAACAATTTAGGTGCCCACTTTTGATATTTTTCTTATTTTCTTGTATTCTCGTGGAGAGGACATTTACGGGTGTCTGCACCCAGCAGATGGAGGGATGGTGGTGTTAATGTCTCCCGCTACAATTTTTATGATATTGACCTGATATATATATTTACTAGGATTTTGTATCGGAGGCCTGATCGGGTTTTAATTTTAATTTGCAGGGCAAGTAGGTCTCTAGAATTAGTAGGGATCATTTTAACCACTGGGAACAAGTCCAGTCTTAGCCATATCAGAAGGCCACCTGATGGGCGCCCAGCCCAGGAAGGAACTGCATTTTTGCTAAAGGCTATAAAACCAGGACGAAGTATTGGTTCAGTGGCCCATGTTTCTTGGAGAAGTATGATATGATGGGAGTCAATAAACATTCCCCACTCTGGATCAGGGAGTTTGGACTTAATTCCAGCTACATTCCATGATAATAATTTTAAGCAATCACCCTCTAATGACCCTGGGGCTCTTATGGTGGTCTGAATGGATTCTCCCTGTGGCATCATATGTTCCCCTATATCGTTTCCAATGTCAGCTCCCCTATGCCCTTCAGTGCTGCTTGTGTCAACTGCTACTTGGGACTGGATCCCTTCAACTACTGGGAATTGAGATGTTGGGGTTTTAATACATGATTCGGGGCTTCCAGTGAGTCAATCGATGTCTGAGGTGTTTAGGAGACTGGGAGGTTCTCTTGGGTTAGGCTGCTCTGTACATAAGTGCAAGTTTTGGTGCTTTTTAACAGGCAGATCCAATGTGTAGCAGGGAGGTTTCATTTTTAGGGTTATTTGAATGTCAATATCTGGTCTAAAGCGCAAATCTAACGCATTTAGGCCCTCTGCTAGAGCCACACCCCTAAAGACCACTCCTATATGGTCCTACTGTTGATTTCCTGCTGTGAACATTTTAACATTGGTTATATCCTCCCATATTATGGATCGACATCCCCTTTTATGACGTATCCAGTAGATCACCTTGTTCACTAAACCCTCATATGTTTTCAGTGTATAAACTCTGGATTTTAGGAACATTGATCATATAAACGTCAAAACGTCGGCTGTTACTATTGGTGAAAATTGCCTTATTCTCATCACTTATATGGGTTTTTTTGTGGCCATACTATGAGGTTTAAAGCTCAGATCTGCCTTTACCGGTTTAGCAGATTTTGCATGCAGCATATCGCTTGGATGAGCACAATTACGCTTAGGTATGTTTTCAGCAAACAAGGTTTCGCCTCTACTGTGGCTTTAGGGGTGGGTGGACATGTTTTTACATTGCTCAACATATAAATTATATAACCCTTTGGTATGCACACTTTGTACAGTTCGCGTTATATCGCTGCCTCCCCATGGCTTTGTCACTCCCTGAACCAGAGTTGTTATTGTATCCAATTTCCCAACTAACAGCTTTGCCATCCTTTCCATATTTTCCTTTACGGATTTGATTTCATCCCTTAGGTCATTCAGTTGGTCAACCAGACCCGCAATGGTCTGAGATGCATGTGTCGCAGTTGTGTCCTCCCCACTGATTGAATAAGAGGGGTAGTTTCCTGCGTTCTCCTGGTTGTCCAATAAGGTTTATTTATTTGAACAGTCCACATTTATGACAAAGCGATCTTCGTTGTTACTTGCGGGATCTACCAGTTGCTGGATGGAATATTGATGTGCATTCCTCGGGCTCTGGCTGTTGGGGATTGTAACTGAGGTTGTCCCTGGTAGATTATCAAAGTAGGAGGCTATGGTTTTAGAGCTTTTAGAGCTTTTGGGGCGGTTCTCCATAACACCCTTTACCTTCCCTTTGCGATTTGACTCATTTGATTGTAACTTAGGAGCTAGCAGGCCCTCAACTTCTTCTATTAACTCATCAATTTCAGTTAGAGTACAGTTTTCTGCAGCATGTCGTGGGATTTACCTTAAGCTGCCTGGGTCCATGCTTTTGTCGGATGCCTTTCTCTTTCCCATAGTAATAGCTGTTTGGTCACAGGGAGAGGGGACTACCACAGTTATTCCCGGAAGTTCAAACAATGCAGTACTAACAATTGATGTTAACCTCGAAAGAAGACCAAGGGGGTGCGAGCTATAGTTAGCTCAGCTAACTATAACTGCTGAATTTCACTGGTTTTGTACGAGTGAAACCTGAGCCTAACTATAACGTCCCTGTAACATTTGTTTTTTTCAGTAAATATAATATATATATATATATATTAATGTTGAAAGAATGGGCTGAGAGCAATTTGGATGCTTCAATGAGACTGATTACAATTCTGATTAAATATGTGGAAATCGATCGCATTGCAACCATGAAAGAAATTGGGCGCATCAATGCTGAACTTGACAAATTAGACCAGAAGGACCTGATTGCCAAAGGTCGTGATGACAGTAAGACTAAAACAACAGGAAGAGACAATTAAGACAAGAAAAGTGTTTAAGTTTGCAAGGGACGGGGGCGTGGCTAGCCGCCTAAGATGGCGGACATGTTTCGGTGAAGCTCCGGACCCGTCGGGGGGGAAAATCCTGCTATATCGCCCAAAAAGCCACAGAGGTAGTGATCTGAGTTAACCGGCACACCGAATACGGTCTGAGGTGCCACGCAACTGAGTACGGACCAGAAACTTGCCGTGACGCAGCCGCTGTTGGGCCCGCCCGGGGCCGTGAGCGGAGCGGCCTCCTTGGGGTGAGCGTCTGCGATCGGGACGCCGAGTCCCCTGCCAGTGTTCCGGCGATCGTGCCCGTCGGAGGGCGGTGCAGGAGTGGGCCCGAGAGCCTGCGGAGCGCTGCGCCCTCCGGGACCTGGGGCGGAGACGAGGGCCCAGAGACCTTCCAACGGCGGGATACGCATGCCGGCACCCCCGCGTGGGAACTCGGATGAGCGGTGAGTGCACGGGCCGCATTGGGACAAGATACAACTCCCCCTCCCGCACGCCGGCATCCACGGAAGCGGCTGAAATTCATAAAGCAATACAGCGAGCAGGGGGAGATCCGACGTGGTGTACCACTGTTACGGGGGCGACCAAGGTGACTCTGCTAGGGGTGGAAACCCCCTCCCCCTTCTTTCTGCTAGAGGCGGCAAAGCGGGAAACGTACGCTGGCTCCGGACTCTGCTTAGGAGGTTTTTCCCCTCCCCCCCGATTCGTGAGGGCCGCTGCCACTGCTGCGGATCGCCTGGGCTGTCTCTTCTGCACCGGGACTGGGGGAAGAGCTGGACGGTGAGACATATGCTTGATTGGAGACCGGTGTGCCCCCAGCCTACACTCTCATCTCCCCCGCCCCCCCGGTCCGCTGGTCGCCGCATTCAGATCTGCACTTTGAGGGATAGTGCTTTCTCCCCACACTGTCTGCGCCCGGCAAAGCTGATACAGACGGCAGTGGTCTTGCCTGTGAGTTGCCCTGGAGCCGTGATGTTGTTGAATCTGGCGACTACTGCGGACGGAGCTGCTGTAATCTGCTAGCTCCCGGGGAGCGGAGGCTGCAGTGGAGTTCGTGTGCCAGTCCTTCTGAGCGGAGGAACTGCGTGCCTGCCGGCCTTCCCATGGGTCGAGGACGCTGGATTGCGGTGGACAGACACGACAGCGACAGCAGTGGACCGCAGTGAGTACCACCCAGCGCATACGCCGATACGCTGGGGCAGAACTCTGTAGGAACAGGAATACACTGCGGTGCAGCTGGGTGGCCCAACGACGGATCGGGGGCAGCTCCCGGGCACCCCTGAGACTTGCACTACAATGTTTGTCTGAAGGGAGGTGCTGTCTCCACCATAACGCACCACGGGCGATATTTGTGTCCCTGACTGGTTTATGCACACCTGCGGAGGAAGGTACCCGCAGCCTACTCCTTATTGATCTCTAGCGCGCGGGACGGCATCCTCTCCCATTTACAGTGCCAAATTCACCGGTTGGACGTGGGAACTTGCAATGGGGAGACCCAGGGGAAAAACCATGGACAGTAACCCCACTTCGGGGGCTCTTCTGGAGAGCTTGACAACACCACCAGGCCCGGGTCCCCAGACGCCTCCTCCTCTGGGGCAGCTGAGGCACCACTGGACAAACTTGACCTGATCCTCAAGGAGGTCAGAGACTCCCGTAGAGTGATTGAACAACAGATCGGGACCCTAACGAGCGGTCTCACTCTCCTCCGAGCAGATCATGGGAAACTTGCAGACCAGGCCCAGGAACATGAGAAAGCCCAGACTAACATAGAACCTCAGATGCTAGAGCATACTACCCAAATAAAACAACTGCAACAGCAAGTCAATGGCCTCCTGGACAAAGTCGAAGACGCAGAAGGCAGGAACCACCGGAATAACATCCGTGTAATTGGTCTTCCGGAGCGCAGCGAGGGTCCCAAGCCTGCAGATTTCATGGAAACCTGGTTCAGAGACTATGTGGCCCAGGACGGCCTATCCCCATACTTCTGCGTGGAGAGGGCGCACAGGATTCCCACGGGAGCGCCGAGAGCAGGGGCGCCCCCACGGCCTCTGATTGTAAAAATCTTGAACTATCGAGATTGCGATGTGCTGTTACAAAAAGCAAGAGAAAAATCTCAGATCCACTATGAAAACCAGCGGATCTCGCTTTACCCCGACTACACCATACTGGTGCAACGCCAACGGACCTCCTTCCAAGCCGTCAAGAAAAAGCTGCGAGCGGCCCAGCTGAAATACGCCCTTTTATTCCCGGCTCGACTAAAAGTTATTCATGAGCGGAAAACTTACTTTTTTGATAGCCCCAATGATGCGGAGGAGTGGCTGGAGGTGATGGGAATGGGGGGGAGCCAGGAGCCACTGGCAGGCTCGCAGCGACAAGGCTCTACAAGACCAAAGAAATCTGATACACGCCGCCACATGTTGGGCACACAGGACTCCGGAATAATTGGTCCATCACACGACCAGAAGATGACCGGTAGGGCAGAGGCCTTGGCTATGGCCGGCTCCCTCCGCGAGGGGCACCCCAAGATTGTAACTGACTCAGAGGACAGCACTATTAACTCGGACTCGGAACACAGTATTAATCTGTTCCCTTCGGTAACGCCGCAGACTGTTGACAATCTAGTGGATAATTGAAGTGATCAGACTTGCCACTAGCCTATGGCCTACCTAATAGCTCGTTGACGCCCTATCGCTGGACTACCTGACACACCAGTATCCTTTTGTTTTGTAAATGTCTTTATGTTCCATAAGTTGTCTTGTACCCCATAGGCTGCCAAAGTTATGTAATGATATGACACCGCTTGTATTATGCGCACAACTAGAGCCCATTAAGTCTACAACTGAACCCTGGTTATCGCTCTGTGGTGCGTTTCTAAGTCCACACCGAGGGCGATCTCTTTTTTGGGCACAACATAATGTCATAGCTAAACCCCCCCCCCCGCCGGGGTCCGTTGAGCCGCCGGAGCTCGGTAACTAAGTGATCGATAGTATGGGCGGCGACACCGACCCCCCACAAAGCAAATGCACTGTTTCATGGTATTTGAAGGTTGAAGTTAGTTGTTGGGCCCAGTGCAGTTTAGGAGCTGAGCCAAGTGTTGTTAGTTTTCAGTTAACGGGGAACTCCTGGTCTGCAATAGTTCACAGGCTCCGCAGCATAGGGAGCTTCACTCACCATAAAGCCTTATGCCTAGAGATAGTACCACCGTAGGTTCCTACAATCTACTAACCTGGAATGTGCGGGGTTTAGGAGCAGTACAGAAAAGACACCGAGTCCACGCATATCTCCTCAGACGTAAAGCCCACATAGTCTTCCTCCAAGAGTCACACCTTACTGACACCGAGGCTCAGAAGACCCGCAAAAAATGGCGGGCCATATTTATTCCACTAACTACTCAGCATTCGCTAGAGGAGCAACCATTTGGATCCGACATGGAGTCCCGTTCACGGAACTGGACCGTCGCATAGATGACCAAGGGAGGTACATCCTATTGAAGGGCACCCTGGATGGCATAACCGTGGTCTTGGGGAGTATATATGCCCCGAACGTCGACCAGGACAAATTCTTCCGGCGGTTGGGCACAGCATTAACCGGGTGGGATACAATTCCATGGATCCTGGGAGGGGACTGTAATGCGGTGTTGGATTTGGATTTGGACAGGTCACACCCCCGTTACACGGTGCTAGTGCCTGCAAGCTAGCAGAAATTCTGAACACTTGGCTGGAGGGCTGGGTGTTATCAGACGTATGGCGCCGCCTACACCCGACACATAAGGAATATTCCTTTTATTCGCCAGTCCACCAGCTTCACACAAGGATAGACAGATTCCTCTGCTCCACGACCATAGCCATGCAGATCCGTCAATCCACGTATTTAGCAAAAACACTCTCCGATCACAGCCCCCTTGAGCTTACCCTAGCCTGAGGTAGAGTACCGACCCCAGTGCCCACCTGGAGATTGAGACCACAGCTGCTGGAGGACGCCCCGTTCCGTACAACCCTATCCAATACCATTAATAATTATTTCTCTGAAAACTGGAACACAGCTTCCTCCAACCTAATTGAGTGGGACGCACTCAAGGTGGTGGTGAGAGGAGCCGCAATCGGACGGATGGTAGGGGCCAGACAGGAAATACATCAGACTTTGATGAGAGTAGAGAATTTAATGACCACCCTAGAGCAGGAAGCAGTGACAGACCCAGACAAAAGGGATGCCTTACTGAGTGCTCGCATTAACCACGCTGAAACACTCGAAACGTTGCGGGTTATAGACCACAGGGCCTTTCTGCAACAAAAACACTCGGAAGCAGATAGAGCTGGGACCCTATTGGCTCGCATAGTCCGGGACAGACCTGAACCACCCATTATTACGGATATTCATACACCGTCCGGCAGATCAGCTCACACACAACAAGAGGTCAACGAAGCATTTTGCACATACCTCAGTAATCTTTACGCAGCCCCCGCACCCGACACTGACACCTCTGTAGAAGACTTTTTGCGCGATTTAACAATTCCCTCCCTGCCGACAGACATTCAGGAAGATATAGCAGGCCTTATAACCGAACAAGAAATACGAATAGCGATTAAAGGACTAAATCGTAATAAGGCACCGGGCCTAGATGGTCTGCCCATAGAATTTTATCAAACCTATTCAGATGCCTTGGTTCCCAAATTGGAAGAAGTTTATAAGGTAGCTCTAGAGACTGGCCACTTACCGCAGTCCACTATGCAGGCCCTGGTCACCTCCATACTCAAGCCGGGCCGTGATAGCACAGACATTACTAATTATAGGCCCCTATCCCTACTGGCAACTGAATATAAGATTTTAAGCAAAGCTCTCGCGAATCGTATACAACCCTATCTTACCAACCTCATACACAGTGACCAATGTGAATTCCTACCGAATCGCAGCACGTCCCTTAATACTAGACGATTACACTATGTTATGAAAGCTACCCCGGGTGCCTATCCGGCCGCAGGGTGTCTGGCGCTAGACCTACGTCAGGCCTTCGATTCCATAACCTGGGACTACATGTTTACTGCTCTACTACGCTTTGGTCTCCCTGATGGCTATCTCAAATGGGTGCGCCTACTCTACACCTCTCCCACGGCGAGAGCTCGCACTGGACAGCATATCTCTCGCGAGTATGCGGTCCACAGGGGTACAAGACAGGGATGCCCACTGTCTCCCCTGCTGTTTGTACTTGCATTGGAACCTTTAGCAATAGCCCTGAGACAGTCAGCAGAACAGCTAGGAATACCTATTGATGGCACAATCCACCTCACCACTATATACGCAGATGATATTCTTCTATATCTTCGCGACTTGTCTGTCGAAGCCACTCCCCTCCCCGCTCTTCTTTCCGACTTTGGAAAGATTTCAGGCCTCGTTATTAACTCAGAGAAATCACATGCCTTTTTCTTTCGGGAGGGGCCTTGCCCGGATGAGATACAATTCGGCACCTATACTCTGCCCGTAACCCACACCACGTTCAAATACTTAGGAATACAAGTATACAGATCGCAGACGGATCTATTGGAGGGTAACTTATTGAAGGCCATAAAGGCACTACGCTCAAGTGTGGCCTTTTGGACGTCCTTGCCCATTTCGGTGATGGGACGAATTGCCATCTCTAAGATGGTAGTACTCCCTCAGTTATTATATTTTTTCGTGAACCTGCCCATTGTGGTTCCTCAATCCATATTTCGCACCTTAAACACTATCCTGGTGGAGCTCATATGGGGTGCGGGTCGCCGCAGAGTGAGCCTTCAGAAGCTACAACTGGAGTCTAGCAAGGGAGGTTTAGGGGTCCCCGACTTCAGGGCTTACTATTATGCTTGTCAAATCCAGTGGCTGTCGTATTGGACAGCAGGGAAAAATCTACAAGAAATCGGGTTTACGCCAAGGGACATTGACCAGGGTAAGTTGCACTCCCTGATCCTGCCCAAAGCTAGGATTCCCCTGGAGGGACCCCCATTGCTGAGGACTGCGCTACAATGCTGGAAAAAAGCTCTGCTGTATACATCAGATGTAACCCCTTACTCTACCAATGTCCCATTACTGGGTATTCCCATCCCTGGAGGGGGGCTCACGAAGGCCCGAATACGCGCCTGGACAGAGGTAGGGGTGGAGGAGGTTGGTGCTTTCTTTGGCGATGGTAATCTCTTAGATCACGACACATTCATACAAATTACTGGAGCGCCGGACAGTCAGTATCTTTTACATGCTGTCGTATCACATTATATCAAGAACACTTGGGCACCGCAATGGAGAGAGCCCCCACAACATGACCTGGTCCACTTATTGTATCATATGGGGAATGGGGGACACCTCATTAAATGGTTGTACACCGGTATCAGGGCACATGCTGGCATCACACTCACAAATCTCAGGACAAAATGGGCAGGGGCGCTGGCTCAGAAATCACCGACAAAGCCTGGACGAGCATGCTAGAACATCCCAGGAGGGTATCCCGTAACGCTAAACTGAAATTTATTCAAACAATGGTCCTGCATAGATCCTACCTCACCCCACAGAGAATACATCGGATGTTTCCAGAGGCCCAACACAACTGCCCCCGCTGCAAAGGCGATGAGGCAGACTTTATACATATGCTATGGACCTGCCCGCGTATCTTAGAATATTGGAATGGCGTTCGTCACTCCCTGGGAGAAGTCACATATATGACAGTCCAAGACAATGCCCTAGAGTGCCTTACGGGGCTCTGTAGACGCACCAACACACAGAAAGTTCAAAGACGTTTTCTGGATCTTGCCCTTTTACTAGCCATTAGGACCCTCACTATGAGATGGAAATCCCCTAGATGCCCGTCACTGTCTAGTTGGCAACACGATATGATACAATGGGGCGGGGCTGAGAGCGCGGCGCTTAGAAGAGAGGAGACAAGGGGGTTACGGAAAGTGCCCATTTCTATGGAATGGGACATTATGTTAGAGGACTTTAAACACTTAGATCTAATCCCTGCACAAGTCACCCCCACGCAATAATCTACGTTCACGCCTTATGGAAACATGGCTAAACCCACACTGACCCCAGGCCATATACCATGGATTACGGACAACACAGGATACACTGTACCATGATAATAGCCCTATCAGTTGACTACATGCATCAGAAGCAGCAGACCAGGAGGGGGGGGGGAACGGGAGGTGGGTGGGGACCGTTCAGATAGTTAAAGTTAGTCTAAAAATAAATATGCTGGACATTATTGTTCTTAATGTAATCTACTGACCGTTCATATGACCATGCTTTTCATGCCGCATAGGTGGACAACTGACGATTTGCATTTGTAACCAGAAGTTTCTCATGGTCAAATATGTATTATATATATGATGGAAAGAACAAAAACACAACACCTTATGTATCGAAGGTTCCTGCTGTTACTATGACGAGGTGTTTAAATAAAATGTGTTATAAAAAAATAAAAAAAGTTTGCAAGGGACAAGGTCGACTATGAGACGGGGCAAATTTTTACCTTTGCTAGAAAGTACGATACAGTAAAGCGGCACAAACCGAATAAATCTAACCTCACCATGCAGGTAAATCGCAGCAGTATCCAAGAGACAGAGTCAGCATCTACATCTGATTTAAGCTCGGCCCTGGAAAGCGGCACTGACTCTGCAGATGGGCACGATCGCCCTTTACATGGGGAAACAACTGTTAGGAACTTCTTTCTCGCTGAAGAATTGGATTTTTTAAAGATTGGATCGGCGACAAACACTACGCCCACGGATACCCAAAAACCAAGGCATAGACGAAACCAAAAGAGAACGGAAAGGAGAAAATGCAGAAAATCCAAAGCCAAACAACAGAAGACAAAACAACTGGAAGCAGAAATGAATAGCAACGCCAATACTGTAATTAATCTCACTGACACCGTTCTCAGCAAAGCCGAAATACAACTCCTCTCCCTAAATCTCACGTTCTGCCCGGAAAGCAGTTTCAACTACAGTAGGACTCGCATTGACATTTTAAAATTTATTAGGAAGTTTAAACTCATTAAATTTTTCAAGCTTAAACACTCCAACAACACCACTACTCCACTTCCGTTGGATGCCCGGTCTAGTGTGAGCAACTTAACGGTCTCTGATATCTCAACTATCCGCACTATGCATGAACTACAACCAGAGTCTCAATCTCCTCCTACCCAACAGTTGCTAGGTAAAAAGGGCTTAGATATACCTACTCTGGTGAATTGCCCATTCAAACCCCCATCGACTTTCACTCCAATGATGCCAAAAGACGCCATTGATACTTTTAATGATGTGGTCATTGATGAACTAAAAGAATTACACCATAAAAGCATGAGCAATCGTTTTAGACATCATAACAAGCATTACTTTGCCCTGGTCAAACGACTTCAAAAGGACAGTCAAATTGTGATAAACAAATCCGACAAAGGGGGCAACATTGTATTATGGCCCAGATCTCAATACCTGGCAGAAGCACACAGACATTTGTACGACATGTCGTGCTACAAAGCATCCAACATCCAAGAAGTCAACAGAAAAAGAAATGAAATAAAGAAAAGACTCAATGGTTTCAAAATCGAGGGCCTGCTCACTAAGGATGAATTCCTCTTTCTCCATAATGGGTCACCTGTGTCCCCAGTTTTGTACTTTCTACCCAAAGTCCACAAGGGTAGCTCACCGGTTCCTGGTCGACCGATCATCTCTGCATGCAACAGCCTGTGTGAACACATGTCAAAGTATGTCGATTACTTCTTGCAGGAGTTTGTCACACAACTACCATCGCACCTGCGTAACACTAGTGATTTTCTGACCAAAATCAGTGATATCATGTGGTCTGAAGACTATATCCTACTGTCTATGGATATCACCTCTCTGTACACGAGCATCAAACATGACGACGGACTAAAAGCTTGCAAACACTATTTGAATGAAAGACCCATACACTGTTATCGACATAATGAACTTATCCTATTCATGATAGAATGGTGTCTCAATAACAATTTCTTTATGTTTGACAGGACCATATATCAGCAAATGAGGGGTGTTGCTATGGGGGCCTGCTTCTCCCCTAGCTATGCATGTCTCCATGTTGGCTGGTGGGAGGAGCAGATCTTGAGGGGAACACACCTTGCATCATGGAGCCCACATATTATTTCATGGCTACATTACATAAACAATGTTTTTGTAATTTGGAAGGGCACAAAAGAGAGTGCACTCGAGTTTATTTCTGCCATTAATAAGAATGAACTGAATCTTGAGTTTAATGCCAATATCAGTAACACGTCCATAGAATTTCTCGATGTCACCATCTACATTGAGAATGGCTCCATGCAATCTCAACTACACCACAAATCTACAGCTGGCAACTCCACACTGCATGCCACTAGCTTCCATCCCAGACATCTCATAGCCAGCATTCCATACGGTGAAATGCTCCGGCTCCGTATGATTTGCAGCTCTGACAAGGACTTGATAGAATGTCAGGATCAAGCGCACCATAGATTCACTGCAAGGGGGTACTCTGACAAATCCATCATGAGAGCTAGAACTCGAGCTAATGCTATACCTAGAGAGACATTGCTGACAGACACACATAGCAATGAACCTAAAGACATTCCCGCCAACTCTGACACTGTTGCCACTGGGAAGTTGGAGACTCGTCTCATTATTACTTATAGCAAGGTAGAGCGCGCTATTAGATCTATAGTGAACAGGCAATGACGGATCATCCTCAGTGACCCCGTACTGGGTCCTCTGGTCTCAAAACAACCTACCATCACTTACCGCCGGGCTTTCTCAATGAGGGATGCTCTTGTTAAGAGTAGTCCTGAAGTCATCACTAAGACCAACTGGCTCACTGACATCAAGGGGTTCCATAAATGCAACACCTGTAGGGCTTGCCGATTCGGGATTAACACCACTCAGGTAACTGCTAAGTTCCGCACCGAACCGATCAAGCTAACTAACAGATACACTTGCTTGACGGAATTTGCTGTCTATGTACTACAATGTAGTTGTGGACTCAGATATGTTGGCAGCACGAAACTCCAGGTCCACATGCGGATCCTACATGACCTGAGAGCTATAGTTAACAATGACCCTACATACCCTGTAGCTAGACACTTCAGAGAGGTACACAACAACAACCTTGAACACCTTAAATATTTTGTCATTGACAGTGTGCCCACACTTAGACGGGGTGGTAATCGAGAGAAAAAGCTCAGGCAATTGGAGACACGCTACATCCTAGAGCTTGAAACTAAGACGCCATCGGGTCTCAATATCAGTGAAGACCTATACAACTATCTGTGATATATACTGCTGTTTGCCATGTATTCATAATGCCTATATGTCATCTATGACCACCTCTCTCCCCTGTGTCCGTATTTCACCTTATCATGTTGCTCATTCCATTTTTGTATGCTTTGAAGCATGTATAACTAATTACCCTTCATTTTCTGTATATTGCCATATACTGATTTATACCGTGAATTATGCCTATGATTATGGGCTTTACAGTGCACTAGTTGGTGCACCATGTTTTCATTCCAGCAAGGTCAGTTGGACATCTGTGTATGTTCCCTGGTATCGCAAAACAGATTTCTACAGTCAGTTGAATCTGTATATTTTCTGAATATATGTTTTTCCCTGTGCCTATACCTTTCCTTATATGTTGCATTTCTTTCACTTTGAGCACCATCTACACATATATCATTTGCACTATATTTTGCGTCATCCATTTTCGGATGGTACATTCAATTCTTTACTCACTTTAGGCCCCGAGTTTGTTCAGTCGCATAGACAGACACTGATCCCGAGCGCTGCCTAGACTTCAGTCCAGCCCTTTTCCCTCACTTCACGTGCAGGCAACATATCTGTCGGGACTATGTTTCCCATCGGCCATTGGAGGGCGTAATGTTTTCTTTTTCCTTCTCCCTGTGTTCTGAGTAACACAGTAGGGTTTGTCGCAGCAATAATTTGGCCACCATTATTCATCTAATTCTTCACCGGGTTTACGCACTATGCAGGTATTTATTGTCCGATTTAGTGATGTATTAGTTGACTGATAGAGACACTGCTTCTGCCTCTTTGTGGCACATTGCGCTGTTTCATCCTCTCCGTGGTCAGTCTATCTTCTTTTTCTATTGTTCAACTTGTCTGTCATACTATATGAGACTGCCTGGGGCTCACACGTAAGTCACTCTGTTCTGATTACCTGTGAAAGTAATGTAAAAGAATGCAAGTAAACATCTGAAAAAAATCGTAAAAGAATCTGAAATAATCGTAAAACAACTTCTATCATGAAAAGTAACCGTAAAGCAACTTACCTGCCTATTTATGTGGCTACCTGCAAATAGCGTGTATTGTGATGAAGGCCGCAGGTCTGCAGCAGAAACGCGTTATTTGGACCATGTAACCTTGGATTAAAAACTATTGCAACTTTGAGTCTGTGCCCGTGTGATTTGTCTATGCTGGTGAACACTCGGGATTATATATATATATATATATATATATATATATATATATATATATATATATATATATATATATATATATGTAGAATCCTCGTTCTCAGCAATTCCTCTCCACAGGAACAAAACGAGAGTGGACCCAGGTTCAGTGCAATTTTAAGTTTTATTCACACCAAAACATCTCCGCCATGACGCGTTTCGGCAGTTGCCTGCCTTGATCACATGACAACGTTACATGCTGTGGATGTCTTTTTAAAGTGACAGTGCAACATGACCAATTCATAGACATAGAAGAAATCCTCATATGTCAGCTTACAATGTACAAACAATACCTGCATAAATGCACAGTATAAATGGTCTTAATACTTATTTATAAATTAACCATTTGAATGTATATACCATTTTATGTACAAAATTGTAAATAAATAATATTTCATACTGGATCCAATGATCTTAAAATTCCTTGCCTAATTGCATGATACATTAGTTCCTTGTCAACTCTATGTCACATTGGCCAAATGTAAACTTTTTCCAGTGCCTAACAATTCTTCCTACTAAAAATGTGCTACCATAAGTGCTAACATATAAAGTGCAAGTGCTAAACCCAATTTGTAAACATGTATTTACTATATTGCCAGAAACATCTATTTATGATGCAATATCTTATTCAAGGATATCCCTGCAATATAACTTAAAGTGCAAGAGAGCATGTGCAAAAAGAGGCAAATAAATATACTATATATGTGCATAATACTCAGTTTAACAATTCCAATACATAAGCAGTTGATTCACACAATTGTAATAATAAATATATAAATATGCATATCCATAAATAAATACATATAAATATCAATAAATACAATTCAATTGCCTAAAATTGGGTAAAAAACGGTCTAAAATACGAAAATGTAATATAGAATACTCCATATTTGCCATGAGATGACGTATATTATTAAAGTGCATATTCGGGTTAAGAACAGAATGAATTTATCTAAAACCTGTTATACACTAAAATTAATTTGATTAAATTCGGATTAGCAGATTAGATTAAAACAGAATTTGTCATCAATTCTCCCAGAATGGTTTGTAAGGGGGTGCTGTAGTCAAAGGATTAATCTATAATACCCTAGTTATTATCTAATAAACCACTATTGATAGTTGGAATATATTTGTTAAATGAATTACAAATAAGTATACAAATCCTCACTCGTATTAAGGCCCCTTGGATACTTAGTGTCAAGTTCCAGAATATAGCGAGTCTCCAGGCGCCTCAATTTTGATTCCCGATCACCACCTTTCCTTTGGGGAGGGACAGCATCAATGTCATAGTATTTTAGGTGTTTCAGGATACTGTCATGTTGCTCCTTAAAATGCGCTGCCACAGGGTAACTAGGGTCATTACTGTTAATTGCCCTTATGTGCTGTAAAATTCTTTTGTGAACAGCTAGTTTGGTGCTGCCTATGTATATCAATTTACAGCTACATTCCAAAACATAGATAGCATGGTCCGTTCGGCATGTTAGATGTTGATTTATGACTTGTACCCTCTCACTAAAAGCAGTATAGTATGTAGTTCTATTGGAGCCATATTGGCATACCTTACAGCTGGAGCACTTAAAGAAACCTTTCCTAGCTACGAGCCACCCTCCTTGGTCTTGGTCCTCCGGGCTACTCTTCACTAATGCATTGGCCATCGATGCTGTTTTTCTAAATGTTATGGCCGGATGTTTAGGGAGTAAGCCACCAATAAACCAAAAGGTCTTCCCTCGCTCGGTTTCTAGATTTCATTATGGCGGCATCTATGGTTTGTGTTTTGTAGCCCCTCTCCAAAAATCGCTTTTTACATTCCATCTGTTTAATTTCCAAATCTTTTTCTTCACTGCATATTCTACGTATACGCAGCATCTCCCCATAGGGAATGCTGTGTAGCAGGTGCGGAGAATGCGCACTAGACGCATGTAACATTGTATTACCTGCCGTGTTCCTTACGATACAGTGATGTGGTCAAACTATCATTCACTTCATTGATTTGCACATCCAAGAATGTAATATTACTGTCACTAATACTAGATGTAAAGTTCAAATTGACATCATTAACATTGATTAGTGCAATAAATTCCCTGGCTTCTTGCTCTGTGCCGTGCCACACAATAAACAAATCATCAATAATACTTAGCCATGAAATAATATTCTCTTTGTAAATGTGCTCAAATTGTCTCTTGAGGACCAGCTCCTCCACCAGCCCATGAACAGACAGGCATAGCTGGGGGAGAAGCTGGCCCCCATTGCCACACCCTGTATCTGCTGGTACATTTGATTTTTAAACAGGAAAAGATTATTTTCAAGACAGAAGGTCAACATGTCGATTAACATTTTGTTATGTTGTGCAAATTTAAGTGGCCTGTTTGCCAAGAAATGCTCAACAGCTTTTAACCCATCATGGCTTCTTATGCAAGTGTACAATGAGGATACGTCAAGAGCTATTAAATAATACCCCTCATGCCAGTGTATATCCTTGATTTTTCTAATAAAATCACTCGTATCCTGCACATAAGATTTAAGATTGTGGACATGTTCTTGTAAAAAGAAGTCAATATACCTCGACATGTTCTCCAATGGTCCGTCACATGCTGCAATGATGGGCCTTCCTGGTGGTCTATTGATGTCTTTGTGCACTTTGGGAATAAAATATATTGAGGGCATTGTAGGGTGCTCTTTCTTCAAATATTTATATTCCTCAACACTCAAAAGACCTCTGCTTTTCCATGCCAACAGTTTTGTAAAAAAGAGATCCTGAGAGGCTTTGAATTTATGATGGGAACTCTTACGGTAGCAATCAGTATTGTTCAGTTGGGAATAAGCCTCATTCAAATATTCCTGTAAGGGCCACAATATAATGTTCCCTCCCTTATCCGAATTTCTGATTACTACATTTTTCTCCTTCTTAAGTTTTGTTATCAATTGGCCATATTTTCTTTCATGATTGGATACTCTTCTTTTATTTTTGTTAATGTTGATATTCAACTTCTTCACCTGTGCCACCACTTGTTCATTAAAAACATCCAAAGCATCCCTTGGCATGATGGGGATAAATTTTGATATTACTTTAAAGGGGGTATCCGGCCTTGCACAGTCCTCTAATCCAGATGGCCCCCAACTCGAAGGGCTACTTTCACTTGCTTCCTGAGTTAGAGCTTCATCTGGGGCCCTACCGTCCTGCTCCAGCTCATGCAAGTCCTTCAATAGGCCATGATCTGCACTGTAAGATTTGAAGTGCCCGAGATGTCCTTTGAGGATATCCTGTTCCCCACTTGCCTCGGCTGGGATTGGAGTTGATGGAACTTCTTTAATTTTAGCTTTCTTATAAATTTGTAGATATCAGCCCAAGTCTGGGTGTAATCAAAATTTGACTCTGGGCAATATGAAAGTCCCAATGAGAGTATTTGCTGTTCTGCCACAGTTAAATCAACATTTGCCAGATTGATAATGGTGTTTTTATTGTTGTCGGTATGCGCCATTGGGGTCTGTATTCGTGATATTCCCTTTACTTGTTCTTCCAGGTTCCCCGCCCCCGTCCACGAGCAGGTCGCCTGTTGCTGGCGCTTTCTGGCTGCTTTTCTCCTTTGCCGTCTAGTCTGGGTTCGTCGTTTTTTGCCAGTCGATTTCTAGGGTGTAATGTCTCCCTTCTACTACGTCTTAAATAGTCCAACTCCTCACCCAACGTGGGTTTAATGGTACTCTGTTTGGCACGGTCTCTTTGACCCTCTGTTTCCGACTCGCTTTCGACCGCAGAGCTGAGATCAGATATTGACGGGACCTCTTCTTGTGATGGATTTCTATCAGATTGATTTTGCCCCTGCATTCGTTTATTTGCTGTTGCATTTCTGTATGTATCATATTTGCGGGCAAAGGTAAAAATGTGCCCATTGGTGTAATTCTCTCATCATTGAGTTTCATTTTTTGTTGGGAATCACCTAATGTCTTACTTTCTTCGTTAAGAGCATCTATCTTGATCTGCAGATCCCCCGATCACTTTCCGCATACTTGACTAGTATCTGAACTAGTTTCCTTGAGGAATCGAAATTTACTTCAGCACACTCAGCCATCATCTGGGGGTTTGGTGTGTCGTAGCTGGGGGCAATCATTCTTAAACCCCTGGGTATTCTACCCACATCGAGGTACCTCTGTAAAGACTTGGATTCCCACCATTTAGATTGCTCTTGACGCATAAGCTTTTCTAAAATACAGAATTTTTCTTTCAAACTTTGTGCCCCTCCACTTGCTTCCTCGCTGGCACCTTTACTGTCGCCACGCTGCACCGAAGGAGAGTCAGAGAACATCTCCTCCGCAGCTGACTCGCGATCCCGTAACGCTGCGGCGGACATTTTGGCGTGAGGAATTCAAAACTTATTTCTCGCCATGAGCCCACCAAGTTCATTTAATACTTCTAGGTGGACTTATCGGGTGCACGCCTCCCTACCTGCTGAAAAATGCTTGCAATGTCCCGTACCTTGTTACTCAGCGGTCTTTGCGATGCAGCCAACTCGCGCAGCTCCACTCCTCTGAGCTAACACCACTCGACGAGCTCAGCACCACGCCAGCAGCTTTTCCTCAGGTACGCGTTCCATTGCAGCAGGGGGCTCCGTGTTTCCGTTGCCGGAACGTATCCAAATCGCTTCCGGGTTCCCAGCTGCCTCGAAGATATATATATCTCCGTTCCTGTCTCAGAAATGAAGTTGCACTCCTCGTGAGGTTTTCCTTTAAAACAAAAGCAAAGCATACTTTCTTTAACTTAACATAAAATTAATATTTTACTGGCAAAGTTGACAGCTTACTGGAGGGCGATGAAAATGTTTTAAAGTTCGACATTAGCAAACTCCTACTGGAGTGAAAGCAAATAAAGAAACTACCAGCACCACAATGCAATTGGCAGTGAACCCACCAGAGGGCAATAAAAATCAAAGTGAGCTGAGGTTTTATTTATTTGAGATGTCCAAATATGCAGCCTGTGACCAAGGACTTGTGAGAGTCCGAAACGCGTAAGGAATAAATGCATGGATTTCAAAAAAGTATGCTTTGCTTTTGTTTTAAAGGAAAACCTCACGAGTAGTGCAAATTCATTTCTGGGACAGAAAGGGAGCGATATATATATATATATATATATATATATATATATATATATATATATATATTATCTACTGGCGGTCGCCAGTAGATAGTTATAGTTAGGACCTATTTTCCATAGGAAATTCACAACATTCTATTTGAAATAACTTTGGCGGCGGTTGACAAATCTTCGCGAAACTTTCAAAACTCGTGGCCCGCTCCGGTCCGCTCCTATCCTGAAAGTCTTGGGGTGATTCATCAAGTGGGGGCCGAGAAAAAAGGGGGGTCCCAAAACGTGTTTTCCCCATGCAATTTTCCATAGGAACCTTTCATCGCAGCTACAGCCCGAACTGCTGAACGGAATTACACCAAATTTGGCAAAAAGGTAGCCCTTGGTTCAGAGTTGTGCCTTTTGCTTAAATGGTGTAAATCCGTTCAGTAGTTCCTGAGAAATTTGAAAAAGAAAACACATATATATCTGGGCGGAGCCTAACCACACGTCATCGTGAGTTCTGATTGGCTGTCAGCACTTCATCCTGGAATTGCTGGCAGCCATCTTGGGACCAATATAAATGATAGTACCCCATTGAAATGCATTGTAGTGAATCGAAGATTTTGAGGGTTACCAAAAGGAGAACTATAAAGGGTGATAACAGACTTTAGTTACATTAGAATTCATTTGTTGATGGTACCATACTAATTTCAGGAATTGTGGTGTGTTCTAAGGTGATTTTACCCTGTGAAAAACCTTCTGCTGGGATATCATGAATCATGTTTGAGAGAAAACTATTTTCACATGCTTGTCCCATACAGTTTTGTAAGGTGCTCCAGAAGCTAAAATGAGAGCATATTTTCTGTAAATTCACATTATCTTTCTCAGTCATGTGAGAATGAAGTCTGACATTCTCAGTAAAACATGTACATCCAACAAGGGCAGAGACTGTCAGTTGATTCCTTTGTGTTCTACTGCAGCTTCCCAGAGTGTTCTAAAGAACAACTAGAGCGCTAACAGTCTTACTTATGACAAAATTATGGCACACCTGAAGCCATCTTGATTGGAATAAACTGGTAACTCTTAAAACATTTAATTTAAAAAGGAACAAAATGAGGGGGTTCATTTTGTCATAGAAATTATGGTTAGTGCTGTAGAAAGAAAAATTAGGACATGTTTTAAGTGAGATCTCAAATATCTTCCTGTTATATTTCAACAGGAGCAGCCTGTCAGTTGATGCCTTTGTGTTCTACTGCAGCTTCCCAGGGTGTTCTAAAGAACAACTAGAGCGCTAACAGTCTTACTTATGACAAAAGTATGGCACACCTGAAGCCATCTTGATTGGAATAAACTGGTAACTCTTAAAACATTTAATTTAAAAAGGAACAAAATGAGGGGGTTCATTTTACCATAGAAATTATGGTTAGTGTTGCAGAAAGAAAATTTAGGGCATGTTTTAAGTGAGATCTCAAATCCTCTTCTATTTCATTAGAAAATTCTGACATGCAGACTGAAACAATCACTTTCAATACCAGCAGTAGACTTCCAGTTAACTCCCTGGTGAGCAGTAGCTTTACTACAGTGATCTAATGAACAACTAGAGTGCTAAAATTCTGAATTTATGGCAAATGTGTGACACATCTGAATGCCTTCTTGATGGAATCAAAGTAAAAACTGAAAGCATTTCCTACTGAGGAGACTGCAGTAAATGACGAAATTAGGAAACTTCATAACAAATAATTCTCCCAAGATGGCCACCAGAGAAAAAAAGAGCCCAAATGTAGCACAAATATCACCCAGATGTAGCCCACATAAAGCCCAATTACAGAAGTGTGCAAAACACTTTATTTTTAGATTTTCTGCAGTTTTATATAGTGCAAACTGGTCAGGTATTGGAGCGTTACATCTTACTTGGACCCCTTATTGCGTATTTTGCACAAAGTACATGATATTGATCTTGTGAAACATTGAACTTTACGATTCTGTTAACCTGAAGTTGCTCTGAACCGGGCTTTGTAACACCCGTTTTTACCTACTGGTTTTAATTAATTCTCACTGTATTGTATTAGGAAAGAGGATTTACTGTTTTTATGTACACTTTTATGATCTATGTTTCTATTTCAGATCAAATAAAGTTTAATGAATTCTATGGCAGGATGGAGGCGAGGATTATGCATATCTTTCCTCACTTTATTTGCATAGCAGTTCAAAGAAAACGTAACACAACAATCATTAAACAAAAGACTACACAACCCATGAACCATTAGGGGGTAGTCTCCAAGGCAACTATAGTTCAATCATATCACAGTCCATCGTATATAATATTGTGACGTCCCTTCCGCTTCATCTTTCTTCACTGCTCGTCCGTTAAGTGCATTCCTTACATTCTTGGCTTAATCTGACATTGTTGCTGTTTGTATAGCGGTTTCTTGTGCACGTTATTAGCATTATTGCCTTGGTATTGTTTCATATTCCCTGCGCAGCAGGCTCTTGCCCGAGCACGTACTCCCCCTCGCAGTTTCTCCCGCTGTGTGCTCTGCGCGCAGTGAGATCATGTCAGGCGCGTCTGGTCCGAGCGAGGCAGCTCCGTCGAGCGCTTCCGCTGGTCTTTACGCACGTTTGGGAATCCGGTCACTCCTTTAGTGTCCGCTTGATTCCCGACCAACCCTCGCCTAATTTTGACACCGCTACGCAGTGATTTCCCCACAAGGCCACGTTAGTGACCAGCGCCACCTGGTGGTGGTAATTGGTATTGCGCCTCAGTCTATTCTTATAACAGCTTCGGGAAAGCCCAGCTGATGGAGCACCAGTGAGGGGCTGTCTTAAGGATTTTAAGGGCATTTGTTCTGTGCTCACACCCTCTGCTATCATGTCTTCTCCAGAAGACCATTTTTACTCCTCCTACCAGGAAGTGGAGGAGGAATGGCCCCCAACTTCTCCCTCCAGCAGTGGACCAAGCTCTCTCTCTGGCTATTTCTAGGGCGCTGGCTCCTCTTAGGGATCAGGTTGATAAGCTGGCGAAAAGCATCCCTGGGGTGTTCAGTGACCCAGATCTGGTGGTGGCAGGTCCAAGTAGCTCCCAGATGGGGAATAAAAGGGCCGTTAAGCATAACGCGGGGCACTTGGAAGGATTTGATAAACTTACGGAGACCTTCCTCAAGAGTGCGCGAAAGCTAAAACATGCACCCTGCCGGGAGGAGGAGGGCCCGGAGAAAATTGCGACACTGTCACCACTATTGTAGACCCCGACGGGGGTTTCCCTTAGAGGGAGAGGGTGTATCGGAGGACGATTTCTCCTCCGATGAGGATAAGGACTCGGGGCGTCCCTGGCGTCCAGAGTCCCACTCCTCTCAGTCCCCGGTTGGGGACGGGGTCCACTCGGACATGTTCGAGCCTACCCAAATTTACCATCCTAGGTTGGCAGAGTGGACACCTGACGCCAAAGTGGCAGAGTATGTGGTGGGGAAAATCCATCAACCCCTTGAAAGGGAGGTCAGGAATAGGATGAGGGGAGAATGCCCCAGGCCCTCACTGAAGGGGAAGGTGGCACACACGCCTGAAATTGATGAGAAACTATGTACCTTTTTCTCCAAGTATATGAGGGATCCCAAGAAAGGAATTGATAGGTCTTGGACGTGGTAGGGCCCTTGACCCAAATTATTCAATTGACGGAGCATTCCAAAGAGTCAGGATCCCCCTTTGTCCATGGATATTGTGGCTGGTTGGGCGCACTACCCTAAACCCTAAAACACTACCCCCTCCACTACCCAAACACCACTGCACTACCCTAAACCCTAAAACACTACCCCCAGCACGACACCCTACACTACCCAAACATAACTGCACTACCCTAAACCCTAAAACACTACCACCAGCACGACTCCCTACAGTACCCAAACACCACTGCACTACCCTAAACCCTAAAACACTACCCCCAGCACGACTCCCTACACTACCCAAACACCACTGCACTACACTAAACCCTAAATATACCCCCAGCATGACCTCCCACACTACACAAACACCACTGCACTACCCTAAACCCTAAAACACTACCCCCAGCACGACCCCCTACACTACCCAAACACCACTGCACTACCCTAAACCCTAAAAAACTAACCCCAGCATGACCCCCTACACTACCCAAACACCACTGCACTACCCTATACCCTAAAACACGACCCCCTACACTACACAAACATGACTGCACTACCCTAAACCCTAAAAACACTACCCACAGCATGACCCCTTCACTACACAAACACCACTGCACTGCCCTAAACCCTAAAACACTACCCCAGCACTACCCCCTACACTACCCAAACACCACTGCACTAACATAAACCCTAAAACACTACCCCCAGCACAACCCCCCACACTACACAAACACCACTGCACTAACCTAAACCCTAAAACACTACCCCCAGTACGACTCCCTACACTACCCAAACACCACTGCACTACCCTATACCCTAAATCTACCCCCAGCATGACCCCCTACACTACCCAAACACCACTGCACTACCCTAAACCATAAAACACTACCCCCAGCATGACCCCCTACACTTCACAAACACCACTGCACTACCCTAAACCCTAAAACACTACCACCAGCATGACCCCTACACTACTCAAACACCACTGCACTACCCTAAACCCTAAAACACTATCCCAGTATGACCCCCTACACTACCCATACACCACTGCACTACCCTAAACCCTAAAACACTACCCCCAGCACGACCCCTACACTACCCAAACACCACTGCACTACCCTAAACCACTACCCCCAGCACGACCCCTACACCACCCAAACACCACTGCACTACCCTAAACCCTAGAAAAGAAACCCCCACCCCATGCCCAATCCCCTTACCTCTCACTCCTCATGGTTCCTCTCTCCTCATGGTTCCTGCTTCACGTCATCTCTGAGGGGCGGTGCACGTCGTTGTGAGGAAACGGAACAGCCTCTGTTTCCTTACAACGACATGGATCGTCTACATGTTCTTTAGAACACATGGTCATTTACCATACATACCTTTACAACAAAATTCGTTGTAAAGGCATGCGTGGTAAATGACCATGCGTTCTAAAAAATGCGTAGTAATGACTTCGTGATGTACAACGCATGCGTGGTATATGCATGCGTTGTAATGGTATCGCAAAGTAAAAAGTCGTTGTAACGGCTGTTTACCGATCGAAGCTGGCCCCTGTTCTTCAGTGAGACGTTTATTTGATTAATTAGGAGGAAGGAATGTGGTTATTTTACCGAAAAGTGCATTCCCGGCTGTTGTATTGTGAAAGTGTCCGCGTGGCCTGGTTTCACTTCCGGTGAGAGAGTGGAAGAGTCTGTTTGGATCTAAAAGAGTTCTGTTGTTGGACGGGGCCGGCGCGACATGTCATCAGAAAACATAGCTAATGGAAAGCGTCCTCCCTGAAGTGTGGAGCAGTGCCATGAGAGGTCAACGAGTGTGCGTCCCACCGCAGTATGACCGTACCGCGTGACCCATGTGCCGCCTCCAGGGTACAGGAGGCAGAAGCGGGATCGCAGGTCCTCTTGAAGACCATTGTAGCACTAATTCTACATTTTGGTACTAGGGAATTTTAACTTTGTTGTTCCTGCCAGATACAAAGAGAAGATCCTGTGTTATTCAGTGCCCTCGTTACCTTTTTTGTGGGTTGTGGTGCTTGTCCCTTCGCTGCCCCGCCGGTGCACACGACTGGGCACCCCACCTCGTGTGCCATCTGCAGGGCCTCTGCCCTCGGATCACTGGTTTCGGTTTTGGAGTGGCAACATAAACAGTTGCTCCCAAAGGACTAGCCTGAACACTTAGGTGAATATCCCCTGCACCAGCATTCCACGGAAATTCTTTCCTAGCTCTCCCACGTCAACGCCACGTCAACGAGCACGGCTCCGCTCGCGACACCGTATGACGTCATCGGAGCCATAAGAGGACCTCGTCGGCGTGCTGACGTCAGTTCCACCCATTTTTTCCGTGCCACCGAGGCAAACAGGGGACCGAGACATTTTCACATGTATACATAGTATAATAAATATATATATATATTCACTGAAAAAAACCATAGGTTTCAGGCACGTTATAGTTAGAAATGAGCATTTAAAAAACCTTAGAAATTCACTGAAAAAACCATAGGTTTCAGGCACGTTATAGTTAGAAATTAGCATTTAAAAAACCTTAGAAATTCACTGAAAAAACCATAGGTTTTCAGGGGCGTTTTAGTTAGTTGGACATTTCACTCGTACAAAACTATAGAAATTCCCCCGTTATAGTTAGTTCAGCTAACTATAACTCACGCGCCCGCAATGCACTGCTGATGATTTCACATATTACATCACTCATGACATGGTCAGTGACATCACTCATGACATCACTGATGACATCTCAAATGACATCACTGATGACATCATCCAGTGAATGTGTGTTTTTCTGAAAATTAAATATGTTTTATATATGTATATCTCAAGGTCGATGGAAGAATAAATGGGTATATAAGTGTCTAAATGGATGATTTGTTTTTGTAAAATTGATTGTATAACTGACTAAGTGTATCTTAGTGAATACATGGGTTAGTGAGTAATGTTTAAATATGAAAATATCTGTATCAGTCTCTCACTTTGTGTATAAGTGGCTGCATGGGTTGGTGAGTAGCTACATGAGTGTCTATATGGGTTATTAGTTGGTTTTTTGAGTATCAGTATGAGTGTCTGAGTGTCTGTATGGTTCGGTGGGGGGTATTACTTAGTGCATAGATGCATGAATGAGTGACTCACTGTTTGTATGTGTTGAAGACAGCATGTGTGCAGGACTGTATAGGTGGATGAGTATGTGTATGGGTGTGTTAGTGAGTGAATGACTGTCTCAATAGTGTCTTTATGAGTAACTACATATGTTTTAAACTAGTATATGTGAGTATTGGTGTATATAAGTGAGTATATGTGAGAGTGAGAGATTGGAAGAGTTCCTGTACAAATAAGTAGGCGTTTCTATAAGTGATTGTTTAAGAGAGTAAGTATGTGTAAGTTTCTGTAGAAGTAAGTGTGGTAGTGTGTGTATAACTGTATATGCAAGTAAATGGATGTTTGATACTTTGTTTGCATGTGTGACTATGTGTGTGAGTAACTCTATGGATGAGTGGCGGTGTGTAACAGGATGTATAGGTGTATGAGTACATATGATGAGTGAGTACATGTATGAGTGACTGTATAGGGACTGTTGGTGAATGAGTGGATGTGTGTGTAGATCTTGGAATTACTGAATAGGTGTGTTGTAACTGGTATTGGTATGTCCATTGTTTTGAAAATGTTAGTTTGTATTTTTGAGTGTGTGTATCAAAGGTTATATTAGGGTGAGAGGAGGTCTGCCACTCTATCACAAGGATGATGTCATCAGTGATGTCATCAGTGATGTCATTTGAGATGTTATCAGTGATGTCATGAGTGATGTCACTGACCATGTCATGAGTGATGTAATATGTGACGTCATCAGCAGTGCATTGCGGGCATGCGAGTTATAGTTAGCTGAACTAACTAGAACGGGGTATTTCTATGGTTTTGTACGAGTGAAATGTCCAACTAACTATAACGCCCCTGAAACCTATGTTTTTTTCAGTGAAATGCATCATGCCCGATTCTGTCCATTAAAAGGTCTTTCAAGTTTCCCGAAGTGGCCTCTAATTTCTTTTTACTGGAGAGGTTGATTAATGGATTTAGTCACGCAAGCCAGAGGCGTGAAAAGAGGCCCCGTCCTGCAAGAGGCTGGAGCAATGCTGGCATCTGCTGTTGCGGTTTACTTTTTGTCCAAGTTATTGGAATGACTCCGGCCCGCCTCCAGTGCAAGCCAAGCCATGGACTGCTGCCAGGTGCAGCTCGTGATTTCACGAGGAGGCAAGTTCACTGTAATTTTGTCTTACGGCCCGGCGGGCACCTGTACACGGGGCTGGGACGTCAAGGGGACTCAAGGAAGCCTCAGGACATACATCCAAACAGGGACATACCACTTGGACACTCCGCGCCTTTGCCTGCAACAACTATGCCCATTCGGACTTTGGACTCTCTGCTTTCCCCACAAACACACTCACCCGGGAATGATGTCTTCTGGGAACTGCAGTTTCCATCCGACTGCAGTAGTCATGTAACCACGTGACTTGGGGCCAAGCAGACTCTCACCAATGGGAGAGACACAGGATATTCAAAGGTGGGGGTGGAGCAGCACCCTGTTAGCAGCGGCATCCGAAGAAGGCTATTCTGCCGAAATGCATCATGCCCGATTCTGTCCATTAAAAGGTCTTTCAAGTTTCCCCGAAGTGGCCTCTAATTTCTTTTTACTGGAGAGGTTGATTAATGGATTTAGTCACGCAAGCCAGAGGCGTGAAAAGAGGCCCCGTCCTGCAAGAGGCTGGAGCAATGCTGGCATCTGCTGTTGCGGTTTACTTTTTGTCCAAGTTATTGGAATGACTCCGGCCCGCCTCCAGTGCAAGCCAAGCCATGGACTGCTGCCAGGTGCAGCTCGTGATTTCACGAGGAGGCAAGTTCACTGTAATTTTGTCTTACGGCCCGGCGGGCACCTGTACACGGGGCTGGGACGTCAAGGGGACTCAAGGAAGCCTCAGGACATACATCCAAACAGGGACATACCACTTGGACACTCCGCGCCTTTGCCTGCAACAACTATGCCCATTCGGACTTTGGACTCTCTGCTTTCCCCACAAACACACTCACCCGGGAATGATGTCTTCTGGGAACTGCAGTTTCCATCTGACTGCAGTAGTCATGTAACCACGTGACTTGGGGCCAAGCAGACTCTCACCAATGGGAGAGACACAGGATATTCAAAGGTGGGGGTGGAGCAGCACCCTGTTAGCAGCGGCATCCGAAGAAGGCTATTCTGCCGAAATGCATCATGCCCGATTCTGTCCATTAAAAGGTCTTTCAAGTTTCCCGAAGTGGCCTCTAATTTCTTTTTACTGGAGAGGTTGATTAATGGATTTAGTCACGCAAGCCAGAGGCGTGAAAAGAGGCCCCGTCCTGCAAGAGGCTGGAGCAATGCTGGCATCTGCTGTTGCGGTTTACTTTTTGTCCAAGTTATTGGAATGACTCCGGCCCGCCTCCAGTGCAAGCCAAGCCATGGACTGCTGCCAGGTGCAGCTCGTGATTTCACGAGGAGGCAAGTTCACTGTAATTTTGTCTTACGGCCCGGCGGGCACCTGTACACGGGGCTGGGACGTCAAGGGGACTCAAGGAAGCCTCAGGACATACATCCAAACAGGGACATACCACTTGGACACTCCGCGCCTTTGCCTGCAACAACTATGCCCATTCGGACTTTGGACTCTCTGCTTTCCCCACAAACACACTCACCCGGGAATGATGTCTTCTGGGAACTGCAGTTTCCATCCGACTGCAGTAGTCATGTAACCACGTGACTTGGGGCCAAGCAGACTCTCACCAATGGGAGAGACACAGGATATTCAAAGGTGGGGGTGGAGCAGCACCCTGTTAGCAGCGGCATCCGAAGAAGGCTATTCTGCCGAAATGCATCATGCCCGATTCTGTCCATTAAAAGGTCTTTCAAGTTTCCCGAAGTGGCCTCTAATTTCTTTTTACTGGAGAGGTTGATTAATGGATTTAGTCACGCAAGCCAGAGGCGTGAAAAGAGGCCCCGTCCTGCAAGAGGCTGGAGCAATGCTGGCATCTGCTGTTGCGGTTTACTTTTGTCCAAGTTATTGGAATGACTCCGGCCCGCCTCCAGTGCAAGCCAAGCCATGGACTGCTGCCAGGTGCAGCTCGTGATTTCACGAGGAGGCAAGTTCACTGTAATTTTGTCTTACGGCCCGGCGGGCACCTGTACACGGGGCTGGGACGTCAAGGGGACTCAAGGAAGCCTCAGGACATACATCCAAACAGGGACATACCACTTGGACACTCCGCGCCTTTGCCTGCAACAACTATGCCCATTCGGACTTTGGACTCTCTGCTTTCCCCACAAACACACTCACCCGGGAATGATGTCTTCTGGGAACTGCAGTTTCCATCCGACTGCAGTAGTCATGTAACCACGTGACTTGGGGCCAAGCAGACTCTCACCAATGGGAGAGACACAGGATATTCAAAGGTGGGGGTGGAGCAGCACCCTGTTAGCAGCGGCATCCGAAGAAGGCTATTCTGCCGAAATGCATCATGCCCGATTCTGTCCATTAAAAGGTCTTTCAAGTTTCCCGAAGTGGCCTCTAATTTCTTTTTACTGGAGAGGTTGATTAATGGATTTAGTCACGCAAGCCAGAGGCGTGAAAAGAGGCCCCGTCCTGCAAGAGGCTGGAGCAATGCTGGCATCTGCTGTTGCGGTTTACTTTTTGTCCAAGTTATTGGAATGACTCCGGCCCGCCTCCAGTGCAAGCCAAGCCATGGACTGCTGCCAGGTGCAGCTCGTGATTTCACGAGGAGGCAAGTTCACTGTAATTTTGTCTTACGGCCCGGCGGGCACCTGTACACGGGGCTGGGACGTCAAGGGGACTCAAGGAAGCCTCAGGGCATACATCCAAACAGGGACATACCACTTGGACACTCCGCGCCTTTGCCTGCAACAACTATGCCCATTCGGACTTTGGACTCTCTGCTTTCCCCACAAACACACCCACCCGGGAATGATGTCTTCTGGGAACTGCAGTTTCCATCCGACTGCAGTAGTCATGTAACCACGTGACTTGGGGCCAAGCAGACTCTCACCAATGGGAGAGACACAGGATATTCAAAGGTGGGGGTGGAGCAGCACCCTGTTAGCAGCGGCATCCGAAGAAGGCTATTCTGCCGAAATGCATCATGCCCGATTCTGTCCATTAAAAGGTCTTTCAAGTTTCCCGAAGTGGCCTCTAATTTCTTTTTACTGGAGAGGTTGATTAATGGATATATATATATATATATATATATATATGTATATTACCTACTGGCGGTCACCAGTAGGTAGTTATAGTTAGGACCTAGTTTCCATAGGAAAAGCATTTTTTACTTGCCTATCACTTTGGTGTCTTTTGACCAATCGTCATTAAATTTACCCAAAAAGTGGGAAAGTAGGTTCTGGTTGTCATGGAAAGTTTGGGGGTGATCTGACTGCGGTGGGTACAGAGAAATAGGGGCGTGATGTAATGTTAATTCCCATAGGAGCGCGTTGTCGAAACTACAGGCCGAACCACTGGACGGAATTACACCAAATTTGGCAGAAAGGTAGGTGTTATTAAGCAGATTGTGATTTTTGTTCTTTGGTGCAAATCCATCCAGTAGTTTTTGAGAAATTTAGGCCAAAATTTGAAGCTATATCTCTGGCCGTGAATATTTCGCGACGGTTTCACGATTAATCATGGATGCACGCACCAACATGAATGCTCTGATTGGCTGGACGCAACCTGAACAGAAATTTGTGGCTGCCATTTTATCATCTGGGAATGGTTTCCGGGGCTGAACATTTGTGTGAAATTCCACATAAGGGGTCAGGGTGGAGATACTCTGACCCCATGTTTCAGAAATGGGTGTGTAAGTGACACAAGTTATGTGTCCAAAATTGATTCTTTTAATCGTGCACGATATTCGCAATGGCATCGTGATCGCCAGTGTGGCCCCCATGTACACATGGAGACATCGCAAATATTGTGGCGTCACTGTGAATGTTGGTGAAAATATATAAAAAATATAGACACATATATACCCATGCTCATACCCACTCACACACTTATACATTCAGTCACATACCCACTCAGATACTCATGCACCCACTCACATACCCATTCAGGTACTCATGCACCCACTTACAGACTCACTCGGAGAGTGATGCACCCATGTACAGACCCACTCAGAGACTCATGCACCTACTTAGAGACCCACTCATAGACTCATGTGTACAGTCTCATAACCACGTAGAGACTCTTACACCCACTCACAGACCCACCTGGGCACTCTTGCACCCACTCACAGACCCACTCAGATACTCATGCACCCCCTACAGACTAACTCTGAGAGTCACAAACCCATGTACAGACCCACTCAGAGACTCACGCACCCACTTACAAACCCACTCACACACTAACGTATGTCCTCCTCCCAGATACACTCAGACTCTCATACACCCATTCACACACCCATACAGTTACTCACACACTCAGTCGAAGACCCTCTCAGAGACTTATGGACTCAGTCACTAACTCACTCATACACTCAGAAACCCACACACCCACTCACAAACTCACTCAGATGTACATGCAACCACTCACTCACTCAGTCAAGGCTTATGCATCTACTCACAGAGTCACCCAGACACTCACCCTCCCAGTCACAGACCCACTCAGACACTCATGCATGCTCCTATGCACTCACCCACTCAGAGAGTTATGCTCTCACTCACAGATCCATTGAGACACTCATACACGCACTCACAGATCCACTCAGACACTCATACATATACTTATGGACTCTCACACACCCATACAATCACTCACACAAACACTCATAGACCCACACAGAGACTTATGCACCCAGTCAGTTATACACTCGGAGACTCATGTACCCACTCACAGTTGCACTCAGAGACCCACTGACAGAACCACTCAGATACTCAGGCTGCCAGTCATAGACCCACTGAGAGACTCATGCACTCACTCACAGACCCACTCAGACACTCATGCACCCGCTTACTCACCCACTCAATCACCCACTTAGACACTCATGTATCTACTCACAGATCCAGTCAGACAGTCATACACTTATTTACAAATGTACACAGGCACTCATGTACCTACTCACAGATTGAGTGAGAGACTTACACAACTAATCACAGACCCATTGTGACACTGATGCACCCACTCATAGATGTACTGAGGCAGTCACGCATTTTGTTACAGAAGTATTGAAAGACTGATGCACCGTCTCACAGATCCCACCAAATACTTATACAGTGAATGAGAGACTTAGTGATACAGTGATACATGCAGTCATAGAATCTGTCTATATATATATGTTTTACACTTTGTACAAACCACGTGCTCTTTGTGACTACCGACGGCACCCCGATGACATCGGTAGTCAGCATATAATTTTTTTGTAAAGGTGGTTTTCTTCTAAATTGATCACAGAAAGAAAAGTTAAAACAATATCTTACTAAATATGTAGACACACTTTATTTAAAAAATTTCTTTTAGTGTATTTTTCAGTATGTGAAATACATTTACTTATCACAGATTCTCCACAGTAAATGCTAAAATATTGTGCTGACTAAAACAATTCTTAAAAATAAAACCAGTTTTAAATATGATATACAATATCCAATTATAGAAAGAAAATAAGAAAATCTTAGAGGCTCACTTAAAAAAATGGACATTACAATTAAGAAATAGAATTTAAAAAACCTTAGAAATTCACTAAAAAAAACCAAAGGTTACAGGGAAGTTATAGTTAGGAATTAGCATTTAAAAAACTTTAGAAATTCACTGAAAAACCAAAGGTTACAGGGGCGTTATAGTCAGGAAAAATAATTTAAAAAACCTTAGAAATTCACTGAACAAACCAAAGGTTACAGGGACATTCTAATTAGGCTGACTTCACTCGTACAAAACCAGAGAAATTCAGCAGTTATGGTTAGCTGAGCTAACTATAACTCGCGCCCCACAATGCACTGCTTATCACCTCACATATTACACCACTCATGACATAGTCAGTGACATTACTGATGACATCTCAAATGACATCACTGATGGCATCATCCACAGAATCTCTGATGCACCCACTCACACCCCAATATAACCTTTCATACACCCATCAGTGATGCCATCAGGGATGTCACTGACCATGTCATGAGTGATGTAATATGTGAGGTGATAAGCAGTGCATTGCGGGGCGTGAGTTATAGTTAGCTCAGCTAACTATAACTGCTGAATTTCTCTGGTTGTGTATGAGTAAAATGTCAGCCTAACTATAACGTCCCTGTAATCTTCGGGTTTTTTGGGTGAATTTCTAAGGTTTTTTAAATTCTATTTCCTAACTATAACACCCTTGTAGCCTTTGTTTTTTTCAGTGAATATATATATATATATATATATATATATATATATACACACACATATACATATATATGTATATATATGAATAGATAGATAGATTTCAATCCTTCAATTAAAACTGTGAATAGAGCGAGGAAAGTGTATTTAGTTATGTAGCTGGAACGATTGCATTACAGATCTGAAATGAATGTGGTTTACAGCCACCAAGGCTCATTTCAGACTTCAATGCCGTAATTAATTTCTCCCATTCACATAATTAAAATTAAAGTATTTACTTTGCGCCAGAGTACCCATGTCCACCGTCTTTGTTCCAAAGGAGTGATGAAATAAATAACAATATATTATTATTGCTATATATAATATATGATGCCTCCTGCAAAGTAATAAAATTAAAAATAACATGAACAATTTTTAAACATCATTTACTTGATGGCTTTGCCAACTCAATCCTGAGCAGGTCCAGGATTTAGCAGGTCCTGCTGACAGTCGATGACATCACCCCAGCAGCGCTCCTTCTCCTTCATCTTCACAAAGAGTAACTCTTGCCGAGCTGGCCTTCCACCAATGTGAGGCACTGCACTAAAAACCAAGTGCTGCAACCTCTTCCTCCCCAAAAATATTGTGTGGGGTAATACCCTAATGCTTAGCATTTCTGGACTCCTTACCTGTGGGGGCACTGAGTAATAAAAAACATAAAAACAGACGGTGAAAACAATAAAATATAATAACATGTAGTTCGGAAAGGGGAAAAAGTGACTAGAAATTGGAAAAAATGGGAAAGATGGGAAACATTGGGATGGATAGGGTAGCACAGGGAACACAGCTAGAGCAGAATCAGGATAGAGTGAGTGGCAAAATGGCTCCTGCATATTTTGAAGACATTTGCATAGGATGCTAAGGTCATAGATTATTGGTTGTTGTATAATAAGCTGGTTTCCTAACTGAGGTGAGTGAAATATATTCCAACTACTATTTCAGACCATAAACCAGTCCGTTTAGAAATCATGTTTAAAGTAGGAACAAGCCCACAGCAGTATAGGTGGGCAATAAAGAGAAAGTTCTTTGCACACCAGGATTTTATACATTATCCTAGGACTCTTACACCAAGGAGTTACTATCCATAAAGTGGGGAAGTTGTGGACATAGAATAGTTTGGGATGTTGTTGGAAAGTGGATTATTAGTAGGCAAAAATGTATATTTGCCACTGGCAATAAGGCCACTAACACATGATAGGACTCAGCATAGGTCCAAGAAAATTATTCCCATGCTCAACCCTTGGTAGCTTGGCTGCGAGCAGGCAGGCTTAACTTCAAAGACAGGTATGTAAAGCATTTAAAAACACCAATTCAGTAAATAATTAAGACACAATGCATAATAAAAATCCAACACCAATTTATAAACATAGGGAATATTTTTATCTTTAAAATGACACCAAAACGACAAACATCCAATGTAGGGAACCGGATATATGAATTTTTAAAGATTTATCACTGTATAGCACTTAGAAACCTATAGGACCATGTTGGGACATCTGGTCGCGATAGACCGGCTCAAAGTCAAAGTTTCAGGCCGATTGCGATGGAGCCCTGAGCGGCTACCCCTCACGGTAGGTCCCGGTTACAGTTTTTACCTTCGGACTTAGAAACTTTTCTGGAGCTTTTTCTCGTGGGGTCCCTCGGTGCTCTTCACCAGGCCGGATTCGGTGAGGGTCCGCCGGCCTCGGATTTCTTCTACTCCCGGTCAAACTCTGGAAGTCAGACCTACGGAGCTTTCAGCAGGACGAACCTGGATGGCTTGGCCGGCTCGCGGTTGAAGGCAGGCGGCTTGGCTGACCAGGTTGAGTCGGTCCCCTTACAGGGCTTTTTTCCAAAGATGCTCCAAAGTGTCTCAAACTCACTCCAAGGGTCTGGAAGCTCCAAGATGGTCCTTGAAAGTTGAGGACTTCAGTTCCCACAATCCACTTGGACAAAACCCTTACAAATCCACTGATAGTTTTCCAGGTTGCGGATTCTTGGTGGTGATGATCCAGGTGAGCTCTGTTAACCTGTAGCTTGCAGAGAGTCCACTCTTTACTCTTTTTCACAGCAAGGTAGTCCACAGGGCTGTAGTTCCAGATGGTGCAGTCCTCAGAGGGCAGGCCTTAGAAATTGCACATCAAACTTCTCAGCATGGCACAACGTCTTGCTTTCTTAAGTTTCAAGCAGCAGATCTGAGAGACTCTGCCCCTCTCAGATACTTATTCCAAGTTCTCTGGGTCAAGCAGGAGGTCACTCCTGACCAATGGGAGCAGGGCAACTCCCCAAGGATATGACCACATCCTGTAGAGTGTGGCATTATTTTGTCCCAGAGTGCACCAAATCTTCCAAATTCATAATGGCTGATTTTCAAGCAGGGAGGTAAGAGCTGGCTAAACACACCCCTAGGATGGCTACTTTCCAGAGACTCCCCCCCTTGCATCTGCTCATTCTTTCCTTAATCTTAGCTCCGGCTTGGGGTCAAAAGAGTAGAGTTGTAAATGACACTGAGGCCTTCCCCTTCCCTTTGAAGACCATGGTTTACGACACCTCCCCTGCTCTGGCATTCCTGTGTAGCAGCACACTGCCCTCCCAGCAGAGCTGGTTAACCCCAGGGGCTCTTTATCACCTCTTCAAAGCAGCCTGGCTAATCCACTTAACTCTGACCAATCAGGACAGACCACTGGAAGGCTGAATCTGGACCTAAAAACAAGAAAGTCTTATAACTTCTTGCCTGTATATTTTAGGAGAAATTCAACAATATCATATTGTGGGATTTATCACTACCATTCTGGGAAGTCTTTGAATGGAAGTTCTATCATTCTCCTGTCAGGAGTTATTAGTAAATAACTTCTTGCCATGTTAACCTATGTGGCATGGGATTTGTAATGGGAAAAATGACTTGAGCCATTTTTCCAGCACCAGGACTTACAAAAACATATTTTATAAGTGCTCCGCCTATATCTACAGGACCCCCACCACATGGACCACCTAGGGGAGATTTTAGGGGTTCTGAATCTGTAGAAATATTGCAGATCCTTCCTCCACAGTGCTCCTAGCATCAAAGTCAAATTTGGGCAGCACTTTATCACAATGTGGGGAGTGAAATGTGAAATTCCACTTAACCCAGAGCATATAAACTCATTTTATAAGGGTCCACCTTATAGATACCTGACCCCCACCCCTGGGACACCTAGGGGAGACCCGGGGGGTTTCTAATATGCCGAAACATTGTAGGTTATCCATTTTTAAGTGGCCCAAACATCAAAGTCGAGTTTGGGCACAATTTACTTTTTAAAAGCAGTCATGGAACCCAGGGCTGCTTTTAAACTGACCTCAGGCTTCAGTAGTGCACACATGCAAGTGCAGAAAAGGCTGCAGGCCTCCAAACTGCCATGCCTTACTATATACTAGGGACTTATAGGTAGTTTCCATCCCCCTGCCCTATTATGTACTAGGGTGTTATAGGGTAGGCCATGCCAATCACAGGGGTACCCCAACCCATAGTGTACCCTAGTGTATGTAGGTGTTTTCACTGTATTCTAAGTGTTTTCAGCATAGCACTGGACCTGGGCCTGGTTAGGCAGAACCCAGGGTCAGTCAGAGTCAGTTACCACCAGTACCAGTCAGCAAAGCGTTGGAGGGTTCCCAGGGCACAGGATGACTTTGTAACAGATGTCTATAAGGCGTATGTTATGTTATGTTATAAATTTTATAAAGCGCACAGCTGCCCAAGCAAAGGGGCGTCCAAGCGCTGAAATGCAACTCTCATAGGCAGACCGAGTGATGCACAGAGCGCCCGATGCAGAGAAAAGATACTTTTTTACGGCTTTACGAAATATTACGTGGTTTTGGATACTTCTAATGCTCACAGGGAGAGAGTTCCAGAGCTTTGGAGCGAGAGGACCGAAGGAGCGCCCTCCAGCCCTTACTCTATTAACCCGGGGGACGACCGCCCCTATGTTGGCCTATAGAGCGCAGCAGGTGGGAGGGTGTGTAGGGCGTAAGGAGATTGGCCATAATATCAGGGGATTGACAATTCATGATTCTGTGGGCGATACAGCGAGTTTTGAATTGGATACGTTTCTCCACTGGCAGCCAATGCAGTCTACGTATAGGGTCGGTGGTGGAACAAGATCTCGGCAGGCCGAGAAGTGTCCAGACCGCAGCATTTTGTGCCCTTTGAAGGCGAAGTATCTCCACTCTGTTTGCCCCTAAATATAGGCAACCTGAGAGTATTGTGGCCTGGATGATCACCTGACGAATGTTGGGGTCGAAGAAGCCCAACACCGGTTTAGGCCCTCGTAGGAGCCCGAAACAGACCCCGGCTACCACTTTTGTTTGAGTCCACCCATAGTCCCAGATTTTTGACTGCCTGCTTTGGGGCAGGCGGAAGACCCAGAGTGAATGGCCACCAGTGCTCGCTCCACCGATGAGTGTCTTTGTCCACCAACAATATCTCAGATTTACCGGCATTAAGTTGGAGACACTTGGCGGTTTTTCAGTCTGCGATGGCAGTTAGATCTTCCTTGAACTTAATCATATCCTGCACAGAGTCATCTGATAGTGCTACCACCAACTGTGTGTCATCTGCATAGGACACCACAGTTAACCCTCGGCTCCTGGCTACTGCTGCTAGGGGTTGAATATAGATGTTAAATAGGGTTGGGCTCAGAGCCGAGCCTTGAGGAACCCCTTGGTGGACAGCATGCACCTGGGAGCAGAAGGGGGGACGGACACTTGGAAGGTTCTCTCCAACAAAAAGGAGGCGAACCAGCCCAGGGCATGGCCGCCTATGCCGATATCCTCCAAGCGCTGCAGCAGGATTTGGTGGGACACTGTGTTGAACGCAGCGCTTAGATCCAATAGGATCAGCGCGGAAGTGCGTCCGACATCTAATGCGCCTCTCAGATGTTCTGTTACAGCCAGGAGGGCGGTTTCAGTGCTGTGACGTGGGCGTAAGACATTCAGGGAAGGGTCCAGCAGATTGTTATCCTCGATGAACGTCGTGAGTATAGAATTGATGTAGGCTTCAGTGATCTTAGGTACCAACGGGAGGAGAGAAATAGGGCGAAAATTCTCTGGTTTAGAGGCATCCAGTGTAGGTTTTTAAGTAAAGGAACCACTTTAGCATGTTTCCAGGCCATAGGGACTATCGCGGAGGACATAGATAGGTTGATAAGTTTACAGAAAGGAGAAAGAAGCTGAGGTAGCAATTTAACAAATTGATCTGGTTTGAGAGGGTCTGCAGGAGATCCAGATTTAAGTTTGATGCCAATCGTGCGCATCACTTCTTGAGAGAGCGCAGGGAAAACAGAGAGTGTGGGAATGTGACTAGGCCGCGGGGAGGGGCCTGTCCTAATCTCGGTGTGGGGGAAAGTCTTGTAGATGTTCTCTACTTTCTTAATAAAGAAGGTGGCGAGGACCTCGCATTGCTGATTAGAAGAAAGAGGAGAAGCTTTGGGTAGCCCTGAAGACTGTGAATGCAACCTGGGACGCACTGAGTGAGTTGGAGGGCAGCAAGGCCAGCTAAGAAATTGCTAATCTCACAGTCTTGACTGGCATCTAAATGCAGATTAAAGTCTCCGGTGATGCTGAAATTGGCCGTTCTGATGGCTAATATGCCAGAAGCTGCAATGAGCGCATCCCTGAACTCTTTGGAAGGACCTGGAGGGCGATAGATCAGGAGCCCAGACAGTGTGAAATTGGCATTGAAAGAGATCCTGAAACGTGCACACTCGCTGCCTACCAGGGCCTCTTTAACCAGGGTGCAGGCATAACCAATTTTAAAGACAATTGCGATGCCGCCACCCTGGTCCCTCTGTTGAGTGTCACAATATTATAGCCCTGAGGCAAGGCCAGACCGGGCTCTGCCTCCGTATTGGCGGTGAGCCATGTCTCTGTAAGAAAGAGAATGTCCGGTGTCTCATCCCGGAGTAGGTCCTAGATTTCGCCAAAATGTTTCACCAGCGAGCGGCAGTTCAAACTAAGGAGTTTGACAGTATGTGAAGGGGGAGGCATGCAAGTTACGGCTGCCAGAGAGTTAAAGCCGCATTGTATGGAGCAAAAAGGGCCCTCCAGCGAAGCACAAAGTTGATGAGCACATGGGCTTACCCCTTGCTGATGGTAAATAAATTCTCCCGAGAGTATACCCGCTTAGCGCCGACCGTACCGGCAGCATGTCTGGCAACGTCCAGGCGCGGACGGGCGCGGACGGGCACCCCTGGCGCGCCAGTGGCACGTCCGCACCACGGCAGGCATTAAATGACCGGGGGCACAACTGGCTCCTCCCGGTCGAGCTCCTGATTCGGTGGCAACAGCCAATCAGCGCTCAGCCTGGCCATGACAGCGCGGAAGTGAAGTGATCCCACCACAATATATTAGCCCAACACAATCGGTACAAGAAGTACACTGTTTAAAAAATTATTAAAAGTAAAGAGAAGCGGAGCAGCAATGGGTGTCAGGTAGGTGCCCTAGAACAAATTCGCAAATTCGTATCTAAGAGGGGTAGTCTATATGCGGGTGAGGATTTGGCAAAGGAAGGAAAAAAGAATGGAGGACTCCTTACAAAAAGAACTCTATTACTTGGATAATATGCTGTGTGACCCTGTATTGGTTGAACAGCATGAACAGATCTATGCACAAATCAAGTCTTGGACAGAAATATAGGTCTATACTAGTAGTAAGAAAGCAAGAGATTTAGGAAAGAAGTAGACAGGAGCATTTCCAATCTGGTGAGGTGTCTGGTAAAATATTAACATGGAGAGTTAGAACCAGGCTACTCATAATTATATCACAGGTATTAGAAGAGATAGGGTGGAGAAAGGACTAAAGTTTTTGTTTATTTTTAACTTTATTAAACTTTATTAGCAGTTCATGAGAGGCATACATTGTCAGGGAGCATTCCAGCTTCATATATTGTCGACATCATATTAACAACAACAGCTGTGTCACATACAAAATCGTGATAGCGTACTGCGTTGCACACAACATAATTAAGTTTGAGTAGAGTGTGTTATTGGGGGTCAACCTGCTTCGTTGTTTTGGGCATTATGCTTCCAGGGGGTGTCGGGTGTCGTGATCCTGCCAGCGTGTGAGGTCTGAAGGTTAATCGAACTGCATGTGTGTGCGGGATCCGGTGCGTTCAGCTCAGCACCATCGCACTGGCGAAGAAATGTCATAAATGGGTCCCAGATGTTGTGGGGTTGGGTTGCTGGGGGATAGAAATCCCAATATAAAGTGAGCTGTGTTTGGCAGTGTGAAACATCGGTGAGCCACGCCTTTACTGTTGGCGCCGGTCAGCGACCCCAATGTATCACCACCCTGCGCTTTGCCAATAGCAATAGCATCGCTACTAATCATTGGTGTGTGTCTGAGATCTCTTTGACATATCCCAGTAGGCACAGCATGGGGTCTGCATTAAAGGTTCTTCCGTAATGGTGCTGATCATTATGCATACCAAGCGCCAGTAGTCCGCCACCCTCGGACAAGTTCAGGCCAGGTGCCCGAATGTGGCCTCCGGCGCGGAATATCGCAAGCATCTTGCATCCCCATGCAGGCCTATCTTATACAGGTACTCCGGGGTGTGATAGATTCTATGTAAGTATTTAAAGTGTATCAGTCGTAATCTATAGTTAGGGGAGAGACGCTTTGTTTGGCCGCAGCAGTAATTCCATTGCTCAGCCGATATTTCCAGGCCTGTGTCTAGTTCCCAAGCCTTGGGGGCCCTCGAGGTGTCCAGCGAGGAGGCAGTCAGCATCAGGGAGTAGAGTCAGATGATAAGTTTAAGCGGCGATGTGGTTGTGTGGACATATACTAATGCTGTAGTGACTGGAGGGGGGTCAGGGAACACGCTGTTTGTGTTCCTACAAGTCACTCTGATTTGGTAATATAATAGTGTGTCTAGTTGGTTGTGCGTATAGTGTCCCACTAGAATGACACATCTACCTTCCTTGTCAAGGAGGGAGTTTGTGGTGCGCCATGGCAGCCCCTTCTTGAGTAGAATAGTGACACCCCTGGCATAATTAGAGTAGACTGATGAATAGGGTTCCCCTGCATGGAGCAGGGCACCCCGTACCGTCCAGGGCCAGGCACCCCACAATTCCTCTCTCCGTGATAGTACGCCAGGCCCGACCCTGCGCACCGCGATGCTCACAGCGGGTCCTCGGTCATCAGGGGCAGCTCGTCTTCTGCAGCGGCCTGGTCTCGTCAGTCTGCCATCATTCCCGGCCCACCATCAGCCACGCCACCGCAGGGCGCTGTCCCAGGTCCTCGCCAGCGTCGAAGCTGTATCCTGGCTGGGCAAGCAAGCCAGCACCGCAGAGAGGCCGCAGACCCCGCGCGCAGTCCACCAGCCCAGACACCGCATCTCAGGCGGTTCCACACTCAGCCTTGGCAGGGTCTCTCGTGGCCTTCGCGGCTGCCTCAGCTCTTCCACTGGTGTCGGCCAGGCCTTCGTTTCTATCACCGGACTCGTGGTGCCCAGCCGGCTCTTACTGGGTTCTAGGCGCACCCAGTGGTGTAGCCGATACGGCCACGCTTGGTGGTTCGACAGGAGGTTGTCTTTCCCCCAGATTATGGCGGATAGGTTGCTCGTGCCGGCAGAGCCTACTCAAGGTGCGGCCATTTTGCAGTCAGCGAGACCACGCTCCCTAGGAAGGACTGAAGTTGCCGGATGAGATAAGGTGTGCCTTTGAAGAGTTCTATAAAGAATTGTATAAAAATAAGTTGTCAGGTAATGTGCCCTACATGGAGAACTGATTAAATTCTGTTCAGCTTCCAGGTCTGTCAGAGGAGAAAGGGGAGGAATTAGTACAGGAAATATCGGAGGGAGAAATCTGTGAGGTGATTGGTAGAATTCAGAAGGAGAAGGCTGCAGTCCTGATGGGATCCCTAGAGAAGTGTATTTATATACCATTGAAGATATTTGCCCAGATTTAAAGTTTTTGTTTAATGGTGTATTGCTGAGGGGACAAGAACCTCCTTTATCCTGGGGTGAAGCCACAATTACGGTAATTGAACCCGAACAAGTACTATCGCCTAATATCCTTGTTAAATGCGGAATATGAGATCTTTGTGAGTATTCTGGCAAGCAAGTTGGGCAAAGTGATAGGTGAACTCTCCACCAGGATCAGAAGAGCTTTTTTCGAGGCTGGCAAATGGAGGCAAATCCACCATGCAACAGCTTCTGCAGTTGTTGATTAGCTTCATAGGTTTGGCAGCCGTCCATAAAGTGCCTTTGGCAAAAATGACTTTTGTAGCTGCAAAAGGTTTTGATCCGGTGCAGTGGGATTACTTATGAGCTTACTTAACTAAATTTCAAGGTCTGAAGGCATTTATACAGGCAGTTAAGGCTCTCTATGCTAATAGGTCAGCCAAAGTGCTGGTCAATGGGGCCTTATCAGGGAATTTTAAGACTGGAAGCGGTGCGCCATATGATTGCCTGTTCTCCCTGCTTCTTTTTGATATATATATTGAACCATTTGCACAGAGGCGAAGAGAAGAACCGGCCCTTAAATCTTTTAGGGTGCAGGTTTTTTTTTTTAAACTTGTGTTATATACTGACAATATGGTTTTGTTTTTTTGTTTTTGGTAAGCCAATAATCAATAATATACATTTACAGTGAAATTATTTAAACAGGAGCAAAAGCAAGAGGGACCACAACATACATTTCGGCACAATGCAGTTTAAAAAAAAAATTACAGATAGATACGTAAATGCAGAACCGAAGCAAACAGCAGAGTCAAAATCAGGAGGAGGGAAGAATTAAATAAAATAGCTGGGGAAGAGAGAGAAGGCAAAAACATGTAGACATATAAGGGACCTCATGAATTATAATTAAAAGGTGTATACAGTTATATAGTATTTCTCTAATTTCATCCTTGATTAAACGCCAAAACAAAGATACGCCCACATACAGAGGCCAGGGCATGCAACAACACAAAGGCGAGTGGAAATCATAGTAATTTCAAATGATCCACTAGCGCCCCCATGTCTTAATACCTAACCTACATTTCTGTAGCCCTTTAAGGGCATAAAGACTAAGTTCTAAGTTGCATATAGCGTATAGTCTGCCCCTCCACATTTCAAAAGATGGTGGCTCTTTTTGCCTCCATAGTGACGCTATACACAGTCTAGCCACCGCCACGGCTATAAATATAAAATACCTGAATTCATGCATCCCCTGTGCGACTAGTGATTCCTCTAATACGCCCAAAAGCATCCCCATGGATGTAATCACAATCTGTACCCCAGTTACCTCTGTCAGGGAAGCCTCCATCTTATTTATCAGTTGTCTTAGATCTGGACATTCAAAAACATGTGCAGGCTATCAGCTTGATCCATCCCACAGCGCGTGCATTTGCCCTCATTTAACCCCCCACCGTGCAATTTTGGCAGGCGTATAATATAAATTAAATATGGTTTTATAATGTTGCGCTTTGAGGCTGGAGGAAATCAGAAGCTTATCTGCCAAGGCAATTGATTCTTGTAAGATAGTCCCTCCCTGATCTACTTTGGTATTCCATTTGAGGTTCTGTATTTCCAGATCATCGCCTAGCAATTCAATAAGACATTGATACAAGGTACCAATTTTTCCACGCATCCTAATTCCCTCCAGCAGGTTGCTTTTTGGCCAGATTTACTACCTCTACTCTTTTTTAAATAATCCCGAATTTGTAGATATTTAAAAAATCATTTTTAGGGAGATCATATTCGGATACCAATGAGGAGTAACCCTTAATACCACTTTTGTCAATTAAATCCCCCAAAGTCATAAGTCCCTTTCATCTACATCTAGCCATGACGGTGTCGGAGATGATAGAAGTAGATAATTCTGGGGAGAAGGTAGACGTATAAAAGTTAAGTTTACCGATCTTCAAATACTTTCGTATCTGCAACCACACTTTATGGGTAGCCTGAACCACCTTAAATCGATTTTTTTTGTAGTAGCTAGGCTCTAGATTTTGGAGGAAACACCTCTCTGCTTTTGAGCCCAACAGCATCTGAAACATATTCGGAGACTCTTCTACCTTTTCCTCACCTTCCCCAGCCAATGAGATTCCCATTTGTTGTAGTAAACACACCCAATAATAAAATTAAAAATTAGGAGCAGCCCAACCCCCTCGAGAACGTGGTAAAATCATGTACTTCATTGCTCGACAGAGCTTACCGTGGGCCCACAAGAAGCTACTACAAATGGATTGAAATTTCTTAAATTGCTTCCCCGTAAGTTCCAAGGGGACGGATCTGAAATAATACAGTACTTTAGGCAAGACATCCATTTTCAAGACATTACATCTGCCCACCATTGATAAATGTAGGCCTTCTATTCTATCCAAATCCTTTTTATTTTCTGTACCAGAGGTTCCCAGTTAGATAATACCATCTTGTCCAGGCATGCGTTAATACGAATACCCAGATATGTAGCCTCCTCTACAACCCTAGGATCATTAATACATACTTGCTCTGTACATATTATTTGCGTTTTTGTTATATTCAATTTAAAATGAGATCTTTCCCCAAATACAGCTGCTGGTTGTTCAATCTCTGTCAAGGGCTTGGCTGGGTCTGGTGAAACAACCGCAATGTCGTCTGCATATGCTAATATAGTGACCTCCATCCCTGGTCTCGCCGACAGCACATTTAACCGGCTTTCCAATAAATTCAAAAAAGGATTAATGTAGAGGGCAAATAATAAGGGGGAGCAAGGACACTCTTGCCGGGTGCCTCTTGATATTATGACAGAGTCAGACTCAAGTCCCAGCACACAGATTCTCGCCCTAGGGGATCTGTACATAGTTTGGATAGATTGAATAAAACCAGATCCAAAACCTTGCCATCGCATAGTTGCCCATAAAAACTCCCAAGAGACACTGTCAAACGCTTTCTCAGGATCAAGTAGCACCACTCCACAAGGTGTTTTCAGTACATTAGCAGAGTCCAACATAGTAACTACCCTGCTAACGTGGTTGACCGTGCCTCTTCCTGGGATAAAACCATGCTGATGGACAGAGACTATGGGAGTTAATACTCTGGAAAGACGTGTTGCCAGAATTTTTGCATATATCTTCCCATTGCAGTTTAAAAGTGAAGCTAATAATACTTGCTGCATCCCATGACGCTGGGCATCCCCTTTCTGTGCCTCGTAAAGAACCGTAAGCATATCCGCTTGTATCTCGGATAGAAAGATCTTATAAAATTCAAACAGGAGCTTATCGGGCCCAGCAGCTTTCCCCGTTGCCAACGAACCAACCGCCTCCTCTAGCTCTTCCAGGGTTATGTGTTCTTCCAGATATGCACAATCTTCCATACTTAATATCTTCCTATGTGGATCTTTATAAAATGCTTTAGATCTATCCTGATTCACATAATCCTCTGTATATAACCCCTCATAAAAGACTCTAAAAACCTCTAGGATCTCTGCCGGCGTTTCTACAATTTTTCCATTTACATCTTTAATTGCAGTAATTGCATCTTTTACCTCTCTGCATCTGATTTTCTTAGCCAGGCATCTTCCTGTCGATTCCCCTTACTCGTAGCAGTCCCTTCTGAATGTTTGATATTTGTTAGCATTATCCTTAGCCCATTCTCCATTTATCCTGGCTATGCAACGAGCAACCTCAGTTTGTGCCAGAGAGCTATCTACCTTCTCCCTCAGAGCATGCATTAACTCATATTCAGCTTGTTGAAGGTTGTCATACAACCCCTGAATAAGCTGCCTCTGCTGCTTTTGAGCATACAAACCAAAGCTCAAAATTTACCCCCCACCCCCCGAGTCCAGCTTTTAAAGCGTCCCACACAATACCACATTTAGTGGAGTTCCGATTTATGGCAAGAAATTGCTTTAGCCACTGTTGTATATGACTAATAAACTGGTCGTTTAGCAATAGCTTCCGATCAAAAGAAAAGGTCCCCCGGGCTCGTACCACTCCTTGCATTTTAATTTTTAATAGTAGTGGATTATGATCCGAGGTAATTCTTGGGTAAATCTGTATCTGCGCTTCAGCTAAAAGCGTTCTAGTAACAAAAAATAATCGAACCTTGCTAACTTCTGATACGGACAGGAGTAGTGCGTGTATCCGGGATCAGATTGTTTTAATCTAGGCCAAGCATCAACCAGACCATGCTCATACATAAGTTGCTGTAACGCCTTATAGACCTTGGGTTTCCGACCATAATATTTATCTCTAATAGGGCCCTGGGTGACTTCTTCGAGTTGAATGTTGAAATCCCTGCATAATATCAGGGGAGATACCCAAGAGGCTAACTCTGTATTCAGATGATCTAATATCTGAGCTTCATCATGATTTGATCCATACACCGAACAGATTGTAAACTTGTTATTGGCAACCACACATTCGACAATTACCCAGCGACCACATTTATCCGCAAGGCTTTTCCCTACCGTTACATTGTTTTTTTTTAGCTAAAATGGCCACCCCTCTAGTTGTGGTCCCTTGTGAAGTGCAGGCCAATAGTTTATACCCTACCTCCATTAACACCTTGTGCTTAGTCCAGGGAATATGTGTCTCTTGGAGACAGATCACATCAGGGGACATATTTTTAATCTCTTGTGCTACCCTTTGCCGTTTAGCCCTCTCATTGAGACCCCGAACATTAAATGAGCCTATCAAAAATATATCCACCATCAACCTTCTTCAAAGCTAGAAAAACAACTCCCTCTCTCCCAATGCACCACATCATGTCTTCTTGTTTAGTTAGAATCATTTATTGGCTTTTTCCCCCATTTTTCAACCCCATAGCAGCCACCCCCCCACAGGTCCTACCCTTCCCCACCCCAGTGTCTCTTCTGCCAGCAGAGACCCCCCGTCCACCCAACCATATGGCTGCTGCCCCAACGCCGACCGCCCCCCTCCCTCCCCCACAATTCACACAAAAAAAAAAGGGGGAAAAAAGAGAAGTGAAAGCACAATTAGAGCATATCCTTGTAGATAGCTCACATACCAAGAACATGAATATATAGCATCCTTATAATATAGATACGTCTATATAACTTAATCTGCTACAGCCCCCTCCTCTGGAACTTAAGATTTAATGTCATGAAGGTATTCTTTGGCCTTGACCTCAGATGTGAAAAACCGCCTATTGTCCTTGTATATAATGTTAAGTTTAGCTGGATTCAGGAGGAATGCTTGGGCACCTTTACCCTGAAATGGAGATATTAACTGCCGAAGTTGCCACCTTGTTTCCACTGTTTGATGACAATAGTCAGGACAAACAAAGAACTCAAACCCATTCCCTTTTCTCTTCCTATCTGGCCTAGCCAAATCATACAGAGCCTGCCTAGATAGGAAATTGGATAGACAAATGAGAATTGCTCTAGGTTGTATAGCAGATTTACTGGTTCCCTGGTTGTTGTTTTGCCGAAAGGAAACCGATGGGCCCGTTGGACCTCGATGTCCCATGCCCAGTGCGTCAGCTACGGGAAGGCTTCTGTAAATAGTCCAACCACGAACTTCCGCGGGTCAGAACCTTCGATGCCTTCAGGCACACCAAGAATCCTTAGGTTGTTGCGGCGGAGTCGATTTTCCATGTCTTCGAGTTTCCAAGCCATATCACTACGCTGTGTTGACAGGGCATCTGTAGCCGCTTTCTGAGCAGTCATTTCGTCCAGAGTGGAGATCCTGTTCTCAGCTTCAGTTATCCGCTCAGCAAACTCCAAGCAGGACTTGGTCACTCGCCGAAGTGAATTTTGTAGCTTTCGACAAGCTCCCTGCGTTTTTGGCTCTCTGCCCGAGTTTCCTCTCTATGTGACATAATTGTCTCATAGATGACGGCCAGGGAAATGTCTTCCGTGCGATCTATTGGATTATGCTGCTCTTGTCGCGATGCCCCCTCCGAGGACACAGTTGGGCCTAGCTTAAACGTGGGAGGCTGTGTTTGGATAGACATGGTCGCTGCATCCATCGCCTCTCTGGGCGTCGCTGTTGGTGTATTTTTTCGTATTGTATCTGGGCCAGACATTCTGGTCCAATTCACCGGGGTCTCATCTTGATGAATGCTGCTAGTCTCACTCCACTGTCCGCTTGGTGAACCAGAGGGGCCATCAGATATCTGTGCAGAATAATCGCCTGATGAGTTAGAATAGTCAGACAATGAGAAAAAATGATCACCCATATCTGCTTCAGGCAGTTCTTGAGACTTGATCTGATCTATACGATCTCCAATGGGCAAAATGTCACAGGCTCTTTTATCCATCTCTGGATTACCAACTATTAATTCTGCCATGCTTACACCATCTTCCACCCCCGCCGTCGTGTGATATGCAATGCTTTGCCCCCTATCCCATCATTGACCCCTGGGGTATGAGTTAAAGGGTCACTATCCCCCTTCCCTCCATGGTTCATTTTGTTCATTGCTGCCTTTAGAGAATAGTCAAAATCCCCTGCATCCCCCAGCTCACCTCCTCCAGGTGGGTAGTTACTCCTGCCTCTTCCATCATGAGATCGTCCAATTTGAGGTTTTTCCCTTCCTGGCTGTAAGAAAAATAGCGGGGTGGTTTTCTTCCTTGGCCCTGGCCCTGCAGTCCGAATATTCCCGGGTGCCGTGTTACTTCCTGGATCAGCAGCAGCCTCTCCATGTCGTTGTTTCCCTTGGGCGACTTCCGCATGCTTCAGAGACGTTGCTGTGAGATCACCGCCGCGCTGCTTGGCTCTCGGGTGCCCTTCGGGGGCATCTTGATTCCAGCCGCTCTCGCCAAACCCCAAAGACGGATCGGCGAGCTCCTTGAGAAGAGCACCACACCAGCCGAAGAAATGGAATCACCGCCCGGGGACCGGACATCGCTGAGCAACGATGCGCGAGTATGCTCCAGAGCATTTCTCACTGGCCACCGCTATGCACCTATAACATTCACGAGCCTGAATTAGTCACTGCTTTGGTGCCTCCTGAGCCGCATCGGGTCCACAAAAAGTTTGGGGTGTTTATGGCGGTCGGTCAACTGCAAGCGCTCACTTGGCCACCGAAGCGGCCGCCATCTTGCCTCGTGATCTTCTCTTGCCTCGACGATCTGGTTTTGTATGCTGCTAATGCAAAGGAATCTCTTTGCAGCTTTAACAAACTAGCTAAAAAGTTTGGGGAATTTACAGGGTACGCTAATAATCAGGACAAGATGGAGATCATGCTTTGGAATAAGGTCTTGCAAAGTAATCTGGTTAAAAAGAAATAAGGTATTTAGGAATCAGGATATACCCTGAGGTACTTCCAGATAATAAGTTTTAAAAAGTGTATAGTGTATAGTGTGATTAAGACCAACCTAAAAAGGTGGCAAAATATGCCTTTGGCTAGTTAACTTGGTAAAAATTTATATTTTACCAAGAGCTTCCTTCGTGTTTAATTATATCCCTCATTTGTTTGGCAAAAAACATATCCATAAGACCATGGATCTTATAGCAATTAATTAAGCATTTACTACCGGCAAAGCTCCAGAAGTGCTTGTTGCCATTTTGTCGTCAACTGTTGAGAGCTTAATAATCTTTTCTTTATTTAATATGATGCCTACAGGTGGAATTATTGCACCAAATATATCTCCTACTAATTCAGCTCCTGTTTCAGTACTACGCTTGTGTCCGTGTGCGTGAGTCATTGTTAAAGCATCTAAACTCTGCACATGGTACATCTCAAGAATTAATACGCCTAAATAAGAAATACCTTCCTAATCGGCCGGCAGGTAGTAAGAAATAAGCATCCCGCCCACAATTAACAAAAACTCCAGGAATCGAAGCCTCTTCTTGCAATATTTGCCACTTTCCTCCTGTTCATTCAAAAGTGTGTTCACAGCTAATAATCTCTACATGTCTAGTTTGCTTGGGTGTTCTTGTTATGTAAACTCAAATTCTCCCTTTATGTTGACTATCTAATCTTAATTTAGGGTAAATCATTTCCTTTCTAAATTCATCTCCATCTTTCTTCCAGACATTTTTCAAAACATCACTGTGCCTATCTTGTGTGCATCTTATGTTCATGTATCTTTCTTCTAGTGCCATTATGTAAGCTTTCTCTAAAGGTTTCATCAAACAGGTTAAATTATTTTTGTAAGCTTGAATACTATCTATAGGCCTACGGGGCAAAAAGTACTACCAGGCTGTGTCAATTCCTTTTGTTTGCAGGTGAAAGTTCATGCTTTCTATCAGAGTTACTTGTGAAAGGATCAGATCTTAATTAGAATTGAAGTATTCAAAGTGTGCTCACCTATAAACTAATGAAAGCAAAATGCTACGTGAAATAGCATATGACAGCTGCATGTGATAATAAGTAAACTCTTCTGATGCAGATGTAGGTAAATAAGCACAAACATAGCAGTCCTTGGCATCGGAAGCGTGAGTGTATTCTTGCACTAATGTAGAATAAACATTAGAGGAAAAATCCTCCTTTTTTGTAACTAACAAAGAAAGCTTTTAGTTGATATTCTTCATTAATGTATGTATGTTGTTCTGTTATGTTCTTGGATGTACGCTCTACTTTCAGTGATAAATAAAATGCCACTAATATTATAGTAGTTATTATAACTGTTATTATGAAAATTGAGCACATAATATATTTTCACTTATTTCTAATGCAACACATCTCTCCCAAAACCAGGTTACTACATATATCTGAATTTAGCAGTTCAGCAGCTATGTTTTGAATGTTTTTAGTAGCTTTTCAAGATGTTCAGTACTTCACAGTTTAGTTCTCTAAATAGACAATTCTTAACTCTACTCAGCGTTCTTCTAAATTGTTTTCCCTACTCTTCTACTGCAACTCAGGCCTAGGTTGATTTTCTGTAAAATAAGAAGTTAAAATAATAAAGGTCTAACAGGACAGTTTCTTTTCATTTGCTTGAATTTTCATTTTGTTCATTCAGTTTTTGATAATTTTCAGTTATTCATTTCAACTTAATCCGAGTTTTCAAATTTTAAACATCAGGGTGGTTCAGTACAGTTCAGATCCCACATCACATAGATCATTCAATGTAGCATCCAGTACTTGATCAATATAGTAAGTCCATTCAGGTGCTCAATACCTTCGACAAGGCACTCCTGCTCTCCTTGATCTTCTGAGAGATTGTCTGTTCTGTACCACTTTCATCGCTTGACTCCGCCTCTTTAGGTATAGTTTCTGGAATTCGATCAACTGATAGACTTGATCCTTCTTGCTCACAGGATCTTGGCCACTCACCTCTGCCAGTGATTCTCCTTGTTCCAGTACTTGTTCATTCACCCGGATCTTTCAATATTACTGTCGGATGATCAGTCATTTCTCCATTTTGATGAACAATCTCTGCTTCTATTTCATTAAAGACTTCAATATCACTTTGTGTAACTTCAGGAACTTTAATTTGTTTTTTGACTTGCAAATCTTCACCTCTTTCTTCTTCCACCTGTTCTTGTGGTAACGGTGGCACTAGTCTGGGTGTTCTCTCAGGTGATGGTGCAGTCACCACTACTCTTTGCTCAAGATCAAAGACCACAACTGCTTCTTCTGGGTTTCTCACCTTCTTGGTTTGTAAGGCAGGAATACAATTCGGGACTCCAACACACTTAACCGCAGAATTGGTAACTAGGATTATTTGGAAGAGGCCTTTCCATCTCGGTTGCAAACAAGTCTTCATAATGTGCTTCTTGATCATGACCCAGTCACCTGGATTGCAGTCGTGGCACTGTTCTTGGTCCTGGATTGCAGTCGTGGCACTGTTCTTGGTGCGGATATCTTGAGGCAGAGGTAACCTGATAAGAAACAGAATGAACCACATCAGCCAACCCTTTGCAGTAATCGAGTATTATATCATCTATGATGTTCAAAAGTGCATTTGCAGGTACAGCAAGCAGTCTTATTGCCCTGCCCTATAGGATTTCATGAGGCAATAGGCCTGTCATTTTATCTGGGATACTTCGGATACTCATTAATACCAGAGTTAATGCATCAGGCCATTTTACTGATGGTAAGGCACTTTTACTAATTTTGACTTAAGAGTACCATTTATTCTTTCAACGATCCCAGATGATTCTGGTCTGTAACTGCAATGTAATCTTTGATCAATCTGTAGTGCTTTGTAAATCACCTTCAGGACCTCATTGTTAAAACGGGTCCTCCTATATGATTCAAGAGAGAACGGCATCCTGTAACGTGGTATCAATTCTCGCAATAACAGTTTTGCTCCAGTGAGACTGTCCTTTCTTCTGGTTGGGTAGGCTTCCACCCATCTCAGCTCTAGGAAGGCTTTCATGCAATCATTGTCCCAAGGAATCGGAACCGACACATCCCTGTGTGTCAACCTCAGTGGAGGCTTTGCCACTAGGGAAAAGGTTGGTATTCACTGTCTACAGTAGCCAACCATTCCCAAAAACATCATGACTTCCTTTTGAGTTTGAGGTAGATTCATTTAAAGATTTTCTCTCTCTGGTTACACCTTTCTTGCTCCTTTCTCAACTATGTGTCCGATATATTGAAATTTGTCTTGAGAGCACTGCAATTTTCCTGGGGACATTTTATGTCTGTTTTCAGCCAGGTGGTTCAATAACGCAATGGTGTCTTGTTTACAAGCTTCTCGTGTCTCTGATGTCATGAGTAATCGTCTATATATTGCACAAGTACTGACTTGTAGGGTATGTGCAATGATTGCAGATTTTGTTTTAAGATCTGGTTGAAAATGGATGGGCTTTCCATATAACCTTGTTGAAGAATACACCATGCTAACATTTTCTGCTGGAACACAAATGAAAATAAAAACTGTCCTTCCTCATACAATGGCACTGAGAAGAAGCCTGACACAAGTCAATTGCTGTAAACCATTCTGCAGTACATGGAATTTGAACCAGTACGGTGGCTGGTTTCGGTACCAAGGGACAACATGGGACAACAATGTCATTTATTTTCCTCAAATCTTGCACTATCCTGTATTTTCCATTGGGCTTCTGTAAAACCATATTCGGTGAGTTACATGAACTTTTGATTAATTCCTTCAGTATTCCTTTCTGTAACACATCTGCAATCACAGGCGTTACTCCTGCAATTGTCTCAGGAGTCTAATGATAGAGTTGCGTTCTGGGATACACTGCATTAGCCTTAATGGTAATGCGGACTGGTCTACTCCTTTGATTAGTCCGATATAATTCCATGTGAAATCCCAAACTTCTGGATTCACAGTGTCTCTCAAGTCAACAGGTAGCTCTTCAACTGTCATAAGGGGAAACATTCCTGTTGCTGTCTGTTATCGAATCATTTTGAATTCCACATCCTCATCATGTGCCTAGAATGCTATACCATCCGGCGTGCAATAAATGGTGCAATTTAACTTGCAAAACAAATCTCACCCTACTAAATTCACAGGACTTAAATCGCAAATAACAAACTGATGTTTTTCCTCAAATAAACCTATTTTTACTGTGACCTTTCCTGAAAAGGGATTTGTAAAATGTTTGTTTGTCACTCCTACAATTTACATTTTCCTCCAAGAGAGGTAGGTTTGAGACTTCCACTGTTCTAACAGTAGATCAGGTTCCCCATGAATCAATTAAAATTGATACAAGGTGGTCATATACTTCAGCATCTACATATGAACCACTCTGGTCTACCTCTAAGACTGCGCCAAGTATGCAATCTTCCTCCCATCTCAGGCATCTTCATTGAAAAGTTTCTGAACCTGAACGGGTATTTCTGAAAAAGGGATACTGCTGTAAAGCATTCTGATTTGTATTTGGAAATTGCTGCATTGTATTTTGGAATGGATTAGTATTTATTTTTGCCATTTGGTTTAAATTAAATCTGGGGCTTCCCATATTTAGCAAGATCATCTGAGCTGGGCATCATTGAAACCTGTCCTTGCAAAGGGACTTGCATCTGCTGTGTTGGCACATTTTGCATCTTCTCTCAGCATTATTTCATTTTCATTTGCATTTTCAGGATTATATCTACACTCTCTCTTCCAATGTCTGGCCCTGTGACAAATGTGACAAGGGGCAATCTTTTTCACAGCAGCAACATTTGTTCCTGGATTTGTATTAACTGAACACCTATACTTCTACCTTGAGGCACATTAAACTCTCCTTGGCTACATTGGAACCTAACCTGCAGAGAACAACAACACCCTGCATATTTCCTTTATTTCCTGAAAAAGGAGTATTCTGGAAACCTTGCTGTGCCAAACTCGTTTGTGCCAACATAAACTTTTCCTTTATCTTTTTCCGTTTCATCTCCAGCTTACCACTGCAGTGCTTTGTATATCTTAAAGCCTCATCAAGCTATTTATTCTGCCAGCAGAACACGCTCTGGGTTATAGTCAAACTAATCTCCGGTTTCAGTCCTGAAACGAATTGAGACACAAAAATCCCCATATCCTTTTCCTCTGGATACTGCAGTCCACTATGCTGCTGAAACACCTGTAACAGCCTTTTCATAGAATTCCTGAACTGATTCATTTGGCTCTTGGGTCATTTGAATAATTTTAACCCACTCCAAATCCTTTGGTGGCACTCAGCCCTTCAGAAAAGTAATCACAGTCTCATATTTCTCCATAACCAAAGGAGATAGTGCATTGTTTCTAGTATTCCTTACTTGTTCTTCTTTCACCCATTGTACAGCAGTTTTACATGCAGCCCACAAATCAGACGGTACCACAATATCAAAAAACATATCCAAATCAGCCCATAGCACCTTTGAAATCTTTATGAACTGTTATACTTGTGCATACCATTGCACTGGTGTGTCGCGATTGTGGAAAATTGTTTGTAAATGCTGTGAGGTCACCCTTGTTCCATGGCACATGTGCAAATATCCCCCCACTATTTCCCTTAAAGGAAAAGATGTTGTTTCTTCATCTTCCCTCCCTGTCGTTTCAGCTTCCTTCTTTTTCTTTTCATGTTTCTTTGCCCATCTCATTTCCAATTTGTCAGTCTCACTCCATCTATGGATGCATTTGAGTAACTATGATATGCAAACGCATTTCTGTTGCACGTATGTTTTCAACAGCTGTGTCATCTAATTGGATCCTGTAACTCTTTTGCAAATGCACATTTTTAGAAAGATCAATTTCATATTTCTGGGCTATTTCAGTCAATATGTCATAAGCGACAGCTGCTCGTCTGGTAAATTCTTTACACAGGCACATTAATTCCTTCTTCTGATATTGATCGAGATATTCTAATTCTAAACATCCTCTTTTTACTTCTTCCAATTCCACGTTTAACTTTCTAATATCCAGGAGTCTTTCTATTTATAGGTTTAAATTTCAATCTGACTCTGTAACTTCTGCCTTCCTAATCCCTGCTGCTTCCTCTAATCCTGTCAAGTAACTCACCTCCTACGAAGCATTCATGTCTCCAGGAGTAAGAGGACTTGTAAAAACCATTGTCCCTCCATCTATAAGTGCTTCTATTGTCTGTGGTGGTTTCCACACAACAATCTGAGAAATTTGTGAAATAGGGACAAATCCTGGTGCAAGCTGACCTTTTACTGCTCCTTGAGCATCTGACACCAAATTTACATTTTGTGAGGCACTTGGAACTAGTTTAGGTGAAGTCTGTACATTTACTGGTGGTACTGGTGCTGCATTAGGTATTACAGGTGTATGCTCACATTTGGAGCTACTTGTGGTTGAGCCACAACTGGTGGAACAATCTGAAGTATCTGCATTGGTCTTTCAATCTGTACTACACTCATTTCCATGAATTCAGAAGCCACTACTTGTACTAGCACCTGAACCACTTTGCTCTGTAGGGATTAAGTACGTTTAGGTTCTTGCAGCCAACATTTCTTTTAAAATGTCATATCCTGAATTGCTTTCTGTCTCTTCTTCTATCTCTTTCTTTTCTCCTCCTTCTCAGTAGGTTTCTTCATATTCCCCTTCCCTGACATCTCTTTTTTACTGGCTGAATACAATCTAGTTCCTTCAAATAATGCTTTCCTCTATCTTCACTGTCCTTCGTCCCATTGAGCATCTGCATAATTATGCACTGCTTTCTTGGTCCTTTTCTGATATTTCTCCTTCACTTTATCTCAGGCAACTTTCTCCCACAAATTTAAAGCCTCATATTGTGCAGGTCATTTAATAATTTTCCTTTTAAATTGTCAAGAATTTTCATTTCAAATGTTCTGTATCTTGGAAAACTCAATAGACCCTCTTTCTCTGTGATCTTACACCACTGATGAAGCCAGAAAGGTGTGTGTAACCCATGCTCTATTGTCATTATATATGCAGGGCTACCCTCAGGAGATGCCTCTTCACCCCTCCATACTGGAATAGTAACATCCCACTTTATAAAGTTCTTAAAAACATCTCATGATCTCAACAGTGCGACAAATAAATCGACTTCAATTCAATGTTTGATTTTGTTCCAGATACGTCAAATTCCCTTAATGCAATCCTGTTACAGCTATTATTTTCTAAATCTCCATCCACAAATCTCAATATGGTATTCACTGAGCCACTGACCAATCTCAGTGCAGCACCTTTACGTCACCAACCAATCCCAGCACAAAAGCACACTAACTGACCAACCCTAGCAAGGCCCTATGACATCTGACTTCACTCCTTTGCAGCAGTTCAACAAAAACTTTCAATTAATACCACACACATATATCAATTCTTTATTGCTCTACTAAGGAATTAACAATATTTTGATCATTCAAGAATCCTACAAATGCAGATGTAATCTCGACCAGCGTGAAATTACTCTAATCAATGTTGCATCCTCCTTTTGCACAATTAGGTTCTGCTAACATCAATCAATGTTAAACAAACACAACAATATTTTTAGTATTTCCATCTCAGTGGTATAGGTGATGGTACCTCACACTCTACACCTCAAACCTGCGAACAAGAAACACCACATAACAATAATTCTATCTATCCCGGAATCCTAGACTTCAGCAAGTCTGAAACTCTTCAAATTCTTTAAGTAAACACAAATAACATCACTCTAAATCACAATCCATCTCCACACTAACAACCAAATATTTTCTACAAACGATGCTTCGCCCTTTTAATACTCACACCTCCAAACAGCAACTGCCTTCAAATACCGCCTTGTCAGTTCTTCAGGTTCTGGACATTGGGTCTCGGGATTCAGGTAATTTTATTATAGCTAGGGAATTATTTTATTACTCCATTCATGGTGTGAACCGTACTCTGCTACCAGAAAGAGTCCAATCAATTTTACTGTCCAGTAGCATTTCAACCTGTGAATTACAACAATGGTGCTCTAACTCTGTGCCAACTTCCTTTCTTCAAGGCAACAGAACTGTGCCACCATTTTTAATGGATGCTAAATCAAATCAAGTAAGTTTAAAAAGTTTATTTCTCTTTAAAAGATTAGTGAATTATTTTTGATTTCTTTATTCATATTAGTAATTCAGAAAATCAGTTTACAGAAATTATCAAGAAAATATGGGTAGAGTCATCAAAAATGCAATTGAGAAAGTGTGTTCCCTAAAGGAATATTTCCCTATCCTATCTAAAGAACCTAACCTAAATAGAACCTATAAAGAGTCCTTAGAAAAAAGCAAGATCAGGAAGCATTGAGTTAAATCAGAATCTCAGTAGTTAAACTTCTTGTAGGAGAGTAGGATCTGCTTCTTATGGTTACCCCCACTTTTTGCTGATGCTTCACTGTTTTTCGACTTTAGTCTGGCTGGGGCCCTGCTATCCAGGACCCCAGCCTAGCTGCTTCCTCTCTAAAATGGATTCCTAGTACCTTAGGTACACTTCAGATTGTATTCTGGGGTGCCCTTATAAGTCCCTAGTATATGGTATACTATGTACCCAGGGCATAGGTACCCCAGAGGCCTACCAGGGGCTGCAGCATGTATTATGCCACCCCTGGGAAGCCTTCCAAAATGGCACCACAGGACTGCTACTGCAGCCTGAGTGAGGTAGTGCATGCACCCCTTACTGAGATATAGGGCAACTATATCTCACCCTATCACTGCACATATAAACCTATCAGTCACCCCTATGGCAGGCCTTATCAATCCTGAAGGCAGGGTGCTTGGTTTTATGTGAGAGGGTGCCCATGCATGGGCAGAGCCCCTCTGCAGCCTTCGGAATCTCCTCCTCGGGGCGGTCTGTGATGCAGCCTGACCATATACTCTTAAGTGCATTATAACTAAACAGTAAATGCTAACTTTGGACTGGCTGCACGGAAACATGTCATGTTTGGTGTCAAACACCTTGGAATCATACCCCCACACCAGTAACTGGTGTGGGAGTATGATCCCACCCTTCTAAAGGGAGAGACATGACAGCACCGGTATACCCGGTACCAGCTAACAGAGCCCTGGCATCACACAATGGATGCTGCAGCCACAGACACGAGTCTGGCCTCCTGCTGCCGACCGAAACTCCGGCCTGGACAATAGGTTTCCTGTCACAGGGAGATGTTACCACCTCCCAGACAGGCCTTAGTGTATTGGGGCTGAGTGGGTGCACTCTCAGAGTGCTTTGAAATCCTGCACTGGGGGCACATTTGGTGTCCCTGTGCATAGCCCAGTTCAAACCGGTTGCAGGGGCTACCAGCCCCTGCTCTGGCGCGAAACTGGACAAAGGAAATGGGTGTAGCCACCCCTCTTTCCAAACCCTCCCACTGGTGGGTCCCCTGAGTTAGTCCAACCCCTTCCTTGGGTATAAGATAGGAACCCCTGGCATCAGGACTTTAGATATCCCTGGACGAAACTCTGAAACCGAATCCTGGACCTTCGACGATCTGTTAAACGCCAGATGACTGAAGAATCTCCCTTGGAGTAAAGGAGTTACTCCCCTGCTTGGCAGGCACCAAGATGCATCTGTCCGGTCTACATCTCCAAAGCTCCTGCCGGACGCTGACGACTTTGCAACCCAGGAGGTGGGTTTCCAGACTTCCCAGAGGCTGACCCGATTCCCCAGCAAAGCTGAGACCCATAGCCCTCGTGGGTACCGTGGAACCGGAACCCCTGGACACCGTGCACATTTGCAAGTGCATAAGCTTCTGGTCAATCCTAGAGGCTGTGCTTTAGGTTACTTGTAGCCCCGACCCCGAGCAGTGAATCCACTGAAGATTGCTGGCCTGGCCTCTTCCAGTGATACGTGGGCCACCATTTTGTGATTCTGCTTGAGGTCCCTTTGTGATCCTTTGTCCATCGACTTGTGGGTCCCTCCGAAGGACAACTCTACTTTCAACAGGCCTCCCTGGTTGACCCAGGCCGGCCCTGACTTTCCCTTGCTTGGGGAGTCCCTCGGACCTCGCTGGTCCGCACCAAAGCCGTTTTTTTCTTTCTGCATGGGTTGCTGTTGCCAAGGCTTGTTGGGTCCAATCTGGGCACCGACACCGCAGCAAGCTACTACCTTTGTGGGACAGCTCGAATCTAGCTCCTGGTTGTCGTTGACGCCTCCTGGTCCTCGTGGCTGCAGAGACAATCTTCACCTCTTCGAACTTGAAGCCCCCGACATCGGTGGGCATTCGACTATTGTGCCCCTGGTCACTGGCTAGTGACCCAGACTCTGTCCCCTCTGCTTTCAGGTTCTTCCCATCCTCGATCCTTGGATCTCTTCGGACACTTCGCATCTTCCCGGCAGCAGCACTTTCCAGCAAGCGGCCATTGAAAACGACGTTGTGGCCCGACACCATTTGACACCTATGCACCCGGCTTCCCTGGGTGAGGTAACACGAGTACTCCGGTGCTCCCGTGGGTGTTGGCCCTAGAACTCTCTAAGTCCAAAAGGGTTTGCTCCTAGTCCACTCCGAAGTGTCCCTAAACGTTAAAACTCTAACCGCGACTTTCCCCATAGACGCTAACGGAGCTCGCGGCTATGTTCACACACTGCACACGTCCCCCGTGGGTCCCCCGTGTCACTGCCTTGGGTGGTTCCTTGGGGTCCCAGCGATTCTACAGACTCTAGGCCTTGTGTCTAGTCAAGTTGTGGTTCTTATACCACGTTCTTAATATATGGTTTGGTACGCCCCTAGGGCTAATCGTATATTGTGCTAATTTACTGTGATATTTGAAGTGCAACATATGTGCTTTGGCCTCTAGCCTCATAAAGAGACTAGTAGGGTGTGTTTAGAAATAAATACATATATTTTATATATATACCTGGGGTGGTCTCCTTTCATTTAGCCATTCACGAGATTATCGACTGGTAAAACAAATAGCTTTACACTCCTTCAAGTCTTAGCCTGAAAGCTGCTCTCCATAGCTACCACTAGGATAGCTTTCAATAAAGGTCGTCTTTAAACCTATCATCAATAAAGGTCGTTTGGACTGGTGCAAAGTGCCCACTATAACTAGTGGACAGCATATACCAGGCCAACTTCTCACATTGGTGTGCAGCGGTTGGATTCAAGCTTGCCCTTGTTTTACCAGATAATCTCAAGTGAGTGACTGACTGAAAACCACTAAAAGGTACCTTAGGTACATATAATTCAAGCTTAAAATTACAGTAAGTTCTACTGAACTTAGAGTTGTGTGTCAAGGGCTTAGCACACCCTTTCTACAACTCAAGAGAGTTTAGTAGGCCACACTAGAGTAGGTAGTGCATACACCACACCTCACTAGTGATGTCTTCAAGGCCAGGAACCAGTGGGTCCCTGCCAGAAGTCAATGGGCTTCCACCATCCAAGTATGACAACCTCCAATACTTGGAATTGAGAGCATTGTGTAGTACTAGGAAATTGAAGACAGGAAAAACTGCAAACACCCAACGCCTCATAGAGGTACTGCTGTTGGATGATCTCAAAAAGATCTCAGGGTCTGATGGGGTAGACAGAGAGGGTGGGGCAGCAGATGAGGAAAGGCCAAGGGGTGAAGATACCCATGACCTGACCTCTGAAGCTGGCCAGGAAGATGACAATGATCTTACCCTGGAAAATCCAGCTCCCCCTGCAGAAGAGGAGGATGGCCACAATGGCCCCCTCTTTATCCCACCAGGGAGAGTTGAGAATGTGCCTAGAAGGTCAAGGTCTCCTTCTCAGGAGTCTAACCATTCTGACACCTCAATAGGGACCTCTGTTTCCTCTCATAGGAGGGAATCCTCTCATGAAAGGAAAGAGAGACTGCTCAAGTATGAAGAAGCTCAGCTTAGAATCAGAAGAGAGCAGGTGGCTTTAGATAGGGAGTCCCTAGAGCTTCAGAGAACAAGAAGAAAGTTGGGACTAGAGTCCCATGGTGGCAGCAACTTCCCTAGTGGTAGGGAAACGTCTCATGACCATAGAAACCTAAGCAAGATTGTCCCTCCCTACCAGAGTGGGGATGACATCCACAAATGGGTTACTGCACTGGAAAGGGCCTGTAAAGTTCAGGGGGTCCCCCAGGAACAGTGGGCAGCAATCTTGTGGCTCTCCTTTGCAGACAAAGGTAGAGATAAGCTCCTCACTGTAAGAGAAGAGGATGCTGATGATTGCCGAATCTTGAAAAGTGCACTGATTGAGGGGTTTGGCCTAAGCACTGAACAGTATAGGATAAAGTTCAGAGATACCCAAAAGGCACAAAATCAAGACTGGGTGGACTTTGTAGATTGTGCTACTAAGGCTCTGGAGGGCTGGTTACTTGGCAGTAAGGTGTGTGATTTCAAAGGATTGTACAACTTAATTATGAGGGAGCAGTTCCAAAATAATTGTCAAAATCAGCTGTTGCATCAGTACCTGGTGGACTCTGATCTGACCTCTCCCCAAGAATTGGGAAAGAAGGCAGACAAATGGCTCAGAACCAGGGTGAGGCAGAAGGTTCAGAACCAAGGTGGTGACCCAAAGAAGCAAGATGCTAAGAACTCTGACAAGGGTGAGGAAAAGGGTAAAGACCAGAAGTTTTCTCAAGGTCCCCAAAAATCTTCTTCTGGGGGGGAATCCCAATCTAACAAAAGTAAAGGCCAAAAGAAACCATGGTGTAAGATCTGTAAACAGAAAACACACTGGACCAGTGATTGCACCAAGTCCAAAGACTCAAGTCCAGCCACCATTTCCCCTAAGGCAACTGTTCCCCCTAGTGAAGCTACAACTGGTGGTACTCAGAATAAGGGTGTAGTAGGGTTAACCCTGGGTTCTGAGATGGGCTCTGGCCTAGTCAGAGTTCCAACTCAGGCTGTCCTGGTCTGTGATGGAGGCATGGACATGACCTCCTCTGTGAGTCCCAGTAACTTGGGCAAGTACAGACAGCAGCCTTTGATAAATGGAAAAGAGGCTTTGGCATACAGGGACACAGGAGCAAGTGTCACAATGGTGACAAAAGATCTTGTGGCTCCTGGGCAGATTATACTTGGTGAGATGTACCAAGTGACCAATGCTAGCAATGTCAGGACAGACCATTCCATGGCAGTTGTTAATTTCTCCTGGGGAGGGGTAACTGGCCTCAAGAAAGTTGTGGTAAGTGCAGACCTCCCTGTAGAATGCTTGCTTAGCAATGATCTAGAAACTTCAGGTTGGGCAGAAGTGGAGCTCAGGACACATGCAGAAATGCTAGGGATCCCTGCACATGTATTTGCTGTGACCAGGTCACAGGCCAAAAAGGCTAACACTGAACAGGCCCTGGATTCTGGAATAATGGACCAGGTGCCTCCCAAGAGGAGGAGCAATAGGGTTAAGGCAAAACCTTCCCCCCTGACTCAGAATACAGATCAGCCTCCTGAGGGAGATGATCTTAGTCCTGAAGAAGGAACTGTCCCAGAGGAGCTGGAACCTGATCAGGTTGAGTTCTTGGGGACAGGGGGCCCTTCCAGGGCAGATCTGAGCCAGGAGCAGCTGAGCTGCCCCTCTCTTGAACCCCTCGGAAAGCAAGCTGCTGATGAGGCTGCTGGGAATGCCAGTGGCACCCATAAAATATATTGGGATGATGGACTCCTATATTCAGAGAGTAGAGACCCCAAGCCTGGTGCTTCCAGGAGGTTGGTAATACCTCTGAAATTTAGGGGCTTCCTATTGGCACTAGCCCATGATATTCCTCTAGCAGGTCACCTGGGCCAAAACAAGACTTGGGACAGGATTGTTCCTCACTTTCATTGGCCCCACATGTCTGAAGACACCAAGGAGTTTTGTTGCTCCTGTGTCACCTGTCAAGCCAGTGGGAAGGCAGGTGGAACCACAAAGTCCCCCCTGAAACCACTACCTGTGGTGGGGGTTCCCTTTGAGAGGGTGGGGATTGATATAGTTGGTCCCATGGACCCCCAGACAGCCTCTGGGCACAGATTTATCCTGGTGGTGGTGGACCATGCCACTAGATACCCAGAAGCTATTCCACTTAGGACCACCACAGCACCTGTGGTGGCAAGGGCCCTCTTGGGAGTATTCTCAAGGGTGGGTTTTCCTAAGGAGGTAGTATCAGACAGGGGTGCCAACTTCATGTCTAGTTACTTGACTGCAATGTAGAAGGAGTGTGGAGTGAATTATAAATTCACCACACCCTATCACCCACAATGCAATGGTTTAGTTGAGAGGTTCAACAAAACCTTAATGGGCATGATCATAGGTCTCCCAGAAAAGCTTAGGCGCAGATGGGACATCCTTTTGCCCTTCCTTTTATTTGCCTACAGGGAGTTGCCTCAAAAGGGGGTTGGTTACAGCCCTTTTGAACTTTTGTTTGGCCATCCTGTTAGAGGTCCTTTGTGTCTGGTGAAGGAGGGATGGGAGTTACCTCTCAAACCCCCTAAACAGGACATAGTGGACTATGTACTTGGTCTCCGCTCCAGGATGGCAGAGGATATGAAAAAGGCAACTAAAAACCTTGAGGCTAGCCAGGAATTACAAAAGGCCTGGCATGACCAAAAGGCTGTGCTGACTGTGTACAAGCCAGGACAGAAAGTGTGGGTGTTGGAGCCTGTGGCCCCAGCAGCCCTCCAAGATAAGTGGAGTGGCCCCCATACAATTGTTGAACAGAAGGGAGAGGTTACCTACTTGGTAGACCCTGGAACTCCCAGGAGTCCCCATAGGGTACTTCATGTCAACAGACTGAAACCATATGTCGACAGGGCAGACATGGGCTTGCTCATGGCTACTGATGAAGGACAGGAGGAAGAGAGTGATCCACTCCCTGGCCTGCTCTCTCAGAACCCTGATGAATGGATCAGTAGATGGTGTAGCCTTGGCAGGCAGCCTCACTGTCCAGCAACAAACTGACTGCAGAAACGTTCTCAGCCAGTTCAGGCATATGTTCTCCCTGACACCTAGTCAGACTACCTGGTGCACTCATGAAGTGGACACTATGGACAGTCTGCCTGTCAAGAATAAAATCTACAGGCAGCCTGATCATGTCAGGGATTGTATAAGGACAGAGGTCCAAAAGATGTTGGATTTGGGAGTCATTGAACCCTCAGATAGCCCTTGGGCTAGTCCAGTAGTCCTTGTGCCTAAACCTCACACCAAGGATGGCAAGAATGAAATGAGGTTTTGTGTGGACTACAGAGGTCTCAATGCAGTCACTAGGACTGATGCCCATCCATCCCAAGAGCAGATGAGCTTATAGATACTTTGGCCTCAGCCAAGTTTCTGAGCACATTTGACTTGACAGCTGGCTACTGGCAGATCAGACTAGCTCATGATGCAAAGCCAAAGACAGCATTTTCTACCTCTAGTGGGCATTATCAATTTGTGGTGATGCCCTTTGGTTTGAAAAATGCACCTGCCACTTTCCAAAGGTTGGTGAATAGTCCTTACAGGCCTGGAAGACTATAGTGCAGCCTATCTAGATGATATTGCTGCCTTTAGCTCCACCTGGGAGGATCACCTGGTCCACCTAAGGAATGTTTTGGATGCCCTGCAAAAGGCAGGCCTAACTATCAAGGCTACTAAGTGCCAGATAGGGCAGAGTCAGGTTGTGTACCTGGGCCACCTTGTGGGTGGGGGCCAGGTTCAACCATTGCAGAGCAAAATCCAGACCATAATGGACTGGGTTGCTCCCACTACCCAGACTCAGGTGAGAGCCTTCTTGGGCCCGACTGGGTACTACAGAAGATTTGTAAAAGGTTATGGATCCATAGTGACCCCATTGAATGACCTTACCTCTAAAAGAATGCCCAAAAAGGTTCAGTGGACAGTTAGCTGTCAAAAGGCATTTGATGACCTGAAGCAGGCCATGTACACTGCTCCCATTCTACAGAGTCCTGATTACTCCAAAAAGTTCATTGTGCAAACAGATGCATCTGAGTTGGGGGTAGGGGCTGTGCTGTCACAGTTGAATGATGAAGGTCAGGATCAGCCAGTAGCTTTTATTAGCAGAAGGCTGACCCCCAGAGAGAAACGTTGGTCAGCCATAGAGAGGGAGGCCTTTGCTGTGGTTTGGGCTCTGAAGAAGTTGAGGCCATACTTGTTTGGCACTCACTTCATTGTTCAGACAGACCATAAGCCCCTCTTATGGCTAAAACAGATGAAGGGTGAAAACCCCAAACTTTTGAGATGGTCCATTTCCTACAGGGGATGGACTATACAGTGGAACATAGACCTTGGAGTAGCCATGCCAATGCAGATGGACTCTCCAGATATTTCCACTCAGAACATGAAGACTCAACTGGTCAAGGTTAGTTTAATGTCCCTGCGTTTGGGGGCGGTTATGTTCGGAGAGTTGGATCTGCTTCTTATGGTTACCCCCACTTTTTGTTGATGCTTCACTGATTTTCGACTTTAGTCTGGCTGGGGCCCTGCTATCCAGGACCCCAGCCTAGCTGCTTCCGCTCTAAAATGGATTCCTAGTACATTAGGTACACTTAAGATTGGATTCTGGGGAGCCCTTATAAGTCCCTAGTATATGGTATACTATGTACCCAGGGCATAGGTACCCCAGAGGCCTACCAGGGTCTGCAGCATGTATTATGCCACCCCTGGGAAGCCTTCCAAAATGACACCACAGGACTGCTACTGCAGCCTGAGTGAGGTGGTGCATGCACCCCTTACTGAGATATAGGGTCACTATATCTCACCCTATCACTGCACATATAAACCTATCAGTCACCCCTATGGCAGGCCTTATCAATCCTGAAGGCAGGGTGCTTGGTTTTATGTGAGAGGGTGCCCATGCATGGGCAGAGCCCCTCTGCAGCCTTCGGAATCTCCTCCTCGGGGCTGTCTGTGATGCAGCCTGACCATATACTCTTAAGTGCATTATAACTAAACGGTAAATGCTAACTTTGGACTGGCTGCACGGAAACATCAATCAATCAATCAATCAGGGGTTTGTTAAAGCGCGACTACTCACCCGTAAGGGTCTCAAGGCGCTAGGGGTGGGGGGGGTGCAGGTTCCATCCATCAAGGAGGGGGTCTATCGAAGAGCCAGGTTTTGAGGTTTCTTGCGAAGATGGGGAGCGATGTTGTCTGTCTGAGGTGGAGCAGAAGGGCGTTCCATGCTTTGGCCGCGAGGAAGGAGAAGGAGCGGCCTCCCGATCTGGTCTTTCTGGTGCGGGGGACGACGGCGTAGGAGAGCTGGGCTGATCGTAGGGTCCTTTGGGGTGCGTGGAATTTGAGTCGGCTGGTCAGGTATGCTGGTCCGGTGCCGTGGAGGGCCTTGTGTGCGTGGGTGAGCATCTTGAAGGTGATTCTCGCCTCGACAGGGAGCCAGTGGAGTGTGCGCAGGTGCTGGGAGATGTGGCAGTGTTTTGGCAGGTTGAGGACCAGTCTTGCGGCGGCGTTCTGGATGTTCTGTAGCTTGCGGGTGAGGTTTTTGTTTATTCCGGCGTAGAGTGCGTTGCCATAGTCGAGTCTGCTGGTGACCAGGGCGTGAGTGACGGTCTTTGGGTGTTCGAGGGGGATCCATTTGAAGGTCTTACGAAGGAGGCGGAAGGTGTGGAAGCAGGAAGACGAGACAGAGTTGATCTGGCGGTCCATTTTGAGCTCGGAGTCCAGGATGATTCCCAGGTTGCGTGCGTGGTCGGTGGGGGTTGGCGGGTTTCCGAGGGCGGGGGGCCACCAGGTGTCACTCCAGAAGTGTCGCTCCAGGCATCGGGGTTTGGGCCCATGATGAGTACAGAAGTACTCATCATAGCATGTCTGGCCCCGCTGAGGGCATCGCTTAACGCTGCGGCCAGACTGGTCTCAGGAATTAAAAGAAATAACAACATTTCTCCAACCTTGAAAGCTATGAACTGGCTGCCCTACGAGGCAAGAATACACCTAAAGATCACCTGCATGACCCATAAAGCCCTGCATAGCAATACCCCCACTTACTTAGCACTAAAGCTAGAGCGATCGGGAGGATGCAGACAATTGCGAAGTGCGAGGTCACTACTACTGGAACCACAATCCTTCCATAAAAAGAGTACTGGTTGCAGAGCTTTTTCAGGGATCGCACCGAAGATTTGCAACTCCCTACCTCCAGTGGTACGTAGAATCTCATCCTTTACCTCCTTCAAAAAAGAAGTAAAAATGCTTCTAATGAACAATTTTATATCCTAAGACTTTAATTCGATTTTGACTAATAGTCACCTATGATATCCATATATTACTGTCTTCCTCTTTTGTATTGAATGGAGAATGCCGAATGTATGTATACTACCTCAACCTCCTAATGTCTAATAACTGTGTATTGTGTAGCGCTCTGATACCCTTGTGGGTCATGTTCGCGCTATATAAAACTTTATAAATAAATAAATAAATTACAATCTGACATATTCTGAATCCAAGCTCTGAGGAAAAACTCCAGACAGTCAGTTTCCACCTGATAATCTAGTGTAGGTAAAGAGATGGGAGCATAGACAGGAGGAGGGTTGGAAAAATGCCAATGAAAAACTGAGGCTACTGTCTCATTAATTAAATATCTCAATGCCACAGGACTGAAAGAAATTGGAGTTGCAGGCATGGTAAAAAAACAGGTGGCAGAGCAGCTTCTAAATTTGATTTTTGGTTGGAGGGACAGCAATCATTGTGCTGATGATTACATTTGTGACTCTTATGATCAGAGCAACTCCACTACACAGAGTCACTATGCCATTTGTTTAAAGAGTATCTGCAAGAGAGAGAAGGGCAACTCATTCTGGAATTACCTTCAAAACACCAGGTGAACAGCAAAAACAACTAGACACATTTACCATATACTTCTGGCTTGTTTATGAGAATACATCTTCTGAAACCGAATCGGGACAACCTGCCATAATCTACCTGCACTTCCAAGATTGCAATGTACCCAGCAAAGGCATGTCATCATCACAAGAGGCACCTGAGGTCACCTCCAACATGGAACCCCATCATGAAGCTAAAGAACACCATCATCTCATCACCCTTCAGCCTAAAAAAAACACAGTGAAATGCTCCTCCTAGATCATATGTAAGCATCAGAAAGGAATAATTGACCCAGAACTGGTTTTTAGGGGAAAGAATAGACTTTCCTCTAATGCGGCGTCCATGCAGCAGATGATATAAACAGTTATAGCAAAACCAAAACAACTGGGTGTCCCGTGCTCTCTTTGCCACTGGATTCAAGCTAGCCTGGCTGATGAAGGGTGATACCCTGAAACCGGTCCCAGGATGCTTGTTTTCCGGTTCAGGGAAGACCTGGCTTGGCAGTTCGGGCTGGACTGTTCCAATGATGCACAGGGTCAAGACTGATTTGCATATAGCTGAGAATGAACTGAGGTGGCGAAGTGAGCTAAAGAACGATGATAGATTCAACACAGATCTGTGACTGGGGGTGAGTGTCTGAAAAGTTTGGACTAGACTATTCCCAGCGGGAGTAGGGTCAAGACTGATTTGCATATGGCTGGGTCCAAACTGGGGTGGCACAATGAGCAAAAGAACGATGGTTTTAACCCAGATCTGTGACTTCAAGTGAGGGTTTGAGAATATTCAGCATTCAGTTTGTCATCTTTTTGTGCTGCAATAAACACCCTAAGTGGGAAAGGTATGCCAAGACAAGGGTTGCGTGCTCGATATGCCACTGGATTCAACCTAGTCTGCCTGATGAGGAGTGATACTCGAAACCGGTCCCAGGATGCTTGTTTCCAGTCCAGGGAGGACCTGGCCTGGCAGTTCGGGCTGGACTGTTCCCATCGGAAGCAGGGTCAAGACACATTTGTATATGGCTGGGTAAAAACTGGGATGGCATGGTGAGCAAAAGAACGATGGATGTGAATGGGGGTGAATGTTTGACAATGTTCAGCATTCCGTCCATCATCTTTTTGTGTTGCTATAAGCAGCTATAGCCCAGAGGGGCTATAGGGTGACTGCATAGCAGTATCCTCTAGCCCTGAGTGGTGAGATTAAGCAGAGTCTTGCACAGGGGGCCTCCCAATAGGAAAGGAAAGGAGCGTAATTAGAAAATTCCACCCGTACCTCTAATGAGCTCCCAACCACCTACCTGTCTGCCAGCAAGAAAGGAGGGACACATGATTAGTTCTTTTAGAGGTGATATTTTATGTCTACAGTTGCGAAATGAGTTAAAAAATTGGTTTTAGGGGTCATAGGGTAGAGGTGGAACACCTCATGTGGTAACAGATATTCCCACTTGGTGATGGTGGATGTCACTTGACCAGCTAACTCTTTAGGTCTGCAACAATAGACGGAGGAAGACTCTTTACCTAAGTTAAAAATTACTAATTTTGCAGACAAGTGCATCCCTTTATTATGCTCCAGGCCTATTATACAGCTTTCTGCCATCATTAGCAAGCAAGACCGAAAACACGCAAGTTAACTAGAGTCTACTGTGGGAAGGTGTTGCTTACAAGACTAGGGATAATCTGAAAACTCATGCAAGACTCAAGAAAGGAGATCAAATCAAATGAAAAACATTTTTGTAGCACTAAAGTTCCAAACTGAAACCAGCACTCTGGTCCAAGGAAACAAGCAATTCAAGCAGAAGGGGTTTCATATCCTTCTGATATGAGAACTTTATGAATCTGATGACAATTCTATTTCCTAACGCTCTCTAACCGCATACCTTTTGGTCTCAGGTTTCTCCTGGGCCTTCAAAGAGTGAAACAGTGGTTCTAAAGTCAGGTTTTTGATAAATATTGATTTATGGCTCATGCTTAGTGTGTTAAATTGCTATGTGTACATGCTTAGTGTATTTGCAGTGATTGGAAGCCAATACATTTTCCGCACATAAGAAGAAATAGGGCCAGATTCAGCAAATTACAACGTGTCCTAACAAGAGGAGTTCTGCAACACATTCAGCTTGTTAACTTAAACCTTGGAAGGTTTTGTGAACAGAGCATTACCAAAATCAAATTTGGAACCAATCACAGTTCCAGCAATGGGAGCTTTGCCTCCCTAAATAAATGCAACAAGGGTTTTCACTTTACCCTTAACTTGGATGTCAACACCCATCAATGCTGAGTAAATCGAGAGTATCAAATGCTGCAGAGAGTTTCAGTAACATCAAGGATCCCCAGAATCTACTATATTCATTATGGTGGTCTGAACATCAACGGGCACAGTATGTTCCTCTCTGTAGGCAAAAGCTGGATTGTTTATCACCCAGAATGAAATGTGTTCACATTTAGCGACAGCTAGAAAAATATAATACAACATTGCAGTTTAGGACAATGACCTCTGGGTTTACTTAATGTAGATAACTGTCATTTTCCACCATTGATCCCCTCCTTTCCGTAACTCAACAGAGTGCAGAAAGGAAAACCATCATTTCACTGCTTTATCTGTGCACAGCACAGGTGAGAGGAATTTGCCAAATGTAATCCATTAGCTTAAACACCTTGTCGCTGTCGCCCACAAATGTCAGATTTTTATTAAAATATCTGCTGAGTATATACGTGTTCTGGGTAAATGATGCACAGGTTCTGTAAATAATCTTTTAGATGACCAATAGACAAGGAGAATGACTCAATAAGAAGAAAAAAAATCTGCAATGCATTTTGTGTTAAAGGTCTCCTGCCAGAGACATTTTCTGTTCAAACCAGTTCCCACAGCCAAAACGTTAGTGGTATTTCACTCTTGCGTAATTCCAAAATTACCATGCATTTAGTGCAATGCAAAATTCTGGAAAATCCCCAAATTATGTGAATGCAACACAACATTTCGCACACATCTACAATATATTTATTGAACAACATTTCTCAATTTAGTAACTTCCTGTAATATAAACCCCTTCTATGCCAGGATCTACATGTTTGAATTAATATGACCATACAGAACTCCTGAGGACCTCTTCATACTGAATTCTCTCTACGCAACACACAGACTGCTCATCACATCAGTCAAAGCAAAGTACTACATCATCTCCATCAATGAAGCAACCAACAGAAGCAGAATGCTGTTCAAGACAATCAAGCACCTCATCAGCCCTCTGCCAGATCCACCTATTCCTCACTCCATAGAAAAGTGCAATGCAATCCATCTCTTCTTCAGTGAAAAAATACCTAAGATTCAGCAGCAGATCGATGATACGAAGCCAGCTTCCTCTATCATGCATCACTTACTGTAGAATTCCGAAATGTTCACTCTTCATAGCTCTATTTCTCCCAGATCTGGCTGGTATACTCAAGTCCTTCAAAGCCGCTTCTTATGAAGATGAAGTCTTACCACCATCCTTCATCAAAGTTCTCTCAGGGAATGCTCTCTCCCTCGAAGTGCCCCAAAATATCATCACAGATCCTCTAGTCAGAAAATAAACAATAAGTTGTGCTACAAAACATTGCTGAAACGCGGGCTGAGTTATTAGCGTTCAGAGTAAATTGGAATCAGTACCCAAAAAAAGACCAGAGAGTTTTATGTAGAAGTTATCTCTTTGGTGATATTAGAGTGGTATTCCTGAAGTGTTAGTAACAGCAAGAAACCTTTTGGAGCGATTGCCACAGGAATCCTAATTCCAAAACTCCTGGACATCCTATATGGGCTGGAAATGTGCACACAAGAACACAGCACATTAACTTTTACACCTCATGAGCGGGACACATGTCACCCACACCTCAACAGCTTCGAGTAGGGTCACTAAAATGCCATATTCACTGAAAAAACGTGCAAGGCAATCGCAAAGCTACGGTTGATTATAAAAACCTAAAACCCAAAACTGTGCATTCAAAGTTGGTGTGTGTACCACCGATGCACATTCACAGTAAGTGAAGTGTCAAACTGTTACCGGAGCAAAAGTAAATGCTGTTGTACAGGCAGACCGGCGACTGCGACCAAACTTATGTAGTTGTTATAGTCCACACAGAAATGTTTAGGTAATGCCTCGTTCCCTAACAAATTGTTCCCCTAATAAATGAATAGGCCACCTTCCAATACCACAGATTCCTATGCCATTAGCACATTGCAAATTCTCTCATTTCTTACCCATGTACAGTGCCACCAGTCTCCGTCCTGGTTTCGGAGATGTAGTCTGTCAAACTGGACATGCTCAGTTGGGCATTTTAAATACAGCCAAACCACTGCCTATTGACACCACGAGGGCAGGGCCACCTGAAAGTAATGTTCATTCTCCACATAATACTGACCTCAACGTATTGCGTGAAATGCTTGTCCCAAACGCTAGACTGTTAACTGTCAGGAATATGGGTTAACTATCAGTTCAAACATGCCATGTCTCACAGCGTGTCCACCTGAAGTTTTAGCAGGATTAAAATTCCCACAGATTAATTCACATCGACCCGAAACTGAACCTCTTTCAAAGGTAGAGGGTATTTTACTCCGTTGGTCGTTAAATGCAGCCATACATTATTGTAACAAATTAGAATTCAATCATGCAGATATCTTTATTAAGACGTGCAAATTGCAAATAACCAAACACAGGCGCAAGAGCTATATACAGTTTGGCCTTTTCGTGTTGATCTTCTATTTAGCTAAAAGTCGTACCTACTGTCTGTCGGTGAGGCACTCTGGGCTTACTCATACATATAGCGCCTACCAGTGCAATTAATCCAAAAGAAAAGCACACTCCAACTCCAGTCATTGTCATAGTCATTCATGAAATAGTGAGAGTCAGCAGAACGTGGGCAAGGAAAAGGGAAAAAGAAAGAATAGTGAGGGAGGGAATGATGGTATGAGCCACTAGATATAGAAATCAACTAGAAACCAAGTTTGATCAAGCCCACCATGTCCCGAAGAGGATATAGTTTGAGATCTAGCATATAAGAGTAATAGAGAAGCCCATCAGGAGGGATAGGGGATATATAGTGTTATGACTGTGTAGGAAGCATTCATAATGTCAGTAGTATTCCATGACAATAACTATAAGACATACTATTAGATGGGCACCAGTCCTCACATATTGTCTATTTGGTTATTGATTCACTACACATCGCTTAGCCCCACTCTTTTTAATGTATATGTATCTTCCCTAGCTTTTTTAATTGGTTCCTTTGGCTTCAGCCTGACATCGTATGCAGACGATTCACAAATTGTGGTGGCTTTGCGGCCTGGACAGGCAGCAGGAATCGAAAATTGGTTCCACAATTGTATGGCAGCAATTGGGAGGTGGATGTCAGAAAACTGCCTAAAACTGAATTCAGGAAAGACTGAGGTCATCCTATTTGGAAATGATCCCAACTTCTGGACCCCGAAGTGGTGGCCAGAAGCGATGGGGACTCTTCCTACCCCCTCCAGGAAAGTGAAAAACTTAGGAGTCATAATTGATGAGAAACTCAACTTTGGTGATCAGATCAATGCCGTGGCATCAACTACCTCCTATACAATCAGAATGATTAAGAAAGTTCTCCCCTTCTTGCCGGCTGATAGCCTGCGGACTGTAGTCACTGCACTCATTCTGTCCAGACTTGATTATTGTAACAGCCTCTACTTAAACATACAGGAACGCTTTTTGAATAAATTGCAATTGTTGCAAAATGCGGCAGCAAGGTTGCTTACTGGCACACCCAAATTTGCCCCTATTACTAAGGAAATCAAAAAACTTCATTGGTTGCCGGTTAGGAAACGGGTGCGCTTCAAAGCTCTTTGCACCGTTTATAAGGCACTCCAAGGCATAGGCCCAGACTACTTGAAACGCCAATTGCGGTGGTACGTACCCAGAAGAATCCTTCGCTCCTGTGAAGCCAAGTTGGTGATAGTACCACCCATTAAAAAAGCCTCATGGGGTGGGAGAAGCTTTACTGTGTGCGCAGCAAAGGCCTGGAATGATCTCCCCCTATATTTGAGAAAGGCCTCCGACCTCCTTACTTTTAGGAGGGGATTAAAAACTTGGCTTTTTAACCTTTAACGGTGCCTCCAACCTAATTTCTCAGAGAATAGTGGTTAGCGCCAGGACACCCTCGGGTAATCGCAGCGCTTTAGAAATATCTATAACATAACATAAAAAGACTCCACATAAAATAGTGTAGTTCATGGTCCGCGTTGAGACCTCTTTGTCCGGCTGTGAGTTTGCAAATCCATTTGGCTTTACACTTTCGCAGCCATAATTCCCTATCGCGTTCCTCTTGGATCGGGAGAGACTAATTCAATACAATGGAAATGGAATTGGCTCTGTTCGCCACCATTTCGCAGTCATGTGATACCAATGAGTAAGAAATATATTGTGCAGTGCATGCTCTACAGTGTTCTTGAATGCATGATCTCAGTTGTTGTGTAGTGCTCCCTAAATATATTTTAGAGCAGCCACAGACAATCGCATATACCACAAAAGTAGATTGACAATTGATAAACTGGCGGAAGCTATAGTTCTGGCTAGTGTTGTACGTGAACATTTCCCTCTTTGTTCAAACCCAAATGACAAACATTGCATTTTCCACATGTATAGAAACCTTTCGGGCGTTTTAACCAGGTTCCTGAATTTTGTACCCTGGGTATCGTGTAGTTTGGGCATAGATGTTCTCTGATGGTCTTGCTCCTTTTGTTTGAAATAGAGGGTTTATTGTCAATCATTGTTCCAACTCCTGGAACTCCTTTCAGAGGTTGCCAGTGTTTGTGCAAGACCTTAAAAACCTCATAGTTAATTCTAGAGTGGGTAGTGATGAAAGATAACCAATCTCCAGCTGCTAGTATGGGTTTCGTCCTGACTCTATTCGCTCTTTCTGTGTTTCTCGCCCTATTAGCTGCCTTTAACAGATCTGACCTTCTATAACCTCCGTATTAACTTGGTTATAAATCTGTCTGATCGCATTCTGAAAAAATATGAATTGTCTGTTATAAATAAAGGGCTTTGTTTATGTCCAATGAATTGTGGTATCTTTTCTGAGTTACACGTTGATATTTGTAAGTTTGTATGCAAGGCAAAAATTTAAATGTCACTTTCATTTAAATGAATTCAGAAAGACACAGACTGACCGTAGACATGCTTTGTCAGATTTATCTGTGGCACAATTGAACGCTATTTCGGTATTACTCTCACTTGAGGACAATGTAGTAGTACCAATTGATAAACTGGCAACTGAATTGGACATACAGCAAGATCAGACATGTGAAAGTGGACTCCATAGAGGTAGTAAGTTTACTCCACATGGCCTCCATTTGATCACTTTAGATGTTTTTTGGAAACAGGTCATAGAGGAGCTTTTTCATCTAGAGGATAAAACGAACAAGGGTATTGACAAATTCCACTCAGATAACCTCTTGAAAGAGGAAAGAGATACATTGACTTGTCTAAAGATTGACGTCTCCGTGATCATACGAGAGGCAGACAAGGGAGATAATGTTGTCTTGATGAATAGACTGCACTATGAAAAGGACGTCTACAGGCAACTGGACAACCCCACATGTTATAAGTAGCTACATGACAGCCCATACACTTTCGCCACATCCAGAATAAAATAATAAGTTAGGACATTGGAGGGAAATCGGGTTATTATCTGAAATAGAATTTGATTTCTTAAAATCTCCCATCCAAGATTCCTGTGACTATACCTATTACCAAAGGTCCACAAGAAAGACCAGTTTCCTCCTGGACATCCCATCATTTCAGGAATTGGCTCCTTAACAGAGCATCTTTCTCAGTTTGTAGACTCTTTTCTTAAGCCCATTGTTGTGAATCTGCCTTCATATATCCGGGATACAACAGATATTCTAAATAAGTTTGAAGATCTTATATGGGAAGATTCCATGTGGTTGGTAACTCTACATGTAGAGTCTTTATACACATGTATAATAAAAGACTTTGGACATGTAGCTATGGATCATTTGCTGGGCACACGAAGAGCCAACTATTTGGAGCAAAACAAGATGCTATCGCAAATGAAAGATTTGATCCTTACCAATAACTTTTTTCTGTACAACAAAGACTGGTTCCAACAACTCCCAGGCACTGCCATGGGCTCTAAATTTGCACCGTCATACGCAAACCTTTCCATGGGCTGGGTAGAGAAGACGTAAAACTGGGCTCAGGTGGCTGCAGAATGGACCAAGGCGATCCACTACTGGGGCCGCTACATAGACGACGTGATTGTGATTTGGATAGGTACAGAGGGACAAGTGAGGGCTTACTTTGACTTTCTGAATAATAACCATTTCAACGTTAAATTCACCTTGAACATGTCTCAGTCTTGAATACAGTTCCTTGACGTGGAATTCTACGTATCAAAAAGCAAACTACACACACACTGTTTACAAAGGACACAGCTGTAAAAAGTATTTTATGTCATGACAGTGCGCATCCTCCGTGCACTAAATGTGCAATCCCCTTGGGGAAATTATCAGAATGCACAAAAAATGCAGCGAAGACCATCAATTTGAACAACATGTGTGTCAAACAATAGACAGATTGGAAATAAGGGGTTACACGAGGTCAGATCTGTTGAAAGCCGCAATTGCCTACAATAATGCATGGCTGCACTTAACAACCAACATAGTAAAATACCCTCTACCTTTGAAAGAGGTTTGGTCTCGGGTCGATGTGACTTAATCCATGGGAACTGTAATCCTGCCAAAACTTTAGGTCGACACGCTGTGAGACATGGCATGTTTGAACTGATAGTTAATCCGTATTCCAGACAGTTAACGGTCTAGCATTTGGAATGAGCATAGCACACAATATGTCGAGGTCAGTGTTATGTGGAGAATGAACATTACTTCTGGGTAGCCCTGCCCTCATGGTGTCAGTAGGCGGGGGTTTGACTGTATTTAAAACATAGCAAACCCAAAGGGGATGATGGACGGAGTGTTGAACATTGCAAGCACTCACCCCCAGTCAACTGATCTGGGTTTAATCCATCATCATTCTTTAGCTCACTCCGCTACCCAAGTTTAGACATGGCCATATGCAAATCAGTCTGACCCTGTGCCTCATGGGAACAGTCCAGCCCGAACTGCCAAGCCATGTCTTCCCTGGACCGGAAACAAGCATCCTGGGACCGGTTTCTGGCTTACAGCCGTCATCAGCCAGGCTATCTTGAATCCAGTGGCAAAGTGAGCAAGGGACCCACGTCTGGGCATACCCTGCCAACTTAGGGCGAACATAGCAAAACCAAAGGGGATGATGGACGGAGTGTTGAACATTGCAAGCACTCACCCCCAGTCAACTGATCTGGGTTTAATCCATCATCATTCTTTAGCTCACTCCGCCACCCCAGTTCAGACATGGCCATATGCAGATCAGTCTGACCCTGTGCCTCATGAGAACAGTCCAGCACGAACTGCCAAGCCATGTCTTCCCTAGACCGGAAACAAGCAACCTGGGTCCGGTTTCTGGCTTACAGCCGTCATCAGCCAGGCTATCTTGAATCCAGTGGCAAAGTGAGCAAGGGACCCACGTCTGGGCATACCCTGCCAACTTAGGGCGATAGCCTGGCTGATGAGGGTTATGAACCCGAAACCGGTCCCAGGATGCTTGTTTCCGGTCCAGGCAAGACATGGCTTGGCAGTTCGGGCTGGACTGTTCCCATGAGGCACAGGGTCAGACTGATTTGCATATGGCCATGTCTGAACTGGGATGGCAGAGTGAGCTACAGAATGATGATGGATTAAACCCAGGTTTTGCTGTATTTAAAACACCCAATTGAGCGTGTTCCGGTTTGACTGACTACATTTCTTAAAGCAGGAAGGAGACTGGTGGTGAGAGAATTTGCAATGTGCCAATGGCATTGGAATCTTTGGTATTGGCAGGTTACCTATTTATTTATTGGGTGAACAGTTTGTTAGGGAACAAGGCATTACCTAAACATTTCTGGGTGGAGTATAACAACTACATAAGTTTGGTCGGAGCTGCCGGTCCGCCTGTACAACGGCGTTTACTTTTGCTCTGGTAACAGTTTGACACTTCACTTACTATGACTGTGCATCAGTGGTCCATGCACAGTTTTGAGTTTTAGGTTTTTATAATGAACTGCAGCTATGCGATCATCTTGCATGTTTTTAAATGAATAGGACATTTAGATTACCCTACTCGAAGCTGTTGAGGGGTAGGGGACACGTGTCCCGCTCATGAGGTGTAAAAGTTAATGTGTTGTCTTCTTGTTTACACATTTCCAGCTCTTATAGGACGTCAAGCAGTCTTGGAATTAGGATTCCTGTGGCAATCACTCCGAAAGGTGGTTGCTGTTACTAAACACTTAAGGAGTACAGCTTGAATATTACCAAACAGGTAACTTCTACCTAAAGCTCTCTGGTCTCTTTTTGGGTACCGATTACAATTTACTCGAAACGCTAATAACTCAGCCCGACTTTCAGCAATGTTTTGTAACACACTTATTGTTTATTTTCTGACTAGAGGATCTGTCATGATATTTTGGGGCACTTCGAGGGAAATAACCTCCAACTAACTAATATGACTCAATTTATTTTTTATGACATTTTGTCAACAAGTGCACATTACCGGCATCAAACATAGTGGGAAGAGCTCTCTGATCGATTGGGTCAAGCCTTTAGTTTGAACATTACTTCTAGAATTGTCCGGCTAATTGTCTATCCCCTTTTTTTGGTCTTTTTGGTGTAGAAGTGACTTGAATATAGGAACCATGGGATCGTGGTAGGACTAATCCACTTGGACGAACATTGCAAATATTTAGCAAAATAGTAATTGGTAATTAAGTCTGTACCTTGGTGGGAGTTGCTTTATTTCTGGAGTTATTTTTAGAGTTCAAATTAGTAACAATATATGATTTATTGATATACATTGATCTTGAACATTTTCAGACCACATTATCTTCCATTTTATGTCAAGAAGAATCTCGTGTGTCACAGTGGCTCAGATCTCTTGGTAAGAGACCGCCACCTTTATAAAAACCTTTTTCGTTTCTATTCACTTAATACCACAAAATGTGCAGAATAAAGGCATGGGTTCTTGCTCGGGTGGTGCTCACATCTTCACCAACTATTTTATAAATTGCTGTGTGTTCACTTTTTTCTTTAGTTTTCTTCTTCTTGTCTAAACTTGACTCTCAAGGTCCCTTGTAGACCATAGAGAGGAAACTGGGTGTGCACTGTACTTGTGAGTTTGAAATGCTTCACTCCTTTTGATCTACTTGTTTGATCTAAATATGTCTTCTGGTGTTCCTTGTTATCAGAATTTGTACACATTCATATATTATTTAATTGTCTTGTCTTTTATAAATATTTAGAAAATGGTATAGGAATATCCTATTTTCCAACTCCACGTAAGTCACGGTTTTGGTTGTATTGGTATGCACACCTATTGTCTTTTGGCTGTTGTATTAGTTCACAGCACTGTGGGTTGGTGAATTTGTCATATAACTGTCTTGTATGTAATTAAGAAATGTGTGTATTTTCACTAGTCTTTTGTTAACAGCTTTTATGTGTTTAAGGTGATGTTGATGTACACATGTCTTTTCATGTTTGCAGCCCTGACGAAGCATTTGTACGGTGAAACGCGTTGGCTGTGCTCTTTTGGAAATGCATAATAAAGTGAAACAGTTGCATCAACAATCAAGACCCAGGAGCATTTATCCAGTGTTCAATGTCTATTGTTAAATGTGTTCAATGACTGTTTTCCGATGCCTCTCTACTTTTTGTACTAAAAATCAGTCTATTTTCAACCCCAAGATCACATCAATGCTAACCGTCTCCTGCAACACTACCAGTCAGGCTTCAGATCAATGTTCAACTCAATGATCACATCAATGCTAACTGTCTTCTGCATGACTACCAGTCTGATTTCAGATCATGCTGCAGCATGGAGACCACAACAGTGCACATTGTAGACGATTCCCTCTTGAACACAGATGAAGATAATACCTGCCTGCACATACTGTTGGGCACCTCAGCTGCCTTGGAGACAGTCGACCATCCCACCCTCATACGCACCCTGGAGTCATGAAAGAAATTCACTGGCAATATCCTTTACTGGTTCTCCTCCTACTTTTCCAACTGACATTTTGTTCACATGGGCACCTCCAGGTCACAAGTAATCCGTATTGCATGTGGAGTCCTCCAGGGTTCCATTCTGCCTCCTGTCATCTTCAAAATTTATATGGAGCCGATTGGTGCTCTATTGTTTTGTACTAAAAAGCAGTCTATGTTCAACCCCAAGATCACATCAATGCTAACCGTCTCCTTCACGACTACCAGTCTGGCTTCAGAACAATGTTCAACTTCATGATCACATCAATGCTAACTGTCTCCTGCATAACTGCCAGTCTGACTTCAGATCATGTTGCAGCATGGAGACCACAACCGGACACATTGTCGACGATTCCCTCTTGAACACAGACGAAGAAGATCCCTGCCTCCACATACTGTTGGACCCCTCAGGTGCCTTGAACACATACGACCATCAGACCTTCATACACACCCTGGAGTCGCAAATGGAATTCGCAGGCAATATCCTTTACTGGTTCTCCTCCTACTTTTCCAACTGACAACAGTTTGTTCACATGGGCACCTCCAGGTCACAAATGATCCCTATCACATGTGAAGCCATACAGGGTTCCATTCTGTCTCCTGTCATCTTCAACATTTACATGGAGCCCATTGGTGGTCTACTCGCAGATAACAGCATCAGAATTCACCACTATGCTGAGGATACACAACTCTACTGAAAGTCTCCTCTGCTTCAGACATCCAATGCCTCAGACATGGCTTGCACATCATCCAGACCCAGATGTCCAACACCTACCTGAAGCTCAACCCTTCCAAGACAGAATCCCTATCATTTGCCAAGAACAACAAACAAGATACAGTACATTGCTCGTAGTCTTCCAGCGTTCCTGGGGCTGACACTGTTCCCTGTTGCTGGGGTGGGACTCGGTCCCCCAGCGTTCCACAGGGGAGGAAGGAGGGGCCAGGAGAGGCTGTGCACAAAAGAACATCAAGAGCAGTCCCGCAGCGCGGGTTGCTCATAGACTTCCAGTGTTTCTGTGGCTGACAGGGTTCCCTGTTGCTGGGGTGGGACTCGGTCCCCCAGCGTTGCATGGGGGAGGAAGGAGGGGTCAAAAGAGGACGTGCACACAAGAACACCGGAGCAGTCCTGCAGCGCGGAATGGGCGCTATCAGGAACCAATCTGGGAAGATGAACGTTGGAACGCGTTCTTCTCTCTGCTGGACACGCAGAGGCAGCTGGACCCCAACAATCCCCAGAAATCACTCGACGAACACTGAACCAGAGACACCAGTGCTCATCCGATAATCTCAAGGGAAGGGGGTTTGGGAACAAACATAATTAGTTAAAACAAAAAGCTAAAATAAAGAAAGAAACAACTGGTGCGCGTTCGTGCCGGTGGAGAAGCAAACTCTGGGTCACAGAACAATCTGGGACATCTGTCCTAAAGCTAGGAATGAGTATGGAGACCAGCTCCTGCAGCAGTAGTAAAAGACAGCAATAAGAACACAAATAATCAATGACATATATCATGCATAAACTTCTGCATTGGGTCATGATAAAAGACTGATTAGAATAAATCAGAACTGCACTCACACCATATGGCGCCAAAGATAAATACACACTCACACAATATTGCGCCAAAGATAAATAACACACTCACACAATATTGTGCCAACGAAGATTACACATCAGCACACCATACATTCTTATTTCAATGAGATAAGACATAATCTGTATCCTTCAGCTGAAGTATGTCCAAGGCTTGAGAGCATTACCAAGACCTTCTTTCAGCGAGAAAAAACAGAGACGTAACAGGATAACAATAAACACTGCAATAATAATATACACTTCTATCAACAAGGACTATGCACGAATTACATAAATGATATGAGGATGAAATGACCAAAATCCAGGCAAGTAGCATAAAGTAAGCTGAGTGGGAACAAGAGGGAACTGTGATATAGGAAATGAAGTCAGGAAGTCTCTGACTGCGAAGAGTTTCGTGCGCAGTTACCCAAGATCTCCCCAATAACCAGAAATGAGCCGGGAGTCAAAACAAGGGAATTCCACTGAGCACAAGAGTTAAATGTAGCCCAAAAAGGATTTAGACTTATCTGCGAGTAGCAGCAGCAAGGATGCAACAGGACTCGTCCGACCAGCACCTACAGAGAAGAGCCGTCACGCCGCAGGATCTTCAACAGGAAACTCAATGCGAAGCACTGAAGATGAGCCTGGGTGAGAGTTAAATACCTTTTGCCAGGCTGATGAGTCATGGAGGTTGCTGAGTCACGGAGGCTGCTGAGTCATGGAGTTTGCTGAGTCATGTAGGCTGCTGAGTCATGGAGGTTTGTTGAAAGTTCACGGAGGCTGCTGAGTCATGGAGGTTGCTGAGTCATGAAGGCTGCTGAGTCACGGAGGCTTGTTGAGTCACAGAGGCTGCTGAGTCATGGAGGTTGCTGAGTCGAGCTCTGGCGTGACCTGGAAACAAAGATAAGGAAAACACCACCACATACGGGAGCAGAGAATTAAAGAAATATAAGTCAGCTTTTCTTCCTCAGGGAACATGGGGAGTAAAAGAGGGGACAGGCCGAGGACGATAGGCATGTGTTGAGAACCTGATAGGAGCCCCCACCCGACAGGCAGTCTTCCTAGGTAGGATGTAAGTGAGTGAAATGCACCTAGCCCCCTGGGGTTCACCCTGAATAGTTCCCCCACTACTGCTGGAGTGCGGAAGGTGGTGGGCAATCCGATGGATCCTGACAGTCGCGGGCCCGTCTTCACCCTTCATCGACCGGAAGAGGCCGGTCTGGGCCTACTCTCTTTGACCACATAATCTGGATCACATAAGCCCACATCTCAACTCATTTTACCTTTTCTGTTCACTCTGATGCACGTGGCTCCCCCTAGGTAGGGTAAACAAAAAGCAGGAGACCCTGCGAGAACAGAGACCAATGCTAAGAAACCGCAGAGACCAGGGAAAAATAAATCTGAGCCCTCTTTAACAAACACCAACACGCTAGCTGATATTGACTCGCTAATTGAAGAGGTGCAGTCGTTTCTGAATCCCAGACTTATAAAAGGGAAGGGCAAACCGTCAAGGGTACCTGATATATTTAAAAAAAACAAAAAAACATTAATCTCTTCCTGATGAGCATGATGATGCTTATGTTATGAGTATTCCAGCTTCTGATCACCCTGAGGTTATAGAGCCTGCCTCATCTCGGTCTAATGCATTACTATGTTCCGAATCACCTAACACAGCCCCATGCCCTTGCTTTCCCCAAATCAGTATTGTTTCTAATGTATCCTGCCATAATCGCTTTGACCCATTGATATCCATTGGTGACACTGAAGAGATGTCTACCCATAAGGATCCACCATTTGCAAGCAACTTGGTTAATTTTAACAAAATGACACACAAAGAACAAGGGGGGAAAACATCATGGAAGTATTTGATTTAAATTGCACCACCTTAGAAGCCTACTGTCTTCCTTGTTCGTTCAGGTTACTAGCCTACGATCCAAGCTACATTGCTGTTGTTGCGACCATGTAGCAAAGGAACTCCCGGGATTTTCTCGAAAGATCACCAAGGCACTAACGCTAACTCTTCAATAAGTGGCACAAAAACATGGACCAGAGACCTATTATTGCGGTAAATATGAAACAAGTCCTTTTAGATAAAATAGAGGTGGTTGAAAGACTGACCACAAAAGCTTCTAATCCAACCCCACCTGCGAGATCCTATGGACAACGTACAACGAATAGTGAAACTATTGAAGCACCATTTGCTGACTATCACATGGAACAGAGAGGCCATGTTAATGGCAGAATTTCGTATTCACAAGCTAACCCAAGAGCATTCACCTCCCGCTCATTGGAACACTGCCTTTTGAAAACGCCTTCCTGGTTACCGCAAGTGACCCCTGAAATTAACCCGAGAAGGACGATTTACATGACCCAGGTTCCTAAATTGAAGCCAGGATCCTTTGAGGACACTGAAGCTCTAACTAACAAAGTGATCCATTGGCTTAGGGCAAAGCAAAATTGTCTTTGTGTGGTTAGATAGGATATTATGTATGCAAAAAGGTGTCTATCTAATATATCCCTTCATGATTATATCCAGGTTGTATTGTGTTCAAATCAGCTGGCTGAAAATCTTATAAACTTTGAATTGCACACCTGACAAATTCCTGGGGGTAAACCGCTGGGATTAAGGTTGAAAGAATTTCCCCCGTCTATTAGAACAACTGAGGGATTAATTATGAAGCCCCCTTACCCAATCCAGCAGGGTAACATTACTTCCTTGCCCACTGCTGCATCAAATCTGAATGCAGTTGATTGACTAAGTACCCAAATACAAACAAGTTCCTGTTTGTCTAATGAGTTTGCATCTTGAGACCCAACTAGTGTTAGCATCAAAGTGTTTAATAATGATATCCAAAAGTCTATTGTGGTTGATACTGGTTGTAGTCCGAATGTAGATGATACAAGAAGACATTTGGCAAAATGTTGCACTGTATAAAAAATACCTGTTCTGTTATGTATGGATAGTATGGATAATACCTTAGAAAGAGGGAGACACAAGACAAACACACAGATTATGGTGGATGGTAAAACCAGCAAAAACACAGAGGAGGTTCCCTGTTCACTAAGAACGCTCGATCCTAAGCCCAAAAGGGATCACCATTCGAATGCTAGTATTACTTTACTATCTTGGAACGTGGCGAGATTAGCATCAAAATTGATTGATCCTGATTGGGTGTCTTATATTGAGGAGCATGATGTATTCATGTTACAAGAAACATGGGCTACTGAGAGAGTGTTTATAGACGGGTTTACCACTTTTAGAGAGGAAGCAAAACCAGCCAAGCACTTTGGGAGGGTAATTGGGGGTCTTATGATTTTAACCAGGAATTACCATTTTAGCTCACATACTCTATTGCAGACAGATTATCCTGACTTGATGGGGATTACTGTGTTCCTTTCGACAGGGCTTTGTTCGGCCCTTATAAATATTTATGTAAGAACGACAACAGCGAGCAACAAATTATCCACTCTATCTCTTTTGGAAGAGGTTCTAGATTCCCTACAGTCAAATACAAAAATAATAGTGTCAGGAGATTTTGATACTTCCTATGAAGCCTCCCCATATATAAACGAGATTATCGGCGAGGAAGATGAAAATTGGGGTATTCCATCGTTGACAGGAAAACTGAGAAAACAAATCTCTACTACCGAACTTAAATTAGCCTCCTTAATGGTTGGTAGAGGACTCAGGGCTTGTAATGGACGTACTATTTCTGACCCTGATAGAGCACCTACTTTTAAAAGAGGAACCTAAACTAGTGTCATCAACTACGTCCTTATAGATGTGAGGCTATGGCCACTTTTGGCCGATATGAAAGTGGATCCGCGCTCTGACAGTGACCACAATTCCCTGAAATTAACATTAACTGGGGAACTTTTCAAATGGAAACAAAATTCTTGCTATACAATAGTACCACAGCCTATCTTAGCTAACAATTGTCGCTATGTCACATGGTCTGAAGTTTTATCAAACTGAAAATTGTACTCTCAGATATATGGGTTGCTTGTTGCTTTTTTATCGGAATATGTAGGGTTAAGCCTAGTAGATATTCCTATCCTAAGTGTGCACAGTCAGTTGTTTCAAGAGATGCAAAGATTTTTTACAAAGATGTGTCCCATACAAAATTAAATCTGGCCAAAGATAAAGTGGTTTGATCAGGCCTGTAAACAAGCTAAGAGTTCATTGAGACTGGCTGTCTTAGATGTCGATAGGACTTTAATTGCCAAAGAGAGGCGTACCTATAAGGCTTCACTGAGCTTAGTAAAAAGGAACTGGGATGAAAACATTTGGCAAGACATGCTAGCTGCTGTTAAAACAAACAATAACCGGACCTTCTGGTGTATAGTAGCCCAATCCAGGGTGAAAACTTACCACTACCACATTCCACTAGAAAAATGGGTGTCGCACTTTACTGACCTCTACGTGGTAAATAATCCTAACGATCCGATGCTGAACAGTTATCAGGTATCTGCCACAGAGACACTCTCTATAGATGGCACAGAAGTTGTTGCCCCTGTTGTCTTTAGTCCCGAAGACACAGTTAGAGCCATTGACTTTTTAAAATCTGCCAAGACACCAGGCCCAGATAAAATTCCTGGAGATTTATACAAATCAGAGCCCCAAGTTTGGACAAGTTATTTAAACCTACTGTCAAATACAATAGCAATAGGGGGAGAGTTACCAGAATCTTGGAGAGGAGCAGAAATTATAACAATATATAAAAAGGGTGATGCATGAAACCCCTCAAATTACAGACCGATTAGTTTAATTGATAATGCACAGAAGATTTTTGAAAGACAGGTTTTAGAAAAACTGCTAGAATGGGTGGACTCTAACAAAATTATGTGCTCTTTGCAAGCTGGCTTCAGACCAAAGGTCAGTACCTCCGTCCAGATTTTTAGACTCTCCATATTATACTGGAAATATGTCCTATTACGGCACCAGAAGCTCTATGTGGCATTTGTAGATCTAAGAGCTGCATTTGACCTTATTCCATGCACCAACTTGTGGCGTGTTTTGTTTAACGTGGGGGTTCCTGGTAATTTGATACAACTTATAACTAAACTTCACGAAAAAAAGTATGCCCAAGTTCGTTGTGGTCATAAGGGTGAATTGACAGAACGTATCCCTATTGAGCGTGATGTGCGCCAAGAGAGCGTTCTTGCGCCAATGCTATTGTCCCTATATATGAATGATGTTGTGGTCATACTGGCAAACTGCAGAAATGATTCTTTTATTTGCAGACGATTCTCTCCTTATCTCCAAGACGCCCATGGGGCTTCAGCTCCTAATCTACGTATTCCTAGGTTTGTGTACGTCTAGGGGCTTGGAGCTCAATATAAAAAGACCAAATACATGGTGCTTGGAAAGGGAGCGACCAAAAACTCCATTATCCATGTTGGCAGTGAAGCCCTAGAGAGGGTGCATAGTTTTGACTGCATAGGGGTTAAATTAATGGAGACCTTCAAATGGGCAGGACAACTTCATAACAGCACTTTGCCAATCGAACATAGATCAAATGTTATCATCAGAATGCACAAGCAAACGACCTCACGCATGGTGTCACCAGCCCTAGAGGTCTATTGTGCTAAGGCAGAAGGTGCCGTGCTTTATGGCGCTGAGAACTGGGGCTGCGCCGAACGTTCATTCCTTATATATAGTTGAAAATATATTTGGCAGGAAGTTAGTCTCTGTTCCAACTAGTTCCCCCCCTTACTCCATTATACTTTGATCTGAGTTTAAAAAGAATTGCAGATTTGGCTGTATTAAAACCACTAGTGTATTGGATTCGCCTTTAGTCCACACCCAAGCTAAGAGATTATAGAGAATCCATTACAGACTTATTAAAAGCCTCGGGTGTTACGAAAATCGCATGGGTTAAATTTGTCTCTGATTGGTTGAGGAAGTTGGGATTTATAAGTATTGGGCAGAGCCATTCGCAATTCGTGAAGCTGACCTTAATGTTTTGTAAACACGCTATTGGACTTACATTCATGAAGATTATACAAAAAACTGTTCAAATGGCTCCCAGACCAACATGTTTTTGGATTTTAAGCCTTTTCCATTTTTTGAGCTATTTTTAGATTTAGTTTCCTCACCCTCAGCCAAAAGCTTATACATTTGTTTTCATTTTGATATCCTACCACTAAGATCATTTACCTATAAATGAAACAAGGACCTAGCTTCTAGTATCTGCCCAGCATGTGGTCTGAGTAATGAAAACGTGATACACATAATTTTTTTTGCCAAGAGTATCATGGATCTTGCCGCAAATGGATCCGCCCAATATATCTTGTAGCCTATAGAATTTTAGAAAGTGACACTTCCCTCGCAACTGTTTTTGCTGTGAGTAAATTCTTACAGGCTGTCTGGTACAAGAGAAGTAAAATCATACCAGCAGTAGTTTAGAGACTATGCTTATCTTTTTAAATATACTTCCAAATTTTCTTAAAAAAGCCACAATTTCCCTTTTAACCTTTTTTAAATTTCCAAGAAATCTATGAAGAAATTGCTGTCGTTCTCTTGCTATTTTGCACATAACCTAGGGTTGCAAATTGCACAGATTGCACATCGGGATAGAATTGTACTTGCATTGATCATACTTGATGGTTGAGCCGATGTTTTAAAATTGATTTGAATATTCACTGTTTTATGTAACATTTTAAAATGTGTCATATTGTGATTGTACCATGTGTGTATTCTTTGATGGTTCATGGTAACCGAATAAAGTACTACTACTACTACTATACAGTACAAACTTTGTTGAATGACATGAACCTTGGCAGCTTGGCACTTCAACTCTTATGGAATGGCAAATCACTTGGAATCACCATGGACACCAACCTCTCCCTCAAAAAACACATTGCCAAAAAAACGAAGACAACCTGGTACCATCTACCTCTTTTAAAGAAAGTCAAGCAGTTTCTTCCAGAAACTGACGTCAGAACTGCTGTTCATGCCTTTTTACTAATGCATCTGGATGATGGCAATGCCCCACTCCATTGCTCCCCAAACGCCACTTTGGCACTCCTTCGGGGCATCCTACCTGCTGCAGCTCATATAATCCAAGGCCTGAAGAAATATGTTTACACCCTAACGCTGATGGAACTCCATTGGCTCCCATTGCCAGCCCACTCTATCTTCAAAACAAGCTGCATCATTTACAAAGCCATGGCAACCAGCACTCCCACTTATCTTGCAGACAAGCTCACCCTCTCTGGTGGATCTCTGAACACCCTCAACCAGGTCACCATCAGAATGCAGAATAAGAAGTGTAAAACAGAAAAAACCAAGAGAATCGTTCCTTTTTATGTTTGCACCCAGGATCTGGAATAACATCCCCATATCCATCAGGACCACTGTAACACTACTTCAATTTATTAAAAAGTTAAGATGCACCTTTTAAAGAACACTACATAACAATGCATTAATCGTCCACAACTCAGCTTTCTTTCCTATTACTTGCCAACTTTAAGCCTGCCTCTACCACGTACAATGCGCCGCTGCGTTTTAGCTAGGTTTACACTGTAGAAGTACCATATACATACATACAATCAGATTGAAATGTTGTGTCATTCAATATTGAAAGGCCAGTGATTGGCCTCCCTCGGGGGCTTTAGCAAGGTTGTAATAAACTTCTCGTTTGCCCAGAACCCCTTTGAGCTAACATATTACCATCAGCCTCAGGCGCCACATAGTTTTGCTCACCTACCTCTGCTTGGCCCCCCTTTACTCAGGATTGAAGATTGTATCCTATGGTTGGCATTTCAGAATAATTTGCTTTGGAGGCGGCTGCTCATCCACAATCCGAACTATTGAACTATACTTTGTCACTGTATTGTGGCCGCAATGAAAACTGTTTAGAACCGCTCACTTTATTCTGTGGGGTTTTTAGGTTCAAGATATTATTGGAGAGATCGTTCTCCCGTCCCTTAAGTTTTTTTGAATTGTCTCCTCTTTATTGAGTCTAACAATCTTGAGAGCCTGTCCTACATGTAGAAGTATGGAAGGGTACTATTGTTTAATAGGTTTTCCCACCCTAATGCCCAGGGCAAAACTATATCCTCATGGGACTGTATTAGCTCAGAGATCCCACCTGGGCTCTCTCACGGCTTCCCTACACTTAACCAGGAATTAAATGGAGTTAATATCCTTGGAGAATAGTTGGCACAGACTAGGAAGCTCTTATAGGAGCTTCAAGATATTGCTCAATTGTGGCTATCTTGTAGACCCTTCATTTATTAGAAGTGGTGGAAATTGTTATCTATTCCTCGTCCCTTTGATCTCTGCTGCCCACTGCATTATCTTGTGAGTCTCCCCTCCTCTATTTAAACTGAGTCATTATTAGCTGTTCACTCACTTCTAGCTCTACTACCTGCTCAATTCAGTTTCTTACATTGCTTAGTGCAATCCTCTTGCCATTTTTTCCTGCTCCCACATTGAAGGTTGTTATATTGTTATGGTCCAACAAGCAGTAGTGAGTTGCTTCATGACCTTTAAGGAAGAGCTGCCATTTCAATGTTCAACCTGGCATGCCCTCCATGTTCTTGCACACACCCCTGAAATCTGAGCATTCTTGAGGTGAACTTGGAGCTCTGCCCATGCTTAGCATTAAAATGAGCTATGACACCAGCAGGACAAGTGCTTAATTTCTAAAAGAATGATGTCCAGATTTAGAGTTTGGCAGATGGGGTATTTTGCCTCAAATGTGACAGAGTACCGGGGGCATATTTACAAGCCCCTATCGCCACCAGAACATCACTTTTTTTGACGTGGTGGCGATATGGGTTTCGCCTTATTTACAAGGCAGCGTTAAGCTACTTAACGTGGCTCAACACTGTCTTGTAAATAAGGCACCCTTTCACGCTATACTTAGCATGAAAGGGGTGGGCAATGGGTGTTGCGGTGGGCGTTCTGCCACAACACCCATTGATTTTAACGCTGTCCCACAAAAGTGGCGTAAATATGGGGCAGCGCCAAAATTAAGACCAGGGAAAACCTGGTCTTAACATTGCGCAATGAGGAGAAATGCTTTATTTCACCTCGTTTTTGCTGTTTTTATGTGTGCTGCATTGTGCAGCACACATAAAAGCAGCACAACACCGTGCATGATTCTTTATGTACAGGAAGGTGTCCCTTCCTGCACATAAACAATCATGTTAAAAATTGACGGGTTGCAAATTCTATGTGTGCCGCACAAAGCAGCACACATAGAAGTTACAAATCATCATTTGAGACTTTTATGTGCAGGAAGGGAAACCTTCCTATGCATAAACACTCATTCTCCACAACGCAGGCACCCTGCGTTGTCGCAAGGCAGCTGAAATTAGTGCCAGCACAGGGGGAAACGCAGGGCTGAACTGTATTGTTGTAAATACGGTGCAGCCCTGCATTTCAGAAGTGGCGGAGCGTGGCGTTAACCCCTTCTATGCGTCGGACGCGCGGGAACCGTCCGACGCATAAGTGGTCATGTGCGTCGGATGGCTCCCGCGCGTCCGATGCCATGACACAGGGAATCCCTCTGGTGCGGGCACCAGAGGGATTCCCTTTACTCCCCAACAGCCTCAGGAGCTAGGGAAGAGCTTCCCCAGCTTCCGAGGCCCCCCCCCCTGGTTTCCCTGAAATGACGATCAGCGCGCACGTCGCGCTGACGTCATTTCAGTGAGACCGAAACTGAAATGAGCCAAGAGGCTCATTTCAGTTTTGCTTTCTACGTGCTCAGGGGGCCTGAGCACGTAGAAAGACAGGAGAGGTATCATTGGAAAGGGGAGAATCTCCCCTTTCCAATGGTACCCCTCCCCAGTGGATCCCTGCTTGGGGATCGCCCCAGGAGGGCGATCCCCAAGCAGGGATCCACCAACTAGGCACCAGGGAGGGGGGAGCGGCCCCTTGGGCAAGGGCCTTTGCTCTCCCCAAAAAATTGGCCAAATGTAGTCTTTCTGCCCCCTGGGGGGCAGATCGGGGCAGTAGCCCTCAATCTGCCCCCCCCCCCCAGGGGGAAAAAGTGCACTAGATGCCAGGGATTTTTTTTGCCAATTTGAATTAGGGGTGGTGGCTGCCCAAAGCGGGCATGCCAATGCCCCCAAACCCCCACAAAAATTACAGCCTGTCTCCCCTGGTGGGCAGATGGGGCAGTAGCCCCCAATCTGCCCCCCTGGGGGGGGCAAAAAGCCCACTAGATGCCAGGGATTTTTTTGCCAATTTCAATCAGGGGTGGGGGCTGCTCAAAACGGGAATGCCAATGCCCCCACCCCCGCCCGCAAAAATTCCAGTCTTTCTTCCCCCCCCGGGGGGCATAAAGCCCACTAGAGACCAAGGATTTTATTTTTGTGTTCATGTAGGGGTGGGGGCTGCCCAAAATGGGCATGACAATACCCCAACCCCCTCCCAGAGAAATTCCAGTCTTTATGCCCCCCCCTGGGGGAGCAGATGGGGGCAGTGGCCCCTGATCTGCCACCCGGGGGGGGCAGAAAGCCCATTAGGAGCCAGCGATTATGCTGGCTTTTTATATGCGTGGGGGAGGGGCTGCCCAGAATGGGCATACCAATGCCCCCACCCCCAAAAAATAGCCACAGTCTTTCTGCCCCCTTGGGGGCATATCGAGACAAACCCCCCGATTCCCCCAGGGCGACAGAAAGCCCACTAGGCACAGACTCTTTTTGCAATGTGCCTACCTGTGGATTTTGGGCCCTAGCGCAGCCGGCACATAGGGAAACCCAGCAAACCTATACATTTTTGAAATCTATACACCCAGGGGAATACAGGATGGGGTGACTTGTCTGGCTCTCACCAGGTTCTGTTACCCAGAATCCCTTGCAAACCTCAAACTTTGTAAAAACACATTTTCCTCACATTTTTGTGGTGGAAAGTTCTGGAATCTGCGTGGATCCACAAAATTCCACCCACCCCGCATTCCCCAAAGTCTTCAGAGAAAAATGGTACCTCACTTGTGTGGGTAGGTCTAGTGCCCGCGACAGGAAACGGCCCAAAACGGAACGTGGACACACCACATTTTCACAGTGAAAACTGACCCTTTTTTGCAAAGTGTCTAGCTGTAGATTTTGAACCATAGCTCCACAAAGTCTTCCAAGAAAAATGGTACCTCACTTGTGTGGGTAGGCCTATTGCCCGCGACAGGAAACAGCCCAAAACGCAACGTGGACACACCACATTTTCACAGTGAAAACTGACCATTTTTAAAAACTAGACACCCAGGGGAATCCAGGATGGGGTGACTTGTCTAACTCTCACCAGGGTCTGTTACCCAGAATCCCTTCAAAACCTCAAAATTTGTAAAAAAAAACCCCACATTTTCCTCACATTTCTGTGGTGGAAAGTTCTGGAATCTGTGTGGATCCACAAAATTCCACCCACCCCGCATTCCCAAAGTCTTCAGAGAAAAGCGGTACCTCACTTGTGTGGGTGGGTCAAGTACCTGCGACAGGCAAGGGCCCAAAACCTATTGAGGCGACATCAAAATTACCTATCACAAAACAACCTGGTTTTGCAAGGGGGGTCCCATGAGTTTTTGGCCCGGGCTCCGCGGCCATCTAGGGAAACCTACCAAACCCACACATTTCTGAAAACTATACACCTGGGGGAGTCCAGCAGGGTATGGCTTGCGTGGGTCCCCCAACATTTCCCTACCCAGAATCCCCTGCAAACCTCAAATTTTGTTGAAAAATACAATTTTTTCTCACATTTCTGTGTGAGAAAGTTGTGGGATCACCGGGCTGACACAAATTTCCTACTACCCAGCATTCCCCTAGGTCTCCCGATAAAAATGGTACCTCACATGTGTGGGTAGGCATAGTGGCTGCAACAGGAAATGGCCCAAATCATTCTGTGGAGACTTCAAAATTACCTATAACAAAACTACCTGGTTTTGGGGGGGGACACCTGGTTTTTTAGCCCCGGGCTTGCCGCCATCTAGGGAAACCTACCAAATTCACACATTTCTGAAATCTAGACACCCTGGGGAGTCCAATGAGGTATGGCTTGCGTGGATCCCCCAACATTTCCCTACCCAGAATCCCCTGCAAACCTCACATTTAGCTGAAAAAAACACATTTTCCACATATTTTTGGGTAGAATCACAGTGCCGGCACAAATGTCCTACCCCACAGCATTCTCCTTAGTGTCCCGAGTAAAATGATACCTCACTTGTGTGGGTGTCCAATGCAGAATTGGCTGAAAACTTATTTTTTTTAAAATGTAGCGCTTAGAATTGTCGGTGCTATACCCTAAATCCCTACGTTTTGGCCTCTTCCCAGTCACAGGCCCTTGCCACACCCACACAAGTGAGGTATCATTTTACTCGGGAGACTAAGAGGAACGCTGTGGAGTAGGACATATGTGCCGGCACGGTGATTTCACCCAAAAATATGTGGAAAATTTGGGTTTTTTCAGCTAAATTTGAGGTTTGCAGGGGATTCTGGGTAGGAAACCGTTGGGGGACTCACGCAAGCCATACCTCACTGGACTCTCCCGGGTGTCTAGTTTTCAGAAATGTGTGGGTTTGGTAGGTTTCCCAAGATGGCCGCCGAGCCCGGGGCCAAAAACCCAGGTGACTCCCCTTGGAAAACCAGTTTTTTTTTTTACAGAGTTTTATATATCGCGAACTTGACCCGATTCAGGTATCAGAGCGCTTTACATAGCACCAGTTGCGTTACATGGGGACACATTCATTTTTTTGTTAGGCACGGGGAGATTAAGTGATTTGCCCAGAATCACAGAATGTTCAGCGTCATTGCCGAGACTCGAACCCAGTTCCCCAGATTCGAGGTCGACCGCCCTAGCCGTTAGGCCAACTCCTCTCCCCAAGTTGTTTTGTGATAGGTCATTTTGATGTCTCCTCAATACGTTTTGGGCCCTTGCCTGGCGCGGGTACTTGACCCACCCATGCGAGTGAGGTACCATTTTTATCGGGAGACCTGGCGGAACGCTGGGTGGTAGGAAATTTGTGGATCCACGTAGATTCCAGAACTTTCCCGGACAGAAATATGAGAAAAAAGTGATTTTTTCAGCTAAATTTGAGGTTTGCAGGGGATTCTGGGTAGAGAAACGTTTGGGGATCCACGCAAGCCATACCTTGCTGGACTCCCCCAGGTATCTAGTTTTCAGAAATGTGTGGGTTTGGTAGGTTTCCCTAGATGGCCGCCGAGCCCGGGGCCAAAAATTCATGGGACCCCCCTTGCAAAACCAGGTTGTTTTGTGATAGGTAATTTTGATGTCGCCTCAATAGGTTTTGGGCCCTTGCCTGTCGTGGGTACTTGACCCACCCACACAAGTGATGTACCATTTTTCTCGGAAGACTTTGGGGAATGCGGGGTGGGTGGAATTTTGTGGATCCACACAGATTCCAGAACTTTCCACCACAGAAATGTGAGGAAAATGTGTTTATTTTTAACAAATTTTGAGTTTTGCAAGGGATTCTGGGTAACAGAACCAGGTGAGAGCCAGACAAGTCACCACATCCTGGATTCCCCTGGGTGTCTAGTTTTCAAAAATGTATAGGTTTTCTAGGTTTCCCTCGGTGCCGGCAGAGCTAGGGCTCAAAATCTACAGCTAGGCACTTTGCAAAAAAGGGTCAGTTTTCACTGTGAAAATGTGGTGTGTTCACGTTGCGTTTTGGGCCGTTTCCTGTCGCAGGCACTAGGCCTACCCACACAAGTGAGGTACCATTTTTCTCGGAAGACTTTGGGGAACGTGGGGTGGGTGGAATTTAGTGGATCCACGCAGATTCCGGAACTTTCCACCACAGAAATGTGAGGGAAATGTGTTTGTTTTGACACATTTTGAGGTTTGCAAGGGATTCTGGGTAACAGAACCTGGTGAGAGCCAGACAAGTCAACCCATCCTGGATTCCCCTGGGTGTCTAGTTTTCAACAATGTATAGGTTTGCTAGATTTCCCTAGGTGCCGGCAGAGCTAGGGTTCAAAATCTACAGCTAGGCACTTTGCAAAAAAAGGGTCAGTTTTCACTGTGAAAATGTGGTGTGTCCACGTTGCGTTTTGGGCCGTTTCCTGTCGTGGGAACTAGGCCTACCCACACAAGTGAGCTACCATTTTTCTCGGAAGACTTTGGGGAACGCGTGGTGGGTGGAATTTTGTGGATCCAGGCAGATTCCAGAACTTTCTACCACAGAAATGTGAGGAAAATGTGTTTTTTTCTGCTAAATTTGAGGTTTGCAGGGGATTCTGGCTAGGGAAACGTTGGTGGATCCACGCAAGCCATATCTCATTGGACTCCCCAGGGTGTCTAGTTTTCAGAAATGTGTGGGTTTGGTAGGTTTCCCCAGATGGCGGTGAGCCCGGGGCCAAAAAACCAGGTGCCTCCCCCAAAACCAGGTAGTTTTGTTATAGGTAATTTTGAAGTCTCCACAGAACGATTTGGGCCATTTCCTGTTGCAGCCACTATGCCTACCCACACATGTGGGGTACCATTTTTATCGGGAGACCTGGGGTAACGCTGGGAAGTAGGAAATTTGTGTCAGCCCAGTGATCCTACTACTTTCTCACACACAAATGTGAGAAAAAATTGATTTTTTCAACAAAATTTGAGGTTTGCTGGGGATTCTGGGTAGGGAAATGTTGGGGGACCCACGCAAGCCATACCTTGCTGGACTCCCCTGGGTGTCTAGTTTTCAGAAATGTGTGGGTTTGGTAGGTTTCCCTAAATGGCCGCCGAGCCCGGGGCCAAAATCTCATGGGACCCCCCTTGCAAAACCAGGTTGTTTTGTGATTGGTAATTTTGATGTTGCTTCAATAGGTTTTGGGCCCTTGCCTGTCGCGGGTACTTGACCCACCCACGCGAGTGAGGTACCATTTTTATCGGGAGACCTGGGGGAACGCTGGGTGGTAGGAAATTTGTGGATCCACGCAGATTCCAGAACTTTCCCACACAGAAATTTGAGAAAAAGAGATTTTTTTCAGCTAAATTTGAGGTTTGCAGGGATTCTGGGTAGGGAAATGTTGGGGGACCCACGCAAGCCATACCTTGCTGGACTCCCCAGGTATCTAGTTTTCAGAAATGTGTGGGTTTGGTAGGTTTCCCTAGATGGCCGCCGAGCCTGGGGCCAAAAATTCATGGGACCCCCCTTGCAAAACCAGGTTCTTTTGTGACAGTTAATTTTGATGTCGCCTCAATAGGTTTTGAGCCCTTGCCTGTCGCGGGTACTTGACCCACCCACACAAGTGAGGTACCATATTTCTCGGAAGACTTTGGGGAATGCGGGGTGGGTGGAATTTTGTGGATCCACACAGATTCCAGAACTTTCCACCACAGAAATTTGAAGAAAATGTGTTTTTTTGGGCAAATTTTGAGGTTTGCAAGGGATTCTGCATAACAGAACCTGGTGAGAGCCAGACAAGTCAACCCATCCTGGATTCCCCTGGGTGTCTAGTTTTCAAAAATGTATAGGTTTGCTAGGTTTCCCTATGTGCCGGCAGAGCTAGGGTTCAAAATCTCCAGCTAGGCACTTTGCAAAAAAAGGGTCCGTTTTCACTGTGAAAATGTGGTGTGTCCACATTGCGTTTTGGGCCGTTTCCTGTCGCGGGCACTATGCCTACCCACACAAGTCAGGTACCATTTTTCTCGGAAGAATTTGGGGAATGCGGGGTGGGTGTAATTTTGTGGATCCACGCAGATTCCAGAACTTTCCACCACAGAAATGTGAGGAAAATTTGTTTTTTTTGACAAATTTTGAGGTTTGCAAGGGATTCTGCATAACAGAACCTGGTGAGAGCCAGACAAGTCAACCCATCCTGGATTCCCTGGGTGTCTAGTTTTCAAAAATGTATAGGTTTGCTAGGTTTCCTAGGTGCCGGCAGAGCTAGGGTTAAAAAACTACAGCTAGGCACTTTGCAAAAAAAGGGTCCGTTTTCACAGTGAAAATGCGGTGTGTCCACATTGCGTTTTGAGCCGTTTCCTGTAGCGGGCACTAGACCTACCCACACAAGTGAGGTACCATTTTTCTCAGACGACTTTAGGGAATGCGGGATGGGTGGAATTTTGTGGATCCACGCAGATTCCGGAACTTTCCACCCCAGAAATGTGAGGAAAATGTGGGTTTTTTTTACAAATTTTGAGGTTTGCAAGGGATTCTGGGTAACAGAACCTGTTGAGAACCAGACAAGTCACTCCATTCTGGATTCCCCTGGGAGTCTAGTTTTTAAAAATGTATAGGTTTGCTAGGTTTCCCTATGTGCCGGCAGAGCTAGGGTTCAAAATCTCCAGCTAGGCACTTTGCAAAAAAAGGGTCCGTTTTCACTGTGAAAATGTGGTGTGTCCACATTGCGTTTTGGGCCGTTTCCTGTCGCGGGCACTAGGCCTACCCACACAAGTGAGGTACCATTTTTCTCGGAAGAATTTGGGGAATGCGGGGTGGGTGTAATTCTGTGGATCCACGCAGATTCCAGAACTTTCCACCACAGAAATGTGAGGAAAATTTGTTTTTTTTGACAAATTTTGAGGTTTGCAAGGGGTTCTGCATAACAGAACCTGGTGAGAGCCAGACAAGTCAACCCATACTGGATTCCCCTGGGTGTCTAGTTTTCAAAAATGTATAGGTTTGCTAGGTTTCCCTAGGTGCCGGCAGAGCTAGGGTTAAAAAACTACAGCTAGGCACTTTGCAAAAAAAGGGTCCGTTTTCACAGTGAAAATGCGGTGTGTCCACATTGCGTTTTGGGCCGTTTCCTGTAGCGGGCACTAGACCTAACCACACAAGTGAGGTACCATTTTTCTCAGACGACTTTAGGGAATGCGGGATGGGTGGAATTTTGTGGATCCACGCAGATTCCGGAACTTTCCACCACAGAAATGTGAGGAAAATGTGTTTTTTTTTTTACAGATTTTTAGGTTTGCTAGGGATTCTGGGTAATAGAACCTGTTGAGAGCCAGTCAAGTCACCCCATCCTGGATTCTCCTGGGTGTCTAGTTTTCAAAAATGTATAGGTTTGCTAGGCTTCCCTATGTGCCGGCAGAGCTAGGGTTCAAAATCTACAGCTAGGCACTTTGCAAAAAAAAGGTCAGTTTTCACTGTAAAAATAAAGTGTGTCCACGTTGCGTTTTGAGCCGTTTCTGTCGTGGGCACTATGCCTACCCACACAAGTGAGGTACCATTTTTACTGGGAGACTTAGGGTAACACAGAATTGTAGAGCAACTGTTATTACCTATTGACTTTCGATGCATTTCTGCCTTCCAAATGAAAGACAATGTGTAAAAAATAAGTCATTTTGAAAAATGACCTATAATTCTCATGCTAGTATGGATACTCACAATTTCGGAAATGTGCAAATATCTACTGTTTCTAAACTCTATATTTTGTTCCAATTTCAGAAATACATAAGTGTCTTTGATACCGATTTTTCCATGTATATATTTTCCCAAATGTATTGCTATATACCCGGTACATAATAAAAACTATTGCAAGACACTGCTCAGTTATTGGCTCTGGGTTCGTCGGGTTCTTGGTAAACCTACAAGTCCTATATAGCCCTACAACCAGAAAGGTCCAGCGGATGTAACGGTATATTGCTTTCAAACAGCTGTGATAATTAGAAGAAGTTACAGGTGAAAACGTTGACGCAAATGGCTGTTTTTTTCAACTAATTTGCAATTTTTCTATTTTCAACTGTTAGTTTGTATAAAGAAACCTTGAAGGATCTACACAAATGACCCCTTGCTGAATTAAGAATTTTGTCTACATTTCTGAAATGTATAGCTTTCCAGGATCCATTATTGCTTTAATACCCATTTCTACCATTAACTGGAACGAGGTTGAAAACACACAAAATAGCAAAAATAGGCTATGTCCCAGATAAATGCCAAAACTGTGTAAAACATTTTGGTTTTCTGACAAAAGTCTGCTTGTCCCTGAAAGCTGGGAAAATGGTGATTCCAGCACCACAACCCCTTTGTTGATACCATTTGCAGGGAAAAAAACAGATGCTTTCATCTGTAGCCCTTTTTTCCCATTTTTCAAAAACAAAAAAAGAATTTAGCTATATTTTGCCTAATTTCTGGGTCCCCTTCAGGGGAATCCACAAACCCTGGGTACCTTTAGAATCCCCATGATGTTGGAAGAAAAGGACGCAAATTTGGCGTGGATACCTTATGTGGTCAAAAAGTTACAGGGGCCTAAGCGCGAACTACCCCAAATAGCCAAAAAAAGGCTTAGCACAGGGGGGAAAAGGCCTAGCAGCGAAGGGGTTAAGCACTTCTTTGTAAATATGCCCCCTGGTCCGCCAAACCCTGGGTTCGTCCACCACATGTAGAGAAGGCAAAACTTACATTTTATGGTGACAGAGCCCTTGATGGCCCTATCAATAGAAAACATTACACCACTCTCCCTATTTACGGTGGACAATGTAATGTAATTTCTTTTTCTTATCCTTCACAGGGAGCAGATGAAAAAATACTGAACCCAACTCCCTTGTTCCCAGGCTGTATAGTCATTATTTTTTTTTCTGAAGCGAACTCCATTTTGAGAGTTTGTTTATGAAAACCCCCAAAAATGTAAAAAGTTAGGCAAACCAACGTTAAAACTGACAGCAGCTGTCCACCACACTTTTTGTACATTAAAAGAAACCACTGTGACGGGTGTTCATCTCAATTTACAGACATGAACGCTGTGCCGGTGGTCATCTCTTAATTTGACCAGCGTAGGCTGCCAGAATGGTGGAGATAATATCCTTGGCATCCCTGATGGGAATACCATCGTTCAAACTTCATAATCAGGCACTTAGTGCCAGTTTCCAAAGTTTTTCATAGAATCCCACAGCCTGCGCTACTGTATATCATGGGCTTCGAATACTAAGGCTGTCTACTTGTGGTTTCTTATCTTGCCTTTTTCAACCACCACCACACACTCCCTTTCCTTTTATTTCCCTCTTGCACGTGCCTTTTTAATCTTGCTTTCTCCTTTGTCACTGTTTTTCCATATTTCCCTTCCTCCTTCTTTCCCTCTTTTAGGCCTTTCTCTCTAGCGTACTGGGTTAAAATGTGATGATGAAAATAAGTCCAGGTCCCCGAAAATGAGTGCTGGTGGTTACCACCTGCAGCCATAAGCTCAATTTAAGCAGGGGAGACATCCACTGTACTTGTCTGTGAAAGATTCTGCTGAAATCCCTCTGTTAACTTCCAGAAGGGGGGGCCCCTGCTTTTCAACTGGACTAATATTTCTTGGCATACACTGTGATACATTTTCCAAGGGAGGCAGTTTCTTATTGCAAGCACACCAATGACGGGAAGCAATCACAGGTTACCACCTGGTTTTGTTGCGTAACCATCATATAATATTTCACAATACTTGCTTTTGGATGATACATAAGTTACCTAGCCAAGAACGTAATTAAACAGGTTTGTGCTCCAGACAGATCACAGCCAGTGGCTTGGAAAAGAAGTTTGATCTCATGATGATGGTACGTGCAATATAATCCATTTGGTTTTCATTGTAAATCTGCAAAATATGTTTTTGCATTGTCCTTTTCATCTTTCAGCTCTTCAGTTACAGCGTTTTAAGAAAGAAAAAGTCTGTCGTTAAGCAAAATATCGATTCATTGGCTTTAGACTTTCTCTATCAACTGCTGCAAATATTTAGAACACGATATTTCTGCTATAGGATATGTTTGCATTATCACATACAGTTTGTTTGCATGGGCTTCAGTATTCGGATGCCGTATCTGCACATTTTCATTATCAGCAATTTTTTTTTCATTTGCTTCGTTATAATATGGTTCACATTGACATATAAATTGGGATTATATTTTTTATTTATATTTTATTCATTCAAATATATACATTTCCCTTATAGGGGTGCAATTTTTCACTGGTCACTAAGCAGTTTTGTATTGACATTTTGCACCAACCGACCAGGGTAAACCATGAAATCAGGAGGATGGTGCTCAGTAGTTGCAATAGGAACATTTGAGGACATTTCAGTTGGCTATTATGATCTGAGTTATGAGAGTACATTAGGTTGGATGCATTGACATGCTATAGCGCATCAGTGCATACTTTTACTTTTAATCCTGTATTAAATTCACTAGTGAAGCCGTAAAAACAGAGTACATCTCAAAATGTAAAAAATACAGTGAAAAACACTTGTCACAAAAATTGCTATTGGGGTAACAACTAGGAGCATGATTCAGTTTGCTGGAAAGAGTCCCGCCAGTGATCGGTGGGGCTCTCGCCACAACATCCTGGTTGCCTGCCCCATTTAGAGGTGGACAAAGCCCAGGGTTTGTGACAGTGGAGCTTCAGCCGGCTGCACCAGCAGAAACCCCTGACCTGACAAGCTATCTATCATGCGGCTATCAGGTCATAATGACTGTCACTACACTCTATTGAGGTCTGTCAGTGGTCACTGATGACCTTTTCTGGGTACCTAATGCAAGGCAGGGAAATCCATCAATGGCCGAGAAACGCAGGTTTGCTAGGTTTCCCTATGTGCCGGCAGAGCTAGGGTTCAAAAGCTACAGCTAGGCACTTAGCAAAAAAAGGGTCAGTTTTCACTGTGAAAATGTGGTGTGTCCATGTTGCGTTTTGGGCCCTTTCCTGTCGCGGGCACTAGGCCTACCCATAGAAGTGAGGGACCATTTTTCTCGGAAGACTTTGGGGAACGCGGGGTGTATGGAATTTTGTGGATCCACACAGATTCCAGAACTTTCCACCACAGAAATGTGAGGAAAATGTGGTTTTTTTAACAGATTTTTAGGTTTGCAAGGGATTCTGGGTAATATAAACTAGTGAGAGCCAGTCAAGTCACACCATCCTGGATTCCCTGGGTGTCTAGTTTTCAAAATGTATAGGTTTGCTAGGTTTCCCTATGTGCCGGCAGAGCTAGGGTTCAAAATCTACAGCTAGGCACTTTGCAAAAAAAAGGTCAGTTTTCACTGTAAAAATAAAGTGTGTCCACGTTGCGTTTTGAGCCGTTTCCTGTCGCGGGCACTATGCCTACCCACACAAGTGAGGTACCATTTTTACTGGGAGACTTAGGGTAACACAGAATTGTAGAACAACTGTTATTACCTATTGACTTTCGATGCATTTCTGCCTTCCAAATGAAAGACAATGTGTAAAAAAGAAGTCATTTTGAAAACTGACCTATAATTCTCATGCTAGTATGGATACTCACAATTTCGGAAATGTGCAAATATCTACTGTTTCTAAACTCTATATTTTGTTCCAATTTCAGAAATACATAGGTGTCTTTGATACCGATTTTTCCATGTATATATTTTCCCAAATTTATTGCTATATAGCCGGTACATAATAAAAACCATTGCAAGACACTGCTCAGTTATTGGCTCTGGGTTCGTCGGGTTCTTGGTGAACCTACAAGTCCTATATATCCCTACAACCAGAAAGGTCCACCGGATGTAACGGTATATTGCTTTCAAACAGCTGTGATAATTAGAAGAAGTTACAGGTGAAAATGTTGACACAAATGGCTGTTTTTTTCAACTAATTTGCAATTTTTTCTATATTCAACTGTTAGTTTCTATAAAGAAACCTTGAAGGATCTACACAAATGACCCCTTGCTGAATTCAGAATTTTGTCTACATTTCTGAAATGTATAGCTTTCCAGGATCCATTATTGCTTTCATACCCATTTCTACCATTAACTGGAAGGAGGTTGAAAGCACAAAAATAGCAAAAATAGGCTATGTCCCAGAAAAATGCCAAAACTGTGTACAACATTTTGGTTTTCTGACAAAAGTCTGCTTGTCCCTGAAAGCTGGGAAAATGGTGATTCCAGCACCACAACCGCTTTGTTGATACCATTTGCAGGGAAAAGACCAGATGCTTTCATCTGTAGCCCTTTTTCCCATTTTTCAAAAAAAAAAAAGAATTTAGCTATATTTTGCCTAATTTCTGGGTCCCCTTCAGGGGAATCCACAAACCCTGGGTACCTTTAGAATCCCCATGATGTTGGAAGAAAAGGACGCAAATTTGGCGTGGTCAAAAAGTTACAGGGGCCTAAGCGCGAACTACCCCAAATAGCCAAAAAAAGGCTTAGCACAGGGGGGAAAAGGCCTAGCAGCGAAGGGGTTAAGCACTTCTTTGTAAATATGCCCCCTGGTCCGCCAAACCCTGGGTTCGTCCACCACATGTAGAGAAGGCAAAACTTACATTTTATGGTGACAGAGCCCTTGATGGCCCTATCAATAGAAAACATTACACCACTCTCCCTATTTACGGTGGACAATGTAATGTAATTTCTTTTTCTTATCCTTCACAGGGAGCAGATGAAAAAAATACTGAACCCAACTCCCTTGTTCCCAGGCTGTATAGTCATTATTATTTTTTTCTGAAGCGAACTCCATTTTGAGAGTTTGTTTATGAAAACCCCCAAAAATGTAAAAAGTTAGGCAAACCAACGTTAAAACTGACAGCAGCTGTCCACCACACTTTTTGTACATTAAAAGAAACCACTGTGACGGGTGTTCATCTCAATTTACAGACATGAACGCTGTGCCGGTGGTCATCTCTTAATTTGACCAGCGTAGGCTGCCAGAATGGTGGAGATAATATCCTTGGCATCCCTGATGGGAATACGTTCAAACTCATAATCAGGCACTTAGTGCCAGTTTCCAAAGTTTTTCATAGAATCCCACAGCCTGCGCTACTGTATATCAAGGGCTTCGAATACTAAGGCTGTCTACTTGTGGTTTCTTATTGTGCCTTTTTCAACCACCACCACACACTCCCTTTCCTTTTATTTCCCTCTTGCACGTGCCTTTTTAATCTTGCTTTCTCCTTTGTAACTGTTTTTCCATATTTCCCTTCCTCCTTCTTTCCCTCTTTTAGGCCTTTCTCTCTAGCGTTCTGGGTTAAAATGTGATGATGAAAATAAGTCCAGGTCCCCGAAAATGAGTGCTGGTGGTTACCACCTGCAGCCATAAGCTCAATTTAAGCAGGGGAGACATCCACTGTACTTGTCTGTGAAAGATTCTGCTGAAATCCCTCTGTTAACTTCCAGAAGGGGGGCCCCTGCTTTTCAACTGGACTAATATTTCTTGGCATACACTGTGATACATTTTCCAAGGGAGGCAGTTTCTTATTGCAAGCACACCCATGACGGGAAGCAATCACAGGTTACCACCTGGTTTTGTTGCGTAACCATCATATAATATTTCACAATACTTGCTTTTGGATGATACATAAGTTACCTAGCCAAGAACGTAATTAAACAGGTTTGTGCTCCAGACAGATCTACAGCCAGTGGCTTGGAAAAGAAGTTTGATCTCATGATGATGGTACGTGCAATATAATCCATTTGGTTTTCATTGTAAATCTGCAAAATATGTTTTTGCATTGTCCTTTTCATCTTTCAGCTCTTCAGTTACAGCGTTTTAAGAAAGAAAAAGTCTGTCGTTAAGCAAAATATCGATTCATTGGCTTTAGACTTTCTCTATCAACTGCTGCAAATATTTAGAACACAATATTTCTGCTATAGGATATGTTTGCATTATCACATACAGTTTGTTTGCATGGGCTTCAGTATTCGGATGCCGTATCTGCACATTTTCATTATCAGCAATTTTTTTTTCATTTGCTTCGTTATAATATGGTTCACATTGACATATAAATTGGGATTATATTTTTTATTTATATTTTATTCATTCAAATATATACATTTCCCTTATAGGGGTGCAATTTTTCACTGGTCACTAAGCAGTTTTGTATTGACATTTTGCACCAACCGACCAGGGTAAACCATGAAATCAGGAGGATGGTGCTCAGTAGTTGCAATAGGAACATTTGAGGACATTTCAGTTGGCTATTATGATCTGAGTTATGAGAGTACATTAGGTTGGATGCATTGACATGCTATAGCGCATCAGTGCATACTTTTACTTTTTAATCCTGTATTAAATTCACTAGTGAAGCCGTAAAAACAGAGTACATCTCAAAATGTAAAAAATACAGTGAAAAACACTTGTCACAAAAATTGCTATTGGGGTAACAACTAGGAGCATGATTCAGTTTGCTGGAAAGAGTCCCGCCAGTGATCGGTGGGGCTCTCGCCACAACATCCTGGTTGCCTGCCCCATTTAGAGGTGGGCAAAGCCCAGGGTTTGTGACAGTGGAGCTTCAGCCGGCTGCACCAGCAGAAACCCCTGACCTGACAAGCTATCTATCATGCGGCTATCAGGTCATAATGACTGTCACTACACTCTATTGAGGTCTGTCAGTGGTCACTGATGACCTTTTCTGGGTACCTAATGCAAGGCAGGGAAATCCATCAATGGCCGAGAAACGCAGGTTTGCTAGGTTTCCCTATGTGCCGGCAGAGCTAGGGTTCAAAAGCTACAGCTAGGCACTTAGCAAAAAAAGGGTCAGTTTTCACTGTGAAAATGTGGTGTGTCCATGTTACGTTTTGGGCCCTTTCCTGTCGCGGGCACTAGGCCTACCCATAGAAGTGAGGGACCATTTTTCTCGGAAGACTTTGGGGAACGCGGGGTGTGTGGAATTTTGTGGATCCACACAGATGCCAGAACTTTCCACCACAGAAATGTGAGGAAAATGTGGTTTTTTTAACAGATTTTTAGGTTTGCAAGGGATTCTGGGTAATATAAACTAGTGAGAGCCAGTCAAGTCACACCATCCTGGATTCCCCTGGGTGTCTAGTTTTCAAAAATGTATAGGTTTGCTAGGTTTCCCTATGTGCCGGCAGAGCTAGGGTTCATAATCTACAGCTAGGCACTTTGCAAAAAAAAGGTCAGTTTTCACTGTAAAAATAAAGTGTGTCCACGTTGCGTTTTGAGCTGTTTCCTGTCGCGGGCACTATGCCTACCCACACAAGTGAGGTACCATTTTTACTGGGAGACTTAGGGTAACACAGAATTGTAGAGCAACTGTTATTACCTATTGACTTTCGATGCATTTCTGCCTTCCAAATGAAAGACAATGTGTAAAAAAGAAGTCATTTTGAAAACTGACCTATAATTCTCATGCTAGTATGGATACTCACAATTTCGGAAATGTGCAAATATCTACTGTTTCTAAACTCTATATTTTGTTCCAATTTCAGAAATACATAGGTGTCTTTGATACCGATTTTTCCATGTATATATTTTCCCAAATTTATTGCTATATAGCCGGTACATAATAAAAACCATTGCAAGACACTGCTCAGTTATTGGCTCTGGGTTCGTCGGGTTCTTGGTGAACCTACAAGTCCTATATATCCCTACAACCAGAAAGGTCCACCGGATGTAACGGTATATTGCTTTCAAACAGCTGTGATAATTAGAAGAAGTTACAGGTGAAAACGTTGACACAAATGGCTGTTTTTTTCAACTAATTTGCAATTTTTTCTATATTCAACTGTTAGTTTCTATAAAGAAACCTTGAAGGATCTACACAAATGACCCCTTGCTGAATTCAGAATTTTGTCTACATTTCTGAAATGTATAGCTTTCCAGGATCCATTATTGCTTTCATACCCATTTCTACCATTAACTGGAAGGAGGTTGAAAGCACAAAAAATAGCAAAAATAGGCTATGTCCCAGAAAAATGCCAAAACTGTGTACAACATTTTGGTTTTCTGACAAAAGTCTGCTTGTCCCTGAAAGCTGGGAAAATGGTGATTCCAGCACCACAACCGCTTTGTTGATACCATTTGCAGGGAAAAGACCAGATGCTTTCATCTGTAGCCCTTTTTCCCATTTTTCAAAAAAAAAAAAGAATTTAGCTATATTTTGCCTAATTTCTGGGTCCCCTTCAGGGGAATCCACAAACCCTGGGTACCTTTAGAATCCCCATGATGTTGGAAGAAAAGGACGCAAATTTGGCGTGGTCAAAAAGTTACAGGGGCCTAAGCGCGAACTACCCCAAATAGCCAAAAAAGGCTTAGCACAGGGGGAAAAGGCCTAGCAGCGAAGGGGTTAAGCACTTCTTTGTAAATATGCCCCTGGTCCGCCAAACCCTGGGTTCGTCCACCACATGTAGAGAAGGCAAAACTTACATTTTATGGTGACAGAGCCCTTGATGGCCCTATCAATAGAAAACATTACACCACTCTCCCTATTTACGGTGGACAATGTAATGTAATTTCTTTTTCTTATCCTTCACAGGGAGCAGATGAAAAAATACTGAACCCAACTCCCTTGTTCCCAGGCTGTATAGTCATTATTATTTTTTTCTGAAGCGAACGCCATTTTGAGAGTTTGTTTATGAAAACCCCCAAAAATGTAAAAAGTTAGGCAAACCAACGTTAAAACTGACAGCAGCTGTCCACCACACTTTTTGTACATTAAAAGAAACCACTGTGACGGGTGTTCATCTCAATTTACAGACATGAACGCTGTGCCGGTGGTCATCTCTTAATTTGACCAGCGTAGGCTGCCAGAATGGTGGAGATAATATCCTTGGCATCCCTGATGGGAATACGTTCAAACTCATAATCAGGCACTTAGTGCCAGTTTCCAAAGTTTTTCATAGAATCCCACAGCCTGCGCTACTGTATATCAAGGGCTTCGAATACTAAGGCTGTCTACTTGTGGTTTCTTATTGTGCCTTTTTCAACCACCACCACACACTCCCTTTCCTTTTATTTCCCTCTTGCACGTGCCTTTTTAATCTTGCTTTCTCCTTTGTAACTGTTTTTCCATATTTCCCTTCCTCCTTCTTTCCCTCTTTTAGGCCTTTCTCTCTAGCGTTCTGGGTTAAAATGTGATGATGAAAATAAGTCCAGGTCCCCGAAAATGAGTGCTGGTGGTTACCACCTGCAGCCATAAGCTCAATTTAAGCAGGGAGACATCCACTGTACTTGTCTGTGAAAGATTCTGCTGAAATCCCTCTGTTAACTTCCAGAAGGGGGGCCCCTGCTTTTCAACTGGACTAATATTTCTTGGCATACACTGTGATACATTTTCCAAGGGAGGCAGTTTCTTATTGCAAGCACACCCATGACGGGAAGCAATCACAGGTTACCACCTGGTTTTGTTGCGTAACCATCATATAATATTTCACAATACTTGCTTTTGGATGATACATAAGTTACCTAGCCAAGAACGTAATTAAACAGGTTTGTGCTCCAGACAGATCTACAGCCAGTGGCTTGGAAAAGAAGTTTGATCTCATGATGATGGTACGTGCAATATAATCCATTTGGTTTTCATTGTAAATCTGCAAAATATGTTTTTGCATTGTCCTTTTCATCTTTCAGCTCTTCAGTTACAGCGTTTTAAGAAAGAAAAGTCTGTCGTTAAGCAAAATATCGATTCATTGGCTTTAGACTTTCTCTATCAACTGCTGCAAATATTTAGAACACAATATTTCTGCTATAGGATATGTTTGCATTATCACATACAGTTTGTTTGCATGGGCTTCAGTATTCGGATGCCGTATCTGCACATTTTCATTATCAGCAATTTTTTTTTCATTTGCTTCGTTATAATATGGTTCACATTGACATATAAATTGGGATTATATTTTTTATTTATATTTTATTCATTCAAATATATACATTTCCCTTATAGGGGTGCAATTTTTCACTGGTCACTAAGCAGTTTTGTATTGACATTTTGCACCAACCGACCAGGGTAAACCATGAAATCAGGAGGATGGTGCTCAGTAGTTGCAATAGGAACATTTGAGGACATTTCAGTTGGCTATTATGATCTGAGTTATGAGAGTACATTAGGTTGGATGCATTGACATGCTATAGCGCATCAGTGCATACTTTTACTTTTTAATCCTGTATTAAATTCACTAGTGAAGCCGTAAAAACAGAGTACATCTCAAAATGTAAAAATACAGTGAAAAACACTTGTCACAAAAATTGCTATTGGGGTAACAACTAGGAGCATGATTCAGTTTGCTGGAAAGAGTCCCGCCAGTGATCGGTGGGGCTCTCGCCACAACATCCTGGTTGCCTGCCCCATTTAGAGGTGGGCAAAGCCCAGGGTTTGTGACAGTGGAGCTTCAGCCGGCTGCACCAGCAGAAACCCCTGACCTGACAAGCTATCTATCATGCGGCTATCAGGTCATAATGACTGTCACTACACTCTATTGAGGTCTGTCAGTGGTCACTGATGACCTTTTCTGGGTACCTAATGCAAGGCAGGGAAATCCATCAATGGCCGAGAAACGCAGGTTTGCTAGGTTTCCCTATGTGCCGGCAGAGCTAGGGTTCAAAAGCTACAGCTAGGCACTTAGCAAAAAAGGGTCAGTTTTCACTGTGAAAATGTGGTGTGTCCATGTTACGCTTTGGGCCCTTTCCTGTCGCGGGCACTAGGCCTACCCATAGAAGTGAGGGACCATTTTTCTCGGAAGACTTTGGGGAACGCGGGGTGTGTGGAATTTTGTGGATCCACACAGATGCCAGAACTTTCCACCACAGAAATGTGAGGAAAATGTGGTTTTTTTAACAGATTTTTAGGTTTGCAAGGGATTCTGGGTAATATAAACTAGTGAGAGCCAGTCAAGTCACACCATCCTGGATTCCCCTGGGTGTCTAGTTTTCAAAAATGTATAGGTTTGCTAGGTTTCCCTATGTGCCGGCAGAGCTAGGGTTCAAAATCTACAGCTAGGCACTTTGCAAAAAAAAGGTCAGTTTTCACTGTAAAAATAAAGTGTGTCCACGTTGCGTTTTGAGCCGTTTCCTGTCGCGGGCACTATGCCTACCCACACAAGTGAGGTACCATTTTTACTGGGAGACTTAGGGTAACACAGAATTGTAGAGCAACTGTTATTACCTATTGACTTTCGATGCATTTCTGCCTTCCAAATGAAAGACAATGTGTAAAAAGAAGTCATTTTGAAAACTGACCTATAATTCTCATGCTAGTATGGATACTCACAATTTCGGAAATGTGCAAATATCTACTGTTTCTAAACTCTATATTTTGTTCCAATTTCAGAAATACATAGGTGTCTTTGATACCGATTTTTCCATGTATATATTTTCCCAAATTTATTGCTATATAGCCGGTACATAATAAAAACCATTGCAAGACACTGCTCAGTTATTGGCTCTGGGTTCGTCGGGTTCTTGGTGAACCTACAAGTCCTATATATCCCTACAACTGGAAAGGTCCACCGGATGTAACGGTATATTGCTTTCAAACAGCTGTGATAATTAGAAGAAGTTACAGGTGAAAACGTTGACACAAATGGCTGTTTTTTTCAACTAATTTGCAATTTTTCTATATTCAACTGTTAGTTTCTATAAAGAAACCTTGAAGGATCTACACAAATGACCCCTTGCTGAATTCAGAATTTTGTCTACATTTCTGAAATGTATAGCTTTCCAGGATCCATTATTGCTTTCATACCCATTTCTACCATTAACTGGAAGGAGGTTGAAAGCACAAAAATAGCAAAAATAGGCTATGTCCCAGAAAAATGCCAAAACTGTGTACAACATTTTGGTTTTCTGACAAAAGTCTGCTTGTCCCTGAAAGCTGGGAAAATGGTGATTCCAGCACCACAACCGCTTTGTTGATACCATTTGCAGGGAAAAGACCAGATGCTTTCATCTGTAGCCCTTTTTTCCCATTTTTCAAAAAAAAAAAAAGAATTTAGCTATATTTTGCCTAATTTCTGGGTCCCCTTCAGGGGAATCCACAAACCCTGGGTACCTTTAGAATCCCCATGATGTTGGAAGAAAAGGACGCAAATTTGGTGTGGATACCTTATGTGGTCAAAAAGTTACAGGGGCCTAAGCGCGAACTACCCTAAATAGCCAAAAAAAGGCTTAGCACAGGGGGGAAAAGGCCTAGCAGCGAAGGGGTTAAGCACTTCTTTGTAAATATGCCCCTGGTCCGCCAAACCCTGGGTTCGTCCACCACATGTAGAGAAGGCAAAACTTACATTTTATGGTGACAGAGCCCTTGATGGCCCTATCAATAGAAAACATTACACCACTCTCCCTATTTACGGTGGACAATGTAATGTAATTTCTTTTTCTTATCCTTCACAGGGAGCAGATGAAAAAAATACTGAACCCAACTCCCTTGTTCCCAGGCTGTATAGTCATTATTTTTTTTTTCTGAAGCGAACTCCATTTTGAGAGTTTGTTTATGAAAACCCCCAAAAATGTAAAAAGTTAGGCAAACCAACGTTAAAACTGACAGCAGCTGTCCACCACACTTTTTGTACATTAAAAGAAACCACTGTGACGGGTGTTCATCTCAATTTACAGACATGAACGCTGTGCCGGTGGTCATCTCTTAATTTGACCAGCGTAGGCTGCCAGAATGGTGGAGATAATATCCTTGGCATCCCTGATGGGAATACCATCGTTCAAACTCATAATCAGGCACTTAGTGCCAGTTTCCAAAGTTTTTCATAGAATCCCACAGCCTGCGCTACTGTATATCATGGGCTTCGAATACTAAGGCTGTCTACTTGTGGTTTCTTATCGTGCCTTTTTCAACCACCACCACACACTCCCTTTCCTTTTATTTCCCTCTTGCACGTGCCTTTTTAATCTTGCTTTCTCCTTTGTCACTGTTTTTCCATATTTCCCTTCCTCCTTCTTTCCCTCTTTTAGGCCTTTCTCTCTAGCGTTCTGGGTTAAAATGTGATGATGAAAATAAGTCCAGGTCCCCGAAAATGAGTGCTGGTGGTTACCACCTGCAGCCATAAGCTCAATTTAAGCAGGGGAGACATCCACTGTACTTGTCTGTGAAAGATTCTGCTGAAATCCCTCTGTTAACTTCCAGAAGGGGGGCCCCTGCTTTTCAACTGGACTAATATTTCTTGGCATACACTGTGATACATTTTCCAAGGGAGGCAGTTTCTTATTGCAAGCACACCAATGACGGGAAGCAATCACAGGTTACCACCTGGTTTTGTTGCGTAACCATCATATAATATTTCACAATACTTGCTTTTGGATGATACATAAGTTACCTAGCCAAGAACGTAATTAAACAGGTTTGTGCTCCAGACAGATCACAGCCAGTGGCTTGGAAAAGAAGTTTGATCTCATGATGATGGTACGTGCAATATAATCCATTTGGTTTTCATTGTAAATCTGCAAAATATGTTTTTGCATTGTCCTTTTCATCTTTCAGCTCTTCAGTTACAGCGTTTTAAGAAAGAAAAGTCTGTCGTTAAGCAAAATATCGATTCATTGGCTTTAGACTTTCTCTATCAACTGCTGCAAATATTTAGAACACGATATTTCTGCTATAGGATATGTTTGCATTATCACATACAGTTTGTTTGCATGGGCTTCAGTATTCGGATGCCGTATCTGCACATTTTCATTATCAGCAATTTTTTTTTCATTTGCTTCGTTATAATATGGTTCACATTGACATATAAATTGGGATTATATTTTTTATTTATATTTTATTCATTCAAATATATACATTTCCCTTATAGGGGTGCAATTTTTCACTGGTCACTAAGCAGTTTTGTATTGACATTTTGCACCAACCGACCAGGGTAAACCATGAAATCAGGAGGATGGTGCTCAGTAGTTGCAATAGGAACATTTGAGGACATTTCAGTTGGCTATTATGATCTGAGTTATGAGAGTACATTAGGTTGGATGCATTGACATGCTATAGCGCATCAGTGCATACTTTTACTTTTTAATCCTGTATTAAATTCACTAGTGAAGCCGTAAAAACAGAGTACATCTCAAAATGTAAAAAATACAGTGAAAAACACTTGTCACAAAAATTGCTATTGGGGTAACAACTAGGAGCATGATTCAGTTTGCTGGAAAGAGTCCCGCCAGTGATCGGTGGGGCTCTCGCCACAACATCCTGGTTGCCTGCCCCATTTAGAGGTGGGCAAAGCCCAGGGTTTGTGACAGTGGAGCTTCAGCCGGCTGCACCAGCAGAAACCCCTGACCTGACAAGCTATCTATCATGCGGCTATCAGGTCATAATGACTGTCACTACACTCTATTGAGGTCTGTCAGTGGTCACTGATGACCTTTTCTGGGTACCTAATGCAAGGCAGGGAAATCCATCAATGGCCGAGAAACGCAGGGCAAAACCGTCCTGCATGTCAGGGTTATTGAGTTAGATTTTTTAATGACAAATTCTCACTTTGGTAGTTTATTCCTGAAGTACCTAAAATTTTGACGGATGTGTGAAATGAACATGGTGCCGACTCGGCGGACTCTTCAACCTTTAGAACAACTGACACATTGGAAATTTCTCTAAAGTCTCTGGGACAGATTTTCAAAGAAATTGCTTCAGGTCTGTTTCACTTTTTTGTCGCACACCCAAGTTAAAACCCTTTGTGGTATTTAAAAAGCCATGTTGCTGGTTATTTGCGTTGCTTTGTAAAAACAATAACGCAATGTAACTCTTTGCACTGCCTTGCGTTACTTTGCATCAGGTAGGCTATCCATGGGTTGGGCATGGGCTTTCCTGTGCATCCAATGGACATGGATTTTGATGCAAACCCCTGTCTACAAAGTCTTGTAGACATGGTTTTGCACCAAAATGCTGCGGCTGTTTGAGGCTGCAGTAATGAGGAGAAATATTTTTATTTCTCCTTGTTATTTCGTCTTTGTATGTGTACCGCATTCTGCAGCACACAAAGAGGTACCCCTTCCTGCACAACAAGTATCCTGACCTTAATGCAGATACCCATGTACCATGCCGCACAGGTGCCTGCGTTGGTTTTATGCAGCCACTAGTGCACCAGTGCATGGAGAGAGCCTAACTGTGCAATTTCTTTGAGGAAATGGTGCATTTCTGCTCTCTCCGATCCACACGATTCAGCATAGCAGCTTCACTTGCTGCACTGCATTGCATGAACTCTTTGAAAATATGTCCCTCAGGGATCCCCGCCAGGCAGGCAGTGATCTCTCAACAGGGAAGGCGGACCTTCGCCTGGGCCTTAACAACCTTAATACCTAGACCATCAGACCAATTATGAGGGTGTCATTGGGCAGTATATATTTTAAACATTCCTGATAGTTTGATAAATAGACAAAGGCATACGACATTCAAGAAGACTATATCCAACAATATAATATTCTGTTACCCTTACACCTCATCTTACGCTCGGGGACTAATATAGAAATGGCTGCAGCTATATATATTGTGAAGGATGTCTTAAATCTTTCATTTATGGATTCTCCACAGGGGGAGAATTAGCAGGCTGAACGACCTCAGGTGGAGGTGTTTTCACCGTGGATTAACCACCAGCAGAGGATCTTACAATGACAGACTTCCTCTTTGAAACAAAGCATTGCGGTAACAGCCCAACCCAACAGGCTGTGTGTCCAGGTTCACCTTCTCTACTTACTGGCCACCTCTCCCCAATATGCTCAGTGTTTACTTCCCTATCTGGGCCCAGTGTGATTTAGCACTCTCCATTTCATGACGATGTTCTCTCAGTTTTACAAAAAAAAGTGCAGTGAGCTCTATCTGCAGAATCCTCACTGTTTCCCCCTAAAGCAGGCACACTATCCCTTCTCCCAGATTCATACTATCCTTTTCTTTTGCCCTTTCAACATAATTTTCCCTCTCCTAATTCACACGTTCAATGATAGATTCTTCTGCCTCCCCATCCCAGCCTCATCATTTTATTTTTATTCATAGTGATTGTAAAGTGCGTAATTGCAAGAAGATGTCCTAGTGCTCTTAGGTCTGATGACAAGCATGATCCCTGTGCTAACAAAAACTGCTGCAGCTGAAAGACCTTTGCTTTCAGAGACGTTCAGAACTTTATGTAGTTGGTTATCAAGCAAACATTAGTAGACCCTGAGTTCCAGAGAATTGCCACCTGGAAGGAAATAGCACTACCACCTGGGTGCATGTCCATGGCCTGGGTTTAACCAAGATGTGAGCAGTGGAAGAGGTCAGAAGGTGCTGTGGAATATACCAGTTAAACTCTGCTATGGAGCATACTAGTTAAAGAGCTGATGTACTGCCCAATTCCCGTTTGCCTGACCCGTCCCTTGGACCCTTGGGAATTGTCATGGCTATTAGCCTCAGGTTTGGATTCAGCCTGTGAGAGTTCCTCTCACCCTTTGGTTTAGAGCTATACTGCTTCATCCTTTGGTTAACCCTGTTAGCTAACTACTTGTACGCTAAGACTGCAAGTTTCTTTCAACCCTTCTCTGTAACGTCAGACAGGTATTGTCTAAGTTGGATAGAACATTCCTGCAAGAGTTGCTCTGCAACATTTAACATTCAACTGGTTACGGGTGTGAAAATCATTGGTCTCTATCTCTCGCACCCACTCATTCCAATAACACAACACATCACAAATCCAAGTTTTAAACCGAATACCATCTGCTTTCTTGCGTTTTGAGGGTTCTTCATGCTGAAACCTATGCCAGGGTGAGAAGGAATATGGGAGGGGACCTAACGGACAGAATTATATTACTGCATTACTATGGGTATGATATCTGGGGGTATAAGGAGGCTGAAGAACTCCAAATAGTGGAGAATAAGTTTTTTAGAAATCTGCTTTCGGTTCTGCAATCAGTACCTTCTTATATCATTCATCAGGAACTGGGGGCTGGTTTTCTATCAGATCTGATCGGCATTGCCCCACTCCTGGGGTGGATCACAATCTGGACCAACACAGAATTGGAGCTGAACCGTAAAATCGCTTGGGATCGTTTATCCCTAGATAGAGCAAGTAGCATTCCTTGGCTAGGCTACATTAAGAGCTTAGCAGAGAAATTAGGGTGCCCCGCCTTATTTGACTCTCCCAACAAGCTGGTTAGAGAGGACCTGTTGTGGGTTAAAAAACGTTTCGTGTGTGTGATGCTAGCAGAGAGAGAGACCAGAGAGCTCTGTCAGGGAAAGGAAAAAACTTCTTCTCTGATTTGGTACACATTTGATTTCTATACTGTAATGATGGTAAATAATTTTATTCTGATGTTTCTGGAGCATAAGATTTTGTTTTAAAAAGAAACGTATATATTTTTTATGTTTTTATCAGATTTTATTGAGGGTACTTTTATGGTTTTAATTAACCGAATAAAGTAATTTTGATTGATTGATTGAATTGATATTAAGCGGGGAGTTAGGCAGGGATGCGTCCTTGCACCTTCTCTCTTTAGTCTCTATATCAACAGAGCAGTTAAATGGCTAGCCCAATGTAGACATAATGCCCCTAAATCTGCAGGTATCCCTCTCTCACTATTAATGTTTGCAAATGATACTTTACTCATATCAAGGACCCTCATGGGTCTACAATCAGAATTAAATGCCTTTGTAGCCTTTTGTGCTAATAGGGAATTAGAACTTAATCTATCTAAATCAAAGTTCATGTCAATAAATCCCTATCAGTCCTTTAGTGGGAAGATGACAATAGATGGGGTTCCCCTAGAACAGGTAGCACACTTTGATTATCTAGGTGCTAGACTAACAAATAACCTGTCATGAGGGGCCCAATTAGAAAAGAGTAATGTCACTTTACACCAGAAGGCATCTGCAAATGGGAGGAAATATAAGGCCAACTCAGGAGGTTTGGTGTCACCTGCAATTACGTTGCCAGCAGCTAGTTAAGGGGCCAAGATCTGAGGCTAAGTAGACGCAGCAATTTTCACTAAGATTGGGAACAAATATATTAGGGCCCTTTTTAATCTACCTATGAGCACACCTCTTATATCCTTGAGACTTGATTTGGCATTAAATCCATTAATAGGGTCATCTTGCTTAAACCACTGCTATATTGGGTACGGAAATGGTCAACTCTGGAGCTGGCACCGTATCGGGAATCGCTCAAGGAGCTGATAGTCCATGATAAAGCCATACCCCTTGGCTGTAGCTAATCAAGAAACTCACAGGTAGTATTGGGATGGGGGAATTATGGAGTGCACCAGGAGACATCGTCAAACCCACTGTACACAAAGTGAAACTAATGTACTGGGATGGAAGTAATGCATCAGATCTGGAAAGGCTATTAAGAAAGGAGCATAACAGGACAGTTTATTAACCATAAATGCGTCCCTAGGTTTGAGTCATGCATGGACAGAAAATTTCCCTTTCAAGCCAAATGTTTATATGTCCAATTCACATGTGGACTTCTCCCATTAAGAACCCACACTTCAAAGTGGGATAAAACTGCCCCCCCTTTACCCACTATCCACATTGTCCTCAGATTGAAGAGACGGAGGCATATTTCATATTTTTTTGCCCCCATTATGCATCTGCCCGCAAGAAATGTATTGTTGCTGTATGTAAACTTGTGGGTGTGAGGCTTTACTGGGAGTCAATAAGGATTTGAAAAAGTGATTCAAAGGAACAAAGTTCAGGTTTTCGCTGTGTCCTGATTTTTATATTGGGCTTGGAACGTAAGAGGGAAGGCTCTACTCCCTAAGGCCATGATTACTGAATACATCTGGCTGGATGATCATATACTATAAATTTTGTTGACCACCAAATAATTCTATCTAATAGGATTGAGTGATGTGATAATACTGCACTTTATCCATTATGAATTGTATGAATTGGTTTTGTTATTTCAATTTATTATAAGGGTTGTACAGTGGAATTATGAGATGATAGTTGAGCTAAAGTCTGGATTATTGAGATTAACTCCTGTTGTTTAAATTTTATCATGTAATATTCTGAAGAATTTGATTTGATGATTTTTACTTATTTATTTTATTAATGTGTTTTTATGTATGATTGTAAAACTTTTATGGCTTTATAGCCGAAATAAAGTTATTACTACTATCATCTGCTTTCTTGCTGTCTTTGAATGTCTGAAAATACTGATTGGGCTTCAGTCCAAACCATTTTATCAGAGCTTGCTTCCTTCACTCAGAGTACATCTGATCAGCAACAGTCATTCTTCCAATGACTATCATACCTTTCAAGCAGGAAGCAACTCATTAAAGTGGTTGCCTTAGGCACATTTTTCAAAGTTTGTGTTCTACAAGCAATCTTAAAACTCTCAAATGTTTCCAAATGCTGTGGTCTTCCACGTAAATGCAAGCACTTTCTTTTGGAATGTTTTCAAATGTTGGAGGCTGCGGGGAGAGGCCCATTGTCCCCAGTGTCCCGCAAGCTCACCTGAAAGCACTCTTCCTCTGTGCTGCAGGTGAAAGATTTGCTCCCACCTGGTGGGATACTTTCTGCTTCCACCAGGTGGGAGCACTGAAGTCTTCCCTGCCCGCACTCGTTTCAAAATTGTCACAGCCTATTGCCTACTCGGTCTACCTGGTAGAAGCTGAATATAACCTAAATATATGTGCATGCATTGTACTGCTTAGTTGCAAAATGAGAAACCTAATAAAAGTTGTTTAAAAAAAATGCAAGCATGAAAATAATAATAATCATAAAAGTTTAATATGTTGTCTGATTTTCTCCACAGAAACAAATTATCCTCCTTTGCCTTTTCTTCATTGTCTCCATTACATTCTGCAATGCACAATGCTTTACACAGGAAAATCCTAGTGGAACTAAAGGTAGGAAGTCTTAACAATAAGAATCTGATTATGTAAGTTATTTGCATTATATCAGGAACAAAAAAATATTGTAAACTACATTGCTTCAAATTAAGAGATAACACATTTTCAAAAGATGGGATTAGCCTTCTCACTTGAACATTATATTGAGAGGTAATGTTACAGATCAGAGGTTCTTACACTGGGATCCACGGACCCCGAGGTCCACAATACACACTCTGGGGGTCTGCAACTGTTCAAAACATTAAATAATATTAGCAGATTATTAAAGTATATAAATATAAAAAAGAAAACTTGAAATTTGGAAAATGCAGAGTAGATTTGAAGGTAAATTGGTGTCCTAAATTGGAACACAGGTATTCACTGACAAAAAAAGAGCATGCATTTGGAGCAAAACGGACAAAGTGATATGCAGGAGTATATCATATCACGTCATCTTTTAGCAGAACAACAAATTGAAAAGCTCCAATATTCCCTTTAAAATTAAATGTTTAGTTTGACATATTTTTTTGTTTGTGAATTAAATAAAATATTTCATAATATGTGTATTTTTGGGATGTATACTTATTTCTTTATTGCTTTGAGGTTCAAATCAAAGAAATTGCTTAGATTGGGTCCTAGGCTTCTAGCAGTGATTCAGTGGGGATCCACAGAAGTTAAACTTTGAAGACCTCTGCAGTAGGTTGTATGAATGCGCAGCAACGCCATAGAAATGTCAGGTTTATGAGCCTGTGTCATCAGTGTGTTCCATTGGCTATGAATCTGTCACAGGGGCATACAAAGCAGGCAATATTTCATTGATCAAATGAGAGCACAGAAGTTACCACTAAAAGATCAAGAACCAGTTGTTTCTCAACCAGTTCAATCTTTTGATCTAGGAACCTAAAGAATAATTTAGGTAATGAAGGGGTTCTCAACAGTAGGGTATAAAGGTCCAAGTGAAGACAAATTGTGGTAAAACTGGAAAAAGTCTTTAACTTCACTTCTTCGTATTTTTCTATGAAAACCATGTCACAAAACACACCTTGCTGATTTCATGAAATCATTAATTTTGTCTAGATGAGCTGCCGGGTATTTTTATGGAAATCTGGGGGACCCTAACCATTTTCTTTGTAGCAATTTCCTCCAAGGGATTCAGGGATGGATTTTCACCCTGATAAAGTTATTCACCTTTCCTTTCAGTTCATTTAAAAATCAACCGAGTATGGCAATCGGAGCTGTATGACATAGAAAAGTGAAACCTTGTTTAAATAAACCTTTTAACTAACTGTATTTAGCCAATGATTAAAATGTACTTGCATGGCAAAAGTTTATATCTTTTTTTTTAACCTTTTTATGAAACAAAATAAATAGCTTCTATGGGTACCTCAAACTTCCAAGCAACCATCATACCCAAGTATGAACAAGCGGTTGGCAGTCTTTTACTGAGATCCAGATCAGGGGTTTGGTTGCTAACTCCACACCTTCCCCTTTCAGTCAAATAAGATATGTAATGAACTTCAAAATCTGAAATGACTGGGTTAAAATATGAAAGGAGATAGAGAGAAAAGAAACACTCCGAAAACTTCTCGGCCCTCTGACATTGCGAGCTGAGGCTGGTGCAAGGCATAACCCAAGTGCCCTTGGTCTGCAATGGACTGACTGGCAACTCCTGTAATCCTATAAGAAAAGCTAAAGGTCCCATGATGAAAGGGAGTAGATTTCTGTATGCCTTAGTAGTAGTACATTAGTGAAAGCTTCCTTTAATTCAGAGAACATTTTCTGTTCTGGACCCCATGGAAAAGGAACTTATTTCTTTGTGACTGGGACGACTTTGGATGAGAAATCTTGGATGAACTGTTTTTTTTTTTTTTAAAAAAATATATATATTGGCATTTCACAAAAGAGATCAGTACAAATGTAATTCAACTGTGGTATACATAAATGTAGCAACCTTAGTACAACCATTATGTAGCTGCACAATCATGTTTTGCACCATTATCATATACAGGGCTTCATATATTATTGCACAGATTAATACCATATTTCTCGACTAGCTACTTAAACATGCCTTTTATCCCAACGCAACTTCCTTAACACCCCTCCCTCCCCTCCTTCCCCCCAACCAGACGTCACTTGGAGTCTTGTTAAATACCATGTTGTCATGTATAGAGTCCCTATTCTTGTGTGTTATATGAATTTTGTGAGACAATGATCACAGTCTGAGAGTTTGTGTCTAGCTCATTCTGCAGGTTGTTTATCATCGCTGACCATGCAAGGAGGTCGTCTGCCAATTTGTCATCTTTCCTAACTAATTTCATTCTTACTCGCTCAGCAGTGGCCCATTCGCACATATCTTTTAACCATCTGTCTAACTTGGGGGGTGACGGTCTTTGCCATTCGATCGCAATGCGTCTTTTTGCTATAATTAAACCCAGCAGAGCAAATTTCCTGCTTAACTTCTTATTTTTAGGTGTAGGGAGGAGACCCAGTAACACTGTTCGTATCTCTCTTGGGATCTCCCACCCTGAAGCCGTTTTTATTTTTAGCAGCACTTCATCCCAGAAGTTCGTCACCTGTGGGCACGCCCAAACAACGTGTACAAAGTCGGCCTCTGTTTGCCTACATCTATGGCATTCACCGGACCTTTCTGGATATATTTTGCTGAGGACTTTCGGTGTGAGGTAAGCCTGATGAATGTAGTTATATTGTATAAGTTTGAAGCGGGCGTTAGAGCAGCTCAGTTTTACCCCTTCCTGTATCTTCTCCCATTCTTTCTCTGTGATTTGTCCTCCACATCGCTTCCTCCCATTTCTGCTGCAATGGAAGTGGATTTCTTGCCAAGTCCTCCCAAATTGCCCTGTATAGGTGTGTTATCAAGTGGCGACTTTGTGCCATGTTTAACATTACTTGTAGGGTCCTTGTTACCGGGGGCTCCTCGGGGAAGGTTGACCAGATCTCTCTGGCCACTTGTGAAACCTTAGCGTATTGCAGGAATTGCCCTACTCCCAGATCGTATGTCTCTTCTGCATTTTCCTGCAAGAGGAACTGGCCGTTGTGATATAGGTCACCCATCAGCATGCATCCCCCTGCCTTCCATTTATGTACCGACATTGACTCCGCTATCTTAGCAAACCCCGGAATCGCCCACAGAGGAGCATCGGGTGCGTATGGTGCGCGCTTTACCACCCTTCTCACCGCGTTTTCCCATGTCTCCGCCACATGCCTGTTAAGATACGGAGAGGCCCCAGGGACACCCCTCCCTTGCATTAATAACTCAGGCAGCGAGCCTTCCTCATAAGACCCGGCCAGGAGCCTTTTTTCCCAGTTGTCTTGGTCATCTAGCCAGTGAACAGCATGCTGTAGCTGTGATGCCATATAGTAATATTCAATACAGGGTACCTCCGCTCCCCCCAGCTGCCATGGCCTCTGCAGTGTTGTAAGGCTAATACGCTTACGTTTATTGCCCCACAACTGCTCCGTTAGCAGGGTCTCTAGCTGTTTAAAAACGCAAAGCGGGATTTTGTAAAATGAATTTTGTAGAACGTATAGCCAGCGCGGTACAATGACCATTTTCGTGATTGCAACCTTGCCCATCAAAGAGAGAGGAAGGTACTTCCAAAACCCCACCGAATTTCGCACTCCCGCCATCACCCTGCCTACATTGAGCTCTAGGAACCTGTCCTCCGGCTGGGCCAGAATCATACCCAGATACTTAGGAGGATCTTTCGTCCATGGCAGCCCCACGTCTGGAAGCGTTTCCACTGGTCGGTGCACCAGGCATCCCATAGGGAGCACCTTCGATTTTTGGGGGTTCACATGGAGCCCCAACACCTTCCCAAAGTCTTCCAATGCCCTCAAAAGGATTGGTATTGCCACCTGTGGTCGTCTACAGTACACAAGGGTATCATCGGCGTACATTGAGACTACATGATTGGTAGCTCCCACTTTTATTCCCCATACTTCCAGCCGGGCATCTTGGATGAACTGTTGATAAAAGTTAGCAAACCCAAGGAATCTCTGTATCTTCTTGACAGATTGAAGAAACAGGTCATTCTTTTACAGCTTTAACTTTATCTGAAACCATTTGCACTCCATGATCACTGTGATGGAGCCCCAAAAAAGTGACAGTGTTAACCTCAAATAAGCACCACTCTGCTTTTGCATACACGGAATGGACTCTCAGTCTGTGCAAGACTTCTTTAACATTCTTGTTCATTTTTGGTTTTTGAGAAGATTAGAATATTGTCATATATAATGAAACAAAAGAGTCCAGCTGATCCCTGAAGATGTTAATAATTAAATGTTGAAAAGCAGTGGGGGCATTGCATTGTTATTACTAGAAATACATGGGTTTTCTAAAAATGAGTTTTGAAGGCTGCCTTTCATTCATCACCTTCCCGGATGCACACTAGATTATATGCACCCCCATAAATCCAACTTTGTAAAGATCTTGGCATCCTTTAGTTGATCTAACAGTACTTTAATGAGAGGTAGAGGATACCAATTTTGACACTTATTTTAGCACAATTTGTTTTAATCCACACATGTCTGCAACTTCCCATCTCATTTTCGAACAAAGAAAGTAGGTGCCCCTGGAGAGGACATTGAGGTTCTAATGAACCCCTTGTTTGCATTGTCGGCCAATTATTCTTTAAACACCTAATCTTCTTTAAGGCTTACAGTAAAAATACTTCATCACGGACTAGATTGATGGTGCAATCATAGGATTGATGTGGGGATAATGTATTGCTCTCTTTTTTAACACATCCAGATACTCTTGCTAAGCAGCAGGCATTTGCATAATTTCCACAGAAGGCTTTAAAGTATGACACCTCAATTAGAGTTGTATCGCAAGGTTAGCAAAGGTCAAGCAATTACTTGGCAGTTGGGGTGTATACACTTAATGGTTTCTTGTTCCCAAAGAATTTGCAGATAATGTCTATATAATCACAAATGTCTTATTGCAACAGTGAAACCAGGGGCATCAATCAAACTAAGAATTAAAGATTCTAGCTGTCCATGCAATATAGCCATGATTAGGTTTTCTGTTTTACAAAAAAGTCTCCAGAAGTCAGTTCTTTGCCATCTATGCATCTAAGTTATATTTATTCTTTTCTCTTTCTGGAATCAGTACTCTTTTTGAAAGACGTGCTCCCTAAAACATCCTCAAGTTCCTTAATCAATAACAGCCAAAAGTGGGCTTGAAGTAGTGGACAATTCGACCAGCACATAGTAATGATCCATAACACTAGTGAACTCTTTTGTTGTAAGTCTGCTCAATCTGGGTCTCCCCTTCAAGATCGAGCACTGGCATTTCTTGATCAAAGGGACATATCCAGGTTTTCCTTAATACAGACATAGGCCTTTACTCCTTCTTTAATCTTTTTCCTGTGCTGTAAGTTGTTTCGGTAATTGGCCAATCTGCACAGACTCTTCCAACCATTGTGTAGACTTAGTTTCTCGTTCTGGAAGCAGTTTCCTATGAGTTATAACTCTAGTCTCCCAGAGTTGTAGCTTTGGCTGGGAGTCAATTTGTAGAGTCAAGTCTGTGAGACCATTATTATCACTGGGTTGGTTTACCATTAGTGTGATAGGGTCTTTCAAATCTTCGTGTAAACCTTGGTAGAATGCAGCAGCTGCCGCTTCATCCATCCATACTTCGTCATCATCAAAATAGTTTATTCGACTCTGGAGAGCCATAAAAGTTTACATAAAATCATATACATTTCCATGATACATAATAAATAAATGAACATTAAAAACAGTAATAATGCATATTCATAGAAGGCTTTTGAGAACACGGACTAATATTTGCTACGAGTCTTAAACAATGTAAAAATATAGTTTAAAACTCCATATATAATATCTGTACTCCCCAAAGAGAGCAAGTAAGTCATCGCCAATTCATGGGCACTAATCCCCGATGCTAGTAATAACGTGCAAAGAAAATGCCTTCTCTGGGGGGGTGTAAAAACTACAAAATAGAATAAAGTGTTTAGTGCTTTGGGATGTAGAACCATCGCAAGGACAGACAGGGAGTGAAGAAAACCACATACCCCGGGTTGGAAAAGTAGCCAGGAAGTGTATAGCTTTTAATCAAAACCTGGTCAACTGAAAAGTTTGCCTCTCGCTCAGGTTTAACTGCAAATAAAGGGTGGGCTGTATTTGAGGCTGTCGAAAAAACTCCAACTGCCCAGCAAAATTAAATGCTGGGCTTGACCACTCAGAATATTGACAAAAAAGTGTTTTAACTGTGGCAGTTGAAACATTACTCAGGGCATTAAGGTTCATAAAGTATTCCGGAGGGCCCATCCTGGCAAGACTTGTTTTAATGAATCTACACCAGGGTATATCTTAACAAATATTCAGATTCATACAGTCTGTTAATATTGTTCTACAAAAATGTGCCTCAGGGTTATTCCAAATTCTTACTCAGCGCAATAGTGGCTGCAATTTTATATAGTCATTTAAAAAGCTCAATCCAACTTCCTCATGACAGAAAGAAACAGAGGTAGTCTGGGGCACTGCAAGCAGTGTCCTTATAAACTTATTTTCTACTACTTGAACGAGTTACAATTTACATATCCCCAGACACCAGCCCCAAAAGTTACTACTGAGAGGCATTTACTCTTAAAAACACAGAGTATTTCTTTGATTGGCGTATGGCCCAGTCTCTTTGCAAATCTAAAGATGGCATCAATCGATTTTTGGAATTGCATGGCTCTGACATTTAATAAAAACTTTCAGTTAAAATCCACATCGAATGGTACTCCCAGATAAGTAAAATGGGGACTTTCCTAATTTCTTCACCTCCGAGTAAGAATTTCCTTAGCCCACATTTCATTATATATGATTTGGAGCAATTGGTCTTGAGTCCTAAATTATTCAAGAAAACATTAAAAGCATCAAGCAAAATGTGTAGGCCATTAGCTGTCCTCACTATGAGGATGGCATTTGTCTGCATATAGTAACACAGGAATTCGACATGAATTGGCCCTCGGGGAGTCCTTCCCCGCCCTACATAAATGTTCTCCTATCCCTTTGATATATAATAAAAAAAGAAATGATGCTAGAACACACCCCTGCCGGACCCCCATATCAAAAGAAAATTCTTCTTTTAGGTCCCCCTTCCTGTTATACCGCACTCTAGCTGATGTACATTCGTGGAGCTTGCTGAGCAGGGTGATAATAGCTCCATCAATCCGTAGCTGAGCCATTACAGACCATAGTTTAGGACTGTCCACTGTAACAAAGGTGCACGTTAAGTCCATAAAGGCTAGATGCACACAGCCTTTTTGAGCCTTTGTATATTTTTGGACAAGTACGGCAAGTTTTAACGACTGCTCCACAATTCCAAGCCCTGGTCAAAACCCAAACTGAAAGACCATGAGCGTCTGAGTCTCGGATGCCCAGAGTTCTAATTTGGCCAAAATGACCCTGCCCCTGATTTTAATTGTACCATCCAGCAAGGAAATATGGCGATAACAATGATGTTAGCTCTTGTCCCCCTTTTTAAAAATCGGAACAATAATGGCTTCCTGCCAAGTCTTGACTAGAGGTCCCACTATAGCAGCTTTAATTACGTTGGTTATCAACGGGGCCCAAAAATGTGGTAGATATTTATACAAATCTATTGGGATTCCATCGGGACCTGGAGCTTTCCCTGGCCAACATATCGCTAGTATTATATCAGCTACCTCGACTGAATTACTTAGGACCCGAGCTGCTCTCATATCAAAGGGAGCCTTTGGGTCCAAAACCAGATTGACGGTCTGGGGGTTGCGAGAAAATATTTTTGAGAATTGTTCTACCCAATCTTTAGCTAATACAATTGTCTCTAGTTTGGGCGTTTCATCTACGAGCAGAGTAGTGGAATTCATAACCTACTAAAAGAATTGTGAATCTTTTTTTGTACAGGCGATTTATAAGTCTTCCTGGGCCTTCTCCTTCGAAAACATTTTCCTTTCCCTAATTATTGCTTTATATCTTTTTCTGGCTTTTACTAATTCATCCTTATTCCTCTGGTTTTTTCTCAAGGCTCACCTTAGAGATCTGTGGGCTTCTGAGCAAGCACTGTTAAACCATTTGGAGAATCAGGTCTTTTTCTGGCACATTTAGTTAATTTTTCTGCCATATAGCCGTTAAGAGATGTAAAAGCCTGTATGACATCATCTGGGATAGAGGAATCTGATAGGGCTGCCTCAATTTGTGCCTGATCATTTACTATAAGGTCTCTAAAAAAGGCCTCCTTGTCGATTTTCACCCATTCAATTCTTATACCCCTATTCTTATTATATGAATCCCTATATTGTGTTTTTTTACCCAACTTACTACCCAAAACTAAGTTTAGAGTTAATGTTAAGGAACTATGATCACTTACACAACTAACCATTACCGTACAACGTTTAAAAAACTGGGATGATTCTTTATCAATTAAAATGTGATCAATAATTGAATTGGATGTTGCCCCACACATTTGTTGGAACCTGGGGAGACTTTGTCATGTCAGATTCTTGGGCAAATATCAAATCTTTAGCAAAAGCAATTCTATTCAACGAGTCCCCATATGGGATATGTTTAAAATGCGTCAACGGTTGATCTATCTCATCAAAGTTACCACATGAGGCCTGTACTTTAGGATCACATACTTCTATGTTAAAATCCCCAACCCAAATAATTTGGAGATCCTTTACATGCTCATATTGAGCTTGACATATCGAATCCTCAAGGCCATCTATAATATTGGTCACGGTTGGGTTGAATACATTGTAATAATAAATAATTAAAAGCTAATCAAATGACTTCTGTAAGGTAATTAAAAGCAGCTGATAATACGGGGATATAGAGAGTTCTCTAACAGTAATGCCTTCAGGGTCACTGAAATAAAGGTAACCAAACCTCCTTTTGCTCGACCTGACCTTGAGGGTATTGCTGAAACACAATAGGAGGCGTATCCATCAATATAGAGTGAGTCTATGAGCCAGGTCTTTTGGCAGCCAATAATTATATATTGCTCTACCAGCATTTTCCAGTCTGGATTTTCTATCTTGGAGCGAAATTCTGCAACGTTCCATGAGATCATGCTAAAAGCCTCATCCTGGATAGTTCTCAGATTGGACACACAATGGGTCGGAGCAGATAATATTGAAAGGTAATTTTGTAAGGTTGTACTTTCTGTTGTCTGTGGCTGTCAATCAAGAAGTTCCAGGGTTGACAAAACCTCGAATCATTTAGACAGGGGCAGATTGTTTTGTGATCTCAGTGGAACAATTTCATCTGTTATGTGGCTTAACTGTGATAGTCTGTTTTGATAGACTGGAAGATCGAGGATTTTCAGCTGGTAAAAATTCCTAGAAGTTGTGCTCTAATACCCTCGAGAGGATGCATTTATTTAACTAAACCCGGGTTCCTAAAATTTATATTTATACAGTCACCTGGGGATGACTTTGGGGCTAAGCCCACCCAGGTGGCTCTTCTTTTGGTGATAATTTTTCTTGGATAAATCACTTGGCCAGTTCGAGTTTTTCTTCAGCCAGAAAGAGACTTTATTAAAAAAGGATACATGAGGTTCAATCTGCGCTTGCGGGAGTATCGGGACATTCACTAATACAATTGTATAGGGTGTACATGCTGGGGGTCGTATATGCTTCGAGTCAGTTCGATTGTCACTGTCTATTACCCAAAGCACCCTGTTGTCAGTGTCCCGTGATTCTGGTACCGCTTGTTATACTTTTGGCTGCAAGGTAAATAAAGGTGTTTCATAATCTGGGACTGGCATACGCATTAATTCTTCACTGAGCCAGGTAACATGTTCTGAGTTGAGTGACCTCACATTTACCCTTCGGACGCCTTGAATCTTCCCCTGTTCTTCAAAGACAGCCACCCTGCGTGTAATCTTTTCTTGGGCCAAAGATATATTATCAATCTTTCCCTCTAAGAAGGTTAATTTTGCAATTGCCGTAGAACATACTTGAGCCATATAATTTAATTGTTTCCCCAGTTGATCAAATCTCCCCAAATAATTTGCGCAAGGTTTCATAATGTCATAGTCACCTTTGAGAATCTTCTTTATATACTTTTTCCCTGATTTGTTCCTTTTATTTGGGCCTTGATTTGGCAGGGAGCAGGGGTTAGACTCAGAATAGGTAGAATTGTGTGGTGCAACTTTGGTCATCTGTTGTCTGTTCTTCTTACAGGGGGGGCTGTCAACCGGGATATGGCTTCAAGAGCCGACAGCGCTTGTGTGTCTGTAACCGCACATGAATTAAAAGTAGGTGAAAAAATATGGTCAATATTCTTAGAGGAAGATGATAATCCCACACTATTTAAGGCCTCGGATGGAGTCTGACCGACAGAGTCTTTCAGCGTGGTTTCAGTTAGGCCAACAGATATGGAATTGGAAACAGGGGAGACAGACTTTTTTATTGCTGAACCCCTCCTTGCCTCAACCCTATCGATCTCATTTTCAATGGCACCCATGACAGATGTCAAATAACTTTTGATGGAATTGGATTGCACCTCGCCCCTTTCCTCGCTTGGGCCTTGGTGACTCCTCTTTCTCTTCCCCATTTTAGGGTTCACAGCTCAACAACTTTACCTGAGTGGCACTTGGCAGAGCTAGGAAACACTGCTTCACGGATGCTCAATCCAAGTTAGCCTGTTGATGGGTAAAAACGTTGAGGCCAAGAGACTGGACCCAGCCCAGCCGCTTCCAGTCGGTGACAGGCGCAGACGGGCCCGCCCTCGGCCCACGCGCGTCCCACACTGCAGGAGACCCACACCGGTTTTGCTGCTGTAAGGCCCCTCCCAGTCACAGATGCGGGCTGGGGGACCAATTCTCACTCCAGCTGGAGGGGCAGAATTACGTTGCAGGCTTCACACAGCCCGTTTCGGCGTCCCATCCATACTAATTCTGAGCCAAATTGATTGCAATGACTAATATAGTAAATCAAATCTCTTGACCAAATATTTTCTTGAAGTGTTCCAGGAAAAGGGAATAATTATACAACCAGTGACTGTTAATAATAATTTACCATATGGCCCATTTCAAGGTGTCCCTGGTCAAATATATCAGGATGGAAGTAACCTTGGATTGATCCATCTGAAACAACTGAGGCTGAGCCAAGAAGTGTAAGTAGCATTGAGACAAATAGGCTTAAAAGTCCTTGGAACCTCCAGAAAGTCATTCCAGAGAAGCCATACCTGCAGTTGGAATGGAGGTACGCACGGATATTGTTTGGGAGTTTCTCCTATATCTTTTAGACCACTCCATAAACTGGAGAAAGTACCCATATTCTCTATATTTGGGATTCCTGAGGGACTGAAGGACAGTATTTGATAGATCCTGTCTAGGAGGAAAGTCCTTTCTTGTCGGGCTGTCTCTATCTAGTCCTGCATTTTATCAATAGCTTGAGCTTTGGCCTATTATGGGTTAACATTGCAATCCATGGAGTATATGGACCTAGCAAACTGTCAGGATTTAACTGGAATTTAGGAAGGAGTGCTAATCCCACTCCTTCCCCTTTCAGTCAAATATGATCTACATTGAGATCTGAAGTGACTGTAGAGGGGGAAAAAGGAGAAGGGAGATAGAGAAAATAAAGACTCCGTAAGTGCCTTGGCCAGCTGACCTTCTAAGCAAGACCTGGTGAAAAGCATGCAGCAGGGACCCTCGGTCTGCAATGAACTGACTGGCAACCCCTCTAATCCCATAAGAGAAGGTACCATTAATTTAAATATACTTGTGTACAACAGGATACAATGTATTTTGTGGATATCAGTAGAATGGCTTACCAGAGTATTGAAGTGGAAAGGACATGACTAGCCCCCCAACCATGATACCGTCAGAGAACCGAATATGAGGGTCTGCCTCCAACAGAAGAAATGCCAGGAGGTAAGATGACTTGGTGTGTTTGAAGTAGGAGCAGGAACTCTGGAGTAGAAGCAGGCAAAGCTCAGTATCTGCAGAAGGAAGAGTTGCCTAAGACACCCAAGGGAACCAAAGGGGAGCAAAACAAAAAAGTACAGGAAATGCAAAGGTGCAAACTATGCAACTGGAATAGAGGACCCATTAAATGCTGTTGCCAGAGAAAGTGTAATACTGTGACAAGTGCTTAAATCTTCCCACCTCCGACTTTCCCAGAAGTGTCTGGAACCCTCTATCTCCTTCAAGAATATTCTGGGTTTTCTGGAATGCTCTGGCTCTTTCCACCTTGCCCTCGTAGTGCTGATTTGTGTTACCCCATGAATCCACCCTCTTTTGCCTCACCAGCCACCACTGGGCAGTCTGCCACAGCCGCCAACGCCAGCCCATACCAAGCTTGTATTATAGCTTCTGAGAACATGACTGCGTCCATGCAACACACAACATGATCCTAGGAGAACCTGACTCCAGGATTCCTAACAAAGGAAGATGAAAAAGTAGACAGTTTGTAATTACACAACACTAGCCAGTAACTTTTTCAGTTACCTTAGAAGAATATAATTTTTTATAAGCCAACTTTCCATCTTATTTTGCATAGACAGAACACTTTAATTCCTGATTATTCAGAATGGTAACACTTAAGCCTGGATACGAAGAACAGAAAAAGAAAGGAAGAAGCGGCAACATCAGCTAGCCTCATTCTTTCCATGCTGATGGATTTATTGCTCCAACAAAACAGCATTGGAAGAGTAATACCAATACAGTTTCTACGTGTGGGACAAATGTTTAATAAAACTTTGCAGAAAGTCTTTGCCATTATCAGGATACTTTATTATTTGATCGATTTCATCAGGGACATACTAACTTCTAGTTTTTGGCTTAGTTAAGTTATGCTCATAACCTTATTGCCTTCAAATGGCCCAAGCATTAAAATAATGTTAGATGATTGCCCCCGACCAATAATGCTCAATATAATAGGGTTCAGATTCTGCATGTATCAAGGGATGTTCAGTCTTCACCATATCCCTACTTTTTAACACATTTCTTTGATAGATTATTTTATTATTGATATAACCTTAGAGGTGATCCTTATTTTAGTACAGGTGATATTTTCAACACTATCAGCCAAAGAGTTCTGCCTTGTTGGAGGTTATCGCAGGATATATTCCTGTTAATCCTGGCCTTCTAATCCTACAGGCTCCCTGCCATAGTGAGAGGTTATTCTGTTGAAGTCCTTAGAAATCACAGCTGCATAATTGAGAACAAAGGATTCTGGGAGATTAGATATATGAAATCAAGTAGAATGCACACTATGTGAGACAGATTCCTTTACTTCTAGGCCTTTAGCGCAGGCCATCTCACATGGTTTTCAAAGTAAAACACCAGCTATCTCAATGCTACTTTGACAGTCTGGAGTGAGAACCCCTTGCACTTAAAAATTCTTGTGCTTTATTAAACCCTCAGGGTTTTACTAGGTAGGCGTAACAGTAGATGTTATGCTTATGTCAAGAATATCTATTACCCACAAGTCACAGTGATAGACCTGTATAGTTAGCTCTCTAACTAACTGAAGGAAGTATGTTAGATGCATGATCCCCCTTCCCTTGTGAATCAGTAGATAATTAAAGAATGAGTTAACTTCTTCTTTGAATGGAACTGTTCCCGGCAAGTCTTATTGCTACAATTATAAGACTTGATAATCTCAGTACTTTCCGTTCTGCCTCAGAAAAATGGCTGCTTACCTCCCTTGGGTACCATCTCCTCAGAGCTGGAGTTATTCTGGAAACCATCTCATTTTTTCAGGACCATAGTTTTAACATATTTGCATCCTCAACTAAAATCACATAATCTGTCACCTTTAAATAGATCAAACATAGATACAACTCCACAATAAAAATATTCTCTTTAGCTATCAATCTCTACAGCCCTACATGAACTTAAGTTTCATCATCCTTCATCAAAACATTCTATAATTCAAGTGCTATATCCATCCAAGCCTTTTATATGCAGTTATCCTTTTCACGTAGTCCCTTGAAGTTTCACATGTATTGCTCTACGGACAGACAATGCTTTTGCTTATGAATGTCATTTGTGTGTATGTAGGTAGCTTTTTTGGTTCTGAAGCTAAAATGACATCCATGCCTTGTGCCCGTACTCTCCTCAGTAAAACCAACTCCATTGTTTATTCCATAACCCATACATACAACTCGGTTCTAAAGCGACAACGCATAAATTGACATTGATTCCAAACTGAAAAATCTTGCAAACCTCTCCAGGGATCTAGTGCCTGCCCATTGAAGCATTTATTACTTAGAACCAAATGATTGATGCTGGTTGAGCCGCAAAGTCAAATGTTTAGATGATAAATTCAAGATTCTGTATTCTCTTTAAATTAGTCAATTGCTTTGCAGCAAGTCTCGCTTTCAGCTCCAATTAAAGCCCTCGATCTCTCAATTGGCTTGTTATTTGCCAGCTTTATTTTTCTGTATTCCACTTCTCCCACTCCAGCTTTACTGAACTGAGACACCAATTTGAGGCCTCACTGATAGCTTTGTAAGGGAATCTGTGGCATGGGAACCTTGGGTATTGTAAGGATCTTTCTGACCCTGAATCTTGGTAATTTTCATTGTCAATGTTATCGTCTTGGCCTCATCTCCCTGAACCTGCCTCATATCTGCTTGGTCTTAGGACTTATATTCAACATCTCTTCTTTTGGATTTTGCACAATGTTTAAGCCCCATCACTATGGGGTCATTGACATGAGACAAAGAATCCAAGTAAATTTCCATTTCACCTCCCAAAATGATTATCTAGTCTTGTATATTGCATTTGTTAAAACTTTATGAACTTAGGGCCAAATGTATGTAGCTTTTTTCATGTCGCAAACGCTCCGATTCGCAGAATCGGGCCGTTCGCGACCAAAGCATTTTTCCGAGTACAAAGCCCCATTTTGCGATTTGGTAACTTATTACCCAAAATGGGTTAGCGATTCGGTATTAGGAACGGGCGTGTTAAGGGAGTCCCTTCCTAATAGCGACTCGCTGTGGTATGTAAGAATGTTTTGCGACCAAGATGCAGTTGCAAAACATTTGCATTTTACCACCAACTTGAAGTTGGTGGTAACCCATTCGCAAATGGGAAGGGGACCCCTTCTCCTTTGTGAATGTATGCAAAAACGTCTTTTAAGAGCAGGCAGTGGTCCCACGGACCACTGCCTACTCTTAAAAAATGAAAAGAAAACTTTTCATTTTTGTTTTGGAGAAAAGCTGCTTTATTTAAAAGCAAACACAGACATGGTGGTGTGCTGTCCCCAGCAGGCCACCATCCCTGTGTTTTTTTTGCGATTCCCAACGAGTCACAAATTGCGACCTGCCTCATGAATATTAATGAGGTAGGTCAATTGCGACCCCATTAGAAAGACAAATTAGTACATAGGTGTTTGCGATTACCTAATAGCGGATCACAAAAATTAGCTATTAGGTAATCGCAAAATGAAACCTACGTACATGTGGCCCCTAATCCCTTAGTTGCTGAGGCATTTCCACCCCGAGCATTAAGCCCTTTTTTGGATGTTTGGGGCACTTCACTCTTAAGCATTTGTAACGTTTTTCCACGAAGATAAACTGGACAAATTTGTGTCTTTTTTCCCCAAAATTTTAGAGAATCTAGGGAACTGATAAACTAGCCCCAGTATAGCTACATTTTTTGTTTTGTTTTTGAAAAAAAGAGAAAATAGTGCTGTGCAGGAAAGAATGTGTCTTTTTTTCTCAAAAAGGCATTAACAAAAGGTTTGTCTACCTAAAATTTTCACAAACAAGCAGAGTTGTAAAAAATAGCAATTTACCACAGATTTAGTATTTTTGGAAATGGTAGTCGATTTTTCATATTTCCTGTTGTTTCTACAAACTCGCAGTTTGTCTTTGAAGCAGGTCTGAAACCAATGGAATTATCCTGGAAAGCTACACATTGCTGAAATGTAGATAAAATTCTGAATTCAGCAAGGGATCATTTGTGTAGATCGTTCATTGTTTTTCCAAAGAAACTAATTCTTGAAATAAAAAAGTAAAAAAATAGGACACTCTAGAAATAGGCGACATTTTCATCTATTTCATCTATAATTTTTGCCCTGATGGCTGAATTACAAAAGTAATAAACTGTTACACCTGCCAGACCATTCTGTTAGCAGGGATATATATTATTTGAGGGTTGTCCAAAAACATATGATATCCAGTGCCAAATACTGAGCTGCAGTTTATATTATTATTTCTTTGTGTGCCAACCAGTAGCAACTCATATAGTAAAATCTAATAAATGTGAAATGTGTATAAATGAAACCAAGGCATTTTTGAATTGTGTTTAAGATTAGGCCTGGGTGAAATTTTAATTGCAATTAAGTAATCAGAGTAATTTTGGTAATTTCGCATCACTCTTGTGACATACAATTACAGACAATTATGCAATTACACCTGGTCGCATGATTTGGAGTAATTCAGGCCAAAAATTGCCTACCCATGAGCACCAGAACAGAGCGTGTGCCTCTGCTGGCTGCTGCTGTTCCTTTTCTGTTGCATTTAGAGCTATTTTCTTGGCTCAAAATGCCCCCTCCGAATCATTTTAGACGCAAGGGTGCATTTTGTGCTACCGACATAGAGCTAAATGCAGAGTTTTGCTCTTCCCGTTTTTCCGCGTAATCTTGTGCAATTTCACTGCAATTTCGCGTAATTACGCTGAAGCAAATTACACAAATTATGCCCACTACTACTTACAATTTTGAGATTAGGAATAGTGGTCATTAGTGCAGCTGTGAATTTGGGGTTACCCATACTATCGTGATTGACATTTTGAAAATTGTGTTCTATTTTGCACACTGGCTTACAATAGAAGCCAGAAATTGGGACACATTTAATGAATAATAACAAATGTTTAACCATTCTGCATTTCCACACTTCTCTAGATAAAAACTGTACCCAAGTTGGTGTCTGGGCCTATTGACGCTACACAGTAGGCCATTAAACTTAACATAAAGAACGTGAAGACGACTCGTTTTTCCCGTGAAAATTTATCAATTTTGGAAATATGGGTAGGATTCACACACTTATTACAACAAGAATAATAACCCACTTGTGTGGCTGCGGCTAGCACCCACACTGTGCAAGCCACCCTATCCTGGATTTACTTGATTTGAGAAACGCCTCCTGCTCCTAAGGTTTCCAGGTTGCCGGCCATTCACTATGCAGCCATCCACCATGGCAAGTGAGAGGAAATTGGGATTTACCCTTTCTCTGAGGGGCCATATGTCATAACTGTGCCCAAAAGAATTCACATTACCACTTGCTTCCCATGGGCATGGGAATACTCTAGGCCCCAAGGAGGCAGAAAAAGTGTTAGGGTTTTAGCATAGTGGCACAGCATTATGTCAGGACAGGTCAGCCACCATCCCAAAAAAAATGTGTCTGCCATCCTGTGGCCTTTCTTTCCTCCTCAGGTACACAAGGGAGGCAGATTGGTGGTAATCTCTCAATTTCCCAACCAGTGGCAGAAAACCTTCTGGGGGTTTATGGGATGGGGGCACAGACCAATGCCTCGGGGGTCTGCAACCACCATATATTTTTCTTTCTTGCAAAAAGATGTTCCCTGGTGTCTAGTGAGATTTCTGCCCCCCCGCCTGGAAGTACGGCAGAAAGACTGCTGGGTATGTTATGAGTCGGACCATAACCCGCTCGGGACACATACCATCTTGTCACTGGTTTCTAGTAGGTTTTCTGCACCTTATGAAGGCCAAATTGAGAGTAAACCCCCAAACATCTACCACCAGGGTGGCAGAAAGACTGTTCTGACAGGAAAGGGCATCTATTGTCCAGGATGCTGTTTCTAGAAACCGGGAGCAATACTGAGGCAACAATGCATGGTGCTACAAGCAAACATGTCTATCACAGGACAACCGAACTTCATGCATAAGTCTGAAAGACAAACAGAAGTCCAGTGTCAATAGAAAGCATCTGCAAAGCGAATCCGTTCAACAATTGTCCAGACCTTGGAAAATAGCTGCAAGCTCCCGCCACTTGGAAGAGTAAAGAGATTTCTTTGTGGCCCATTGTAGGTTTCTATAAGTGGCTTCCTGTCTGACCGGTCTGTTGTCACTGTGATCTGCAGAGGAAGAACTAAGGCAATACCCTCTATTAGGCAAGAGGAGAGCGAACACGAGTGACCGGGGACCGGGCGACTATCAATCCCGGCATCCTTTGCAGCCCGAGCCCCGCCAACGACATTCTGTCTGCGCCTGGAGGCGCACAAAAGGGACCAGGGCCTCGCACAGCATGGGAGAGCGAACACGAGTGACCAGGGGACTACCAATCCCGGCATCCTTTGCGGCCCGAGCGCCGCCAACAACATTCTGCCTGCGCCTGGAGGCGCACAAAAGGCGACCAGTGCCTCCCGCAGCGCGGGACGCACGTGGACGAGCCCAGGCCGAGCCTGGCAAAGCCTGGGCCAAGGGCAGGCCTGTCTGCACCCGTCAGCGACTGGCAGAGGCTGGGCTGGGCCACCCGTCTTTCGTCCATCCTACAGCAGCCACCATGGGTAAGCGCAAACAGCCTTGCAGCTCTGATATGGGCAAGTCCAAAGCAAAAGTTCGCCGGAACTCCGTTTCTATCATTTCGTACCTAACTACGGCAGTGGGAGCTCTAACACAGGAAATCCAAAATACGGAGGAACAGTTGGGTCTGAGGGCTGAGCATTTAGTGTCGAGCATACCACCAGTTGACCCTCCATTGAACGTTTCCCCAGGTGAGGCTCCCGTCACAACCACGAAGCAGGTTCTTTTATCACAGGATCCGCAGGATCCACCACAGGAGTCCCAGACAGTGGAGGGAGGAAACTTGGGTGTGGCTGCTTTACCTCTACCTCACCTGATCATGGCCTCAGTAAAAAAGAAAGGGAAGAAGAGAGGCACAAAATCCGGCACTGAGACGGCTGAACCTCCGCTGTTCCAGGACTGGGGAAGGAGCCCAGACCCTGAACATTTATTTCTCCCAGCTGTGAGACAAATCGTGGATGACCTATTTCAGTCGCGCTTGGAACCACTATTCTCCACACTTATTGAGGATATCTCCAAACTCTTTAAGACAATGGTAGAACGGTTGGCGGGGAAGATGGCGCAAATAGAGACTCAATTGATGGACATGAACAATAGGGGTATGACTACTAACACGTCTGATGCACACACTCTGCTAAATACTGCTTCCAGTAATAAGGGGGAGGAGACACCTAGTTTGGAAGGTCAGAGCACCCCACATATTGGCTTAGTTAAGCAAGGAAAAGTTAAGCATGGTATCAATCTAGGTGTTAGGGTGGCAGATAAGAATAGCAAGTATATGGGTGATCGTATTCCCCAGATAATCAATTCCTTGCTGGACAGGGTAAAATAACCACAAACAGGATTGTAAATGGGTCTGTAAATAGCTGTAGGTTACATCTGCCCCCCGAAGCCTCCCCCTTGGTAGCAGTATTAATAGGAGTACCCCTGCTGAAAGACAAAACTACTGAATCTACCGAGGAGCTCATACGTAAAACAAAATTCTGGTGTAAACAACTATCAGGTAATGGGGCCATAGCATCCGCACATATCATTATGGCTAGACGGGTGGGCTGGGTGGGTAGAAGGGAAAAAGAAGGATAGGGTGATTGCATTATCATCAATTTTGACCAGATCGGCATGGCAGGGAAGTCGTTTCAGGGGGGTCCAAGCCAGGGCCCAGGGGGCATCAAGGCTTTGCCTATTGTTTTTTTTTATCCACCGCTAGAGGGTTCGCAGATTAAAGGCCAGAGTGATTTGGGCAGCCTAGCACCGGAGCCAGTAAGGGCAAGACTGGTGAATAGACTAAGAACCAGGGATGGCTTGCCGCTCTTGCCCGATTCTCCTATTGCTCTTATATCACCCCCAAAATCAAAAGAATTAATTGGGGAGGAGGGAGAGGAATACAGCTTAGTATCCTCAAACAGATTCCTTCCTCTGAGCCAGCTGGACAACAATGACTGACTGGCATCATCCCCTTCCCATTTGATCAAAAGTACGGTTGACTCAAGAACTACCATTTCCCGCCCTATTCATAAGAATGGCGAGGGAGATAAATCACATCTAAGGGTTCTTAGCTGGAACATAGCGGGACTGAGAAACAAAAGAAATGATTCCAGATGGTTCAATATCCTGAGGGAGTACGGCGTGGTGGGCCTACAAGAAACATGGGAAAGGGAAAATAACTTTTGGGTGGATGGGTATAAGAGCTACTGGGAACCCGCACGACCCTCCCCAGCAGGCAGAGCTAAGGGGGGTTTAATAATTTTAATTCCCCTTAAACTTTTAGGTACCCATTGTATATTGGACTCTTTTTCTTGTAACTGTCTAGCAATAGAAATAACGCCTATATATGCCCCGAAATTAATTATTGTTATTTTTTACAAAGAAGTTTTAGGAATGAACATCTAGGTAATTTAAAATGTTTTTTAGATGTCTATAGGGAGAAGCAATCCACTTTTTATTCGATAATAATCTTAGGCTATTTTAATATCCATTTATGCACAAAGAATTGTCATGTTGCAGATTCTTTGGGCCCTGAAATCTGTTCTAGCTTACATTTTGAGCACTCGCAGCAAGGGGGGTTTCTCGAGGGCCTACTGGCTGAATCTGACCTTTTACAACCAAGTATAAATACAGGAAAGCCCAGGATCTAAAGTTAATAGACCAGGGCCGCAGGTTGAAATGGCGTAAGGTAGTCCTGGGCCTATTTCTCCAAGATTAGTGGGAAAACGTAAGTGAGGATATTGGGCTTTGCCTTGATCATACTAAGAAGGGGGTAGAAACTCTTTCAGCCTTTGAAAGGTTATGTGAACAGGTGACTAGAGGTCTCACACTCCCAAGGAGGAAACGCGAGGAAGGTGGTTCGATCATGAATGCACCGTAGCCCACCAAAACCTTTTTAATGCCTTAAAGCAAGTACCACAAGATAAACCCCAGATAGCTGCCCTTAGAAAGATATATAAGCGTGTGCTAGAAAATCGCAAAACCGAAATCAAATAAGAAGCCTGGAATGATTTACTTTCTGTGGATGTTCTTAAGAACAGCACCAGGTTTTGGGAGATTGTAAACAAACCTTTTTTTACTGGAATTAGCAACTCCCTGATGGAATGTAATATAGCTGAGGATCAATGGTTCACTCATTTTAAACATACATATGATGACCAGGTAGATGTGGGAACCCCTAGCCCCCTTTTACCAAGCACGGGTACACACAGTCTGATTTTTAACAAAGAGGAAGTTGGGGTGGCAATAACGAAGATGACCAGCAATAAAGCTCCCGGTCCGGATGGTGTTCCGGCAGACCTATATAAAATGAATGAGGCACTTTGGTCAAAAATCTTAACTCATGCTTTTAATGTCGCAAGTCAGCATGGTTTCCTGAGGTCTTGGTCTCAATCTACTATTATACCGGTTTTCAAAAAGGGGCAGAGAGGTGATCCGCGATGTTACAGACCCATATCCTTGATTGATTCCGCTGTGAAGGTATTAGGGAGAGTGATCAGTAAACTAACTGATTCGCTTGAAGAGAGTGGTGTACTATGAAATCTGCAGTATGGTTTTAGGAAGGGAAGGAGCACAATCGACCAATGCTTAAACCTGCAGCTGTTAGTTGGGAAATACACAGTGGCTAAGACCGGAACATTACATCTGGCCTTTATGGACTTGTCCTCGGCATTCGATCGAGTTAATAGATTGAAATTATGTTTTTTTTTAAAAATGATATGGGAATGGACCGTTGTATAGTTAATTTTTTGGCGGACCTGCACACGGACCTTTCTGAGAGGGTAAGATATGACCAGAGGGGTAGCTATACTGAGCACATTCGGCTGCATTTTAGCTCCTCTTCTCTTTACTTTATACATAAATAACCTTGACTCCTCCCTGTGCTCAGCTTGCCAAGATATCCCTCGACCGGGGAATCGGTCAATTCCCGCTCCTTTATTAACAGATGATGCGGTTTTACTAGCGCGTACAGCAGTGGGGCTCCAGAGTCTCCTGGATTCTTTTGTGGTCTTCATGAGATCTCTGGATGTAAGTGTTAACATTCCCAAATCGCATACCATGATCATGGGCCATAGACCCAAAAAGCTAAAAACGTACTACTGTGAAGGAACTGTAGTAACAAGGGTAACTTCATTCACATACTTAGGGGTTCTGTTTGACGAGAGGGGCTCATGGGTATTGCAAAAAAATGCAAAAAAGCAAGCTATGGCAAGATCAACAGTAGCTCTCCTTGGTTTTGCACAGAGACTCTGGGCTAAGCCAATTGAATCCATGCTTAATATCTACAGAGCTAAATGTATTGCCATCTCTAAGTATGGGTCTGAAATCTGGGGTTACAAGGAGGCAGAGGAACTACAAATAGTGGAAAACAAGTTCCTCAGGAATTTGCTCTTGGTTCGGCAATCCACTCCCTCATATATTATTCACCAAGAATTAGGCATAGGCTTTGTTTCCGACCCGATAGGATTGGCACCACTCATGAGTTGGATAACGATCTGGACTAATCCAGAACTGGTGATGAATCGTGATATTGCCCGAGATTGCTTCACCTTGGATAAAGCCAGTTGCATCCCGTGGTTACGGTATGTAAAGACCATAACAAAGAAATTAGGGCGCCCGATCTCTTTGAGTCTCCAGACAATCTCAGGAAAGAGGATTTATTGTGGGTTACAAAACATTTTCTAAACATGACGTATACTGTGAGAGAGAGGCTAAAGAGATAATGAAACCCTTGGTACGAGCCTATCTTTTGCTGAAAACAACCCCATTGACAGAGCCCTATCTAAAAGCAGCAACAAAGCCGTATCACCGCTTTCTTTTAACCAGATTCAGATTTAATCTTTTGCACTGTATATTGGCCGAACCGCAGGGTTGGAGAAAGATGAAAGATCTAGGCCCTTGTATGTGTGATAACTTGTCCACCCAAGACACCTTGCACTTTATTATGTTTTGCGACCATTTTCATGAAATTCGTAATCAGTTTTTAGTGCCTATTTTAAAGGGAAAAGGTTTTATTCAGGTACTGACTGCATTAGTTTACTTACAGATGCTGAACAACACATGGGAGAGTTTTAATATTGCTAGTTTTTTAGTTACTGCCGTTAGGGAAAGGAAAAGAAGGCCCACTATGTCATGCAATGCTGTAGCTCTTTCATAATCACGAGGAATTGTGTTTTAAAATGGATGTCTTTTTTAATGAAGAATACCTTTTTATGAAATATGTGAAGAAATGGTTTTGTATGTTTGATTGTCCTTTGTGCCTTGGGGAAATTCTAAAGAACTTTTGTATAGGCTTTTTACTAAAACAAACCAAAAGGCTGAAGACCATTTTTGATGAATTTTATGAAGTTGGTGATGAAATGTTTTTTATTGGTGCCTAAGATTATCTGAATATGACATTTTGTATATGTTCTTATGTTGTTGTATATGATGTTTGTAGTGTACTTTAATGGTTTTTATTAACCGAATAAAGTGGATTTGACTGACTGGCAAGAGGGACTCATCTACCATGTCAAGCCTCCTTGGATAGCTGGAAGCCCTGGACGGTTTCCTCCAGACCGTCCTTAAAGAACTACGGAATCGGATTACGATTTAAAGTATGAACCTTAGGTGAAATTGGGCCCATTTGACCATCAATAGGACTGCTGCTTTATCTTCCCGGCCCCCAAATAGCAGGAGCATCACATGATTTGTGACAGATGTGAGTTGAGCTACTAAACTCTCTATAGAGCAAAAAAGCTTCCCCTAAATCTGACCTGCGCCTGGCCCCAAAGTTCTGCAGATCCTGAAATGGTGCGAGATGATGCTTTTCCCAATTTATTGGCAATCTGTGTTCTGAAGCAGACCATACTTTGACTGTAATCTTTGATGTTTGAGGGTGAGTAGACTAGCCAATCATGCAAGTAAGGTTGAACCATCTTCCTCTCCTTGTGCAGCCAATGGTAAGCACGGGACTGACCCAAAGCCCACTGTAGGAACTGGCATAGTCCACAATAGGTCTGTGAGAACAGACATCCAAAAGTTGTCTTTAGGTGAGCGCTAAAAAATGGTCTGTACACATCACAGTGACAATGAAGGATCCTAAGATACTATTTCAATCTATAGGCGCTTATGTATAAGTGAAACATGACAAATCTGTGTCACAGCCCTGCCATAGCCCAGGCTATGGGAGTGAACTGAAACATGATGTGTGTATTTATACTCTAGTGTAATTGTTTCTATCCTAGAATACTATAAGAGGTTCAGCCTACTTAATCCTTTAAAGAATGTCAATGAGAGCAGGGAGGTAGAGCACGTTCATATGCAGTATTTCTGCCTGCTTAGTGATGTTGGAAAATTAGTGGCATAAGTAAACTTCAGGACCTCACAGGAAAAAGTCAACATTGGCTAACAAAAGAACCACTTGCTACAAGATTGATTAATTTAGCATATGATGAAAGCGAACTGCATCTAAGATCCCAATGGGAAAAACACAGAGAAAGTCTAATTCTTGATCGACAGTCTAAAATTTCAGTTAGGGACATGCCAATAAAGAGAAAGTCCAGCCGATAAAACTGGGATACTGATAGGAAGTTGTGCAGAGATCCTAAAGACATTGCTTTCAGCGGGGAAGACAGGGTGAGAAGAGGATGGGGCATTTTTTTGGGAAGTGTCATGGAACGCCATTCCCAGTCAATCATATATTTAAAATCAATGGGAATCTGAGGTAACTTAAAAATAAGGTCATCGGATTTGTAAGGTTAGAGACTGCTATTCTCCTGTTTGAGAAGACATAATCAGGGGCAAATTAGCAGGACATGGGTAAGAAATGTCAAATTTGTCTTGCCCAGGGCCACCAAAATCCTTAAGATGACACTGGACATCATCGAGATAAGAGGATTGACAGAAAAGAAAGCCCTTCCACACTACTAAAATACGATTGGGAGACTCAGGGTGATGGATTATATATCTTTAGAGAATCATACGAACTTCCAGCTCAGGTGAGACACAGCAGTTGAGTTTAATGAGCATAGCCCATGTTAGACAACAAATAAGACCAAATTATACTTATTCGTAGAAAATGTCATCTGCTCACAAGAGGTAGAAATAAATGTCCCTTGGTGGAAAGATGTATAAGATACAATACTAGGTCTCAAGGTACCTAGCCAGAAAATGTATAGCCCATATGTTAAACATAAAAAGGTTGTACATACAACTATTGCAATTGTGAATTGTATATTAAAATATATTTTTTATTCAAAACCAGCAGATATTGCAATAAAAGACACTGTAAAAATGATTACACTAACATCAAAATCATATATTCCATCCACAGAAAACCTATAATTCACTATAGGAATGATTACAGAAACATTAATGCCAAATTCATATACAATTAAGATTATGTGTATTATCCAAAAACCTAAAACATCATATTTTTCTATTTAAACGTACCAACAAACAATCAACAGAGAGACAAAAACAGACAATACATTTTGTCATCTAAGAACACATCCGATCTGAACAATTCAATAGCTAGTTGGACACGTTGGAGCCTCGCTAGCGGAATTTTAAGTGTATAGCAATGAAAGAGACTATACAAGACAGTCGCCTTTTTGAAGATTATACTAATAGGACTCAAATCGTGTGTGTGAAAGGAAGCAAGATTATACATATTTTAAATTCAGGATTTTCAATGTCAACTGCTATAAAGGAAGACTATTCGTATAGAAATCGAATATAAGGATTACATCATTGACCTTATCAGACTCTCTGGATCATGGGCCAATAACATGCCCGGTAGATCAAGTGAACTGATGTGTCAGTAATATGAAATAAGGATTGAAATCACAGGCAACCAAACAGTGCCAATAAAGAGAGATTTATATGTTGTCTTGATAAAGATGGGACATCAATAGAACCATCGAAACGCGTTGACGCTTCACTCAACACAATCCGTGGATTTAGCGTATCCTGTAGATAAGAATAATAGACTGTATCCAGGACTAGCTATTGAATTGTTCAGATCGGATGTGTTCTTAGATGACAAAATGTATTGTCTGTTTTTGTCTCTCTGTTGATTGTTTGTTGGTACGTTTAAATAGAAAAATATGATGTTTTAAGGTTTTGGATAATACACATAATCTTAATTGTATATGAATTTGGCATTAATGTTTCTGTAATCATTCCTATAGTGAATTATAGGTTTTATGTGGATGGAATATATGATTTTGATTTTGCTGTTAGTGTAATCATTTTTACAGTGTCTTTTATTGCAATATCTGCTGGTTTTGAATAAAAATATATTTTAATATACAATTCACAATTGCAATAGTTGTATGTACAACCTTTTATGATCTAACATATGGGCTATACATTTTCTGGCTAGGTACCTTGAGACCTAGTATTGTATCTTATACATCTTTCCACCAAGGGACATTTATTTCTACCTGTCAGTAGCACCCTATTCCCCTGGTCTGGCACAAGGGGTCCCTCTCATTTTTTCTATATCTGCTCACAAGAAACAGTTATACAGTGCATATTTACAACTTCAAAGCTGCCACTATTTGCTATCATTGGCCACTTTTTTAGCTATTGATTCACTAATGGGGGGCCACTTATTTTTGGTGCCCGGACCTATTTTCTGGCCCAGTCCCACCATGCTATTCACAAAGCTGCAGTGAAAAGTAAAAAGGGTAGGACTTTGAGTAATCTCCTAATATGGATCTGGAACGTTCACTTTGTGAGATTTCAGGTTCTACCTGATAGTTGATAAAATACAAATTCTAGAATTGGGTGATAAATACATTGATAAACACCTTCTATTTACATTATAAAATAGACCAACGACAAAAATAGAGAATCACCAATTCTCTTTTTTTAAATATATTTGTATTGGAGTAAATTTTGAACGGCAATGACATTCACAAGAACTAATACACCAAGTAATTCTCTATACACAAAAAAGGGAGAAAAAGAACATATGTTCATTATACCACAGAGGTAGACTGCACAAGCTTACATCTTAAAATGCATCAGTCTGTCGAAGACAGGCATGAGAATAACGACTATGGTATAGTCATGACCAGCCTGAGAGCGGCTAAGGTTCTCCCTCAAAGGGTCCCGGATCTTCCTTTACCTGGCTCTCCACTCATCGTTATCTATTAACGACATTTTGAGGAAGCTTGTGTTAAAAAATGCATAGAACTAGAGCATTGGATTAGGGCCTCGACGAGTAGCGAGTGGCGAGCCAGAACAAATCGAGGTAGAGAGATTTCAAAAAAGTAAATCCCTGTGTGGTGCAGTGGAATAGACAGAGAGTGTCCTAATACTACTGATTTGGAGTCCCAGGCCACATTGACCTGATACACCCGATTAAGTTTCCCCATAATTGTCTCCCAATAATAAGCAATAGAAGGACAGGCGGCAAATATATGCGCTGCTTCCGCTTGATCTGACACACACCGAAAGCATTTAGCATCCTGTCTACTAACATTCATTATGTAAAGGTGGTAGGGCATAAAATAAATGTTATTTATAAATTTAAATTGATGAACTATAACCCTCGAGACGCTTAAGACACTCTGCACCAGTGTATTAGTATGACTGATGTCGTCCAAAGTTACCTCCAACGCCGAGATACTTACTCCACCTATCTGCCCCTCGTTGGAATGGGTCAGCCCCCTGCCCTACCCTGGCCAATGAGATCATTTTATAGGCCAGACTAATGTTCCTCTTAAATAGGCCTCTCATCAACCAATCCGAGAAACTGTTCGGGGAGCAGTCGATATCTTCTGTCTTCAGACTAATGAGAATAAGCTGAAACTGTAAGTTTTGAAAGAATCCAGCACAAGGAAGAAAAAACTTTTGACAGAAAGTTTAATATGAAAGAAGAGTGGCACCCTCATAAAAATGCCCCAATGTAAGGAACCCTCCCAACACTCCAATAAGCTCTCATGAACCTGCTAGGCACGTTGAGATTATAACCCAGATAGGTATATGAATTATAGAGCGTGGTACCCGGTAGCCTCCTTCTAAGATAAGACCAGATAGAATGAAACACCCTCAAAGTCCTAAACTGAGTCCTTTTGAAGTAGACCATGTCTATAATCCCAGTGCGGAGCAAAATAGTCTCTCCCCACAGTAGATATTCTGGATACATGAGCCCCAGAGGCCATGGCTCCCTACCCAGGACCTTGATTAATCGTGAGATGAATGCAGCCAGATAGTAAAGAGCCTGGTAAAGAGAGACCCCCTTCTCCCGCGGCAGCTAAAGAAGCTGCATGCTAGACCTAGGCTTTCAATGACCCCAGATGAATTTTTGCCAGAAAGCCTCAATCTTGCCAAAAAAAGTCTTTGGAAAGATAGAGGGGTATACATCTAAAGATATATATATATATATGGCGACTAAAGAATAAAAAACACTCTGCACTTACCCTGGGTCCGTGTTTGGAGAAATCCGACTGAAGACGGAAGAAAGATATATATATATATATATTCACTGAAAAAACCATAGGTTTTAGGGACAGTTATAGTTAGTTGGACATTTCACTCGTACAAAACCATAGAAATTCCCCCGTTATAGTTAGTTCAGCTAACTATAACTCGCGCCCCGCAATGCACTGCTGATGACGTCACATATTACATCACTCATGACATGGTCAGTGACATCACTGATGACATCACTGATGACATCTCAAATGACATCACTGATGACATCATCCAGTGACTGTGTGTTTCTGTAAAGTTTAAATATGTTTAATATATATAGGGAAAGGCGTATTGAAGAATGAGTGGGTGTATAAGTGTCTGAATGGATGATTTAGTACGTGAGTGACTGACTCTACAAGTGAGTGATTAAATGTATCTTACTGAATGCATGGGTTAGTGACTAAACTGTGTGAATGTCTGTATCCGTCTGTCTGTTGGTTTGTAAGCGGCTGCATGAGCTTTCTGAATAGCTACATGAGTGTCTACATGGGTTATTGATTGATTGTCTGAGTATCTGTATGGGTGCCTGAGTGTTTGTGTGGGTGGGGTGTGTGTGACTCTGTGCATAGATGTGTGAGTTGGTGATTCACTGGGTGCATGGTTTCAAGAGTGCATCTGTGATGGACTGTATGGGTGGGTGAGTGTGTGTATGGGTGTGTTAGTGATTGAATGTATATCTCAGTGGTACATGTGTGAGTAACTACATATGTGAAAGGCAGTATATATGTGTGTTGGAGTATATAAATGGCTATAAGTGAGAGTGTGTGATTGTGAGTGGCTGTATGGATGAGTGTGTACTTGTATCAGTGATTGTATAAGAGCGTAAGAATGTGCTAGTATTTGTATGAGTAAGTGAGCTGGTGTGTGTATAACTGTATAGGTGAGTAAATGGGTGTGTGATTAAGTTTTTGCATGACTGACTAGGTGTGTGAGTACCTCTATGGATGAGTGGCGGTGTGTGAGTGTTTATATAGGTGTATGAGTGCATATGATAGTCCTGTACTGAGTGACTAAGTATGAGTGACTGTACGGGTGAGTGAGTGGATGTGTGTGTAGACCTAAGAATCAGTGAGTGGGTATGTAGTTTTTGGTGTTGGAGTGTCTATGGTTTTGAGAATGGCAGTCTGTAATTTAGAGTGGGTGTATCAAAAGTTATATTAGGGTGTGAGAAGATGCATGAAATTATCACATGGATGATGTCATCAGTGATGTCATTTGAGATGTCATCAGTGATGTCATCAGTGATGTCACTGACCATGTCATGAGTGATGTAATATGTGACGTCATCAGCAGTGCATTGCGGGGCGCGAGTTATAGTTAGCTGAACTAACTATAACGGGGAATTTCTATGGTTTTGTACGAGTGAAATGTCCAACTAACTATAACTGTCCCTAAAACCTATGGTTTTTCAGTGAATTTCAAAGGTTTTTAAATGCTAATTTCTAACTATAACGTGTCTGAAACCTATGGTTTTTCAGTGAATTTCAAAGGTTTTTAAATGCTAATTTCTAACTATAACGTGCCTGAAACCTATGATTTTTAAGTGAATTTCAAAGGTTTTTTAAATGCTAGTTTCTAACTATGCCTACAGAGGTAGGACATGTGAAGAAAGAAGAAAAAACGCACAGAAAGAAGCAAAAGATGTGCAGAAAGAACCAACAGAGGAGCAGAAAGAGGCCTTGTTGCAAAATCATCCTGTGCCCACAACTTTTTCAGACGGGTACTGGTGGTAACTGACTCTGACTAACCAGAGCCAGTGCTATGCTAAAAGACACTTAGAATACAGTGAAAACACCTACATACACTAGGGAACACTATGCGTTGGGGTACCCCTGTGATTAGCATGACCTCCTCTGCAAGTCCCTAGTACATAATAGGGCAGGGGGATTAAAACTACCTCTTAAAAGCGCTACAGGGCGCGTTTGCACAGTGGTGAAGGGAGGGGGCCTGAGGTGACATGTGTGCAAACGCACCCCGTGGTGCGTTTTAAGTTGCGAGATTAAGTCCCTTGAATTCTGAGGGTCCCTGGGGCCCAACTAGCCCCCAGGTACCTACAGTTAGGACCACAGAGCTGAGTTGCAGAGAGGCGTTCCGAGGCCACGCACCTTTTTCACCTCTCTGCAACGCAACTCTGTTGTGCTTACTGAAGGTACCTGGTGGGCTAGTTGGCCCCCAGGGTCCCTCAGGATTCAAAGGAATTAATTCCCCAACTTAAAACGCACCACAGGGCGTGTTTGCGCACATGTCACCTGAGGCCCCGCCCCCTCCCTTCACCACTGTGCAAGCGCGCCCCGTGGTGCGTTTTAAGTTGGGGGATTAGGTCACCTTGAATCCTGAGGGTCCCTGGGGCCCAACTAGCCCACTAGGTACTTCCAGTAAGCACCACAGGCCTGCGTTGCAACGCCTGTAACAAATTGTGCAGTTGTGTTTAGGTAGTGAAGAGGGTCGTGCTGGGGGTAGTGTTTTAGGGTTTAGGGTAGTGCAGTGGTGTTTGTGTAGTGTAGGGGGTCATGCTGGGGGTAGATTTAGGGTTTAGGGTAGTGCAGTGGTGTTTGGGTAGTGTAGGGAGTCGTGCTGGGGGGAGTGTTTTAGGGTTTAGGGTAGTGCAGTGGTGTTTGGGTAGTGTAGGGGGTCGTGCTGGGGGTAGTGTTTTAGGGTTTAGGGTAGTGCAGTGGTGTTTGGGTAGTGTAGGGGGTCGTGCTGGGGGTAGTGATTTAGGGTAGTGCAGTGGTGTTTGGGTAGTGTAGGGGGTACTGCTGGGGGTAGTGTTTTAGGGTTTAGGTTAGTGCAGTGGTGTTTGGGTAGTGTAGGGGTACTGCTGGGGATAGTGTTTTAGGGTTTAGGGTAGTGCAGTGGTGTTTGTGTAGTGTAGGGGGTAGTGTTTTAGGGTTTAGGGTAGTGCAGTGGTGTTTGTGTAGTGTAGGAGGTCGTGTTTTAGGGTTTAGGGTAGTGCAGTGGTCTTTGGGTAGTGTAGGGAGTCGTGCGGGGGTAGTGTTTTAGGGTTTAGGGTAGTGTAGGGGGTCATGCGGGGGGTAGTGTTTTAGGGTTTAGGGCAGTGCAGTGGTGTTTGGGTAGTGTAGGGGGTCATGCTGGGGGAGTGTTTTAGGGTTTAGGGCAGTGCAGTGGTGTTCGGGTAGTGTAGGGGGTCGTGCTGGGGGAGTGTTTGAGGGTTTAGGGCAGTGCAGTCGTGTTCGGGTAGTGTAGGGGGTTGTGCTGGGGGTAGTATTTTAGGGTTTAGGGTAGTGCAGTGGTGTTCGGGTAGTGTAGGGGGTCGTGCTGGGGGTAGTGTTCTAGGGTTTAGGGCAGTGCAGTGGTGTTTGGGCAGTGTAGGGGGTAATGCTGGGGGTGGTGTTTTAGGGTTTAGGGCAGTGCAGTGCTGTTCGGGCAGTGTAGGGGGTCGTGCTGGGGGTGGTGTTTCAGGGTTTAGGGCAGTGCAGTGGTGTTCGGGCAGTGTAGGGGGTGGTGTTTCAGGGTTTAGGGCAGTGCAGTGGTGTTCGGGCAGTGTAGGGGGTCGTGCAGGGGTGGTGTTTCAGGGTTTAGGGCAGTGGTGTTCGGGCAGTGTAGGGGGTCGTGCTGGGGGTGGTGTTTCAGGGTTTGGGGCAGTGCAGTGGTGTTCGAGCAGTAAAGGGGGTCGTGCTGGGGGTGGTGTTTCAGGGTTTAGGGCAGTGCAGTGGTGTTCGGGCAGTGTAGGGGCGGTGCAGGGGTGGTGTTTCAGGGTTTAGGGCAGTGCAGTGGTGTTCGGGCAGTGTAGGGGGTGCTGCAGGGGTGGTGTTTCAGGGTTTAGGGCAGTGCAGTGGTGTTCGGGCAGTGTAGGGGGTCATGCAGGGGGTGGTGTTTCAGGGTTTAGGGCAGTGCAGTGGTGTTCGGGCAGTGTAGGGGGTCGTGCTGGGGCTGGTGTTTCAGGGTTTAGGGCAGTACAGTGGTGTTCGGGCAGTGTAGGGGGTCGTGCTGGGGCTGGTGTTTCAGGGTTTAGGGCAGTGCAGTGGTGTTCGGGCAGTGTAGGGGGTTGTGCTGGGGCTGGTGTTTCAGGGTTTAGGGCAGTGCAGTGGTGTTCGGGCAGTGTAGGTGGTCGTGCTGGGGCTGGTGTTTCAGGGTTTAGGGCAGTGCAGTGGTGTTCGGGCAGTGTAGGGGGTCATGCTGGGGCTGGTGTTTCAGGGTTTAGGGCAGTGCAGTGGTGTTCGGGCAGTGTAGGGGGTCTTGCTGGGGCTAGTGTTTCAGAGTCTAGGGCAGTGCAGTGGTGTTCGGGCAGTGTAGGGGGTCTTGCTGGGGCTGGTGTTTCAGGGTTTAGGGCAGTGCAGTGGTGTTCGGGCAGTGTAGGGGGTCGTGCTGGGGGTGGTGTTTCAGGGTTTAGGGCAGTGCAGTGGTGTTTGGGCAGTGTAGAGGGTCATGCTGGGGCTAGTGTTTCAGGATTTAGGGCAGAGCAATGGTGTTCAGGCAGTGTAGGGGGTTTTGCTGGAGGTGGTGTTTCAGGGTTTAGGGCAGTGCAGTGGTGTTCGTGCAGTGTAGGGGGTGGTGTTTCAGGGTTTAGGGCAGTGGTGTTCAGGCAGAGTAGGGGGTCTTGCTGGGGTTGATGTTTCAGGGTTTAGGGCAGTGCAGTGGTGTTCGGGCAGTGTAGGGGGTCGTGCTGGGGTGGTGTTTCAGGGTTTAGGGCAGTGCAGTGGTGTTCCGGCAGTGTAGGAGGTCATGCAGGGGGTGGTGTTTCAGGGTTTAGGGCAGTGCAGTGGTGTTCGGGCAGTGTAGGGGGTCGTGCTGGGGGTGGTGTTTCAGGGTTTAGGGCAGTGCAGTGGTGTTCGGGCAGTGTAGGGTGTCCTGCTGAGGGGTGGTGTTTCAGGGTTTAGGGCAGTGCAGTGGTGTTCGGGCAGTGTAGGGGGTCGTGCAGGGGTGGTGTTTCAGGGTTTAGGGCAGTGCAGTGGTGTTTGGGCAGTGTAGGGGGTCGTGCAGGGGGTGGTGTTTCAGGGTTTAGGGCAGTGCAGTGGTGTTCGGCCAGTGTAGGTGGTCTTGCTGGGGGTGGTGTTTCAGGCTTTAGTGCAGTGGTGTTCGGGCAGTGTAGGGGGTCTTTCTGGGGGTGGTGTTTCAGGGTTTAGGGCAGTGCAGTGGTGTTCGGGCAGTGTAGGGGGTCTTGCTGGGGCTGGTGTTTCAGGGTTTAGGGCAGTGCAGTGGTGTTCGGGCAGTGTAGGGGGTCGTGCTGGGGCTGGTGTTTCAGGGTTTAGGGTAGTGCAGTGGTGTTCGGGCAGTGTAGGGGGTCGTGCTGGGGCTGGTGTTTCAGGGTTTAGGGCAGTGCAGTGGTTTCGGGCAGTGTAGGCGGTCGTGCTGGGGCTGGTGTTTCAGGGTTTAGGGCAGTGCAGTGGTGTTCGGGCAGTGTACGGGGTCGTGCTGGGGCTGGTGTTTCATGGTTTAGGGCAGTGCAGTGGTGTTCGGGCAGTGTAGGGGGTCGTGCTGGGGGTGGTGTTTCAGGGTTTAGGGCAGTGCAGTGGTGTTCGGGCAGTGTAGGGGGTCATGCTGGGGGTGGTGTTTCAGGGTTTAGGGCAGTGCAGTGGTGTACGGGCAGTGTAGGGGGTCTTGCTGGGGTGGTGTTTCAGGGTTTAGGGGCAGTGGTGTTCGGGCAGTGTAGGGGGTCTTGCTGGGGGTAGTGTTTCGGGGTTTAGGGCAGTGCAGTGGTGTTCGTGCAGTGTAGGGGGTCGTGCTGGGGGTGGTGTTTCAGGGTTTAGGGCAGTGCAGTAGTGTTCGGGCAGTGTAGGGGATCGTGCAGGGGTGGTGTTTCAGGGTGTAGGGCAGTGCAGTGGTGTTCGGGCAGTGTAGGGGTCGTGCTGGGGGTGGTGTTTCAGGGTTTAGTGCAGTGCAGTGGTGTTCGGGCAGTGTAGGGGGTCGTGCAGGGGTGGTGTTTCAGGGTTTAGGGCAGTGCAGTGGTGTTCGGGCAGTGTAGGGGTCGTGCTGGGGCTGGTGTTTCAGGGTTTAGGGCAGTGCAGTGATGTTCGGGCAGTGTAGGGGGTCTTGCTGGGTGTGGTGTTTCAGGGTTTAGGGCAGTGGTGTTCGGGCAGTGTAGGGGTCTTGCTGGGGGTAGTGTTTCAGGGTTTAGGGCAGTGCAGTGGTGTTCGTGCAGTGTAGGGGGTCGTGCTGGGGATGGTGTTTCAGGGTTTAGGGCAGTGCAGTAGTGTTCGGGCAGTGTAGGGGTCGTGCAGGGGGTAGTGTTTCAGGGTTTAGGGCAGTGCAGTGGTGTTCGGACAGTGTAGGGGGTCGTGCTGGGGTGGTGTTTCAGGGTTTAGGGCAGTGCAGTGGTGTTCGGGCAGTGTAGGGGGTCGTGCTGGGGGTGGTGTTTCAGGGTTTAGGGCAGTGGTGTTCGGGCAGTGTAGGGGGTCTTGCTGGGGGTGATGTTTCAGGGTTTAGGGCAGTGCAGTGGTGTTCGTGCAGTGTAGGAGGTCTTGCTGGGGGTAGTGTTTCAGGGTTTAGGGCAGTGCAGTGGTGTTCGGGCAGTGTAGGGGTAATGCTGGGGGTGGTGTTTCAGGGTTTAGGGCAGTGCAGTGGTGTTCGGGCAGTGTAGGGGTCGTGAAGGGGTGGTGTTTCAGGGTTTAGGGCAGTGCAGTGGTGTTCGGGCAGTGTAGGGGGTCGTGCTAGGGTATGTGTTTCAGGGTTTAGGGCAGTGCAGTGGTGTTCGGGCAGTGTAGGGGGTCGTGCAGGGGCTGGTGTTTCAGGGTTTAGGGCAGTGCAGTGGTGTTCGGGCAGTGTAGGGGGTCGTGCTGGGGGTAGTGTTTTAGGGTTTAGGGTAGTGCAGTGGTGCTTGTGTAGTGTAGGGGGTCGTGCTGGGGGTAGTGTTTTAGGTTTTAGGGTAGTGCAGTGGTGTTTGGGTAGTGTAGGGGTCGTGCTGGGGGTAGTGTTTTAGGATTTAGGTTAGTGCAGTGGTGTTTGGGTAGTGTAGGGGGTCGTGCTGGGGGTAGTGTTTTAGGGTTTAAGGTAGTGCAGTGGTGTTTGTGTAGTGTAGGGGGTTGTGCTGGGGGTAGTGTTTTAGGGTTTAGGGTAGTGCAGTGGTGCTTGTGTAGTGTAGGGGGTCGTGCTGGGGGTAGTGTTTTAGGGTTTAGGGTAGTGCAGTGGTGTTTGTGTAGTGTAGGGGTCATGTTTTAGGGTAGTGCAGTGGTGTTTGGGTAGTGTAGGGGGTCGTGCTGGGGGTAGTGTTTTAGGATTTAGGTTAGTGCAGTGGTGTTGGGGTAGTGTTTTAGGGTTTAGGGTAGTGCAGTGGTGTTTGTGTAGTGTAGGGAGTCGTGCTGGGGTAGTGTTTTAGGGTTTAGGGTAGTGCAGTGGTGTTTTTGTAGTGTAGGGGGTCATGTTTTAAGATGCAACGCTCCAATACCTGACCAGTCTGCACTACATAAAACTGCAAAAAAACTAAAAATAAAAAGTGTTTTGCACACTTTTGTCATTGGGCTATATGTGGGCTACATCTGGGTAATATTTGTGCTACATTTGGGCTCTTTTTTCACTGGTGGCCATCTTGGAAGACTTCTTTGTTATGAAGTTTCCTAATTTCCTCATTTACTGCAGTCTCCTCAGTAGGAAATGCTTTCAGTTTTTACTTTGATTCCATCAAGAAGGCATTCAGATGTGTCACACATTTGCCATAAATTCAGAATGTTATTACTCTAGTTGTTCATTAGATCACTGTAGTAAAGCTACTGCTCACCAAGGAGTTAACTGGAAGTCTACTGCTGGTATTGAAAGTGATTGTTTCAGTCTGTATGTCAGAATTTTCTAATGAAATAGAAGAGGATTTGAGATCTCACTTAAAACATGCACTAAATTTTCTTTTGCAGCACTAACCATAATTTCTATGGCAAAATGAACCCCCTCATTTTGTTCCTTTTTAAATTAAATGTTTTAAGTGTTACCAGTTTATTCCAATCAAGATGGCTTCAGGTGTGCCATACTTTTGTCATAAGTAAGGCTGTTAGCACTCTAGTTGTTCTTTAGAACACTCTGGGAAGCTGCAGTAGAACACAAAGGCATCAACTGACAGGCTGCTCCTTTTGAAATATAACAGGAAGATATTTGAGATCTCACTTAAAACATGTCCTAATTTTTCTTTCTACAGCACTAACCATAATTTCTATGGCAAAATGAACCCCCTCATTTTGTTCCTTTTTAAATTAAATGTTTTAAGTGTTACCAGTTTATTCCAATCAAGATGGCTTCAGGTGTGCCATACTTTTGTCATAAGTAAGACTGTTAGCGCTCTAGTTGTTCTTTAGAACACTCTGGGAAGCTGCAGTAGAACACAAAGGCATCAACTGACAGGCTGCTTCTGTTGAAATATAACAGGAAGATATTTGAGATCACACTTGAAACATGTCCTAATTTTTCTTTCTACAGCACTAACCATAATTTCTATGACAAAATGAACCCCATCATTTTGTTCCTTTTTAAATTAAATGTTTTAAGTGTTACCAGTTTATTCCAATCAAGATGGCTTCAGGTGTGCTATATTTTTGTCATAAGTAAGACTGTTAGCGCTCTAGTTGTTCTTTAGAACACTCTGGGAAGCTGCAGTAGAACACAAAGGCATCAACTGACAGGCTGCTCCTGTTGAAATATAACAGGAAGATATTTGAGATCACACTTGAAACATGTCCTAATTTTTCTTTCCAGAGCACTAACCATAATTTCTATGACAAGATGAACCCCATCATTTTGTTTCTTTTTAAATTAAATGTTTTAAGTGTTACCAGTTTATTCCAATCAAGATGGCTTCAGGTGTGCCATACTTTTGTCATAAGTAAGGCTGTTAGCACTCTTGTTGTTCTTTAGAACACTCTGGGAAGCTGCAGTAGAACACAAAGGAATCAACTGACAGTCTCTGCCCTTGTTGGATGTACATGTTTTACTGAGAATGTCAGACTTCATTCTCACATGACTGAGAAAGATAATGTGAATTTACAGAAATTATGCTCTCATTTTAGCTTCTGGGGCACCTTCCAAAACTGTATGGGACAAGCATGTGAAAATAGTTCTCTCAAACATGATTCATGATATCCCAGCAGAAGGTTTTTCACAGGGTAAAATCACCTTAGAACACACCACAATTCCTGAAATTAGTATGGTACCATCAACAAATGAATTCTAATGTAACTAAAGTCTGTTATCACCCTTTATAGTTCTCCTTTTGGTAACCCTCAAAATCTTCGATTCACTACAATGCATTTCAATGGGGTACTATCATTTATATTGGTCCCAAGATGGCTGCCAGCAATTCCAGGATTAAGTGCTGACAGCCAATCAGATCTCACGATGACATGTGTGGTTAGGCTCCGCCCAGATATATATGTGTTTTTACTTTTGATTTTCTCAGCAACTACTGAACGGATTTACACCATTTAACAAAAAGGGTTCTTTTTGAACCAAGAACAACCTCTTTGCCAAATTTGGTGTAATTCCGTTCAGCAGTTCGAGCTGTAGCCTTGCATAAAGTTTCCTATGGGAAATTGATTTTTGACTCTTATTTTTTAATTTCTCCGCAACTACTGAACGGATTTACACCATTTAACAAAAAGAGTTCTTTCTGAACCAAGAACTACCTCTTTGCCAAATTTGGTGTAATTCCGTTCAGCAGTTCGAGGCTGTAGCCGTGTCTAAAGTTCCCTATGGGAAAATGAATGGGGAAAACACGTTTTGGGACCCCCTTTTTCTCGGCCCCCGCTTGACGAATCACCTTGAGACTTTCAGGGTAGGAGCGGAACGGAGCGGGCCATAAAGTTTGAAAATTTCGCGAAGATTCGTCAACCGACGCAAGAGTTATTTCAAATAGAATGTCACGGATTTCCTATGGAAAATAGGTCCTAACTATAACTATCTACTGGCGACCGCCAGTAGATATATATATATATATATATGTATATATATATATATATATATGTTTCCAAAAGTTTTCCCTGCATTAAGAACGCACTCCGCAGCAGGTAGGATTCACACCCTTTATTTGCAGATGAAAGTGTAATTGCATTCCGACCTTTTTCAATCCTCCTGCCTGACGCGTTTCAAAGCTTTTCTGCTTCTTTTTCAAAGGCATCCATGATTTCACAGCAATATTCCTTGAACACAGTATTCTGCGTGCTCCTTTATTTATAGGCCTCCGGTGTGCCTTCCTTAATGGATTTTGTTTACTGTTGCACGCTGGTACTTGTGGTCATATTTGCCAATTAATTATACCTTCCAGTAGGTTCTGTGTAATTCACGCACTTTTAAGGACAAATTAAACCCTCCAGTGGGCCTCGGAATGGAATTACACCTTCCCAATCCATTGCGCTGCTGTGTCTGCCTCGGAAAGGAAAATTCCCTCCTGCAGCCCCTCGTTAGTTTCATGGGCGGTGCAGTCCTCCACGGCCGGAAAGAGCCGTGTATCTTGGTTTCCAAAAGTTTTCCCTGCATTAAGAACGCACTCCGCAGCAGGTAGGATTCACACCCTTTATTTGCAGATGAAAGTGTAATTGCATTCCGACCTTTTTCAATCCTCCTGCCTGACGCGTTTCAAAGCTTTTCTTCTTCTTTTTCAAAGGCATCCATGATTTCACAGCAATATTCCTTGAACACAGTATTCTGCGTGCTCCTTTATTTATAGGCCTCCGGTGTGCCTTCCTTAATGGATTTTGTTTACTGTTGCACGCTGGTACTTGTGGTCATATTTGGCAATTAATTATACCTTCCAGTAGGTTCTGTGTAATTCACGCACGCAGAAAGGGTGTGAATCCTACCTGCTGCGGAGTGCGTTCTTAATGCAGGAAAACTTTTGGAAACAAAGATACACGGCTCTTTCCGGCCGTGGAGGATTGAAAAAGGTCGGAATGCAATTACACTTTCATCTGCAAATAAAGGGTGTGAATCCTACCTGCTGCGGAGTGCGTTCTTAATGCAGGGAAAACTTTTGGAAACAAAGATACACGGCTCTTTCCGGCCGTGGAGGACTGCACCGCCCATGAAACTAACGAGGGGCTGCAGGAGGGAATTTTCCTTTCCGAGGCAGACACAGCAGCGCAATGGATTGGGAAGGTGTAATTCCATTCCGGGGGCCCACTGGAGGGTTTAATTTGTCCTTAAAAGTGCGTGAATTACACAGAACCTACTGGAAGGTATAATTAATTGCCAAATATGACCACAAGTACCAGCGTGCAACAGTAAACAAAATCCATTAAGGAAGGCACACCGGAGGCCTATAAATAAAAGAGCACGCAGAATACTGTGTTCAAGGAATATTGCTGTGAAATCATGGATGCCTTTGAAAAAGAAGCAGAAAAGCTTTGAAACGCGTCAGGCAGGAGGATTGAAAAAGGTCGGAATGCAATTACACTTTCATCTGCAAATAAAGGGTGTGAATCCTACCTGCTGCGGAGTGCGTTCTTAATGCAGGGAAAACTTTTGGAAACATATATATATATATATATAGGTCATAAAATAATTTACCAAGTTGCACCTCCCAATTAACCTCAGGTGTAATACAATCCACTAGTTAAATGTCTCTACTGTCCTTGAAATTTTTTTACCAAAGCTATACTCAATTATCTCTTTCATTTTTGAAGACAGTTCAACACCTAGATATGTTGCCGGACTAACCCAGCGCCTGTCTTGTTCCGGGGGGTAGGAGATGTTAGTCAAAACCTATGTCTTATCAATGTTAAGTTTGTATCCCGATACAACACCAAATTCCCTTGCTATAATATCTATTGTAGATAGAGCGGCTGCCATGGAAGGGGTCAGGATGGCTACGTCATCGACATATCCTGTACCTTGACCTTGAATCGATGAATTTGCAACAGGAGAATGTCGTCGGATCTTTTTCAAAGCTTGAATATAAGGCTCAATATTGAGTACAAAGAGCTGAGGTGAGAGACGGCCGGGTACCCCTAGTAATCATTATGCGGTCCGAAAGAGTACCCGAGCAGAAGACACTGGGCTTAAGGCCTTTATATTATTGCTGAACCCGAGCAAGAAACTGGGGTGCCACATCCTCAAGCACCCATATTTGTCCAGAGAAGCGACCAGGAGACCCGGTTGAATGCCTTTTCTATGTCGAGCAACATCATTCCGACCAGGGCCCCATCTGCTGATCCCACTTCGAGAGCAGAAAAGGCTGTATTCAGATGCGCAGTGGTATCCCATCCGAGTATAAACCCGTGCTGGTTCCCATCTACCAAATCGGAAATTACCAAAAATAATCTGTTGGCCAGTACCCAGGTCTAAATCTTGTAGCAGGTATTTATCAAAGATGTTGGGCAATATGAGCCACACAAGAGGGGGGTCTTTCCCTTTATTGGGGAAGATAACAATATTAGTCTCCGCCCAGGACCTAGTGACCTGGTGCAATGACTCGAAGGAATTGAAGAGATCACAAAGGAGAGCTACCAACATATGCAAAAAAAGTTGCATAGAATTCGAGAGGAATTTGGTCAGGGCCAGAAGCTTTCCCCCTTGTCAGTTGACTAACTGCAGCCTCGATTTCGAGCAGAGTAATTGGGTCCTCTAAGCTAGATCATTGTGGTCCAGTCAATTCACGATGATGTGACATCGTGATAAACTGGTCGGTAGCATCTGGGAATGCAACCCCATCCTCCCTGTACATCCGGTAGAATTGACAAAACTCCTCCCGTGTAAGCTTATGATCACAAATTTGCTCTCCCTTATTTTGAGAAGCTGGCCTGGTATATGATGTCCACTTATGTAAGTGGGCACCTTGCACTAGTCCAGACAACCCTTATGGTGATTTAAGAGGTGTTAGACAACCTTAGAAGCTCTCTAAGTGGTGCTGTGGAGAGCAGCCTTCAGGCTTAGTCCAGAAGGAGTGTAAAGCAGCTTGTTTTACCAGAATGCAATCTTATAGTATAGATTAAGTGAAAAAGAACCACACCAAGTATTTATAAAACAATGTATTTATTATAGAATACTCTCTAGTATGTTCAAATATCTCCCACATGGAGATAAACACAATACACACAATACTTTAGCAGGAAATACAGTAAATAGCACGAAATACACAGACGGGGGACCAAACCATATATTAAGAAAGTGGTATAAGAACCATGACTCGAGTCAGGACGATGTCGAGAGGATGTAGAATTGCTGGGGACCCACAGAACCGCCCAAGGTAAGTCGATAGGGACCCCATGGAGAGCATGTGCAGTGTGTGAACACGGCCGCGTGCTCAGTACAAGTCTATGTGCAAGTCGCAGTTGGATTTGTAAAGATTAAGGACCCTTCACAGTGGACCCTGGAAGAACCCCTTGGAACACAGAAGGTTGGAGAGCCACCCCACCCATGGACACCCTAGTACCCACGTTACCTACACCAGGGAAGCCGGGTGCATACATGTGAAGTGGTGTCGGAAACTGCCGTCAAACCCAATGGAGGACTTCAGGAAAGTGCTGCTGCTGGAAGAGGAGAAAGTGTCCGTGGGAATCCAAACGTGAATTCTTGTAGAGGAGTACCTGAAAGCAGAGGGGACAGAGTCTGCCACTCAGGAGTGACCAGGAGACTTGGAAGACGAATGCCCTCGAATGTCGGGTGCTCCAGGGAAGATGACGATGACCTTGACTCTGCAGCTGCGAAGACCAGGCGACGCTGAGGAAGACCAGTACTCGGGTACGAGCTGTCCCACGAAGGATGTCGAGTGCTGAAGGGTCGGTGTCCGGCGGGAGCACCAACAAGCCTTGGCAAATGCAACCCACGCAGGAAGTCGAGAAGGTGCAAAGGTGCGACCAGCAGGGTCCAGGGGACTCACCACAAGCAGGGGAGTCAGGGCATTCCCCGAGCAATGAGGGAGCCCAAAGAAAACAGTTGTGACCCTCAAATGGACCCACAGGCTGGAGGCACTGGAGTCACGAGAGGACCTCGAGCAGCTCACCAAAAGATGCAGGCCACGATGCAAACGATGTGGTGTGGCTGAAGTTTCTGGTCACAGGAGATGCTCGAGGTTGGGGCTACATGAAGCCTGAAGATCTTCTTGGAAGGAAGCCAACAAGCCTTTGCATCTGCAAGTTGGAAGCGGTGCACGGGGGTTCAGTTATTGCAACCCCCACGAGGGATACTAGCCTCAAACTTGGTGAGAGGGCAGGGCAGGCCTCAGGAGCTGTAGAAAACCACCACCTGTGTTGCAGAGCCTACGGAGTTTGGAGGAGCTCAGGATCTGCCCACTGGTCGACTTAGTTGCGGTGCCTGCAAATGCAGGGGAGTGACTTCTTCACTCCAAGGGCGATTTGTTCAGGTGCCTTTGATGCTTCACAGGCCTTGGCAGGTTCCTGTATGATGCACAGGCACAGACGATGCAGCAGACTGGAAGGGAGACGAAGTCAGGCCCAAACTAATCTAATCCCACGACGAATCTAGAGACCTACACCCAGGTAAGCCCTTAAGTACCCTAGGGAAAGTGTTGGAGAGATTCAGGGGACCCTCCAGGGGAGGGTCTGGACAGGGGGGAGGTTTCTCCCATGTCCTTTGTCCAGTTTCGAGCCAAAGCGGGAGCCAATGGCTCCCAGGACTGCTTTGAAGCACACCCACCCAGCTCTAATGCACATAATCCTGTCTGGGAAGTGGTCACACCTCCCTGTGACAGGATGCCTATTGTTCTACCTTCCCCAGCTCAAGCTTGGCTCAGCAGCAGGAGGGCAGAAATGTGTCTCTGGTTGGCAGCAACCATTTTGTGCTGTCCGGGTCTAGAAGGCTGGTACCGGGAACGCTGAGAGCCTAACGGAGGGCTCTCCCAGTGTTTGGAATCATACCTCCCACACCGTTTATGGTGTGGGGGTATGATTCCAACAAGTTTGATACCAAACATGATAGGATTCGTTGCAGCTGTTTTCGAGATGGTCATCGCGTAATTACGCGGTGCCCCTTTATATAGTATATGGCTGCTTCACTGACAACCCGGATGAATGGACTCCGTAGGCTGCAAGGGTGTCCTGCTCATGCAGGGGCACCCTCTCACTTAGAACCAAGCACCCTGCCTTCAGGATTGTAAAGGCCTGCTATAGGGGTGACTTATAGGTTTTAAGTTCAGTGACCCTTAGATATAGTAAACCTATATCTTTAGTAAGTGGTGCATGCACCAACTTACACAGACTGCAATGGCAGGCCTGTAGTTCCATTTTAAATGGTCTCTCATGGGTGGCATGATGCATGCTTCAGCCCATGGGAGACCTCTGGGATACCTAAGCCCTGGGTACATGGGGGCCATATACTAGGGACTGACTAGGGTACCCCAGTATCCAAGCTGGGTTGTACCTAAGTACTGAACACAACAGAATAAGGAGAAAGCAGATAGACTGGGGTCCTAGTCAAAAACAGCATCACATCAAGCAAAAAGTGGGGGTAACCATAGAAGCAGATCCTACTTTCCTACACAACTCCCCCCAAACGTGAGGAGATGAGACTAACCTTGCCCTGTTGAGTCTTCATTTTCTAATATCTGGAGAGTCCATCTGCATTGGCCTGGTTACTCCCAGGTCTATGTTCCACTGTATAGTCCATCCCCTGTAGGGAAATGGACCACTCCAAAAGTTTCGGGTTTTCACCCTTCATCTGTTTTAGCCATAAGACGGGCTTATGGTCTGTCTGAACAATGAAGTGAGTGCCAAACAAGTATGGCCTCAACTTCTTCAGGGCCCAGACCACAGCAAAGGCCTCCCTCTCTATAGCTGACCAATGTTTCTCTCTGAGGGTCAACTTTCTGCTGATAAAAGCTACTGGTTGATCCTGGCCCTCTGCATTAAGTTGTGGCAACACAGCCCCTACCCCCAACTCAGATGCATTCTGTTTGGACAATGAATTGCTTAGAGTAGTCGAGACTCTGCAGAATGGGAGCAGTGCACATGCCTGCTTGAGGTCATCAAATGCCTTCTGACAGCTAACTGTCCACTGAACTTTCTTAGGCATTTTCTTAGCAGTCAGATCATTCAAAGGAGTCACTATGGACCCATACCCTTTGACAAATCTTCTGTAATACGCAGTCAGGCCCAAGAAAGCTCTGACCTGAGTCTGGGTAGTTGGAGCAACTCATCCCATGATGGTCTGGATTTTGCTCTGAAGCGGTTGAACCTGGCCTCCACCCACAAGGTGGCCCAGGTACACAACCTTGCTCTGCCCTATCTGGCACTTTGTGGCCTTGATAGTGATGCCTGCTTTCTGCAGGGCATCCAAAACATTTTTTAGGTGGACCAGGTGATCTTCCCAGGTGGAGCTAAAGACAGCTATATCATCTAGATATGCTGCACTATAGGCTTCCTGACCTGTGAGAACTTTATTCACCAGCCTTTGGAATGTGGCAGGTGTATTTTTCAAACCAAAGGGCATCACAATAAATTGGTAATGCTACTAGGGTTTGAAAATGCTGTTTTTGGTTAGGCATCCTCAGCTAGTCTGATTTGTCAATAAGCAGTAGTCAACACAAAACCTCATCTCTCTTTTTCCACTCTTGGTGTGAGGTTTTGGTACCAGGACTACTGGGCTAGCCCAAGGGCTATCTCAGGGCTTAATTACTCCCAATTCAAGCATCTTTTGGACCTCTGTCCTGATGAAATTTCTGACATGGTCAGGCTGCTTGTAAATCTTATTTTTAACAGGTAAACTTTCACCTGTGTCCACTTCATGGGTACACCAGGTGGATTGACAGGGTGTCAAAGAAAACATATGCCTATATTGATTGAGGACCTTCCTGCAATCAATCTGCTGTTGTTCAGTGAGGCTGCCTGCCACAGAGACACCATCTACTGACCCATCATCAGGGTTTTGTGAGAGGAGATCAGGGAGAGGGTCACTCTCTTCCTCCTGTCCCTCATAAGTTGCCATGAGCAAGTCCATGCCAGCCCTATCCACAGAAGGTTTTAGCCTGTTCACATGAAGCACCTTATCGGGTCTTCTGGGAGTGCCAAGGTCCACCAGGTAGATGACCTCACCCTTTTGCTCAATGATAGTGTGGGGTCCACTCCACTTGTCCTGGAGAGCTGCTGGAGCCACAGGTTCCAAAACCCACACTTTCTGGCCTGGCTGGTAACCATTCTTGGCTGGCCTCCAGGTTTTTACTTGCCTTCTTCATGTACTCAGCCATCCTGGAGCAGAGACCAAGTACATAGTCCACTATGTCCTGTTTGGGGGGTTTGAGAGGTAACTTCCATCCCTCCTTCACCAGACACAAGGGACCCTTAACTGGATGCCCAAACAGAAGTTCAAAAGGGCTGTAACCAACCCCCTTCTGAGGGGCCTCTCTGTAGGCAAAGAGAAGGCACGGCAGAAGGACATCCCATTTTCACCTAAGCTTTTCTGGGCGGCCCATGATCATACCCTTTAGGGTTTTGTTGAACCTTTCAACCAACCCATTGCAATGAGGATGATAGGGTGTGGTGAATTTGTAATTCACACCACACTCCTTCCACAATGCAGTAATATAACTTGACATGAAGTGGGTACCTCTGTCAGTTAAAACCTCCTTAGGAAAGCCCACTCTGGAAACAATTCCTAAGAGGGCCCTTGCCACCACAGGAGCTGTAGTGGTCCTAAGGTGAATGGCCTCTGGGTACCTAGTGGCATGGTCCACCACCACTAGTATGTAACTGTGCCCAGATGCTGTAAGAGGGTTCATGGGACCAATGATATCAATCCCAACCCTCTCAAAGGGAACCCCAACCACTAGAAGTCGAATCAAGGGGGCCTTTGTGATGCCACCTGCCTTACCACTGGCTTGGCAAGTGGCACAGGAGCGACAAAACTCCTTTGTGTCCTCAGACATGTGGGGCCAGTGAAAGTGAGGGACAAGCCTGTCCCAAGTCTTAATCTGCCCTAAGTGTCCTGCCAGGGGAATGTCATGTGCCAGGGTGAGTAGTGAAGGAAGTAACCCGTCTAGGGTCACCCAGGTCACTAATGACCACCTCGCAGCATTCCGTACCAAATGAAGAGTTGGTCAGACAGTAGAGAATACAAACCAATAACTGTTTATTAGATACACTCAGAGCGGAGCCCCATCTGCTCAGCCGCTAGGAGTGTTGCAGAGAGGACTGAAATCGACAAGCATAAAGATACAATATGTATGTTTCATAACCGGGCTAAAATGCGCCCACGGTGGAATTTTCCAAGCAGGTGCAGCTAAAACAGTGAAATACAGAAAAAACGGTGTCAGCACTCATATCTTACACATTGCAACACAATGCAAGGTCATTTCATTCGGAGCCCGCCACCAGACAAGGGGGAGAGGGCCTCTATCTTGTGAGAAAGGTATGCGCTAATATGAACAGTGCACTCATTACTGAAACAAAACTTAAACGGAGAAATGAAACTAAGAGGAGAACAGTTCTCGGAATTGGACAAGATCAGTTTCGAACAGCCTAAAATGGCGCCCAAATAGAAAACGGCGCAGCGAATGCTAACTTATTTAGAAACAGTGTAAGCATGAATGATTTTCTATTCTAACAGACCCTCCTTTTAGCATGAGCTAAAACATTTTCAAACAGCAATAAGGAGGGAATGAACTACAAACAGGAACAAAAATTCTCATTAATAAACAGTTATGAGCAATCCATATTGTCAGCATCAGGAAAAGAAACAGTAAGGAGGGAGGAATTTTCAAAGATTCCCTCATCAATGTTCATGAGATCCTCAATATCCATCTGGATCATTATTGCGGCATTTGTATGATGTATGGATATTTTCTGTTTGGGTGTGAGAATAGTGGTACAATAGGAACAGCAAAAGGGAAGACACTGAATAAGAACACAGCAGAGAACCAATAACACAATCAGATAAATCACTTTTTCGAGAATCCAGCCCCAGCTGCCAAAAAGAGACCAACTCCAATTCCCACTTTCCATTCTTTTGACATTTTCCAGAATATCTAAAATGTGTTTGGTAATATTCTTTTCCATATTCTTGATCCCGACCACACACTTATCGCCCACTACCGCACATACACCACCACTTTTAGCCAAAATAAAGTCTACTGCATATCTAGTCTGCTCCGAATATATTCGCATGCTTTATAACTGAGTGGTGATGTCGCGCAATGCAGCTACTGTCATATTGGATAAAATTTGCAGTTTGCATCCAAAATATTCTCGGTCTTTCTCACCCCTGGCCATGGCTGTACCACCCAAGGTAAAAATAGAAGAGAGGATGTATCCAAAAGTAATTCCATTACTATAATTATTGACCTCAATGTCTGTCACCCCCTCACAGAATTCTTTTGTTAGAGTTCTTTTGACCCATCGTATTGTGGGCTTAGCATACTTACAGAGTACACCTAAAGGCAGAACCATTCCAAGAGCTACATCATCTGTACCATTGTGAACATTAGAATAAGTACCATTGGACAAAAAATAAAAAACTGGGTGTGCATAAATTGGTCCTTCATAATCCACTGCTGCATATCTGGAATTCATTCCAAAAGTACTCGGATCTTTATCATTCACCAAAGGGATCGTATTTTTGAACAGCACCATTCCTGAACAGTTTATATACAGTGAAGTGTCAGTACTATTTACAATGGGGCAACAAGCAGGATAATAACCAGCCTCCCGGGTGACTATTAATTCTTTGTAATGCCAACCCACCAATGTAACATTCTGTTTTTCCATGTAGAAATTGTCGCAGTATGTAGTGTTATCACAACCTGGATAACCCATTCCCAGTGGTTTTCTATTGTATAGACATGGTCCAGGATAACCAAACCCAAATACTCCTTTCACTTCTACGAACTGAGGTGGCCGAGTATAAGTATAATTCACAAGTGACAATGGATATGTTGTCCACAAACTATTAACAGATTGGGTAGGATAACAAGCTGTCCCTTCTCCAAAGAACCTCTTATGTGTCTCTAGAAATACATTTCTCGGAGCTGCTCTCTTATTTCTCTTCGGGGAAATAATCTTAACCTTGCTGCGGAAAGGTACATTTTGATCATTTTCTAAAACCCATGATGCCCCACACAATATCACTATCAGCACAGCCAAAAGAATAACACACATTATTTTCTTTTTCTGTGTCCACATTGAATTATGCTGTGCGGTAAGAACTATCGGCTGCTCTTCTGCAGCAACCTTTCTACCAAAGGGATGCATAATGAATTATGAAAGAGGCAAAAACTCAAAGAAAATGTACAAGTTCCCAGTGTCCGTCAGAGCCTCACTGGTACAGGCTCCTATCGTCCATCAATAAGTTGGCGCTCTTGAGCACCGGCTGTGGAGCTTGCTCTGTCCTAACCTCTTTTAATCTATCCCACGTCGATAAAGATGGTATACCTTCGGGGTATACATCTGGTCTTCCTAGCTACTGCTCAAACAACAAAGGCAAAATGAATGCAATATTCTCCACTTATTTCAGTTAATTTCATTGGTGCTATGACTCAGTACTACCTATCTTGCGCAGTCCATCCCTAATCTTTCTTTTCCTTAGCATCAGTATTCCTCATCCGAAGCCACAAATTGTACCTGGCAGCCTTGGGCACTGTGTGGTCAATAAACAAAGGCTCCGGAATAGCTCGGATTTCTGGAGGAACAGCCTCATTTAGAACATCATCATTTTCCTTATCCGTCTGGGTCCACATCAGCTGGGCATCACTGAAAGGGACAAACCTGGGCACCTGTTCGCACTCTGTCGCCCACGCCTTCCTTCACCCACTGATCATACATGCACCCAGTTCTTTCGACCAGCAACCTTTACAGCCGTCCGTGTCACCAACAGGACTTGCTCAGGGCCTTTACAGCGAGGCTCCAGACTTTTCTTCCTCTGGAAATTTCTGACCAACACATAATCACCAGGTTGAATGTCGTGGCCGAGCCCCTCTGGTATAGCAGGTAAGGAATCGCATACCTGTGGTGAATAGAACTCAAACTTTCGGTCAATTGTCCAAGATAATCAAGCAACACAGGTTATTCAATATCAGAGAATGTACGAGGACGCAGGACGCCCCAGACATTTGCCGGGTGCCCGAACACGACCTCATAAGGTGACAACCCTGTCCTAGAATGTTCTGTTGTTTTTGTTGACAAAAGGGCTAACGGTAAAGCATCTGGCCATTGTAACCCCGTTGTTTCGTGGATTTGAGAGTACCGTTGTACTTCTCAACAAGGCCAGCTGACTGGGGGTGATTGGCAGCATGGAATTTCTGGTTTATGTGTAACCCTTCACAAATCAATGTAATCACCTTCCCATTAAAATGACTTCCGTTGTCACTACAGATAACTTGGGGCAAGCCGAAACGAGGAAAGAACTCTTTAAGGAGTACCTTCGCAGTCGTAATGGCCGTATTATCTTTAGTGGGGTAAGCCTCAACCCATTTACTGAACGCACATACAACCACCAAAACATACTTAAGATTATTGCATCTCTCTAACTCAATATAATCCATTTGGAGGACTTAAAAAGGAAAAGTGGGTGGTGCAAAATTTCCACGTGGTGTAGGGGTACCCTTCCCTGGATTATGCATCATACAGACCATGCAGTATTTCACCAAATGCGAAGCTGTCTTGGAGATGTTATCATTATGCCACACAGGGGCTAGCAATTTACAAATGCCTTTTGCACTAATATGAGCTGGACCATGTGCCATAGTAACCACGGGCAAAACATATGCATCCGGCACCATCCATTTCTGTTGTCCCGATTTATCAATCCAACACCCTTCCTCAGTCAACTGTGCTGTGCTCTCTTGCCATTTTCGCCAATTCCTCTATCGCGGCTTCACTCTGTATCTATTTCACACTCTCAAGGGTATTTTCAAACATAACTTCGGGAACCCACCTAGCTGGACCTGCAACAAACATACGTTTCATTTTATTCCGGGCCGTCTCCTTAGCTACCTGGTCTGCACAAGCATTTCCTCTACCCACATCGTGTGTGACCTTTCTATGGGCACTACACTTAATTATTGCCAATTTCTTAGGGAGCGTCTAAGCAGACAAAAGCCGCAATATCAGGTGGCCGTGCTGGATCTTCATTCCATGAGAAGTAAGAAACCCTCTCTCTGCCCAAAGCCGGCCAAAAGTATGGGCAACCCCAAATGCATACTGGCTGTCAGTATAAATATTGACAACCAGCCCTTCACTCAATTCGCAATCTCAAATAAGGGCAGCAAGCTCAGCGGCTTGAGCCGACTGATAAGGGACCCGTGATGTTACTACCACCGTTCGCAACGTAGTGATAGCATAGGCTGCAGTGGTGGTGCCATCTGGTCATTTAAAGCAAGAGCCATCGACATATAGTTCCCCTTGCGGGTCAGATAAGGGAACATCAGTCAAGTCTACCCGTCCTTTCGTCTCTTCCTCTGTCCAGAAAATACAGTCATGTTTGTCGACTGCATCATTCTCAGAAGGGAGGGGTAGTAACATGGCTGGATTCAGAGTGGCACATCTTTTATAGTAATGTGTTTAGCAAACAATGTCAATTCATAGCCAGTAAGACGTGCACTGGTGAGGTGATGTGTCTTCGTCTTATTCAAAAGCGTATTCACAGCATCGGGTACCATAACTGTGAGATCTGTATCAAGTACGAGTCCCGCCGATTGTCTGATTGAAGTGGCCACAGCCACAACCGCTCTCAGACAGCTCGGAAGGGCTCTTGCGACGGGGTTAAGCACAGCAGAAAAGTAAGCGCAAGGCCTCTGCTTAACCCCAAACTTTTGTGTTAAGACAGAAAGCGCGCAACCAGCCATCTCGTGGACATAGAGCACAAACGGTTTAGTATAGTTAGGTGTGCCAAGCACCGGAGCCGAAAAAGCGCAGTTTTTAATTGCTCAAAAGACTGCTGGCATTCAGACGTCCAAGGCAAAGGCTCATGCACTGCTTTCGTTGTTAATGCAAGCAAGGGTTTAATTAATAATGAATAACTTGGGATGCACTGACGACAGTAGGAAGTAATACCTATAAAAGCATGCACATCCTTTTGAGTTTGTGGAATGGGCATTTTAACAATGGTACTGATACGCTCAGGGGTTAACCTCCTACCCTCCTTCGACAGTAGGTGACCTAAATAGGTAACCTCCTGTCGACAATACTGAAATTTGGAAAGAGAGACCTTATGCCCATTCTGTGCCAAATGTAATAACAATTGCACCGTACTGTCTTTACAACCCTGTTCCGGATCAGAAGGGATCAATAGATCGTCGACATATTGGACCAATACATTACCTGGAAGAAGCACCAGTGAATCCAACTGAATTTTTAATGCCTGACTATAGATACTAGGACTCTCAGTATAGCCTTGAGGAGCGCAACAGAATCTAAAGCTTCTGTCGGCCAGTGTAAACCCAAACAAATACCTACTGTCTGGATGGATGAGAATACTAAAAAAAGCATTTTTCAGATCAATTACAGAAAAGAACTTAGCAGTAGATGGAATTATCGTTAAGAGCGTAGTAATATCAGGGACCAATGGAAACTGCGGAACTACAATTTTATTAACCTCTTGCAAATCAATCACAAAACGATAAACATCATCAAGAGCATCAGGGGAACCCAAAGGCGTCCTCTTAAGAATAGGAAGAATAGGACTATTACAAATATTTGCAGACGTTTCCTTAACCACTCCCTTCCGTATCGAATCCTGAATAATCTGAAAAAGAGCCCGTTCTCCTGCCTGCGGTATCTTATACTGAGGATTGCGGGGCAAAATAGTATTGTCTCTGAATTGTATAGAAACCGGTGGTATGTGCAACAGACCCACATCTGTATCACTGGTGGCCCATAGTGTAGGTGGTACCTGAGCAAATTCAGCTGGGAGGGGCGCATCCTGAGACAAACACTGCCTAGCACTCACATCCCAACCCATAGTAATATAAACACTTGCAGGGGAACAATAGATAGTAGCATGCAATTTCGTCAACAGATCCAAACCCATCAAATTTTCACCACAGTTAGACGTTAAATGGAGATTCCACAGTGAAAGGACCAACAGTCAATGCAAGAGGTCAGGAAATGGGGCTTACAACCGGTACACCTGAAAAACCTACCGAAACATTATTGTGACCAGACAGAGCCGCCCCGGGGACCGTATGTCGAGTAACAGAACTCTTTGTCGCACCTAGATCCACCAATAATTCCTTAGTTGAGCCTTGCAAACCCGCTGTGACATAAGGACCACGCTGATCTACAGGTATCGGAACTGGTCCCTCACTCTGTCCCTGGCTGTCCTAACTATAAGACATACCTGTCACTTCATCCATGTCATAATCATCATGATAATACTGTCCATCTCTTGGGTCATCGAAATAATTATTATCAGAACGACCCACAGAAGTTGCAACACTCTGATTTCTATCAGTCCCGCGGCCCCTACCACCAGAACCTCATCCTCTGGGGGATGCACCCTTCTGTAAAAGCACAGGACACTGGCTACGCCAATGTCCTTCCTCCTTACAATATGCACACTGATTCGGGCCTAAAGGCATTGTCAAAGGCTGCCTAGTGCGTGGCAGTTGTCTAGAGGGACCACCTCGTCCCCTACTAATTCCCCTAAATGTTTGCTGCAACAACACCTTGTCTTCAGATCCTTATGCTTTTTATCGGTCTTATCTTTCTCCTCCTGATCACGATGTTCATAATATTGGGCCATATTCAAAATAACAGAAGGAGAAGATGTAGACCAAGTACTCTCGGACGCCTGTAAATGTGTCATTATTTCAGGAAGGAGGTTAGTAACGAACCTGTCAACAAACAAATATCCTGTCCACTATAATCCAGAAACGTGTCTTCAGACCGAGTAAAGAAATCAGACACACTCTCATCCTTCTTCTGTCGACAAGCCGTCAATCTATCCCAACACACCTTCTTAGGCGGAATAAGAGTGTGCATATACGTAATAATATGACCAGGCAAAGCAAGTATCTCAGCACAAGGTTTTTCTCCTGGCTTCCTTTCCTGATCCCATCCTTTAATCACATCCATGTACCGCCCAATTCTGCAACATGATCTTGAGTATGCACCTGTCTCCAAATATCGACCAGAACAAGAAGACCAAAAAACATTTCAATATCTGCAAGAGTCATTACAGTCGAAGAAGCAGCCTCTGTTAATTCCTTATAATAAGCTGTGGGATTTTTCCTAGGGTCGGGCAATGTAGTCTTAAGGGCTAAATCATCACTTCTTTTCCACGGAGTATAGACCCATTGCTCCTGGAGACGGGCAGGCACGGCGCATCTAGTGACGGTACCGCGCTGGTCCGTTAACTCAGGTATTTCTGGATGATATATTGGGTGGACCTCACGCATAGGGAACTGAGTAATTGTGGTGGGACTCTTGTCATACAACGGAACTCTATAAGAAAATATTGTAGCAATATTTGCAAGCAATTGTCCTGGGGCTAAATCAGCTACATAAACACGGTCTTTGATATCAAATAACACTTGCTGAGCCTCTATTTGAATGTGTGTGTGCCAAAGATTAATCAATGTAGCAGCCATCTGATCCAGCGTACCATTAGCAAACAGCATTCATACACATAATACTCACTTGGGCCCATACATTCATACTACGCTAATACTTACGCTGGGTGTCAGATATACTCTTTTATCAAAAATCCCTGCTACCAATTACCTTCTGATTGAAGAGTAATAACTTACCAATGGATCCCTTTGCTAATTGGGAAGTTTAAAATGAGTGACATTCATTATTATACATAATCCTGAAAGAACCACAGAGTCAGGAAGTTTTAAAATGTTTATCTAAAGTTTTAGCAGAGTAAAATACAGGAAAGACACGGTATTTGATCAGAATACCCAAGTGAAAGCATAGAATAATTATTGCTAATAAATGACGGTGTTTAAGGAAAAGAGAGGATAGAGACAGCAGCGCAACTAAAGATTGCATATATTTACCTAAGTGCGAGAACCAAACCCCTTAGCCAAGGAGTTGGAAAGAATAGAACCCAGGAAGGATGAAGAGCAAAGACTTCCTTCAGGATCAGGACAGGACTGGTGACCTCTCTATAACGACGACTGCACCGTTCCCCTCTCTGGTACTCAGTTTCTCCTCGATTTCCCCGTCTAATGGACTCCGCCGCCCCCTCCTCAGGAACTCTTCAAGACAGGGATTCGATCAGCAATCGGTCAGCATAGCAGCCTGGAGCTCTTCTTGTTGTCATGAACGCCTGCTCTGTGGACTCCTGCTCTGACTAATTAGCTAATGCTATATTCTATTATACCTTCTACACCCATGTACCTCCCACTAATGTTGCTAAAATATGGGACCACTACTTCTGATTGGACAGGGACAGGGGGTGGATTCTCGCACCATGACAAATTTGGCATAAATTGTGAAGCCTATTGTTGCTAGGTTCCCACCCCTTCAAATTAATACATTCACTTTATTTCCCACCCGTCTCACGACAAATTTTATACAATTTCTTCAGTAAATGTATAGTTTGTAACATTTTAGCACATGTAGAACATCCTCTTCGGCCAATAGGTTATGGCCTTGGGAAGCGTCCAAGTTGACTTCATTTTGGCAGGCATACAGGACACATGCGCAGAACCATCTGTCTCTCGAGTTTCAAGTCACCACCCAGGCCCAAGATTACGAATTACTAAAAGTGCAAGAAGAAAATATTAAAATCACAAATAAAACGTTTCACTGTATACCCACTTTCCCTACTTTTAATCCCATTTAATTATAAATCCTATCCCGCATTAAATAGCGTTAAGAAACGACAATTTAGTAAAGACATGAGAGCAAGCTGAAGCATGTGAAACATTAAGCGGCCATTTTAATGCACACTGCGCAGAAGCAGAATTTTCGCACCAAGCAAAGAAAGACGTCACACCATGTGATCAGGTTGTGACATGCGCAGAGAAGTTCCCACGCTTTAGCGGCCATTTTAGGTTAAGAACAAGCGTTATTCGTTAGTAAAACCCATAGACAAGCATCTGTCCCTTTCATGTTGGTGTATGCAAAGATTAGTATTTACAATACAATTTTTAATAAATTAATACTGTGAGGAAGATTGAATCCAAGCAAGTTTCATTTTGAAACCTTGCTCCATCAATACCCTCTCTGATGGCGTTTGAGCCATCAAAAACTACCCTCAATCAGATGCCAACTTCTAACAAATTACTTCATTCTCATTCTCAATTTTACATTTTCTATTTTTACAATCTCCTCTCAGCTTCTTGTATAGTTCACTTCTCCATTCTTCGAGTTCGATTTCGTCCCTCTTTCTCTTTTTTCCCTTTTCTGTCACTTTATATGTACCATTCTTTCTACAGCATTTGCACCATATTATTATTGTCAGGACTATTACTGCTATCCCTGCTAAGGGAACTAGTATTTGACCTATAAGTCCTTTCCCTATATTAGCAAACCAGTTTCCAATTGACGAGATACTATTTGTCAATCTTTCCCATACACTATCAACTTCCAGTGGTTTAAGTTCCTTCTCAAGTTTGGTTATGTTCTGAATATATGTTCCAATTTCTGCACTCTTATCAGGAATATAAGTGCAACAGTGTTTCGTCTTCAATAATTTACAGACTCATCCCTCTTTTGCCAAAATAATATCAAGAGCAAGTCGATTTTGAATCACCATAGATCTAATCGCAACCATTTTCGCATTAATCATTAGGAAACCTCCAGCAGTATCCGTTGATAAACGATCAACCACTGTAGATAATTTACATATCTTCCTTGAGTTCAGAATTATTCCCACTGAAGGTATCAATGCACCAAATATATCACCTATAATTTCAGAAAAACTAGCTCTTTTACTACGTGTTAATTCACCATTGTTTTCATTGTTCCCAGTGTTTCTTTTTACGTGGTATATCTTTGGAAAAACTATTCCAAAATAACAACTTCCATACCACCGTGCAGGAAGCCTAAAGTAAGCCTTATTCCCGCATACATAATAGATTCCAGGAAAAACTGAATCTGTTCCTCCTTTGAGTCCCCAACCTCCAAGAATTAAAAAATTGTGTTCACATTCACTGGTACCAATAAAAACATTGTTATAGTCAGTCTTTAACCTATGAAGACAAATTTTCCCTGTCTTTACGAAATCCAGAGCCATAACAGCTTGAGCTTTGCCAGGTGTGTAACTCCCATCTTTCTCAGCCCAAGGTGGCAAATGAGCCTTATGCTCAGAAGCTTTCTTTTGAAAATCCTGCCTTCTATCTTCTACTAAATTCAAAAATACTTTCTCTTCTTCATGTAAAGAACATGTTAGATTGTTACTATGTGCATGTGTTATGTCTATGGACTTCATCGTTAAGAAAAATTCTCTGTGCATCTAGAGCGCTAAGTACTGGGTTCATTTTCTTGCGAATCGGAACCTCAGAAAATATCACATCTATGTTTGAATAATAATACTGTAATCTACCTGTACTATAAAATAAACTCGTTAATACACTACATGAGATGCCATATGTCAGTGGTAAGTGATGGTATGTTAATCCTTCTGCTACTGATTCAGGTAACTTCATACAGACATAACAATTACTAACTTCCATGGTGTCTACATACTGAAACAATAATTTTGTGAAAACATTTAAACTAGTGTCGTTATCAGCTACCACATGATGAATTTCTGCCTCATCTTCTGCCATTAGTTCTACTCTATTGCCCTTCATGTTTGCTGTCCTCCCTAAAGTTTCATTATTGATCTTTTTATCTATTATCATCAGGTAAGGAACTGCTACAATCAGGACTAACCATACTATAAGCACCAATACTAGACTACATATGCAAATTGCACAGCATCTTCTACAACATTTCCGTTCTGGTCTCCCAGTAACTCTATCGTCAGGCATTTTTCGACAAGGAAGATTGCTCTTCTTATCTCTATTCCTTTTCTTTAGCGGATTCTTTTGTTTAGTCAGGGTGGTCTTGTTTCTTTTTCGTACGTTAGTTCCGCACTTGTTCCTTCACCACCACTGTCACTTGATTCTGAGCTTTCAAAGTCTTCAAGAATGATATAAGTCCAGTCAGGACCCTTAAATTTGTTATTCACGAGTCTCAATCTTTTACTTTTTCTTTTCCCGGACTTTTTCTCTTGATCAGTTTGACTTGTTACTTCAGGCACTTGATCTGGATCTTCACTTCTGGTTATGTGGTATTTCACTCTTTTAATGACACTTGGCCAATGATCTCCTTTTCTTGGTTTCTCTGTTTGCACTGTTTCTTTATCTTCAGATATCTTTTTATCTTCACTGGTTGGCACTGTTTTCTTTTCTGCAATTTCTGGCTCACTTGATTGTTCTTTTTCAGGTCTTATAGGTTTCTCTTCATGCAGCTCCACTGTGAGTTTCCAATAATTCACTTTGTTCTTTGTTTAATTCTTCATGTTCATTTTTATCAATATCTTTTTCTTCTGTGTATTCTTCTTGACCTAACTGATTCTGATCAGGGCTTATTGCACTGTGAACTTCTGCAGCCTGACCTGATTCTTCTAGACCTGTCTCTCCCTGTTCAAAGTCTATTAAATCTTCACTGTTTTGAGTCCAGTTTTCTTTCCCTATCTGATTTGGTTCACGGTCGTTTACTGGCTTGTCTTCTTGATCCTGAACCACTTCTTCTTCACCTATCTGATCTTCTTCAATTGCTTTTAATTTTCTTTGACTTCTCATTTGATGGTAAACCTCAGGTACTTCTAATACTGGTATCCAATCCTGACTTGTGCTCGGTTGTTCTCCGTCAGCTTCTCTTGAACCTCGAGCCTGAGATTCTTCAGCTGGGCAACCTTCAGCTTCTTCAGTGATTGGCGTTGTCTGAGGATTCTCTTCTTCAGGGTCTGGTATTCTCTTTGTGTGGCTTACGTGAATCCAATTCGGAAATCCTGCACACTTCACTGCTGTATTTGTGGTCAATATGACTTGACAAGGTCTGCTCCACCTGGGTGATAGACACGTTTCTCTGGTGTGATTCTTCACTACCACCCAATCACCAGGATTCAGATCATGTTCTAGTTCAGGCTGCCTGGATACTGCGTCTTCTCCAACCTGGTGAGAGACAGAACGCACTAGGTCAGCCAATCCTTTACAATAGTCCAGCATCATATCATCAGATATATTCACCAGTTTGTTTGTGGGAACATGTGTTTGTCTCATTGCTCTTCCCATCATAATTTTGTGTGGGCTCAATCCTGTCGTTCTGTCAGGTGTGCTTCTGAGTCCCATCAAGACAAGTGGCAATGCATCAGGCCACTCCAATGATGTCGATGCACACATTTTTCCCAACCTCGATTTTATAGTGCCATTCAATTGTTCAACCACTCCAGAAGCCTCTGGGCGATATGCACAGTGCAGTTTCTGTTTGATTTGAAATGCTTCACAGATCAGTTTGATCACTTTGCTGTTAAAATGTTTTGCTCTATCTGATTCCAAAGATACTGGGAAACCAAACCTAGATATGAGCTCTCGAAGAAACAGTTTAGCAACTGTAATGCTGTAATTTCTCCTAGTTGGATAAGCCTCCACCAACTTTGAAAACAGACACACTATGACTAGCACATATTTCAACCCTTTGCATGGTGGTAACTGTATGAAGTCAAACTGGAGTCTTATGAATGGACCCCTGCTTTTCCAATCCTCCCAAACCCAATTATTGTTTTCCTGCCTGGATTGTGCATTTGGCAAATTAGACATCTCTGGCAAAGACTCTCTGTAACAGCTCTGAATTTAGGATTGTACCAATCTTGTCTAAACAGTCTAATCATTGCATCTCTCCCTACATGTGTGTCTCCATGATACATTCTGGCCATTTGTGAAAGTAAACAATCTGGCATTACTGGTCTGCCATCTGTACTGATCCACACTTCATCTTCTCTTCTTTGGGAACAATCTACTTTGATCCACAAATTCCTTTCTCTCTCATCAACCTCATCTTGCAATCTTTTTACTTCATTCCAAGTTTCAGGTGGCATGTACAACATAAGTTGGCAGCTGATTCCCATTCTTTCCACCCTCTTATTAACTGACGTTCTGGTTTTTGCACAATATTGAGCCACCAGATCTGCGTACCTGTTGCCGACTACCACCCAGTCATCTCCTGACTGGTGTGCGGCACACTTCACCACAGCCAATTCTTTTGGTGATTGTATTGCTTCTAGCAATTCCCTTACAAATTGTCCATTTTTAATTGGGGATCCTGATGAAGTCATGAAATCCCTCTGCATCCATAATTGGCCAAAATCATGCACAACCCCATAACCATATTGACTGTCAGTGAATATGGTTATTCTCTGATTCCTCCCAATTTTGCATGCTTTTATCAGCGCAATCAATTCTGCTACTTGTGCAGATTTTACTCCTGGTAAATAGGATGCTTCGACTATTCCGGTTAATTCACATACTGCATAGGCAGCAGTTAGTTTACCGTCTTCATGTCTTTGACATGAACTATCAACAAATAGCTCCTTGTCTGGATTTTTAAGAGGCTGTTCCTCTATGTCTGGGCGAGGTTTTGTGCATAATTATGTAATCTGTACACAATCATGTTCGTCTTCTTCATCATCTTTATTTGTCTCATGATATGGTTCTGGTAGTAAGGTTGCTGGATTTATTATTGTACACCTTACCATGGTCACATTCTCAGCACCCATTATTATTCTCTCATACTTAGTCAGCCGACTAGGAGTGAGATGCTGAGTTCTGGTTCTTGTTAACAAAATCACAACTGCATGTGGAACATAGACTTTTACAGGATGTCCCATCACAATTGACTCACTTTGTTCAATGCTCAAACAAGTTGCTGCCACTGCTTTCAAACATCCTGGCAACGCGGCTGCTACCGGGTCCAATGTAGCAGAAAAATATGCTATAGGACGTCTGTCTAATCCGTGTCTCTGAGTTAGGACTGAAAGTGCACAATTTTCTCTCTCATGACAGAACAATGCGAATTCTCTTTTACAGTCCGGCATGCCTAAAGCAGGTGCTGAACAAAGGGCGTTTCTCAATTTCACAAAGGCTTCTACACTTTCATCTTCCCACTCAACAGGGTCTTTTGCTTTCTTTTTGGTCATGTTAATTAAGGGTTTGGCCAACATGGAAAAACCTGGTATCCATTGTCAACAATAACCTACTATTCCTAGGAACATTCTTGTCTTTGGATTACAGGCATTTGCATTCTTTTTATAAATGCTACTCTTTCAGAGGTTACCCTTCTTTTTCCCCTCTCAATTTGGTGTCCCAGGTACTTAACAGCTGTTGTACAGAACTGCAATTTCTCAGGTGAGACTTTATGCCCTTCCTCTGCCAAAAGATTTAAGAGTGCTATGGAATCAACAACACAGTCCTCTCTGGTGTTTGACGCCACTAATAAGTCGTCGATATATTGCACCAAGACTGAGCTTCCTGGCATCACTAATTTTTCAAGACTCTTTTTCAATATCTGATTAAAAATGGAAGGACTTTGTGTACCCCTGAGGAACACGGTTCCACACATAGACCTGGTTTTCGAATTTAAATGAAAATAAATATTGGCTGTCTGGGTGCAATGGAATTGAAAAGAATGCTTGACACAAGTCAATTACTGTGAACCATCCTGCACTCCAAGGAATCTGGTACAGAATTACTGCAGGATTTGGTACTATAGGACAACATGGTTCTACAATCTTATTAATTTTCCTCAAATCCTGAACAATCCTATATTTTCCGCTCGGTTTCTTCAAGCCCATTATTGGTGAACTACATGGACTACTCATTACTTCTCTCAGTATGTTTTGTTCAACCATTCGGTTGATTTCTTCAATCACACCTGCTTTTACTTCTGCACTCATTTTGTACTGTTTTGTATTCGGGAAAATCGCACTTTCCTTTACAGTGATTTTAACTGGGTCTATTTTAGCCATGAGTCCTACTTCTTTTCCCGTGAAATCCCATACTATGGGGTTTACTGTACATTTTAATTCTTCAGGCAACTCATCTTTTGTTAGTACTGAAAACATCTCATCTACTTCTGTACCTTGTTTTGCAACCATAATTTTATATACATGATCTTCGTCTGGTGTCTGCACTGCCACACCATCCGGTGTGCAGAAAATTGTGCAATTCATCTTGCACAATAAATCTCTACCTAGTAAGTTCACTGGGCTAGAATCGCACACTACAAATTGATGCATTTCTCTGAAATTTCCAATTTTGACTTCCATTGGTTTGGTAAGAGGTGTTCTAATTCTTTGATTAGCAACCCCTACTACTTGGATATCTTCACCTGAGAGAGGAAGGTTTGGAATGTCTGCTGTTCTCACAGTAGACCGGGTAGCACCAGTGTCCAAAAGAAAAGTAATATCATTACCTTTTACATTTCCTTCAACATATGGACCAGACTGATCTACCTGCAAGGATGCGCCAAGTACGCACTCCTTCTTCCCCTCTCCTAGGCACCGTCATGATTCAAATTTACAGTATTCATCCTGTAAAAGAAACTGTGATGTCATATAATCATTCTTACCACTTCCCCCTGAGTATCCGATGTATGTACCGTGCTTTGCTCTGCTTACATTACCCTGAACAGGTGGAGGTGGCAACTGACTCTGAGGATTTACCCCTGCTGTGATTCATTCTGCGTCTGCGAATTTAAATTTTGATTTGGGCCATTATTATTTCGAATCTTTTTACACTCGTCCTTCCAATGCCCCAATTTTCCACATCCATGACAAGGAAATTTCTTTTTAGCCTCTTCTCTGCTCATTCGTCCTTTCATTCTTCCACCATTCCCAGAATCACCACTCTTTCCAGAATCTTTTCCTTGAATTTCACTCGGATTTTCCAAATTAATTCCCTGTTTTTCAGCCATTTTCACCTGTGCCCACATTACTTTCTCCTGCAATTTCTTGTGCCTGTCCTCAATATCATCCCCACAATATTTCGCATATTTCAGAATCTCATCGATGGGTTTCCCTTGCCAGCAAAGCATATGCTGTTTAATCATCTGGCAAATCTCGGGCTTCAAACCATACACATATCGGTACACAAACTGACTCATGTTCTTGTCTCCAATGTCCGCAAATCCACTGTACTGTTTGAACATCTGTAAGAGGCGCTCATAATAAGAATGAACTGATTCATTAGCTTCTTGGGTAGTTCGATCTATTTTCACCCAATCTGTTTCTTTTGGTGGTATTTTCCCTTTCAGGTAAGTTATCACCTGCTGGTACTTTTTCATCATGTCACTTGACGGGGCACCTGTTTTTGGATCTCTGGGATACTCGTCACTCGGCCAATCCACTGTGATCTTACAATCTGTCCATAAATCGGCAGGTACCACTATGTCAAACAGACCATCCAAATCCTTTAACAATACCTTTGACACCTTCACAAATCTCTCAACCTGCTTGTACCATTCAATGGGCTTTTCCCTCAGCTTTGGAAAATCATTCGTAAATGATAAAATATCCTGTCTGCTCCAGGGGACATGCACATATCCCCTCCTGCAACTTCTCGCATTGGGTACATTTGGTCAGCTTTCCCTGTCTCTTTCATCACATATTCAGAAGCTGTTCTACTTGAGCAGAGCTTCTTCCTTCTTCTTTGCCCATCTAGTTTTCCATTTATCTAGGTCTCCCCATTTTTGTAAAACTAACATTAATTCTCTTATTTGTAATCTTCTTCCAAAGGCATTCATATTTTCCAAATCTTTGTCTGAGAATTCTGCTCTATAGGGCTTCTGTAATACTTTAGATCTCCCTATTTCTATTCCCATCTGTAGAGCTAGATTGAACAGCTTTTCATGAAATATCCTTACATTCCTGGTGATGCTTCGGCATAGAAACAGTAATTCTTCTTCATCGTAGGTATTTAGACGTTCCACTCCTACATTTCCTGCTATCATTTCTTCTAATTCAACTTTCAATTTATGGATGTCCAGTATTTTCGGAGGTGTGCACAGCTTGTCAGATCCTTGTACCCACCTTTCTAGATCTTCAGGTGTTACTATCGTGGCACTTTTTGCCCCTGATGAAGTTATTAAACTCACATCTTTTGAACTTTCAGGTATTTCTTTTCTGGGAGTACCCTTTACTGGACCTCTAATAGGCAGGTCCATGAGAGATATTGTGGAGTCACAATCACTAAATTGATCTTCAATTAGGACTGGTGCTTCTGGTTTTGGAGGATTCACAGGAGTATTCATAGGAGTGGGTGCGGGTATCAGTAGAGGGCAATTTCCTTGAGTACCATATAATGGTACTACTGGACCAATGGTTACAGGAATAGTCAGTGAATCAGGATGTGTTTTTATCTGGGTTATTTTCCGTACTAATTCTGCTCTGGTCTTTTCTAGGGCTTCCTTTTCTTTGTCATGAAGTATTCTAGTCCGGGTGAATTCATGCAGTACTTGGGGTACCAATGGAGTTTGTGGTGGGGCACTAGGAGGGCAACCACTTGTCCCTTCCTGATAAGGTAGGGGGATTCCTCAACATTTCTTCCATAAACTCATCTTCAGAATCCTCATTTCTCATTAAATGTTTTGTCTTTTCTGTACACTTGCCTCCTGATTTCTCTCCTTCTGTGAATAATGGATACAATCCCTCAGTAAGCATAGCCCTTCTCCATTGTTTCATCTGACCTTCTCTAGTTTCACGTAAATATTTGGGAAAAAATCCTGGATAACTTCTATTACTTCTGGATTGGTCACGTTCAAATGCCTCAGTTTCCCATTCTTCTAAAGCTTCATATTGAGTTAATCTAGGTCTAGGTTCTAAGTCATTCATCCTTAATCTCAAATTTTGAAGAAGTCGCCCATTGAACGTGCCATTCTCGGGAAATGCTAGTACTCCATTTCTGGTATATTCCTTCCAATTCTCTATCCATATACAAGTATGGTACCCTCTCTCCATCATCATGAATGATGCGGGCGTTTTGGCTGGGGGAATAATAATTCCCTCCCTAGTTTTGATTGGTTTGTCCTTTTTGAAATAATTCTTAATCTTTTGTAAGAATGACATCTTTTTCTTCTCTCCGTACATTTTGGGCAAATATCGATGTATAAAATTATATTCTGAAAAGCCTAAATATCTCCTATCTGGACGATTTTCTGTTAAAGTCGGATCGCGTTTTAGCATGCAATCCTTTACCCACTAAGAATTTCACTTTTATAATTCTGACCAATCAAATGTCTGCTAACTTTTATTTCTGAACCAATCCGTGCGCTGCTTTTCTGTGACGTTTTCCTGTCAACCCCTCCTTTACAATCTGTGCTTCTCTGTCCCTCGCTGTTTCAACCAATCCCAGCGCGGCACCTGTGACGTCAGTATTACTCCTGACTACTGACCCCTCCTTTACAAGAGTTTCTCCACGCCCGCGGATCCAACCAATCCCAGCGCGGCGTTTTGTGACGTCAGCTCCCTCTCCGGCAACTGACCCTCCCTTTACAAAATCTTACGCAAAGCTTATTCTCTCTATATTTCTTAATTAAATTTCAGTAACAACATAAAACATTCGCTATCGTGCCAGTTTCTCTAAATTCGATAAAAGATAGTTTCTCTTATACTTAGTAAAACCTTTCCGTTTACTAAAACATACACTACGAGTAAAACCCTTCCGTTTACTCTTCACACAAGCTTCCGAAATACCTGTTACTTCTTCAATGTTACCCTTTCTAGGTGATATAACATCAAATTTTCACCAGCGTACTCCTTCTGCTATACTTACGCACGTAGAGTCCCTAACAAGTACTGCTAGCCCTACTTAACTTTTCAGTACTATTTCTGCCTGACAGATAACCTCACTGCAGTATGGCTTCTACTTGCCACCCGCTATTCTTTTTACCCCGGGGTATTCTGGACAACATAAAACAATACTCAAGAATAAGTGGATATTAGTTCATAAAAATACAAAATATAAAAATAAATTCTCATTACCCAATTAACAAACGGTAACCATCCTCTGATTACCAGAATTCTGATCCAGCGTACCATTAGCAAACAGCATTCATACACATAATACTCACTTGGGCCCATACATTCATACTACGCTAATACTTACGCTGGGTGTCAGATATACTCTTATCAAAAATGCCTGCTACCAATTACCTTCTGATTGAAGAGTAATAACTTACCAATGGATCCCTTTGCTAATTGGGAAGTTTAAAATGAGTGACATTCATTATTATACATAATCCTGAAAGAACCACAGAGTCAGGAAGTTTTAAAATGTTTATCTAAAGTTTTAGCAGAGTAAAATACAGGAAAGACACGGTATTTGATCAGAATACCCAAGTGAAAGCATAGAATAATTATTGCTAATAAATGACGGTGTTTAAGGAAAAGAGAGGATAGAGACAGCAGCGCAACTAAAGATTGCATATATTTACCTAAGTGCGAGAACCAAACCCCTTAGCCAAGGAGTTGGAAAGAATAGAACCCAGGAAGGATGAAGAGCAAAGACTTCCTTCAGGATCAGGACAGGACTGGTGACCTCTCTATAACGACTCCTGCACCGTTCCCCTCTCTGGTACTCAGTTTCTCCTCGATTTCCCCGTCTAATGGACTCCGCCTCCCCCTCCTGAGGACCTCTTCAAGACAGGGATTCGATCAGCAATCGGTCAGCATAGCAGCCTGGAGCTCTTCTTGTTGTCATGAACGCCTGCTCTGTGGACTCCTGCTCTGACTAATTAGCTAATGCTATATTCTATTATACCTCCTACACCCATGTACCTCCACTAATGTTGCTAAAATATGGGACCACTACTTCTGATTGGACAGGGATAGGGGTGGATTCTCACACCATGACAAATTTGGCATAAATTGTGAAGCCTATTGTTTCTAGGTTCCCACCCCTTCAAATTAATACATTCACTTTATTTCCCACCCGTCTCACGACAAATTTTATACAATTTCTTCAGTAAATGTATCGTTTGTAACATTTTAGCACATGTAGAACATGCGCTTCGGCCAATAGGTTATGGCCTTGGGAAGCGTCCAAGTTGACTTCATTTTGGCAGGCATACAGGACACAAGCGCAGAACCATCTGTCTCTCGAGTTTCAAGTCACCACCCAGGCCCAAGATTACAAATTACTAAAAGTGCAAGAAGAAAATATTAAAATCACAAATAAAACGTTTCACTGTATACCCACTTTCCCTACTTTTAATCCCATTTAATTATAAATCCTATCCCGCATTAAATAGCGTTAATAAAACGACAATTTAGTAAAGACATGAGCAAGCTGAAGCATGTGAAAACATTAAGCGGCCATTTTAATGCACACTGCGCAGAAGCAGAATTTTCCCACCAAGCAAAGAAAGACGTCACACCATGTGATCAGGTTGTGACATGCGCAGAGAAGTTCCCACGCTTTAGCGGCCATTTTAGGTTAAGAACAAGCGTTTACAATACAATTTTTAATAAATTAATACTGTGAGGAAGATTGAATCCAAGCAAGTTTCATTTTGAAACCTTGCTCCATCACATATGTTGAAGAACATGCTACTGCAGAAAAGGCTCAAACTGACACACAGATTGCCAAATGTCCTCGGTACCATAAGCCGGATTACTAGCCCACTTCATTGCCTGTCTTGCTAACACCTCCTTCTCATCTTCTCCTACCTCAGAGCGCACCAACGGACCCATCCGTTCCCTGAATTTTGCCCAATCTCTGTCCTCAAACCCACGTACTGGCGTCTCAACACTCAAAGGTACCGGAGGATGAAAAACCATAGAAGGAGAAGCGACAGAGGTAGCAGGTACAATCGTTGTTAACGCTTGCACTGGAGGAGGAAGAACGGAGAATACAGGAGTTGAAACAGTAGATGTACTAGAAGTCACAGTCATTGTAGATGGCGAGGATAAAGAAGGAGCGGGGGCGCCGTAGCCAAAGCAGTCGAAGTAACAGTTGTAGATACAGAAACAACCGAAGCAGATGAAACAGGCTGCTGTGACTGTAAAGGAACAGTAGGATATATCCTCTGTGGAGCGTAGGGAGGCGGAGGTCGAGTGTCTAACAACTCTTCTACAAAAGTATCATTATCCTCCTGAACTAAATAAGATTTATCAACATGCAACCGAAATCTTCTATCTTCACATTCAACCCCTGACTCTTGTTTTTCTCTATCATATACTACAGCCTTTTGTGTCAATGTTTGCATTCTCCCTTTTCGTGCGTCCCTCTCCATCTTTAACCACCTCCGTCTAGCTTCCTTCTGCCAAGTCCGAAGGGAGTCAAACATTGACTGTCTACTTCGTCTCTTAAATAATTGTTCTTGTAAAAACTCAATCTTTTGTTTATCAAAAGTGCCCGTCTAAGACCACTGTAACTCGGCATTGTCCCTCATATATTTGTGCCATAATGTACTAAACATAATAGGGCCAAGACCATGTTTCACATACATATCAAAATTAGGGCTTCCTTCAGGAGGCACCGGTTGAGCTTCTTTCAATCGAGCATCTGGAAAACAACAACGACAACACAAACTCCAAAACTTACTCAAGCCAGGCATTTTGAACAAATCGTTAATTTTTGCCTGGCAAAGTATATGAAAATACTTCTTTATCAAAACAGTCATTGGACCGTACCAAACTCAAACCCAAACGGTACCATATCCACAAAGAACCAAAACAAACTCACCTGATATCAGTGGCACAAACGAACCAGTTCTCCCCTGCCGACTCTTCAGACCAAACGGTCAGATCCAAGGGTTTCGTAGTTCAGGACTCCAGTCGGGATGATCACTGGGCCAGGCACCGTCCGGCGGGACAGAAGGAGCAGCTGAGAGTAACGGAAGCTCTTTTTTGCAGGGATCCCTGAGCCGTCAGTCAGACCCAATGATGTCCTCGGCCTCCCCCCGTCTGCGGAAAGGGGATGGATCAATCACCCGGAGGAGTCCCTGTTCAGGCGCCAACTGAAGGAAGTAACCCGTCTAGGGTCACTAATGACCACCTCTCAGCCTTCCATACCAAATGAAGAGTCGGTCAGACAGTAGAGAATTCAAACCAATATCTGTTTATTAGATACACTCAGAGTGGAACCCCATCTGCCCAGCCACTAGGAGTGTTGCAGAGAGGACTGAAATCGAAAAGCATAAAGATACAATATGTATATTTCATAACCGGGCTAAAACACGCCCACAGTGGAATTTTCCAGGCAGGTGCAGCTAAAACAGTGAAATACAGAAAAAACGGGTTCAGCACTCATATCTTACACATTGCAACACAATCCAAGATCGTTTCATTTGGAGCCCGCCACCAGACAAGGGGGAAGAGGGCCTCTATCTTGTGAGAAAGGTATGCGCTAATATGAACAGTGCACTCATTACTGAAACAAAACTTAAACGGAGAAATGAAACTAAGAGGAGAACATTTCTCGGAATTGGACAAGATCAGTTTCGAACCGCCTAAAATGGCGCCCAAATAGAAAATGGCGCAGCAAATGCAGACTTATTTAGAAACAGCCTAAGCATAAATGATTTTCTATTTTAACAGTAGGAAGCCTCTGAACTTCAAGGGTATAACCAACCTCCTGGTGGCACCAGGATTGGGGTCTCTACCCTCTGAGTACAGACGTCCCTCATCTCAGTAGATCCTATGGGACCCACTGACATTTCCAGGAGCCTCAGGAGCAGCTAGCTGTCTGTGGGATTCAAGAGAGGGGCAGGTTTGCTGCTCCAAACTCAGGTCTGCCCTGGAAGGACCCCCTGCCTCCAAGAACTCAACTTGATCAGGCTCAAGTTAATCTGGGGCAGTTCCTTCACAGGGACTAAGCTCATCTCCCTCAAGAGTCTGGGGGGGAGACACAGCCTTACCCCTCCTGCTCCCTCTCTTAGAAGGCACCTGGTCTATTTTTCCAAGATCCAGGGCCTGTTCAGTAGAGGTCAGTTTGACTTGTGACCTGGTCACAGCAAGCACTCTTGCAGAGATGCCCATCATTTCTGCATGAGTCCTGAATTCAACCTCAGCCCAGGCTGAAGTTTCCAAATCATTGCAAAACAAACAATCTACTGGTAGGTCTGAAGATACCACAACCTTTTTAGGTCCAGTTACCCCTCCCCAGCTGAAATTAACAACTGCCAAGGAATGGTCAGTCCTGACATTGTTAGCATTGGTCACTTGGTACATTTCTCCAAGTATGATTTGGTCAGGAGACACAAGTTTCTCTGTCACCATTGTGACACTGGCCCTTGTGTCCCTGTAGGCCATGGCCTCTGTTCCATTGATCAAAAGCTGTTGTCTGTACTGGCCCAGATTACTGGGACTGACAAGTAAGGTGGCATGATCTATGCCACCATCACAAACTAGAACAGCGTGAGCTGGAGTTCTTAATAAGCCAGAACCCACCTCAAATCCCAAGGTTAACCCTACTATTCCCTTGTTCCCTGTACTACCACTTGTAACTGTGCTAGGGGGCGCAGTTGCCTTAGGGGCAGTAGTAGTAGGAGTATTTTCCTTGGCTTTTGGACAATCAGCATCCTTTGTCCACCTTACAAAAGTAACACCAAGGTTTCTTTTTGCCTTTCTTGTTGGATTGTGACTCCCCCCAGATGCAGGTTTTTGGGGCCCTTGAGAAGACTCCTTTTTGTCTTTACCCTTGTCTTTACCCCTGTCCCCACCCTTATATTGAGTTTTTGAAGAATCTTGTTTCTTCTGGTCACCACTATAGCTCCGATTATTCTGCTTAACCCTGGTTCTGACCCACTTATCTGCCTTCTTTCCCAATTCTTGGGGAGACGTCAGAACTGAGTCCACCAGGCATTGATGCAAAAGCTGATTTTGACAATTATTAAGGATCTGCTCCCTCATAATCAAATTGTACAATCCTTGGTAGTCATGCACTTTGCTGCCAAGCAACCAACCTTCAAGAGCCTTAATAGCACTATCCACAAAATCTACCCAGTCCTGGGTCTGTGCTTTCTGGGTGTCTCTGAACTTAATCCTGTATTGTTCAGTGGTTAAGCCAAACCGATCAATGAGAGCACTTTCAAAACTGAGTAATTATCAGCATCCTCTTCCCTAACAGTGAGGAGCTTATCTCTACCTCTGTCAGCAAGGGAGAGCCACAAGATAGCTGCTCACTGCTCTGAGGGAACCTTTTGCACTTTACAGGCCCTCTCTAAAGCAGTTATCCATTTGTGGATGTCATCCCCAGCATGGTAGGGAGGGACAATCTTGCTCAGGTTCCTATGTTCAAAGGAATGTGCCTTAACTCTAGGGACACTGTTGCTGCCACCATGGGACTCTAGTCCAAACTTTTTCCTAGCTCTCTGGACTTCCAGGGACTCTCTATCAAGGGCCAACTGCTCTTGCCTAAGCCTAGTTTTCTCAGCCTCAAGAAGTTGGTACTCCCTATCAAAAGAGTACCCTTTTACTAGAAACAGAGGTCCCTACTGAGGCTTGAGATTCTGCAGAGGAGGATCTAGACCTCCTTGGTCTACTCTGCACCTTCCCAGGAAGATCAAAGGTGGTACCCTCTAAGCCACCTGTGTTCTCCTCTGGAAGACCTGAATTATCCAGGTGGTAGTCATCAGGCTCTCCCTGGTCAGGGTTAGATTCAAGGTCATAGGGGTGATCCCCCTCTGGCCTCTCCTCTGCCCCATGCCCACCCATCTTCTCCTGCTCATCTGACCCACTAGTTTTCTAGAGGTCATCTAACAGTAAGGCCTCTTAGAGGCGTTGGGTGTTGGCACCTTTCCCTGTCTTCAACTTTCTAGAGGCACACAGGGCTTTCAGTTCTTGGAATGAAAGCTCACTGTATCTAGCAGTCAGAGAGCCACTGGCATCTCCTTTGGAAGACATACTAAGTGTGGTGTGGTGTTGCACCTACCTAACCTAGTGGGAACTAAACTCTCTTACGTTGGAGAAAGGGTGTGCTAGACCCTTGACTTACCCAACGCTAAGTTCAGTAGAACTTACTTATTCTAAGCTTGTATTATAAGTGCCTAGTACAGTTATGGTTTTTCAATTAGTCAATACAAAGATTTATCTGGTAAAACAAGGCAGGCTTGAATCCCAACCGCTGCACACCAATGTGAGAAGCTGGCCTGGTATAGGATGTCCACTTATGTAAGTGGGCACCTTGCACCAGTCCAGACAACCCTTATGGTGATTTAAGAGGTCTTAGACAACCTTAGAATCTCTATAAGTGGTAGCTGTGGACAGCAGCCTTCAGGCTTAGTCCAGAAGGAGGGTAAAGCAGCTTGTTTTACCAGAATGCAATCTTATAGTATAGATTAAGTGAAAAAGAACCACACCAAGTATTCATAAAAATATGTATTTATTATAGAATACTCTCTAGTACGTTCAAATATCTTCCACACAGAGATAAACACAATACACACAATACTTTAGCAAGAAATATAGTAAATAGCACAAAATACACAGAGGGCCCCGGGGGGGGGGACCAAACCATATATCAAGAAAGTGGTATTAGAACCACTACTCGAGTCAGGACGATGTCATGAGGAAGTAGAATTGCTGAGGACCCACAGAACCACCCATGGTAAGTTGATAGGGACCCCACGGAGAGCGTGTGCAGTGTGTGAACACAACCGCGTGCTCCGTACAAGTCTATGTTCAAGTCGCGGTTGGATTTGTAAAGATTAAGGACCCTTCCCAGTGGACCCTGGAAAAACCCCTTGGAAGACAGAAGGTTGAAGAGCCACCCCACCAATGAATACCCTAGTACCCACGTTACCTACACCAGGGAAGCCGGGTGCATACGTGTTAAGTGGTGTTGGAAACTGCCGTCGAACCCAATGGAGGACTTCAGGGAAGTGCCGCTGCTGGAAGAGAAGAAAGTGTCCGTGGGAATCCAAACATGGATTCTTGAAGAGGAGTACCTGAAAGCAGAGGGGACAGAGTCTATGTCATTCAGGAGTGACCAGGAGACTTGGAAGACCAATGCCCTCCGATGTTGGGTGCTTCAGGGAAGATGACGATGGCCTTGACTCTGCAGCTGTGAGGACCAGGCGATGCTGAGGAATACCAGGACTGGGGTACGAGCTGTCCTACGAAGGATCTCGAGTGCTGAGGGGTCGGTGTCCGGCAGGAGCACCAACAAGCCTTGGCAAATGCAACCCATGCAGGAAGTCATGAAGGTGGAAAGTTAGGACCAGCAAGGTCCAGGGGACTCACCACAAGCAGGGGAGTCAGGGCAGGCCCGAGCAATCAGGGGAGCCCAAAGAAAACAGTTGTGACCCTCAAATGGACCCACAGGCTGGAGGCACTGGAGTTGCGAGAGGACCTCAAGCAGCTCACCAAAAGATGCAGGTCACGATGCACACGATGTGGTGTGGCTGAACATTCTGGTCACAGGAGATGCTCGAGGATGGGGCTACTCGAAGCCTGAAGATCTTCTTGGAAGGAAGCCACAAGCCTTTGCAACTGCAAGTTGGATGCAGTGCACAGGGGTTTGGTTATTGCAACCCCCACGAGGGATACTGGCCTCAAACTTGGTGAAAGGGCAGGGCAGGCCTCGGGAGCTTCAGAAAACTACCACCTGTGTTGCAGAGCCCACAGAGTCCGGAGGAGCTCAGGATCTGCAGACCGGTCGACTTAGTTGCGGTGCCTGCAAATGCAGGGGAGTGACTCCTTCACTCCAAGGGAGTTTTCTTCAGGTGTCTTTGATGCTTCACAGGCCTTGGCAGGTTCCTGTATGATGCACAGGCACAGATTATGCAGCAGACTGGAAGGGAGACGAAGTCAGGCCCAAACGAAGTCCAGCGAAGTCCAGAGTTCCCAGACGGTAGAAGTGCAGTGGTGTCTGATTTGAATCTTATCCCATGATGAATCTAGAGACCTACACCCAGGTAAGCCCTTAAGTACCCTAGGGAAAGGGTTGGGGAGATTCAGGAGACCCTCCCAGGGGAGGGTCTGGACAGGGGGGTGGTTACTCCCATGTTGTTTGTCCAGTTTTGTGCCAGAGCGGGAGCCAACGGTTCCCAGGACTGGTTTGAACTGGACTATGTACAGGGACACCAAATGTGCCCCTCATGCAGACTTTCTGGCGCTGGCAAGCGCACCCACCAGCCCTAATACACTAAATCCTGTCTGGGAGGTGGTCACACCTCCCTGTGACAGGATGCCTATTGTTCTACCTTCCTCTGCTCGAGCTTGGCTCAGCAGCAGGAGGGCAGAATTGTGTCTCTGGTCAGCAGCAACCATTTTGTGCTGTCCGGGTCTAGAAGGCTGGTACCGGGAACACTGAGAGCCTAACGGAGGGCTCTCCCAGTGTTTGGAATCATACCTCCCACACCGGCAAGACGGCTACTCTCCTCTGAGCAGGGGTAAAACAAGCGGCACTGAAGACGCAATAGCCAAGATCATCTAGCAGAGAGGTTTGAGTTCTGGAAAGGTGGGTTTCCTGCATGCAGACAATATGCGGACATAGATAATATAGTTCTTCCCTTATAAGTTTACATTTGTGGGGCACCTTAATGTAATTCATGTTCCAAGAGAGGATATAGATTTGCTAGTCATGACTATCAACAGAATTAGCCATTGTCCTGATCTGTCAAAGACCTGACACACCCTGCAAAACGACAAAAAGACACCCTCCAACTCTGCAACCAAGTCTCATTGAGATTCAGATAGCTCTTTTTCTCCTCCAATTTTTGTTCTTTTTCCCCCACAACACCTGCCCAATTTTACTCTTCATACTAAAGAGAAAACCAGTGCCCACGTTGTGACCAAACCATGAGCCATCCCAAACCCCCCTAAAAAAAAGATATCCAACCCTGTGAGTAGCCGTGAGGGACAGAGCCCCCCAGAGGGACCCACAAACCTGCAATAGAGAGAGCATGAACAATAGACCAGAGACCATAAGGAAAATCAGCAAAAGATGGAAAATGATCCTCCGCACTCCTCCTTGCTTTAAATTATGGACAGATAAATTAGTGAGGTGATAAACCTGAGAGTAAGAGCACTGTTTGTGAGGCACACGACTGCCCAGAAAAGGAGCCCAGGAGGAAGTGTACAGTGACCGGCTGTAGAAGCAGGTCTACCAACATATCATTTGACTGACTGCCATTTATACAAGTCTAATCACATATCAATTTACTGGCTGCCATTTCTGCAACAATTCTGCAACTTTTATTGCCTCAAAGCAGAAATGCAGTTGACCCTCGTACTTAATCCGTAAGGTAGCCAGTTCCATTAGTGAGACAGTGGCCCCAAGCTTTTGAAGAGCAGGGATATGTTCCTGGAGTTGCCACAGCCTGATCACTGTCTCATGGCAGAAGCCCGAGCGGACAAAAAACTTGACTCCACAAGCTTTAATCAGTGGCCTTGAAAGGGCTGCCCAAAAGATCTTTTGCCTCAATAGAAAGGTACCAACATAAAACAGTATAGCCTGTGGATGGCAAGGCGGCGAACCCTCCTTAGGCGGGCCAAATGGAAAATGAGGAGCCCTCTGGATCAGGCTGTCCATGTCCCAATTATTTAAAGCAGGAAAGCACTCCCTGAAGAGGCAGATTAAATACCCTTGGGGGTCATCCCCTTGGCACCTTCTGGAAATGCCAAGGGCCCTGAGATTATTCCGGTGGGATCTGTTCTCTAAGTCATCGACCCTGGACAAGAGTGGAACCAGCTGAGAAACGTGCTGCAAGGATTGTGTTTTGACTTCCGCCACAGCTCCCTGCAAGGCCTCCTGAGTTGTCTCAACTTTTCCAAGGCACGAAACCATATTCCTAGAGAGTTTCCTCAGGACAACTTGTGTCTTAAGGTGAGAAGTTTTAAGTGCAAGTGAGTCCTTACAGTGTGCTGTTGTAGGAGATCGTAAATAGCGGACAAGGTAGACTCTGTAAAAAGAGCAATAGAAGGGACCAAATCCCAACTGCCAACAGCCTGTGTTAGATGGGGCAGCGAGAGGAGTTGGAAAGGTGTTTGTCACTGTGTTAGAATAGAAATGTTTATATTTACGCATTGCCTCATGTAAGTTAGCATTCGCTGCGTCATTTTCTTCACAGGCACCATTTTAAGCTGTTCTAAACTGATCTTGTTTAAATTCCGAGAAATGCTCCCCTTAGAGTTTCGTTTTCTTCATTTCTGTTCTGTTCCAGTAATGAATACGCTGTTCCTATTAGCGCATACCTTTCTCACTAGATAGAGGCTCTCTCCCACTTGTCTAGTGGCGGGCCCGGATGGAACGACCTTGGAATTGAGATACTTTGTGAAAGATAGAAGCGCTGAATCTATTTTTTGTATTTCACTGCTTAGCTGCACCTGTCTGGAAAATTCCACTGTGGCCGTGTTTTAGCCCGGTTACGGAATGTACATAATGTATCTTTATGCTTGTCGATTTCAGTCCTCTCTGCAGCACTCCTAGCGACTGGGCAGACCGGGTTCCGCTCTGAGTGTACACTAATAAATAGATATTGGTTTATATTCTCTACTGTCTGACCAACTCTTCATTTGGTACGTAAGGCTGAGAGGTGGTCGTTAGTGACCCGGTTGACCCTAATTGGGCCACTTCCCTCAGTTGGCACCCGAACAGGGACTCCTTCAGGTGATTGATCCATCCCTTTTCCGCAGACGGGGGGAGGCCGAGGCCATCGTCGGGTTGGACTGACGGCTCAGGGATCCCTGCACGAAGAGTTTTATTTGCTCTCAGCTGCCCCTTCTATCCTGCCGGACGATGCCTCGCCCAGTGGTCATCCCGACTGGAGTCTTGAAAGGCGAAACCCTTGGGTCTGAAGAGTCGGCAGTGGAGAACTGGTTCGTTTGTACTACTGATATCAGGTGAGTTTGTTTTGGTTCTTTGTGGATATGGTACCATTGTGGTTTGAGTTTGGTACGGTCTGAGGACTGTCTTGATAAAAAGTACTTGCAACTACTTTGCCAGGTAAAAATAGCGAACTTGTTTTCCTTTTAGAAATGCCTGGTCTCAGCAAAGTTTGGAATTTGTGCTGTTGTTGTTGTTCTGCAAATGCTCGATTGGAAGAAGCTCAGCCGGCGCCTCCCGAAGGCAGCCCTAATTTTGATATATATATGAAACATGGCCTTGGCCCTATTATGTTTAGTACATTATGGCACAAATATACGAGGGACAATGCCGAGTTGCAGTGGCCGTTGACGGGCACTTTTGATGAACAAAAGATTGGGTTTTTACAGGAACAGTTGTTTAAGAGACGTAGTAGGCAGTCGATGTTTGATTCTCTTCGAACTGGGCAGAAGGAGGCTAGACAGAGACGGTTAAAGATGGAAAGAGATGCACGGAAGGGGAAAATGCAAACACTGACGCAGAAAGCTGTAGCATATGATAGAGAGAAACAGGAGGCAGGAGTTGAATGTGAAGATACACATTGATAAATCTTATTTGACCAAAGAGGAAAATGATACTTTTGTAGAGGAGCTGTTAGACACTCGACCCCCGCCTCCTTATGCCCCGCAGAGGATATATCCCACCGTTCCCTTACAGTCACAGCAGCCTGTTTCATCTGCTTCGGCTGTTCCGGTATATACAGCTGTTGTTTCGATGGCTTTGGCTACGACACCCCCCGCACCTTCTTTTTCTTCACCATCTTTTACAACTGTGACTCCTAGTACATATACTGTTTCGACTCCTGTATCTTCCTTTCTTTCTCCCCCGGTGCAGGCGTTAACAACGATCGTAACTGCCACTTCTGTTGCTTCTCCTTCTATGGTTCTTCATCCTCTGACACTCTTGACTGCTGAGACGCCAGTACGTGGGTTTGAGGATAGAGAGTGGACAAATGTAGGGAACGGATAGGTGCGTTGGTGCACTCCGACGTAGGGGAAGATGAGAAAGAGGTGGCTATGAAGTGGGCTAGTAATCCGGTTTATGGTACCGAGGACATTTGGCAATCTGTGTTTCAGTTTGAGCCTTTTCTGAAGCAGCATGTTCTTCAACATATGGCCGCTACATTGATTAATCTTTGGCGCACATACATTCAAATTGAGGCTCCGCAAGTGTTATTTGATATTGAAGATCGTGTTTATATTGCTGATTTAGCCCCAGGACAAGTGCTCGCAAATATTATTACTATAGTTTCCTATAGAGTTCGGTTGTTCGAAAAGAGTCCCACTAAAATTACTCAGTTCCCTATGTGTGAGGTTCATCCAATATATCATCCAGAAACTCCTGAGTTGACGGATCAGCTCGGTAATGTGACTAGAGCAGCCATAGCTGCTCGTTTCCAGGAGCAATGGGTCTATACTCCGTGGAAAAGAAGTGAAGTTTTAGCCCTTAAGACTACATTGCCCGACCCTAGGAAATATCCTGCAGCCTATTATAAGGAATTAACAGGAGGTTGCTTCTTCGACTGTAATGACTCTTGCTGATATTGAAATGATTTTTTGTCTTCTTGTTCCGGTCGATATTTGGAGCCAGGTGCATACTCAAGATCATGTTGCAGGATTGGGAGGTACATGGGATGTGATTAAAGGATGGGATCAGGAAAGGAAGCCAGGAGACAAACCTCGTGCTGAGATACTTGCTTTGCCTGGTCGTATTATTACGTATATGCACACTCTTATTCCGCCTAAGAAGGTGTGTTGTGACAGATTGACGGCTTGTCGACAGAAGAAGGATGAGAGTGTGTCTGATTTTTTTACTCAGTTTGAAGACACGTTTTTGGATTATAGTGGGCAGGATATGTCCACTGAGGGAGGAGTTTGTTTGTTTATTGATAGGTTTGTTACTAACCTTCTTCCTGCAATAATGACTTGTTTGCAGGCGTCTGAGAGTACTTGGTCTACATCTTCTCCCTCTGTTATTTTGAATATGGCCCAGTATTATGAACATTGTGATCAGGAGGAGAAAGATAAGACTGATAAAAAACATAACGATCTAAAGACAAAGGTGTTGTTGCAGCAAACATTTAGGGAAAATAATAGGGGATGAGGTTGTCTTTCTAGACAGCTTCCGCGTACCAGCAGGCAACCTTCAACGACACCTTAGGGCCGAATCAGTGTGCGTATTGTAAGGAGGAAGGTCATTGGCGTAGCCAGTGCCCTGTGCTTTTACAGAAGGTTGCATCTCCTAGAGAGCGAGATTCTGGTGGGAGAGGTCGTGGGACTGATAGAGCTCAGAATGCTGCGGTTTCACAGGGTCGCTCTGATATCAATTACTTTGATGACCCTCGTGATGGACAGTATTATCATGATGATTATGATATGGATGAGGTGACAGGAATGTCTTATAGCTAGGACAGCCAGGGACAGATTGAGGGACCAGTTCAGATACCTGTAGATCAGCGTGGTCCTTATGTCACAGCGGATTTGCAAGGCCTGACTAAGGAATTCTTGGTGGATACAGGTGCGACAAAGAGTTCTGTTTCTCGACATATGGTCCCCAGGCGGCTCTGTCTGGCCACAATAATGTTTCGGTAGGTTTTTCAGGTATACCGCTTGTAAGCCCCATTTCAAGCCCCCTTGCATGGACTGTTGGTCCTTTCACTGTGGAATCTCCGTTTTTGTTGACATCCAATAGTGGTGAAAATTTGATGGGTTTGGATTTGTTGAAGAAGTTGCATGCTACTATCTATTGCTCTCCTGCAGGTGTCTATATTACTATGGGTTCGGTTGTGAGTATTAAACAGTGTTTGTCTCAGGATGCACCCCTCCCAGTTGAATTTGCTGAAGTACCACCCACTCTATGGGCAACAGGTGACACAGACGTAGGGCAGTTGCATATACCACCAGTTTCTATACAGGTTAAGGATCATGCTATTTTGCCTCGCATTCCTCAGTATAAAATACCTCAGGCGGGAGAACGGGCTCTTCTTCAGTTTATTCAGGATTTGATGCAAAAGGGAGTAGTTGAAGAAACATCTGCCAACATTTGTAATAGTCCTATTCTTCCGATTCTTAAAAGGACACCCTCGGGCTCTTCTGAAGATAATGATAATGTTTACCGTTTTGTGATTGATTTGCGCGAGGTTAATAAAATAGTAGTTCCACAGTTACCGGTGGTTCCTGACATTACTACGCTTTTGGCGCTATTTCCTTCTACTGCTCAATTCTTTTCTGTTATTGATTTGAAAAAAAATACTTTCTTTAGCATTCCTATCCATCCAGACAGTAGGTATTTGTTTGGGTTCACACTGGCTGGTAGAAGTTTTAGATTCTGTTGCGCTCCTCAGGGCTATACAGAGAGTCCTAGTATTTATAGTCAGGCATTAAAGAGTCAGTTGGATTCACTATTGCTTCCTCGAGGTGATCTATTAGTTCAGTATGTCGATGACTTACTCATTGCTTCTGATACGGAACAAGGTTGCAAAGACACTACGGTGAAATTGTTACTGCATTTGGCTCACCATAGACATAAAGTTTCCCTTTCCAAATTTCAGTATTGTCGACAGGAGGTCACCTATTTAGGTCACCTACTGTCGAAGGAGGGTAGGAGGTTGACCCCTGAGCGCATTAGTATCATTGTCAAAATGCCCATTCCACAAACTCAAAAAGATGTGCGTGCTTTTATAGGTATCACTTCCTACTGTCGCCAGTGGATACCTAATTATTCGCTACTAATCAAACCTTTGCTTGCATTAACAAAGAAAGCAGTGCATGAGCCTTTGCCTTGGACGCCTGAATGTCAGCAGTCTTTTGAGCAATTGAAAACTGCGCTTTGTTCGGCTCCAGTGCTTGGCACTCCTAACTATAATAAACCGCTTGTGCTCTATGTCCACGAGATGGCTGGTTGCGCGCTTTCTGTCCTAACACAAAAGTTTGGGGATAAGCAGAGGCCTTGTGCTTATTTTTCTGCTGTGCTTGACCCTGTGGCAAGGGCCCTCCTGAGTTGTCTGAGAGCGGTCGCGGCTGTGGCCTCTTCAATCAGACAATCGGCTGGACTTGTACTTGATACAGACCTCACAGTCATGGTACGAAGACACAGCACCTCACCAGTGCACGTCTTACTGGCTATGAATTGACATTGTTTGCTAAGCATATTATGATTAAAAGATGTGCCACTCTGAACCCAGCCACGTTACTACCCCTCCCTTCTGAGAATGATGCAGTCGATAAACATGATTGTATCTTCCGGACGGAAGAAGAGACGAAGGGACGGGTAGACCTGACTGATGTTCCCTTATCTGACCCCCAAGGAGAACTATATGTCGATAAGCTCCTATTTTAAATTACCAGATGGCACTACCACTGCAGCTTATGCTATCACTACGTTGCGCACGGTAGTAGAGACATCACGGGTCCCTTATCAGTCGGCTCAAGCTGCTGAGCTCGCTGCTCTTATTCAAGCTTGTGAATTGAGCGAAGGACTGGTTGTCAACATCTATTGACAGCCAGTTTGAATTCGGGGTTGCCCATAATTTTGGGCGACTCTGGGCTGAGAGAGGGTTCCTTGCTTCTCATGGCACCAAGATTCAGCATGGCCACCTCATATTGAGGCTTTTGTCCGCTTTAACACTCCCCAAGAAATTGGCTATAATTAAGTGTAGTGCCCACAGGAAGGTTACTGATGATGTGGGTAGAGGAAATGCTTTTGCAGATCAGACAGCTAAGGAAACGCCCCAAATAAAGATGAAACACATGTTTGTAGCAGGTCCAGCTAGGTGGGTTCCCGAAGTTGTTATGTTTGAAAATACCCTTGAGCGTGTAAAGGAGATACAGAGTGGAGCCACTATAGAAGAATTAGCAGAATGGCAGGAGAGTACAGCAAAGTTAAATGAGGAAGGATGTTGGATCGATAAATCAGGGAAACAGAGGTGGATGTTGCCAGATGCATATGTTCTTCCCTTGGTTACTATGGCACATGGTCCATCTCATATTAGTGCAAAAGGTATTTGTAAATTGTTATCTCCTGTATGGCAGAATGACAATATTTCCAGGACGGCTGCGCATTTAGTAAAGTACTGCATGGTCTGCATGATGCATAATCCAGGGAAGAGTACCCCAACACCACCTAGTAATTTTACACTACCCATTTTTCCTTTTGAAGTCCTTCAGATGGATTATATAGAATTAGAGAGATGCAACAATCTTAAGTACGTTTTGGTGGTTGTATGTGCATTCAGCAAATGGGTTGAGGCTTACCCCACTAAAGATAACACAGCCATTACGACTGCGAAGGTACTCCTTAAGGAGTTCTTTCCCCATTTCGGCTTGCCCCGAATTATCTGGAGTGACAACGGAAGTCATTTTAATGGGAAAGTGATTACATTGATTTGTGAAGGTCTGCATGTACAAAAGAAATTTCATATTGCCAATCATCCACAGTCAGCAGATTTGGTTGAGAAGTACAATGGTACTCTCAAACTGAAACTGGCGAAAATTCAGGAGACAACAGGGTTAAAGTGGCCAGATGATTCACCATTAGCTCTTTTGTCAACAAGAATGACAGCTCATTCTAGGACAGGATTGTCTCCTTACGAGGTCGTGTTTGGGCGCCCGGCAACTGTCTGGGGCGTCCTGTTTCCTCGTAAGTACTCTGATATTGAGTATTCTGTGTTGCTTGATTACCTTGGCCAGTTAACAGAAAGTTTACGTTCTATTCACCAACAGGTGCAGGAGTCCCTAACTTCCATACTAGAGGGACCCGGCCACGACATCCAGCCTGTTGATTATGTATTGCTTCGCAATTTTCAGAGGGAGAAAAATTTGGAGCCACGCTGGAAAGGTCCTGAGCAAATTTTGTTCGTGACACGGACGGCTGTAAAGGTCGCTGGTCGAAAGAACTGGGTACATGCTACCCATTGTCGGAGGATTCCTTTGCCGTTACCATATGACCAGTGGGTCAAAAACGGCATAGGGGATACGGAGTGGGAACAGGTGCCAAGGTTTGTTCCTTTCAGCGACGCCCAGTTGACTTGGACGCAAACGGATAAGGAGGATGAGGATGCTTTAAATGAGGCTGTTCCCCCAGAAATACGAGCTATCCAAGAGCCTTTGTTCACTGATCACACGGTGCCTGGGGCTCCCAGGTACAATTTACGCCCTCGACTGAGGGATACTGAGTCTAAGGAGAAAAAAGATTAGGGATGGACTGCATAAGGTAGCTAATACTGGGTCACAGTTGTTCGAACATTAGTCAGGGAAGACTGAAGTATACCTTGAATGTATAACATCTGGATCAACATGGGATACATTAAAAGAGCTTAGGACAGAGCAAGCTCCACCGCCGGTGCTCAAGAGCGCCAACTTATTGATGGACAATAGGAGCCTATACAGTGAGGCTCTGACGGACACTGGGAACTTGTATATCTTTTTGCCTTATTGCCCCCTTTTATCATACGTTATGCATCCTTTTGGTAGAAAGGTTGCTGAGGAAGAGCAGCCAATGGTTCTTGTTGCCCAGCATGATATGGTGTGGACACGAAAAAGGGAAATAAGATGTGTTGTTCTGCTGGTTTTGCTGGTTTTGCTGATATCTCATGAATATAGACGAGGGCAATTTTGAGAATTCTTCCCTCCTTACAGTTTCATTTCCTGATGTTGATAATATGGAATGCTCATAATGATTTATTATTGTGAATTTGTATTACTGCTTATAGTTTCCTGTTCTTTGTTGCTGTTCGAAAATGTTTTAGCTCATGCTAAAAGGAGTGTCTGTTAGAATAGAAATGTTTACGTTTACACATTGCCTCATGTAAGTTAGCATTCGCTGCGCCATTTTCTTCACAGGCACCATTTTAAGCTGTTCGAAACTGATCTCGTTTAAATTCCGAGAAATGCTCCCCTTAGAGTTTCGTTTTCTTCATTTCTGTTCTGTTCCAGTAATGAATACACTGTTCCTATTAGGGCATACCTTTCTCACTAGATAGAGGTCCTCTCCCACTTGTCTAGTGGCGGGCCCGGATGGAACGACCTTGGAATTGAGATACTTTGTGAAAGATAGAAGTGCTGAATCTATTTTTTGTATTTCACTGCTTAGCTGCACCTGCCTGGAAAATTCCACTGTGGCCGTGTTTTAGCCCGGTTACGGAATGTACATAATGTATTTTTATGCTTGTCGATTTCAGTCCTCTCTGCAGCACTCCTAGCGAATGGGCAGCCCGGGCTCCGCTCTGAGTGTATACTAATAAATAGATATTGGTTTGTATTCTCTACTGTCTGACCGACTCTTCATTTGGTACGGAAGACTGAGAGGTGGTCGTTAGTGACCCGGGTGACCCTAATTGGGCCGCTTCCTTCAACTGAGACCGGGGAGAAGGATTTGTGGGGGTGAGCTCTGTGCCATCGGGGTTCCACATAAGTTCCTCTTCGGATGCTAGATCTGAAATGACAGGATCGAGGACCCCCTGTGTCAAGACTTCTGTTACCATTGTCTTTGATCTAAGTAATTGTGGTAAAGCTGATCCCAACCTCCTTGCCATATTCGATGCATCCAGTCCTTGAGACTATTCATAGCGGCAGTATTCCCTGGCTCATGATCCTCTGGATCAGAGTCTGACAAGGTCCTAAAGTCTGATAATGAAAAGAAAGCCTCGGGGGTTCTTGCAGGACATGTACCTGCGGCAGGGGTTGTTGTTCAGACAGATGATGTCCATATTGAGGTTTCCTGTAGCTGCTGCAACCACAGGCCTCTCTGGCATACCATAGGGAGATTGATGAGTATCTGTCTTCTGACACCACTCTGGTGAGGCCCAGGTTTAGGCCCAACGGAGACTGTGGCTAGAGCTGCTACCCCTGATGGCAGTTCTCCTGAACAAACAACAGGGTTCTCTGATAAATCCACCCCAGAGGACGGCACCCTCTCCCCAGTTATACGAGCAGCCAACTGAAAGGGAGAAATATAATGATCTAAAGTTCTCTGGGAGACTGTTGAGAAGACTACACAGGTAGGGACACTGCTGCTGTAACATCCGTCAAATTCAGTTTCGCCCTGAAGCTTTATCCTGATTTTGTAGCTCGCTGCTCTCAACAGTGGGTCTCATGCTGGATGGCTGTTTCTACCACCCACCCTCCCCCCTCCACGGCGTAGCTGTATCTTCCAAGCTGAATGATTTGGCAGCTGTAGCTTTGCCAAGCTGAGGCCTCTTCTTCTTCATTCTCTGCGGACTATTGGAACGGGCTAGGGAGGTTTGGGCAATGCCACCCCTGGCAGATGACTTAGCCAGTAGCCAGTAGTCGATCCTGGACCAGGTGGGGCCAGCCGCAGAGACACAAGTGCCCTCACGGTTGTGTGTATGCCGACGCCGCCAGACATCCACCAGCTCATGGTCTTCCATGATAGTTAGCAGTTGTTCCGATGCCTGCGGGTGGGGCCAACGCGAGTCTCCCGATCTGTCCATACCCGGGTCCAAAATAACATTGAAGTCCCCCCCATAGGACGGCCCCAGGGCCAAGTGACTCAGTTAGCCTCCAACCCTCACTGAAAAAGTGTGGATCATCCGTATTTGGCCCATAAACCGATACAAGTCTGACCCTTTGCTTCCCAAGCTCTCCCGCTACAATAACATACCTCCCATGTGGTTCGCATATCACAGCGTGTGTGCGCCATGGAAGCCCTTTTCGTATAATGATAGCCACGCCTCTGGCATAATTGGAGTAGCCTGCCACAAACATCTCTCCCATCCAACTGGCCCGCAGTCGCGCGCAGCTGGTACCTGTTAAATGTAATTCTTGTAAAAAGCAAATATCCGCTGCATGCCTATTGAGAAATTCCGCTACTAATCGCACCTTACGGCAATCATTCAGTCCACATACATTCCACGTTATTGTTTTAACAGAGGTCATACTCTTGGTGGTCTCACCCATATCCAAAATCTCGCACCTCCAGGCATTTCCTGTGCATTATCTCATCCTGTTTTTGTTGTGTAGAGGTCAGAGAGATAGGGGAAAGAGAGAGGAAAGGAAAATAGGAGTCACCTTGCAGCTGATTAATTATGTCCCACAACCAACAAACCCACCCCCCACCCACTACAGTCTCCCAACATGTCTGATAGGCATTACCCCTACCCCAAACAGGCCAACGTGGCCCAACAATTGAAGCACAGATGGGGCTCATCCCTGGGGGTGGCACCAGGGCTCGGCATATCCCAGCAGTTGTGTGCTGGGTAGCTGGACACAATGCCTTCGAATGAAGGTTCACTCAGTTCTATGAGCAAGCGGTTCAATGTTGTTTCGGGAGAAATAGTCAACTTTGAGGAAGAGAGTGTGTAACACGGGGGATCATCTCCCCCCCCGGCAAGCGATGACACCGCCCCGTTGTCCTATTGCTGGTCATCCAGGGTCTCAGTAATTTTTTTATCGAGAGGGTCACCCCTGCCGGGCTTCCGCCCACATGTCTAGCCGGTGCAGGGCACTTAAGGGAGTGGACAAATTTGGTGGATAGTTTGGGGTCAGTGAGGAACATAGTCTTTCCCGACTGGAAGATGCACAGCTTTGCCGGGTAAAGGAGAGAATACCTTATGTCCTGGTGTTGCAGCATTCTCTTTACTGGTACAAATTCTCTCCTCGCAGCCTGCACTGTGAGGGTAAAATCAGGGAAGAAGGAGATCGTGTTACCCTGATATCTTGTTTCTTGCAGGTCAAGGGCTCTACGCAGCACAGTATCACGATCTCTGTAATTCAGCAGGCGCGCAATGATTGGCCTGGCTGGGGCCCCCGGTGGCGGCCGCGGACCAAGCGATCTGTGGGCGCGCTCCACAATACAGACAGGCGATACAGAGTCTCCAAATAGTGTCTTGAGCATGTCCTCCACTCGGGTCATGGCCGTGGTCTCCGGGACTCCCACAATGCACAGGTTGTTGCGGTGCGACCTCACTTTGAGGTCTTCGTTCTTGTTTCTGATCACATCCAACACTTTTTCCATGAAGAAGTTTCTCCTGGGTGGCAGTGCCCTCATCCTCCAGAGCGGAGGTGCGCTGTTCAACCTCTGCGATACGTTTGTCGTGGTTTGAGACCTTGTCCCCGACATTGAGTCTATTTTCAGATCTATGGCCGAGAGGGATTGCTTCAGATCCGTGAACATTTCGCGAATGTTTGGTTACGGTGATGATGTGGGGTTCATGGCGGCCGCTGACAGCTCTTCTTCTGGGGCCGTCCCCCCAGTGGGGTTTTACGTTATTCAAAGGAGAACTTGGGCTGTCTAGTGTCCAGCTTGCCCATGATGTCTGGCCCCTGCTTCACAACCAGGGGTGCGTTTGCACCGCTTCGCCACTCCTGCGTGGGCCTCACAGTCCTGCGGTCCCTGGGCACTTGAAGTGCTCGTTGTGCCAGGTGGGGCCCCTCTGCCCCAGCCGTTTCGTGGGTGGAAGGGGTGGGCCCAGGTCCCCCGACGTTCTCCTCCAGAGGTTTGGCTTAATGGGTGCCCACCACCTCTGCACACGTGGTTTTCTCCACCACGGAGGTTAGCAGCGGCGCCAGGGCCCCGTCTGTGCCCGTCAACCCAGTAGGGACCTTATCAGGCTCTTTTCGCCGCTAACTTGGTGTGGGGGCCCGCAGGATCTCAGGTTGCTCCACCGACGTGGACCCAAGGTGCCCTCCCACCTTCACGGGTCTCTGTCGCACGGAGGGGGGGAGTGTGTCTATGCCAGCCGTTCCTCCGCTGTCGCTCTCACCGTGTGGTTGTTGTGGATGGTTCTCGGCGATTCCCTGTCTCTCTGTCTCCCAGTCAGCCAGGCGGTGATCAAGCAGTGATCGGCTGGGGGGATCAACTCTCTCGCTGCAGTCCGCCGCCACCCCCGAGACAGGTCGCCTCACCAGGAACGCTCTGCAAGGACAGCATCAGAAGTGGAGGCTGTCGCCCCCTCCACGCAGTCCCGGCCGGGACAGCTCTCCGCTCCCTGTCTCTAGGGACCCAGCGGGCATTCACCCGTCGCCTCAGACTTCCACGCACAAGAGGCTGAAACGGGGCACTTTTTTCCAAGCCGCTCAGGCCCACAGTCCCCGGAGGCGGCGCCGACCCCCAGCGTGTCCGCTTCTGGGCTCCCCCACGTTCTCGAAGCCGAGGGTCTGCTGGGCTTCTTCTCTCGGCCGAGGCCGCCTCACTCAGGCCATAAGCCGCAGAGCCACCATCTTACTTTTTCCTGCGGCTCCCGCGGCCGGATCACCTCCTGGCTTTTCTTTCATGAAGCCGACGTTTCGTTTCTCCAGAGCACTACCACTCACTGTCTGGGGTTTTCGGAGGCTGCTCCCTTGATTTGAAGCGTCGAAATCCGCTCGCTCCGCCTGATAAATGCCGGATCGCCCGTCCAGCCTGCAGAGCCTCACTAAGTGGCGGCCATTTTGCAGCCGGCACTCTAGCACCCCCCCTTAGAAGCCACAGTTGAAATCCCCCTTGCTGGAAGGGAGTATCTGCCCCCTGCCCCGCATTCGGGAAAATGGCCAGGAGAAAGTCGCTGGGCTCTGTGGCCTCCTGTCTCATCACAGCAATCCTTTTCCTTGTCTCAATCACGCCCCAAGCGAGTGCTTCCAGGAGCCCCCCGCAGGCCACCGCCACCTCAGGTATGGTAGAGGAGGGAGGATCTAGGACAAGGTCGGTCTCAAGAGGCCTCACACACCATCACTGAATGCTGGCTCAGGTGCTGCTTAGGAGAGCTCCGTACACCTCTAGCCCAGTGCCGCCATGTTACTCCCCGCAACCCAGTATTTGACAATCACCAATTCTCAAACAAACTAAAAATTTGTTAACAAGGGCTGTTATCAATTAATAAAGAGAGAAACACATTGGGAGGGAACTTCAGCACACCATTAGGAGATGCCAATAACTTCATGAACAAAAACGTTTTGAAGCCAACAAATGGAAGGTTCCCTGGAGTCTTTCCTGCAATATTCACATCCAACCAGTGTATATAGTGAATAGACCTGACTATTGTATTGAATTGCAGCATTTATATAGGGCTTACTACCCATATATGGGGTGCTGAAGCACTTGTTTATTGTAATGGGTCTTGAGAGCCAGCCAGTCCAAATGTAATATGAGGGTAATGAAAATGTATAATGATTGACCATAATACACTCTTGCTGGCTCTAGTGTCTTATTTCAACTGACACCGATAAGTCACAAACACACTCATATCATAGGCTAGGTTATTATCACTTGGAGTACCTATGTAAAATAACAAAGTAAGGCTTTAGGCCAGAATTGTATATAGCTATCTTGCAAGCTATATAATCAGGTAGCTGTAAATCTGGTTGTCCCAAATGAAGAGCATCCAGCTAAAAAGTGGATGGATTGGTTGACTCGGTGTGTAGAGACGAAACGATTGCTGGATATCTTGAAGGTAAAGATAGGTGAGCAAACTACTCTAGTCCATGTAAGTAGAGCACAACATAAACAGTAGAAGTGAAGAAGTTACCTATTGTGACCGACTAGTAAAAAGGTGCAGAATGCAATCCTAATTAGAAACTCGGGCACATTACTACGGTTCTTGTTGTCCAAGGAAAACAAGGTCCTTCTAAGAACCATGAATGTAATATTGGCAGCACAGAGTCAAAAGTACTTTTAAGTACTACATAGCCTCAAGCAACAATCACCTATGATTAAACAAGCAATAAAACAATAAAAAGGGAAGTTGTTTGGTTTCCAATGACTACCTGAATGCCTCATTTCCTTAGACAAGCTTAGAATGGCATTGTATAGCCAGACACTTGAAATTGCAAATGACTTTGATTACTCTGATTCAGTAACAAATTAATTGGTAAGGCCTGCTTCATAAAGACATAAGTCTGCTCATGAACCCATCCCAAGCTCTTCCAGCATACAATTATATGCTCCAAGGTGGGATGTTGGCTGTCCCATTAGAAGTAGTCTGCACTAAACCTGAATTTGGGCCCCTACATGGAGTAGAGATGTGAGCCTTCTCGAGTACTGTCTTCGCAAGGTTTTCTGGCTTCTGGCTTTCACTTCGCCAACGTCCTTTCTTGGAATGCCAGTGGCTGTATGCTGGTCAATGTCAGAACTTGAGCTGGAGTACGTTGCAACACCTTACTGGAGTTTCTCACTCTTTCCAGCTAGAACCCATGACCCGGCATTCCAGCTAGCCAAGACATCCTGATGGTCTAGTACCCTGTTGTCCTGGCGTTTTAGGGTCTCAGTGCTTCGGAGATCCAGCTAAAGGCATCAGCACTGTCCATCAGGGAGCTGGAGGTAGGCACTTAAGTGCATTTGAGATCCGAAGGGTTTGCTGAGACACCTGATTAGCAATAGGGTGGAGCTGGGTCAGGCAGCGGGAGGCGAGTGCTTTTTTGCCTGTTCACCAGTCTGACTGTGTAGCCAAGTGAGTACCAATGCAGGCTATTGAATATTTGGGCTTAGCTTCAGCCATAAGCAAAATCCATTTTTCTGGGTTCCTGTCTTTCTGCTGACCAGGTTGATTATTATTTACCCTCATTTCAGAATCCTTCAGCCTTTGTTTCTTGTTTTCTATTTTTGTGCTGATTCTACATAATTTGCTTGCCATTTGGCAGTATCACTACAAAGACACTATCCCAAAAGGCATCAATATGCTGCAAGAACACTAAGGGCCTTATTACGAGTTTGGCAGACGGGTTACTCCATCACAAATGTGACGGATATCTCGTCCACGGTATTATAGCCAATGGAATATAATGGAACTTGTAATACGGCGGACGGGATATCCGTCACGTTTGTTATGGAGTAACCCATCCGCCAAACTCGTAATCAGGTCCTAAGTGTCCAAAAACCTACTTCTGGGGCCTGTTTAACAAATTATAAAAGCTCAAACTCCTAAGAACCTTTTAAATCTAAGGTGAATACAATTCCACCTACTACTAACAGCCAGAATATTAACCTAGAAAACTGCAGCGAAACAGACTTTACAATTGGAAACTACAAGAATTTTGAAGCCAAAGGACCCCTGATATGACCTGGCTAGCTCCTTAGAAAACTCTTCTGTGTTGTCGGAGCTAGAAGGTCTAACTGCCTCATGTCAAAATCAGCCAATTCTCCTTCAAGATAAAGAGCCTTATATGCAGCCTGCCAGGGCAAAATTATCAAAGCCAGACACTGAACTAACCCCTCCAACTTATCCAGTTCTTCCCACCATGGGAGTTATCAGTACCACCTATCTTAAATGTCTACATCCCAATTTCTCCAGGAAGACTCCAAACCATTAATGAGAATCTTATTCACAAACTAGAAGCAAGCAGCCCATCTATTTTCCATATTGAATAGATCACTGTTATGTTACAACTGCTGATGCTAAAAATCAAAAATCTGTTAGGGTCCACTCAAGATTCAGCCTGGTTATATGTTGCATAAACCTCCAACACTGCTCACTCCAATGATGTTTCTTTGAATACTATAGGTAAAATCATGCACTCAGGAAATAACAACTACAACAGAAGATCCAGGACTTACTGGTTCTGTATCAGCAGACCAACCGACAAACTGAAATGTTAGATCTCCAGAACCCTAATTCTATTCAGTTACTGACGATGGCTTTAATGGATTTCTGCAGTATATAGGCAAAAAAAATTGAAGAAACATAATACAAAGTGGTGAACAATAACACTAAGAGCAGTTCAATTAACTAATCAAATTCATCTAATTCTTACGATGCACCAATTGAGCACTATCCAATTTCTGATCCAAAAAATAGTAACGATCCAGCTAATTTAGCTCTGGTGGAAATAAATAATAAATGAGCTCCAAGTTAAAGATCTGCAAGAACACTGGAGAAAAATGATGACATGTCAAGCTTAAATTTACCCTATTCCAACATAGAGCAAAATGGTGGGGAAAGGACTTACCACTAATAAATCCCAGATCTGTTTTTCACAACAGCATATCACAGATTGACTCGACTAACACAACTGACTTGGTAAAAAATATCACTGAAGTTTTTTGCTTTTTTACCTTTCTGTTTCCTATCAAGCAATTCACGATCAATAAATACCACAGCTAACCCCCAGTCGCTGCAACATAATATGAGCTTAGCAAAAAAATCTTAAAATAAACATGCCAACCTCGACTGTTTGCTTTGACTTCTCACAACTCCAAAAACAACTAACAACAAATCACAGACAATTTGCTCTTTACATGTAAATCCACCTAAATCCAGCCTGAATGCCACCTCAAGGGATATGTTTCCTCCATATTAGGGGGATAATTATGAATCTACAGAGAAAGACCTAGGTCCAACATACAGGTCTGAAAGCCCTCATGAAATCCTAATTGCCACAACATACTTAAAATATTACAGCCCGCAGAAGCTCGCCCGCATCCAGCTAGAGAGACCGGGCCAAGGGCAGGCCCGTCCACACCCGTCGGAGCCCGGAGGAGGCTGGGCTGGGCCCCCCCTCTGGCATCTCAAGAAGGGCAACTGCCAAGGATGGGCAAGAAGAAGACAACCCATGTAACTGCAGAGGAGGTAACATTGACTTTATTAGATTCATTCCTTGCGAAAGCAACTACAGTCATAGCCAAAGAAATCGCCCGTACTGAAAGGAGAATTTCAATGGGCCCAGCAGAAGATGCTAGGGGGCCATCACCATCTGTGAGCCCCAAAGTGCGCTCCTTAATATCTCAAGATGGAAATACCAGAGTTACTCCTCCCGTTTTTTTTCCACCCCCCACTTTGTCACCAAGGCAAATACAAAACCCTGCTCCTGCACGGGATACTTCACACAAAAGGAAAAGGGGTCCCGCTAAAACCTCCCCCGCCAACACTGTCAGAAGATCAAGGAAGGAGAAGGCAATATTGCTGCCATCAGATGACCTACTTCGGCCAACTGATATACCATCAGGGCTCCCAAACTGGGAAGAGCTTCTTGATGAAATCGCATCACTATTGCTTCCAATTTACCAATACCTAGATTCTATTGAATCTGCACTCACAGAACTAGCAGCCAAAATCCCCCTTTCATCCCTGGGAGTAAAAGAAGCACCTACCACCGTACAAAGCGCAATCAAAAACTTGTATATACCAGCCTCTGGTACACCAAATCCGTGAATACCTCTATTACATAACGTTCTGGATTTGCAGACTATATCTTTGATCAGTTGAACTAGTCTTTGGTTTATACATAACCAGAACTACAAGGGCGATATCACACAAAGTGGATTTCTGGATCCATAGTCTCAAGAATATGGGAAAGGAGATTGACTTGGTGCAATAAGGCATTCTAGTTTGCTTAGATATGAAATTTAAATATCCACGTATCCATAAACAGAATTATTCAAATGGCACATCCATGTTACCAATGTCAAACAAAATCTGTAATATAAAAGGACCAAAACTCTTCTACGAATATGAAGATTTCCCCATTTCGACAAATAAGCCTTCCGCCACTTGGCAGGGAACTGTTACTTCAACTTCAATTAATTCCAACCCGCCAACTAATCCTGGTTCTACACAGAATCCCTAACCAATTATGTAACTCTATTAAGAAGCCAGATCAAGAATTACAACTTGTTCATGGAACATCGCAGGCTTGAAGCGACAGATCTGGACCCCCGGGGATAATTTACTTGAATTTCTGGGCACGGATCAAGTCATTTGTTTTCAAGAATTCGGGAAAGACTCCAAATTTAATTTACCAAGCTTCATTATGCAGGAAATCGTAGCATCTAAAAATATATCTGGTTGCTCAAGTGCAGGCCCTTGTAACTTTAATCGGTAACACTTTAGCTATGAAATCCTCAAGGACTGAATTTAAGAGAAATTACATCTTGACAGTTTCACTCAAAGACTCTTATAAGAACAATATCACCAATTTTACTAAAGAATAAGCCACAGTATTTATTTACTCTGGATCAATTAGGCCACAACCTAAAACACCATGCGTGGAGCCATATTGTACTAACTGGTAATTTCAACCAATATTAGCTCATGTTAAGTCATTCGTCCAGAAACTCACCAGATATGTGTTTTGGAATACAATCTCCAATTACAAACTCCATCACTATCCCTCAGTGTAAGCAAACTCTAATAAGGAATCATACATATGACCTACTCGATAAGCGATTTAGGGATATCGAGCCTTAAATGTTAGATTTAGGAAAGATCAACCAGCCAAACACACATTTTAGACTACAAAAGCACCTATTATACTTGACTACACCTTTGTCCACTATTCCAGATTTCACATGTGCAAGGTCTTTGAAATCTATTCTCAAAAAGAGAGTGATCACAATCCTCAAATAATTATATTGGACATAGACTATAATGAACTTAAACCTGGTCTGTATGTAAACAACAGCTATCTTGCCATTATTAAGAGTAACACAATTAAATGGAACTCTGAACTCTATTCTAAACTGCAAAGACTTGACAAATTAGATTTTGTTGTAAATAGCTCCTATTCCCCCACAACTAGTGAAAATCAAAAAGACTGAATTCAGGATTGCTGACTTGCTAAACTCAACACTAAGGTGCCTCTCATCTGAATCAACATCAGGAGGTAAGTTAAATCAGACCATTTTCTCACAAGATTACACTAGATCCTAATAACAAATGCAAAGAGACAATACTGGGAACATTTAAGAGCTCTTGTAAAAAAACTTGCTTTCAGGAACGTAACATCATGATATAGAGTGCTAAGTGAACTATGAAAACCATAATTAAAGATATAATTAGGGATGCTCAAGAAGCTGCCTGGACAATAGTAGTTACTGCCATAAGGACGAAAACATTCTGGGTGTTGATTGGACAAGGAGTAGGAGCATTTAGGCCAGCAAATTATAATTATATCTTGAAAGATATCTGGGCACCACACATAGGAACAGTATACTCATATCCCACAAGGCTTACAATACCACATCGCTTTTATGAAAATTGTATCTTTGCACATACTGCAAAGGAAATGATTTCATTTATAAAACATCTCGCCCTTCTAAAGTTGTGGGATACCAATAGATGTGCTAAATGTGGACCCTATTCTGTGGAGCTCTATGTTATTCAAACTTTTTTCAAAAATAATATCAGGAGGGTCTGTTCCTGATTCCTGGAAAGGCTCTAATATTCGCCCGAGTTTCATAAAAGGACAGAAGTCTGAACCTCGGAATTATCGCTTAATAGCCTTGTTGGATTGTGAAGGGAAATTGTTCGCCAAATACCCACTCAATTTACTGACTGACTGGTTACATAATAATCATCTAGGGCCAGATGTACGACGAGAATTAGCATGCGCAAACGGGTTTGCGACCCGTTTGCGCATGCTAATTCTGATAGGGCCATGTACAAACACTATTTTGCGACTCGCAAATAATTTGCGACTCGCAAAATAGTGTTTTGCGACTTGCTATTAGGGAGGGGCGTTCCCTTCCTAATAGCGAGTCACAAGCCATGTACCAATGTTTTGCGACCAAAATTGCGGTCGCAAAACACTTGCAAATTACCACCCTTCAAGAGGGTGGCAATGCAGGTGGCTCTGAAATATTTTTTAAGGGCAGGCAGTGGTCCATGGGACCTTTAAGGAAAACGGGCTGCATTTAAAAAAAAAAACTGCTTTATTGAGAAGCAGTCCCAGACATGGAGGTCTGCTGAGCCCAGCAGGCCACCATCCCTGGGAGGGCCAGCCATTCCCAATGGGGTCGCAAATTGCGAGGGGCTCATTAATATTCATGAGCCTCGCATTTTGCGACCCCATTGGGAATCGCAATCAGTGTCTCTGACACTGTTGTACATTCCAAATTGCGACTCGCAATTTGCGACTTTCAAATGAGCGCAAATTGGGAGTCGCAATTTGGAATGGTCGTACATTGGGCCCTTAATCCCTTTCACCTAGACATGATTCCAACCAGGTTTTTGACAATTGATAACATTACAATGTTGACCATTCTGGCAAAGAAACAAGAAAAAACCCATCACTCTACGCTTGTTTCATTGACTACAGTTTTGCCTTTGATAAAATCAACTGTGGTAGACTTTGGAATAAACTGCAAAAATGGGGCATTGACCAGTCCATACTTCATTTTTTAATCGAATTACATAAAGACACTTGGTAAAAGTAAAATTAACCTCGACAAATGCATTGTCATCAAAAACGTACATCTTAAACAGTTTTAATCAAGGTTGCATTTTAGCCAACTTTACTGTTTTCATTGTACATTGCTGACCTACCAAGATGTCTGGATAGCGTTGAGGGTTTACTCCAAAGCTTAGTACCCATGGTATTATTCATTAGATGTATCCAATCTAATCCAACAAGCTTTATTCGACGTCAAGTCATAAAAGCACAATACATACATTCAGTAAATACTAAGCCTGGGCGTAGTTCGCGAAGTAGCGCAACGCGAAGCTACGCAAAGTGCAGTTCGCACTACGCGAGCTACGCGTAGCACTACGCGAACTGCGTAGTGCACTGTTACGCAATGATTGCACAGTGCCGGATGCTTGTCCGCACTGTGCAATCATTGAAGCAGCATCTTGCACAGTGCGAGCTGTCTTTTACTGCCGCTCGAGTAGATTTTTACTCGAGCAGCAGCTTTCTCAACGCGGACTGGTAGTTTCTCATCGCGAGCGGTCGCGAGCATACGCGACCACTCGCAATGAGAAACCTGACCTCCCAGCGTTGAGAATCTCGCGGGAGATTTATTTTCCACGCTCGCGATCGGCAACTTGATGTTGCTGACCGCGAACGAGGAAAAAGTCTCGCCGGGATGTCATTTTGCTTGCTCGCGGTCGCCAACTTGACGTTGAGGACCGCAAGCAAGCAAAAAATGACCGCTACGCGTGTTTGCACTGTGCTACGTGCAATTCGCGTTGTGCGAAGTAGCGCAAACTTCGCAAACTACGCGAGCGTAGCGTAGTGCTTTGCCCAGGGTTAGTAAATACTCCATAAAAACACAATAAATATACATAAATTTGAGCCGTGGATTGGTACTTCAGACACCAGCCGGATCATAAAAAGGTAAGACATTTTAAAATTACATAAAATCAATAAATTCATTACAAAACATTAAATGCCAAAATTCATGGTAAAATCACAGTAAATAGAATGCTTTCTTAGATATTAATCTTGTCCTGTTAGAGTTGACATATAGCCCTTCATGGTGCTGCAAGTGCCTTCGATCTGATAGCCCAGGACCATCCAAGGAATTTTGCCACTGCAATGGTGATGGAGGCTGACGGGTTCGTGCGCAATATTCTTTGTGCATCTTCACTCAGTCTGGTGCCCAGTGTCCTACAGATTGGTGTCAGCCATGATCGACGCGGACCATCGTATGCAGGACAGATAAACAGCAAGTGGGCTACTGTCTCCGTCTGGGCCTTGCACGTGGGGCAAATTCTGTCGCCATCTATAGCCCACCTCGCAGTGTAGAACTTGATTGGCAGTGAACCTACCCTGAACTGGAAATATCGTTTCCGATCATGAGGTTTTGTTATAATGTCCCAGTACTGCTCCAGGCAGGGAAATGGTTTAAAATCCATAAAACAGCCAGTGAGAGAGGCCGTATCCGCATTTCTATAGGTGTTATGGATGATCATGTCCCAGTATTTTTCTTTTAGAGCCTCCTTAGGTGGGAAGGGTACACCTAAGGGGTTTTCCTAGACCATTTGCAAGCCCATGCTTACGAAGGTAGTTCTAACCTCCCTGAGCCATCTGATTCTATGGAAGCGGTCAGCACTAATTAAGTCTTTCAGACCTGCAGCATAGGTTGCCAGTTCGGGGGTGCACCAGATTCTTCGCCAGTATAAAATAGCTACATCTGCCAGTGCTTTTCTACCCAAGTCATATAGTAGTGGGCGTACTGGGGTACTTTGCGGGAGGCTCGTAATCTTGCAAAAAAAACTATTTTCGGCAACAGTTAACTTTGGCATCTTCTCGAACCCTCAGAGTTCCGCTCCGTATAGGGCGGAACTAGCCACCTTCATATAGTACATTTGAAGCACCGGGCTAACTGGTTTTGTCAAAGAGGTGTTATATTCAATATGTAAGACTCCAAATAGTTGTTGGTGCTTCAATGTGGCCATATCAATGTGTCGGTCCCACCTCATATCATTCTGAAGTATAACCCCCAGATAGGTGAAGGAGCTGACTTGTTCTAGGGGGCGGCCATTCATGTGTAAGCCTCCTCTAAATCCCTTGTGCGGGTTAAACGCCATGAGTTTGGTTTTGGAGACGTTCATTTCCAGTCCCCGCTGTAAGCAAAATTCCTCAAAAAGATTCAATGCTCGCTGGAGACCACCAACAGTTTTTGAAATAATTAATGTATCGTCAGCGAACATTAAAATCGGGATTTTTACACCGGCTAGAGCTGGAGCTTCAGTTGGAGTGGACTCTAAAAACTTTTCAATCCCGTTAATAAACAGGGAAAACAGTGTGGGCGCCATAACGCAACCTTGGCGTACGCCTTTCTCTATGGGAAAACGATCAGTTACATTGCCCTGAGAGCCCCACCGGATTTTGGCAAAATTACCCTCGTGGAGTCTAATAATAAGGGAAAGCAGTTCTGGAAGCATCCCCAGCTCCTGCAGCACTATCCATAATTTACTGCGGGGCACGAGGTCAAAAGCTGACTTAAGATCGACAAAAGAAGCGTATAAGCTGCCATCGCCTAAGACCACCGTCCTCCAGTGTATTAGTAGGAACCTGATCAATTGTACTAATATGCGATCGGAACCCTGCCTGCAACGGGGACAAGATACTCAGCTCATCAATCCAATCCTGAACCTTATTTAGGACTAGCCGACCCATGATTTTTTGTAGGGAGTCTATCAGGCTGATGGGTCTATAATTACCTGGGAGAGATTTATCCCCTTTTTTAAAAACGATGATGATCTCGGCCCCCTTCCAGGAATCAGGCACCAGAGCGCCTTGGGCAATTGCGTTTGCTACTAAAACAATGTACCGGCACCATTTTTGTTTGTTGTAAAGAAATATATCAGCTGGGATACCGTCTGGGCCAGGAGCTCTTCCGCCCGTTACCGCTCCTAAGGCGATAAGAACGTCGGACGCTTCAAACGGAGTGTCTTGATAGAACAATTGCGGGAGATCAACTTCATCACCCTCGGTTATGTTACTCGCATATTGAGGTTTAAAATGATTGACCCATTGCTCCTGGGCTACATGATTTTGCGGTGTAGTCGGATGGCCTCCCCTACCCCATTTTACTATGTTCCAAAACAGCTTACAATTATTGCTGGCACAAGCTGATCTAAGGTCCTGCCATCTACTTTCATCCCACGCTTTTTTTGCCTTTTCCTGGGCCCTCCTATATTTTTTCCTAGCTGGGCGTACCATGGCGGGATCACCTGCCTTAAGGGCGTCCCATAAAAGTCTGCGAGCCATGGTACATTCCTCATTGAACCAGGGTGATTCTTTGATTCGTTGCGGACCCTTGCCCTTTCCATGCCTAACAAAATATAAGCGTAATTGAACAAAAAATGTATTATGAGTATCAATTATATTACCATAGGCCTCAGACTTGGCTGCACAAGCCTCTAGCTCGACTATTGTCTCGTCTATACCTACATTAATGATTGCTAGGGTTTCGGGCTTTGTTGCTATCTGTGCCCATTTTAATCTCCTCATATCATTAGTAGGGACCACCTCAAGGGTGGTCACCGTGCTGCATGGCCAAGTGGGTATCCGCTCTGGAAGTAAATCAAAGGTCGCACATAAGGGATTGTGATCACTCTCTACCTGATCCTTCACAATCATGTCTCCAAAAACATCCCATAGCCTTAAGTTAATTAGAAGGTAATCTATGTGACTAGAGCTACGACCATTATTGAATGTAAATGCGCCGTGCCTATCTGAGGTGGATCTCCCGTTTACAGCCCGGAGGCCTTTTTCCAAGCATATGGCATTTATTTGGATAGCTACATCTGTCCACTTTTTTATAGGTGCAAGTTCCAGTTTAGGGATCCCCCACTGATTGTCTTCCTCACATGCAAGATCATGTTCACCTGTGACTAGGGGTTCAAATGTCGAATTAAGGTCACCTGCTATTAAGACTTGTGAATCTCTAGAATACAAGTCTAAGAGGTCATCTAGAGTCGTTAGTACTTCCGACTTTTCCCCTCTACTCGTGCCTCTTACGTAGACGTTATATATGTCGATGTGTCCCTTTGCACCCATATTCAGCCTAATCGCGAGGATGTCTCTGCTCTGTATTGGAAGCACTTCGATGTTGTAGCCTATCTCTTGGCGAACCCAGATAGTCAGTCCCCCTGATGGATGGCCCTTCCCCCCCTCTGATGGCTGGAGTGTGGTAATTTAGGTATCCTGTCAGGTAGAGGGGCTCCGTTTGCCATGTTTCCTGGAAGAGGCAGATGTCATGACCCTCAATGAATGTAACCCAATCAGGGGAGGTGATCTTTGTCCTCAGCCCTGCAATATTCCAAGATATTAAGGCTAATTTGTGTTGTGCAGGGCCAGGTGCTGGGTCCCCGTCTATAGTATTAGCTACTATGCCACTGTAGGTCTGCTTCTCTTCTTCAGGACTTAAACTTTCTGGGGGAGGTCTGCACAACTGAACAATACCACTAGGGAAAACCCGGTGGCTGGAAATGGGGGCTGTATGAGCAGCGGGGCTGATAACCGGGTCCAGAATAGTTTGGGGAGCGTGAGATATAGGGGCGGTAGCGGACTCCGAAACAATATAGTGGTCTAACTGTGGACAGTCCTTGGCATCTAAAGAGGTGCCACCTTCTGGGTGAGTGTGCAAATGCCTATCAGCTTGATTGCCCTGTCTGACCAACGGGGATCGTCTAAACTGGATGGAGGAGTTGCCCGGTGTGCAGGTACTGAATTCCAGGGCAAGAAGGTTTTCAGCCAAGTCTATACCAGTCAGGGAAAGCTCGATGTAATCTAGTGATTCTGCGGGTGAAGAAAACCTCCGAGCCCTGAGTATGTCGTCTCGTATAACCGAGCGACAACCCCGAACCTTCCGAATCCAGTGGGTAACTTTATTGATCAATGAATGCGTTTTCAAATCCATTCCGAAGGTCGAACTTAGGCACATTAACCATATAGATTTTAGATGCATCAGCCAAACTCGAAGCAGTTGGCTTAGTAAGGCTATGTTGAGTAATATGAGGAAGATGATGTGCATGAGGTGCAGGAGTAGGCCCATGGTGAGCGAATAGTCTCTGGGTCGGAGGCAAATTAAAGCCAATGTTCCTATAATTAAGGCTATGGGTGTTTGAACTCTTACGGAACATAGGGAGAGGGGTAATTTTAGGATGTGAGAATGCGGAGGCAGATGGATTAAGACCATTAGGGCAGCTGATTGTGCCCTGAATGAGTGTCTTGGGACTGGTGTGATTAACTTGCCGGGGCTGTTGTACAGTTGAACTTGTGGAATTTGTGCTTAAAATCCTTGACCCTGGGTCGCCCTTTTGAACCAGGCGTTTAACCAAAGAAGTAAGATTCTCAATCATCAGCTTCATTCATCAGCTTCATAGCCCCCATTTCAAGCCTGAGGGAATCAATAAGATGGTAAGTGTCCTGAGATTCTAAGCTAGGCCCTGAACCTGTCCCTCTACCAGGCATCGACTTCGGTGGTTGCTCGATCGCATCTTCCCTATCTGCATCCTGCAGGTCTGATAAAGGTAAAAACCTATTAGTACATGGAATTGCGGGGCCAGACTGTTGGGAAACTACGTCTATTTGAGTGGTGGAAAGATGACAGGTTTCCTCTCCTTCAGATGTGGGCTTGGTGCAAAGTGTGGTTGCCCTTTTCTTGATGGTTTCTGAAATATTATAGGGATGATGGGGCTGCATCGAGCTTTGGGCTTGGTGGAAATGGAGGGCTGGTGAGTTGCTTTGTCAAGGCTTGGATCCTCAGGTGAATCGGCCTCCAGGATATTTTTGCATTCACTGATGAGGGTGGCTATGCGCGATCTAAAACACAGTTGCTACCTAGGTGTTTCTGGGTTTTCCTAGCCTTTTAGCCTTTGTCAGACCTACCAATAGGGTTTCCTCAACTACTCCCACTACCCTCCATACATTTTCTTTTCCCCATCTTCCTACCCGTTTTGACTAAAGACAGATCAAGGACAAGCCCCCCCCCCAAAGCTCCCCGACTGTTTATAAATTACTTAATCCCAGATAATGTCAAATGAAATAGGACGGAACTTAACGTGCTGTACTGGGTAAAGATTTAAACGTAATACTATTTGAGCGTTACACATGCACAGATTGCGTGAGGAAGAAGGAAGCATAAGCTGGGCACAGTCACGATACCTTAGAAAGAGTTCATTAGTCTCAGTGGCCTCAGCCCGAGTGCCAGATGAAAAGGGGGTGGCCCAGCCTCTTCCGGGCTTGGACGGGCTTGGACGGGCCCGCCCTTGGCCCGGGCATGCCCCCGCGCGTCCCGTGCTGCGGGGGCCCGCGCTGGTTTTATAGCGCCTCCAGGTGCTGACCAGTGCTGCGCGCGGCTCCTGCCGCGAGGACTGCTGGGCCCTGTGCTCTCAAGGGCGTCGGGGTAGCGGAGTGGCCAACAACAGGAAAGAAGCGGATCCCGCGTTGGTTTTATAGCGCCTCCAGGCGCTGACCGGTGCTGCGCGCGGCTCCTGCCGCGAGGACTGCTGGTTTTATAGCGCCTCCAGCCGCGAGGACTGCTGGGCCCTGTGGTCTCAAGGGCGTTGGGGCAGCGGAGTGGCCAACAACAGGAAAAAAGCGGGTCCCGCGCTGCGGGGGCCCGCGCTGGTTTTATAGCGCCTCCAGGCGCTGACCGGTGCTGCACGCAGCTCCTGCCGCGAGGACTGCTGGGTCCTGTGGTCTCAAGGGCGTCGGGGCAGCGAGTGGCCAACAACAGGAAAAAAAGCGGGTCCCCCACTGCGGGGGCCCGCGCTGGTTTTATAGCACCTCCAGGTGCTGACCGGTGCTGCGCACGGCTCCTGCTGCGAGGACTGCTGGGCCCTGTGGTCTCTAGGGCGTCGGGGCAGCAGAGTGGCCAACAACAGGAAAGAAGCGGGTCCTCTCAACATTATTTTACTTTCTTAAACCCAAATAGGTTTGAGACACCAGTTATCCAAATTTAATGCCTACAACCTAGAAGATGATTGCATGTTAACTTTTTGACATTTGGTAAAACCGTAAAACCCATTGTTTAGGAATTTGGCAGTGCAATAATAGCGCAACAAGACCATTACACATGTTTAGGCGTAACCATTGATTCAAACTTCTCTTGGTCATCTCACAAAGGTATCAAAAAGCAAATGTCAACCACAATCACATAAGCCGTGAGGACATTTTCAAAGCTCTATGGAGAAAGAGGAGAGGTAACTAGGGAGGTCCTCTCACATATGAAGAAGGAAAAGCCCCCTGGTCATGATTGTATACCAGTGGGCTTATTCCATTCTGAACCAGACATCTGGGCCCCCTATTTGAATATACTAAGTAATGAAAAATTTCCTAGTAATCATGACGGAAAGTTTCAATTCTATTAAGGACGCGGAGGCGGCGATTATGCTCAACTTTCTTTATTCCTTTTTCCAGCAGTATCTTCAACTTTAAAACAAAAAACTAATGTTCCCATCAAGCACTCAGCAAGGGTCATGTGCAATCCTCCAATGGGAAGTCTCCGAGGGATCCAAGGGCGTGTACTTCCTGCTTGACCTCCTCTTTCTTGACTGCGACCTCTTCATCCTTAAGTCTTGTTAGTCCGCCTTGGCACTTTCAGAACCTGAAAGAAACCAGAAAGACCGCTGACTCCAATTCCTTGAAACTTTAGGTAAGTACCACAAAGCCATATTGCGACTAATCACAGCATAGTTCTACAATGCACATTCTACATTATTAGAAAACATTCTTGAGAAGAAAAAATGCATACTCATACCCTACTAGTCTTTCCCTCTTGATATTCGTAAGACTGAATGATTCCGGGTTGGGAAAACAGGACTACCCGAGCCTCGGGTGGGAATAATCCTCGCCTCCGCGTCCTTAATAGAATTGAAACTTTCCGTCATGATTACTAGGAAATGTTTCATTCTATGTCAGGACCGGAGGCGAGGATTATGCTCGTTCAAAGCTTATCCATCACCAATGACGCCATGTGCACCAATGGTTTGAAATAAAACCTCTTGAACATTGAGTCCGATGACCAGTCTGCGGCGTTTATAATATCTTCGAGTCTGGCCCCCAGAGAAAAGGCCTTCGAAGCCATTGCGCCCCTCACAGAATGGGCGCCAAACTGCGAGACGTTTATACCTGCCTCTTGCATAACCCATCTGATCCAACGGGCTATGGTTGGTGGCGAAACCGCTTTGAAAGGCTTCCTTAGGGAGATTAGCAACTGTCGTTCCCCTGGGGGACGGATTTCCTCCGTCATACTCTCGTATTCCTTGAGGCATCTAACCACACACAGTTTAGGGGAACTGTCGAAAGCTGGATATGACACAGTCCTGGAGTCTGTTTTGACTCTGCGAACAATATGGAAGGTGACTCCCTGCGGGGTGAATACTCTGCCCGAGATGTCCAGGGCTCTAATGTCAGACACTCTATGACATGACACTAGACATAGGAGCATGGCCAGCTTAGCCGACAGCTCCTTACGGGACAAATATTTGTTAGACTGCCAAGACTGGAACAGGTTTAGAACTTTATTGACATCCCATAGAGACGATTACTTAGGCTCCGGCGGCAGCGTAAGCCAAACTCCTCGCATTAACCTGCAAATCAGCTGGTGCTCCCCTGACGGGGCTCCCTGAATGGGCAAATGACCCGCCGAAATCGCCGACCTATAAGAGTTAATAGTACGGTACGCTAACCCTTGGGCCGCCAATGAGGCCAAGAAATTCATGATAGCTACCACTTCGCACCCCATGGGATCGTGGTCATTCCGAACGCACCAACCGACCCATCTGGCCCATGCAGATTTGTAGCGCTTGGTTGTGCTGTCAGCCCACGCTGCTCCCAGTAACTTCTGAGCCTCGCCCGATAGGCCTGAGACTCTCCAGCGATGCCTGTAATCCGCCAGGCCGCCAACGGCATCCGTCTCTGCTGGACTAGGGGATGGGGATTGCCTTGAGGATCCCTCAGAATAAACTGATCTGGGGGTAGAAGGATTGGAGAATCCCAGGAAAGTTCCAGAAGAACTGGAAACCATACTTGAGACCTCCAATACGGAGTGATCAACACCACCTTCGTCTGTTGGCTGCGAATGAGGGTCGTGAGTTGCATGATCATCGCAAACGGGGGAAAGGCGTAGCCCGTCTCCCCAAACCAATCCTGAAGGAACGCGTCCGTCACTGTGGCCAGAGGGTCTGGCTTCCAGCTGAAAAACCTTGGTAGTTGATGATCCAGACGCGACCCGAACAGGTCTATTGTGAATGGGCCCCACCAAAGGTGGAGTCTCTGAAATACTGGTGGGTGAAGTTGCCACAGGCTCATGTCTGACCAGCTCCTGCAGCACCAGTCTGCTACCACATTGGAAACTCCTGGGAGATATTCCGCCGTTACCGAAATATTGTGGGATAGGCAAAAGGTCCAGAGGTCCTTGGCTAGATCTGCCAGGGCCTTGGATTTTGTCTCCCCCAGATGGTTGATGTAACGGACCGCCGAGACATTGTCCATCTTCAGGAGGACATTGCAAGCTATTTTGTCCTTCGTCCAACATTAAATTGCGAAGGAACCCGCCATCAACTCCAGGCAGTTGATGTGAAGGTTGCTTTCTGTGGCAGCATTAATCAACGTGAGCAATGTCCCCCACTTAATATTTAGAAAGATAGGTAATATATCCAAACAAATATATGCCCCACAACACTTTTAATTTTCAGATCATTTATTATCAAAAATATACATATCTTTTTAATTTATTTTTCATTTGTTTTATCAAAATTTGTTCTAAAAGACATACTTGTACATATAATAAGCAATCCACATAATGGTGTGTAAAGCGAGAAAGAGCCCTAAATCTAACCTAGAAGAACATTCAATAGCTGTACATGTCTCCAAAGTAACAGACATACAAATCATGTGAGGAAACACTACAATAGAATACACAACATCAATAGACATATACATAACACAAAAAGATCACAAAATAAGTACAAAGGATAACAAAAAACGGGAAGGAGGGGTGTGTGCGCCGACGCGCGTTTCGGAAGTACCATGTACTTAGAAATCCTTCATCTGGGCGCAAGGTTCACCATTATTAGGTAGTGGTCAAAAGAGGCTGTGGGGGCAAGCAAACAATGAATAAACATATATTTATATACATTAGACAATGTTAAAAATCTGGAGCAAGATCACTATGCCAGATACCAATATCCGAAATATGTGCAATCCAAAGACAGAAGACCATCACCTAGAGAATGAAAGATAGTGATGCCTGTAAACCCCAAAAAAGTGTAAAATATATAGACACATAATACCAAAAAAGAAAAAGTCAAAAAATAAGATATAGTCACAAGGAATCACTCTAGAAATGGAGAGTGAGAAAACCAATATTTACATACTGTCAATGTAGTTCCTGGTCCAAACGGAACCAAGATGCTGAGGATAGTAGTGAGTCGTCAGATAAAAAGAATCATACTCCAGGTAATGTGATATAGTGTCTAAAGATCCTGCAAATATAATAATAAGGGCATTACATCTCCGACGAGGTTCCTATCTAGAAACGGATCTTAATGATAGTACATACATAGAGATGGTGCACCTGGGGTTCGGAGCGGGGGGAGCCAGACCTCAACCCAGACATGAAAGTGGTGCAATGGGTATATCGGGAATAAAAAGTGATCACAGCAGGGCAGACGTTGCTGAAAGACAATAGATGGAGTATTAAGAGATTAACCTTCCCATGTACTGTGCCTGCAGTCAAGTGAGGTCGATAACACGGGCAAACTTACTTATTTATCAAGAAGGTGTAAGACTGTGGATAGTCCTCGTAATCTGTTAATGCTAGTAATGCTGAATTTAGCCAGCTAAGAGTCGGAAAAAAAACATACTTTCAGAGGGTCTGATGCTCTACAGATAAAAAGAATATATAAGATGAAGTATGTACTGCAATGTGGGTAAACAACTTTATACCCCCAAGTTCACAGATTACTTACAAAGGTTATATGGATAGTAGAATTCCCATGGCCTTGATACGGGGACTGTAAGGTCAAAAAATGATATCCAGAAATCTGTAGATAACAAAATTAGGACACATAGGAAAATATGAGGGAATGGCCTATAGAGTGTATAATGGTCTCCCCCCACCCCTAAACTTCCCAGGGGTTCACAATATATGGTCTGCGGCCCTGCTGAGCCGAGGTTGTGCCTGCTATGAAGGAGTGAAAAGCGAGTCCTTATATCCGGTCAGCAATCACATATAATGATGAACGGACTCACATGTGTGCTCTGAAGGTCTAGTGCGACAAAGGATAGACGGTATGTAGAGAAAACGTCGGCCATATTGAAATGGTAAACAAATGGAGCTGGGAAGGGGTCCGGGGGTAGCGAAGTGGGAAAAATGAAATAATTGACTGGGCTGGAAACCATAAGGAAAGCGGGCAAGAACTATAGAAGTTAGCGAGAATAGACTAATACTCCGAGCCCGAGTGTGATAGAATAAGACGGCAGCCATGTAGTGTAGGGGCTAAAACGTCGGCCATATTGAAATGGCTACAGAATAGTACTAGAAATAACTCTAATGGCAGCAAGGGCTCAAAAAACCCTTGAGGAAAGTAAAACGGGAGAAAAAATGGATAAACCGGGCAAGAACTTTAACAGAGCCCGAAATCACGATGGAAAATCTATAAAAGTTAGTAGAAATTTTACTGAAACGCCGAACCAGAGCATAATAGGTGAGAACGGCGGCCATGTTGCAAAGGAGTAAAGCTAGATGATGGAGAGGTGATAGTCTAATGCTGGCTAGGTTAAAAGAAACTTGACAACTCCTAAGGCAGGTATACCAATAGATAGTAGCCAAAGTAATGATAAAAGTACCTAGCTCTTAACATTACAGAAAAGGACTACAGGTTTCTAACCTAGTGGGAGAGTCCCAGTAAGGAAGATATCCTTAATATGGATAAGGGCCTATATGCTGTGAGACAGCCAAAAAATGTGGATCTCATTCGGGCGCTGGATCTAATCGACTTACCTACTGCTTCAGGACATGGCTCTTGTATGTACCAGAAGTTCCTCAAATGGATGGGTATGTGCACCATGGAATGAAGGAGATAATAATGAGAATGGTACTGCAATGATGTACCAAATTAAAGAAGAAATCCTGAACACACGGTCGTTACAAGGGTATATAATTGGAAACTAGGGGGGGAAAAATTGACCATTTAGAAAAACCTAATAAGATTCTCACATTATTGCATTCTCCCATGGTAGGGATTCATTCAGACCAACAGTGGCCGTTTGTAAGATACAGATCCAGAATACTTCTTTTTCGCCTCAGTGCATCCACATTACGATCTGTGGGACAGTGGATACGTTCCAAGATTAACCATTTAAGATCCTGTACTGAATGTTGTTCTTCATACCAATGAGCGACCAAAGAAGCACCAGTGCGTTTGTTTCGGATGGAGGATTTATGTTCACTGAACTTCACTCTGAATTCTCTGCTGGTTTCACCAACAAAACCTTTTAGCACGGACAGAGAATGAGGTATATCATATTTGCAGTACGACAATTAGTAATTTCTTTGAATAGGAATTTTTTCTTTCCCCACTCAAGTTCTAATGTAACCAAGGCGAAATCACAGGCATGGCAATTGCCACATCTGTGTGTACCACAGTTAGGGTTAGACCCTACTGTGGATCTTTGGCTCGATGTTCTACTCAGTGGGACCGTAGATTTGACCAGGGAATTCCTCAAGTTTTCATTCCGTCGGAATGCAAAGAGAGGTTTAGGTAGGGCCTGGGTAGAATTGTCAGAATTAAGGATATGCCATTGAGAATTAATAATCTGGCGTAATTTGTCATTGAAATTAGAATGAGTAGTGACAACTACCAACATAGTGTCATCCTTCTTATTATTTAACTGAAAGAGGGCCTCTCTGTTGTTATATTTGGCCCTCTTGTAATACTCTCTGATCAGTCTATGAGGATAACCTCTGTTTAGAAGTTTGATTTTAAGTTGTTCGGCATGTAGGTCAAAGTTCTGAATGGTAGTGCAATTTCTGCGGAGCCGCAAGAATTGGCTAAATGGTATACTGTTCTTCTGGCTCCGCGGATGGTAGCTCTCATATTGCGTGCAGTCGGTTTAGTGTATAGAGGAACTTCAATGGTCTGGTTCACCACCTGAATTCAGACATCCAGGAATTCAATCTTAGATCTACTCATATTAGGACTGAATTTCAAATGGGGGTCACACAGGTTGATCCTTAACAAAAACTCAGTCAATTGTTCTTCCGGACCCTTCCAAATGAAAAAAATATCATCGATAAATCGATGCCAATGAAAAATGTTCTCGAAAAACAGTGCAATTTCGTTGACGACAAATCTGTCCTCAAAGGAACCCATAAAGATATTGACAACATTGGGAGCACAGGCAGCACCCATGCTGACTCCTTGGACTTGTTTGTATATAGATTTGTCAAACTCAAAATAGTTCTCCTGTAGAACTATTGCAAGGCATTCAAGAATAAACAAATTGTCATCCTGGCTATTGTTTCTTTCCAACGCGCTTTTAACCGCCTTCATAGCTCCTCTTTGGGGGATATTTGTGTATAAAGCCTCGATGTCCATCGAGACTAACATATCAGTAAGTGGGTTAAAGGTGATACCCTCTATTTTTCCAATGAGATGGCCAGTGTCTCTAACATAGGCCGGTAGGTCAAGGACCAATGGTAGAAGGAATACGTCCACATATTTAGACAGTGGTTCCGTTAACGAGCCTATGCTGGATACAATCGGTCTAAATGGAGGCTTGGTGATGTCTTTATGGGTTTTTGGAACCCCATAAAGGTCCGGGATCTTATAAAAAGGTCTATTGAAATATTCAAACTCCTGCATGCATATGGAGCCTCTATCAAGGGCTCTCTGGGTGATGTCAAGTATCTCTGTCTTGATTCTTTGTTCAGGGTAAGTGGCGATGCGGAGATAATGTTCAGGGGCATCTAGCATAAGCTGTATCTGTTCTTTGTATTCCACACTATCCAGGACTACAATACCACCCCCCTTGTCACTGGGTTTGATGGTAACGGTATTGTCACAGGATAACTTTTTGAGCGCTTGATATTCATCATAGTTTAGATTGTAAGTCGGTTTAGGGACAAATTTCATCATGTTTTGGATTTTAGAGTACACACCTTCTCAAAAATGCCCACTTCAGGTCCTACTTGTTCCAATGTGGGTGTAAATATGGAAGTAGGACGAAATCCTGTCCTATTGGTATTAGTAGTGGTGTTGTGATTTTCAAAGAATTTCTTTAATCTAATCTTACGGAAGAAAGATTGAATATCTTTACTAAGTTCGAATCAATTAAGATTAGTACTGGGAACAAAAGATAATCCACGTGCTAATAGGTTCATATATGGTTCGTCCAAAGCTCTTTTGGACAGGTTGAAGATGGGAATGGGGTCAATATGAGCCAACATGGTTACTCTCTCCAATATTGATTCCGCCTTGTTTGTAGATACTGAGGGGGGTTCTCTGTCTGTTGGTATCGACCCCTCTCTTGGGTCCTGAACCTCACTCATGTGGTTCCTCGGCGGTTGCCTAAAAAACGGTTATTTCTCAAAGGGCCATCAAAGGGCGCTCTCCTGTTCCCATATCCCTCAAAGGAGCTGGGGCCTCCTTCACTGTCAGATTCCGACGTGTCTGAAAACGTGAGTAATTTTCTATTTGACCAGTGTTGGGAGTCTCCTTGTTGGGTCTGGTCTCTAGTTGTATTATAGTATTGGACCCCCAGGTAAGGGTATACTTTTTCTTCAGAAACATATCGGATATCTTTTCTTAATTTATCCGTTTTGTTCTTTATAAGGTAGTCACTAAAGGAATTCAACTCAAGATTGATCTCCTCTAGTTTCTTCTTAGCTCCCTCTACAGGATTGTTTTTCTTGAGTGTTTCTTCAATATCGGCAATTTCTTTGAGGAGGGTCGCAACTACCTCTCTGGCCGCTTCGATAATAAAGCATCATAAGGTCCCTGGAACACCTATTGGCTATTAAGGACCATCTTTCCAAGATTTTCCGAATCTCAACGAATAGGCCAGGAATATTCCATATCTAAGTCCATTGGGGATAACTCCCGCTTTGAGATATTCAATCATAAATTCTGCATGGGATTCGGTTCTCCTGGCCTTCTTTTTCAAATTGAGGAGTTTGAGCCACTCATCATTGTTACCATTATTAAGTGAAAAGGGTCGATCTAAAGAAGAACTTTGCCCAAGCAGTCTAGAGAAGTCCTCATCCGTAAAGCCGAATGTTTTGATACTATCCATAGGAGGTAGAGGATATAGTGCTAGCGCCCTGTGACACGAAGCAACTGTCTAAAGAGGTGCACTAACTACTTTTTAAGTATGTAGGATGATAAGGTAAATGGTTACCGAGAGTATCCCAGCAGTGACCAGGAAAGGACAGAAGAATAAGATTAAACTTAAAACACCCAGTGAATCTTGCTCCAAGCAACAACAACCTAACAGCCCTCATGGCAATGTGCCGGGATTAACAAATAAAGCAACAAATTAGGGTCCCTGAGAGCACAACAGGTTCTGGGGGGAACTAACCAGGGAAAAACACAACATTAATCAACGTGAGCAATGTCCCCCACTTAATATTTATAAAGATAGGTAATATATCCAAACAAATATATGCCCCACAACACTTTTAATTTTCAGATAATTTATTATCAAAAATATATATATCTTTCTTATTTATTTTTCATTTGTTTTATCAAAATTTGTTCTAAAAGACACACTTGTACATATAATAAGCAATCCACATAATAGTGTGTAAAGCGAGAAAGAGCCCTAAATCTAACCTAGAAGAACATTCAATACATGTACATGTCTCCAAAGTAACAGACATACAAATCATGTGAGGAAACACTACAATAGAATACACAATATCAATAGACATATACATAACACAAAAAAATCACAAAATAAGTACAAAGGATAACAAAAAACGGGAAGGAGGGGTGTGTGCGCCGACGCGCGTTTCGGAAGTACCATGTACTTAGAAATCCTTCATCAGTGCTTTCTGTGGCAGACCCTTTCCTCCTGTAAAGGAGTTTCCGCATCGCGCTCCCCTTCCGGACTTGCTGGCGTCGGACTCTATTACTAAGTCCGGGTCGCAGCCGAAGATGGCTCTGCCATTCCAGGCCTCCATGTGCTCCAACCACCATCTCATCTCTGTGCGCACCTCTTCTGTAACCGGAACTTGATCTGAATACTGTAGACCTCTGCGCAGGTGAGTGGCTTTCAGGCGTTGAAGCGCTCTGTAGTTGAGCGGCCCGGGAAGGATTGCCTGGATAGACGAGGATAAAAGTCCTACCAACCTTGCTATTTGCCTCAACGAGGTGGAGGGACGAGCTAGCATTCTCCTGAGCTCCCTGCGAATTTTGGTCATTTTCTTCGCTGGAAGACTCAGGGTACGGGTTACTGAATCTATGACGAACCCTAGGAAGGTCACCTGCCTGGAAGGCTTCAACACCAACTTCTTGGCATTGATCACGAAACCCAGGTTTTGGACAAGATCCACCGTCTCTTGTAACAGACTCAGCAGGCGGAGCGGGCATTGCTCCAAGAGCAGAATATCGTCTAAGTATATAATGAGACGACTGACTTTCTCCCTCAGTGTTTCCACCACCGGCTTGAGCACCATGGCGAAGCACCACGGGGCCGAATAAAGGCCGAAGGGGAGAGACGCAAACTTGTACACTTGCTCCTTCCACCAGAATTGTAGGAACCGCCGGTGCGGGGGAAAAATGGGAACCGCCAAGTATGCGTCCTTCAGATCCAACCTGGCCATCCAGTCGTTGGGCAGAAGGAGGTCCCGCAAAAGATGGATGTTCTCCATCTTGAAATGGCGATAAACCAACCACTGGTTGAACTCTTTTAGGCTTATCACCGGTCTTTGCCCACCGTCTGCTTTGTCCACCAGGAAAACATTGCTGAGGAAGCCCCTCAGGTGGAGGCGTGCCGGAACTATCGCTCCTTTCTGCAGTAGATCCGCCACCTCCGATCTATGAGGATAGCCTGATCTTGTGCAAAAACCAGCGGGCGGGGACGGGACTCCTGAACCGGGGACCCGTAAAACTCTATTTGGAAACCTTGAATAGTTTGCAACACCCATGCGTCGGAGGTGATAGATCTCCAATTGTGAGCGAAAACCGCGAACCTGCCACCCACCTTTAAGAGAGGAAAGGGGGAAAGTCTCACCTGTTGTGGCCAGGGGTTGGCCTCTGGCTGTTCCTCTGCCGCCACGGCCTCTGAAACCTCTTCGCGACTGGAAGAATTCCTGTCTGCCTGGATCTTGGGCTTTCTTGCCGCCTCTTTGAGGGCCTTGGGTATAGAAGCGGCCTGTCGAGCGCCCCCCTGCCACGGCCGGCCCCAACAAAAATTCTAGGGTGAAACACCCTCTTAATGGAGGACTGCGCCTTGTCTAACGAAGTGAAGGTGGCTACAAATTTAGTAAGTTCCTTGATAAAAGGATCTCTGAATAGCCCCCCTCGTGCCTGCTTTAGAGGAAGCCAAATCCCCTAGCTTTGGATCAACTTTAAGGAGGAATGAACGGCGTCTCTCTGTAGAGAGGGCACAATTAGCATTACCCAAGAACACTATCGCGCGTTGCGCCCAGTTGGAAATCCTCTCTGGGGAGAGAGGCGTTCCCGCCAGTTTGGCCTCTTCTGCTAACTCCCAAATTTTTGTGATGGGACCTGATATGTCTAACAATTTATCTTGACAGGCCCTCCATGATCTATCAATCTCTTTTCTCGGGTCCCAGATATATTTCTGCAGAAAGGTGGCCATCTTAGGATCCACCTGTGGCGTCAGTGCCACCTTGCCCGGTAGGGCGGGACGGGGGCATTCTGCTTTGAGGCAGGCTCTCACTTCCTTCTCTAGGGATTTGCGTAAACGCCCAGCCACAAATGCCGAGACCTTGGGGGAAGGTGCCCATTCTGAAGACCGGGGGTGTATTAGGTCCTCAGGGACCAGCATATCCGAGAGCTCCTCAGAGCTTTTGGTCGTGTCTAGGGAGGGAGACTCTATAGGACGCCAAGGTCTTGAGGGACCTGCTTCTTCCTCGGATTCCCCTACAGACTCCTCTGCATCATCCTGTGGGCTGGGAGCTTCTGGGATCTCTAAGACTGGAGCCTGCTGACCTGAGTCTGCTCTAGCCCGGAAAGCCTTCTTTAGGCGTTCAAAAACCCCCATATCCATACCTGGGGCACTTTTGCGCTTCTGAGCGTGTTGGGACTGATCAGCTTGACAGGCGTATGCAAATTGCATTATGCGGCGTTCAAATGGGCCCATGGCGGTCGCCACTGCCTGGTGGATGGAAGCATCCACCGCATCGCAAAATTCATCATCAAGGGGGAGCACCTGCAGAGACTCCTCCTCTGTATAGTCCTCCTCCATGATGATGAATGCGAGCACTACCTCTGGGTAAGGGCCAAGAACCAGACGCTCAGGTGCCCTGTAATGCGCTGTCTGTTTATATGCTCTGCGCAACCAAAAGGGCTCAACCCAGTGAAAACCTTAGTAATAGCGCTCTATGCGCTACCCCTGGGTCCCAGTCAGCCAAAGACCAGTCCTGGCGTGACCAAAAGACACTATTTTTTGCGCTCCCAAGGAGCTAACGGGCTTTTTAAAACCTCAGGAGCGACTCACCCTTATAACATTAACGGGTGTCTCGCGCCTGGGCCCGCCCCCTAAAGCCTCTCGCGCTCTACTGGCGCTCACGCGTACTACACGTGTAACTACTGACTCGTCAGGCGGGCGTACTCCGATCGTAATACCGACCCGCTATGCGGGCGTCAGGCAAGGTGAGGCAATCCTTGGTACGGACCCGCTAGTACGCGGGCGTCAGGGCTTCCAGGTGAAGATCCAGGCAGCCGGTGTTGGGCGCGGTGAAATGGCGAGCGCTCGTTGATCCCGCCGGGTAGTACGGCTGGGATCAGCGAGACGTGGACACACGCCCCCTGTGACTCCGATGAGCACCGCACCGCTGCCTGGTAATGAGGGGCCGCGAGTGGAGCGCAACGAACGCTCCCGCGGCCTGAACAGTACAAAACGCGTGACCAACACACCAAACACAGCACTAAGCGAAGCCTTAGCAATCACAATCAAATAAAATCGAAATTTAAGTTTTATGAGATAATATTAGTCAGAGTAAATAAACATGTACTTATCTGCTGGAAAGCAGGAAAGAAAGAGGAGGTCAAGCAGGAAGTACACGCCCTTGAATCCCTCGGGGACTGCCCATTGGAGGATTGGACATGACCCTTGCTGAGTGCTTGATGGGAACATTAGTTTTTTGTTTTAAAGTTGAATATACTGCTGGAAAAAGGAATAAAGAAAGTTGAGCATAATCCTCGCCTCCGGTCCTGACATAGAATTCCATAGCAAGCGGTGATGAGATGCCAGAATCATCGGTGGTGCCATCATTGTCCCTGTCCATAAGAGGGGGCCAAAAGATACCCCTGCAAACTACAGGCCTATCAGCCTTTATTGACAATAGCCAGTAAATCTTCTGCAGGCAAGTATTGCTTTGTCTGCAGGAGTGGATGGATTAACATCAGGTCTTGTCTCACTTTCAGGCAGAGTTCCGTGAGGGCATTGGCACAATTGATCAGATATTCCACTTTATTACCATCTACTGGATGTATATTACCATCAACAAAGAGCATCTGTATGTAGCCTTCATGGACACGAGAGCTGCATTTGATTTGGTACCAAGAAACACTCTCTTGGAGGTCTTGACCCAAATGGGAATCCCATATGATCTCCCCCATCTCCTTAGGCTAGATGCAGATACATATGCCCAGGTTAGATGGAATGATCAGGGCGATTTGTCTCCCAAGATTCCCACTTAGTGCGGGGTAAGGCAGGGATGCGTACTGGATCCCACGCCGTTCTCTTTGTATATGAACAGCATGGTTGAAGCATTGAACAAGTGTCAGCACGATACCCCAAAGATAACTGGCACTCGCATCCCTGTCTTGCTCTTTGCTGATGACACCCTGCTGCTCTCTCGGACACTTATGGGCTTGCAGGAATTGTTCAATTATTTCGTGGAATTAAGCAGGAGCAGGGGCCTAGAAATTTTGAAAGCGGGCAAGGTCTGTTAGCGCAGTAGCGGTGTAGGACTATGTTAGGTACACTATTTCTGTATTATTGCACCCTCCCAGACCTGATAAGAGTTCATGCCCTTGTTTATAATTTGATCTACCTATGTGCTGACCACCCAAACTCTTTTACTGGATAAATAATAACCTTTGGAAGCACTCAAGGCAGGAGTTACTAATAGTTGTACCCCAGGAAATGTTTTAAAGGAAAGATAATTGCCCACTGTCACTTTGTTTTTTGTAATTTTAATTATTTATAGGATATATTTTATATGAAGTCCTAGGTTTGCAATGGTGTCCTTGACGGGTGTTGCACTGATTTTCTGTGAGATGTTTTAAATCCATGTATGCTGCTAATATTTGTCTATTGTACCTTCTAAAGAGTATTGCTATCAACTATTGATTTTATATTTAAATACTTTTTAATTGCTTGAGCTTTTTTTATATGCAATGTACTTTTACTTTTTAAGGTTTTTGTAACCGAAATAAAGGAGATAACTTGAGGAATATTAGTCACTTAATATATCACAGCATTAACATCAAAGCTTACTCCTTTTCTATTTAATGCAACTGTGGTATTCAACAGTAAAACCATAACGGAGCTGGACAAAAATCTATATAAAGAACATAAGGCAGCTCTAAAATCTGTGAAAATCTACTCCACAAAGTAAAATATAGTTTGAATTAAGTATATAATCCTTGGAAGCTCTACACACTACCTAAATAATAATAAACTATGGGGCATATTCTCAAGGACTTATCGTCGAGTTATCTGCACTTTAGCGCAGCAAAAGTGGCGAAAGAATTATCGCCCCATTCTCAAGCTGGTGCAAACTGCCCACATCGCCAGTTTTCCAGCGATAGCTGCCGCAAAAAACATCGCCACGGATGAGAGAGACAACTAACGCTAATGATATGCAGAGTAGGGGTTCCCGTGCAAAAACACACGAAAACACCACTTTGCGACATTCACAACAACCAGCCAGATCTGCGATGCGACCCAAAAACAGGCGATAAGACGCGTTAGCAGCAGGGATTTAACACCTACCTTTTACTGGTGTTAAGCAGGACGACTACCTGCAGTTGAAATGGAGCCCAGCCCAGAGCCACATCTGAAGACCAACAGATGCCATAGAGACACTGATCGTGCAGCTCGGAGACCCGAGAGGGCCACAACACCCACCGCCCCCGCCCCCTGACTACCACAGAGGCAGCGCAGAACAGGACAGCGGACATTCCCAAAATGCACCAGCCTCAGAGACCCAACGCCAAAGGAAGTCATTGCCCACTACAGGCACAAAAGGACAACCATCCTCCGCATTCTGACCCACATTGCCCACAGGCTGACGGTACCAACACAGCGGACAACCACCATCCCTCCGCAGACGAAGCTGCTGGCTGTGCTGCACCTGTTGGCCCCTGGTACCTCCCAAACAACAACTGCCAGAGTCGGAGGAGTCTCACGGCCAGCCCTATCATACGTCCTCACCCATGTCATGGATGCATGTCCACAATAGCAACGGCGGGCCCCTGTCACCGCACCACACGACAGTTCCAATTCATAGTGTTCCTGCGCAACCAACCCCAATGCCAGCCGTTGCCAGACGCCACTTAGCCCCAGATCCAATACTGTAGTAACTGAAATGGGGGTGCGCACGGTCATGAAGTCCAGTAGTCAACAGTAGTGTAAAAACAGTCCATTATTACAAATACAACAATAAACAATACGAAAAGCACAGCCAACGCCCAACGGGGAACTTCATCAGGGCAACGTGTGGATTCAAGTAACTGCATATGCTGCGGGAACTCCACAATACCATCCCATACTCCGGCAGTCAGTATCCAGAAACCTGTTGGACAAATGGTGACAATGGTCAAGTGTCCATATAGTCACAAACCTAATCAGGTACAGTGTATAGCACTTGGACAAACCGGAATGCTCACAGGAAAGACAAATCCTGCACAAAACAGACCGTAACAGAAGTACGTGTGGTCGTAACCTTCGTAGGAAAGAAAAGGAAGGTCACGGTCACACTAACTTCTGTTACGGTCTCATGATGCAGGATTACTCATACCTGTAAGCATCACTGTTTGTATCAGCTTGATACCACTGCACCTTCACTCCCCCCACCCAGCCACGAGGGCGCCGCCGTGACCGGCGGTGCCTACGCGATCCTGTGCGCCTGCTGCACCTAGCCCTGGTCCCCAGACCAGTCCGCCAACCAGTGATGAGTGCCCGCCCCTGCGCACCCAGGCCTCAATGCTCACCTGCCGCCACCGGCGTGTCTCCAAGAGGGCCCACCACGTGCCGGTGCAACCTCCTCAGCCGATCGCTGGATTCCGCGCCACAGGCCCCCAGCGCACCCTGCGGCCCCACACCGCGGAGTCATGTGTATGCTGACTGCTGCCTCCGACGTACACTGCGGTCCAGCAGGGCTCACAATTCAAATCGAATCTTGATTGGCAGGACGGCGTATCGAGGCCTACGCATCATCGCAGGCTGCACACCCGCTCAGCTCTGGTGCCACTAACTCTGTGCACCTCAAGTCACCGTCCCGTGGCGGTAGGCCCGTGCCGGCCAAAGTGCCTCGGATGCCACCAACTCTGTGCACCTCAAGTCACCGTCCCGTGGCGGTAGGCCAGTGCCGGCCAAAGTGCCTCGGATGCCACCAACTCTGTGCACCTCAAGTCATAGGCCCTTTATGATTGAGTCTCGTGGTGCGGACGCCATCATGTCACCTCTGGCAGTGTGGAATGTGATGTGGTAGGGCCCTAGGCCCTCATGCATAAATTATGACCACACCTACACACTCAGCTAGATAGTGGAACTGGCGTCGTGCGCCCGGCCCCTTTTATTGGCAGGGTCACATGTCCTGTGACGCCTGTGCTGGATGGGTGTGGTGTGGGTGTAAACCAGCCCTCAGGGAGTGGCTGTGGCATGCTGACAACTAGACCTGTGATCAGCAGATCACGACAGGGAAGACCTGGGACATGTAGCGTTGTAGTCCCCCCCCTGTAAGCGTAAGCGGAGTGGGCTGGCCTGGCGTAGGGGTGTGAACGATGACCCCGGCGCTCTGGGCATGGACCCGTTCTGGGCTGGAGAAGAAGGTAACTGATGCGTGTGTCTCTGATGTGGTGTCGGCGCCACCCGGGCCACAATCGGTAATGTTGCACCATGTGACTCAGGTCCCACAACATGTGCAACATGGACATAAGGAGGAATCACTGACCCTACATTCATCCATACTTCCGTACTTGAATGATCATAGACATGACACATCTGTGTGAATTTGATTGTTTAAATGCACATTTAGTGGAGTGTTGTAGCTGGAGCAGTACAGGGCCATGCAAACCCCACTTTACATTGTTGGCCCGTGGAGGGCCAGCCAGAGTCCTACAGGGAATGACAAGTAAATCGGAAGAGGAAGAGTTCAGTCCGCAGTCTGATAGCTGTGTCATTGGTGACCAAACAGAATATGGCAGTCCATGTCGAGGTCCAAGGTGAGTGCCGCAGAGTGTATCGGGGGACAGTGGAAGGTGATGATGCAAAGGGCCGAACCAAGCTGAAACCGGCCATATGGCGGAGATGAATGCTACCGCTTCCTCATTACCACAACGGCAGTCTCATCCACATCATCGTCCTCTGATGTGTGATGTGCCTCACCTGTGGGTGGTGGTCTTTCGGCTGCAGCACTGTGTGGCACTGACACATCAGGGGCCGGAGGTGTATTGTCGGCCGCACTGTGTGGCAGTGACACATCAGGTGCCGGAGGTGGAATGTCTGCCGCACTGTGGGGCACTGACACATCAGGGGGCGGAGATGTGGATGGTGTAGGAGCAGCAGCATTCATCTGTGCCTGGCCTTGTGGCAGCAATGCCATGATGAGGATCTGCAAGGCATGGTAGATCCCAGCTACATCTCACTGGTGTGCAGCCGTGGCAGCCATCCTTTCCGCCTCCATCCGCACCATGTCCTCCATGAGCCTCCGCATGTGTCCCAACTCCCGGCTGAGATCGCTGGAGCCACTCTGACTAGACAGGTGTTCTTGTCTCCGAGTCATGACTGCAGCGATGTCAGCCATGGCTCGTTGGAGACCATGGAGCGGACTGTGGGTGTCCGTTAGGGCCTGTAAGTGGTCCCTGATGGGACGTAGACACCCATGGATGGCATCTAGTTTGGCTGCCATGAGTTCGTACCGCACCTGCTCAGCCATCTCCTTCTGGCCCTCCAACACATGGCGTTGAAATGCCATGTGTTGGTCGTGGGGATCCTGGGAGACAGCCGAGGTGGTGGGTGCTTCCTGCTGTGTGGTCTGTGCAGGGGGTGGGGTCTCCTCGATGCACCTGGGCTGCCCTGCTCCTGGAGGTGGGGTGCGGAAGCTGTCCATGAGCTCCTGGAGGGCGTCGGTGGCGAAGGTGGGGAGGTCCTCCTCATCATCAGTGGGGGGGTGTTCGGTCTGCTCTGCAGGAGGTGATGTTTCTCCCTCTGCAATGTGAAGGGGAGATGCAGTTAAACAGTGTGTTCCATGTATGTTCACGCATTGGCCAAGTTTACAAACAGACTGCATGACAATGTACATTGTGACTGTTTAGGAGGAGCTGCCTATTTGAAGCGGGACAGTGGACATTTGTGCACCATCATGGATGTGGGGTTGTACTTGTCCATTATCATGTCACAGTTTCCTGCTATGCCAAATGTGATTGGCCAGTTTCTACACACAAGCGGCAGCAGTGGTGTCCTCTGTTCTGTTGTGAATGTGTTGCAGTTTGTACCACATTGTTGTCAATGTTGATGTGCTCTGAGTCTTGTGTGTGTGCTCAATTGTGGGAGAGTCGCCCCTGCAGCTCAGACTTTGCTTGGCCTTCTCCCTTTCAGGCGGTGTGCCTTTGGCTTCTGTGCTTATGCAGTGCTGAGATGTTGCATACTTGGGTAAATTGGGCTCTTGGTGGGAGTTGGGACTCTTGGGCATGGTTTGTCCGCAGATGTCTTGTTGCCGTCAGGGGTTGTTTGTGCACGTGGATGTGTCAGTGTGTGACCTGCTCCTTTCCGGATGCGGTCCACACTCAGCCACCTCGGTGTCGTGGCGTGCAACATGTCATGATGAGTGGCCTGCAGCCATGCTCATCGTCATGCAGTGTCACTTGCATTGTCAGTGGGGCTCCCGGATCCGCAGCTTTGTTGGCTTCAGCACATGTGCATGGGTTTGTTGTGAGATTGTGATGTGTGGGGAGGGCCCCCTCTGGGCACATTGTGGACGGGGGCCTACTTGCTGTTTCTATGTGTGCTGCAGTATGGCAAGGAGATCAGGAACATGATCCAGAGTCATTGTGGTTGTGCAGTGTGCTATACTTAATTGTGCATGTGTGCCATTGTGCCCATCTCCCCCCGTCCCTCCAGTCCCTGGTGGTTACTCACCCTGTTGCTGTTGTGTCAGGTCATGTTGAGCAGTGTCCGGTCCCCCGACTCCTGCCACCGTCTCCCCACTGATGACTGTGGACACCATTTCCTCCATCTCATCCAGCTCCTCCTGTGGCGCAGTCTGCACTGCTGCTTTGCGGTTGTTTGTGAGTTTCAGCTTTGTTTTGCGCTTCACATCATTCCAGCGCCTCTTGAGCTCTTCCATTGTCCTCCTCAGCACTCCGACTGCATTCACCTTGTCCAGGATGGACAGCCATATTCCATTTTTTGTTGCTAATGACACAGTGGAGATGACGAACAGGTGTTGATGGTGTTCTATCACCTCCGTGATCAGGATCCTGTTTTCCTGCGGACTGAACCTGGTCGTCCTCTTGTTCTTCTCCTTGCCCTTCCCTGACCCCGAGGTCCCAGGCTGGTCCTCCGTGGGGCGTGTGGGGATTCGGTTTGTCCTCTGTACTTGTCCAGCTCCCTCCATTGTGCTTCGCAGTTGTTGTGTTTTTTGTATTTATTTTTTTTTTTTTGCTGCTTTTATGGTGATTTTTCCCACCTGACGTGGGAATTGCAAGCCTGGCGCTGCTTGTCGCCGATTTTTCTATCGCGGTTGGGCCCATCGCAACTTTTTCACGTTCGGGTTTCCTATTTTATCGCCGTCGCGGTAGTTGTATCGCGGACATTTGACGCGTTCTTGGGAGACTATCGTATGTCACCGCCGTGTTGGGAATACGACGTTAACACAGAGTTATTTTCCCGCGATAGACGGCGATATGAAAACGTGCGTTAGCCTTTTTTGGCGATGATTATCGCACGTTCTTGAGAATATGCCCCTATATGTTTGACTGTGTCAATGCCAGTAGTTTCTCAATAAAAGGACAAATTTTCGAAGACCCGAAGAAAAACAAGTATCTACACTTTTCCCTTAATTTGGATAACATCAGTGAAGTAATTAGACACCACAACCTCCCACACCTGGAATCACTCATCTTTGCCTCGCTCTGAACGGAAGCACTTGATACTAAGAACTTTGAATCAGAATTACTGTAACAAAGACCTTGAATCATTATCAAATTATTAACACACTGATTTAGTCTGCAATCCCTACTTAAGTTATAAGCAACCCTACCTTGATTCTAATTGAGAGGCCTCAAAGAAAAGGAAATATTTGAGATTCAGGTTACTTTATATCCCTGTGGCTCAGTTTGAAAAACCCTGGAATCCTCATCTTAACAAAACGGATCGTGTCGCCTATGTGGCTATAAATTCAAAACACTAGAACATATAATTTGTATCTGTCCTCAATTGTTAAACCTGCAGAAACCGTATCTTCAGAAATATTTTAACAAGTCAAATGTTAGGACCACTAAAGAAACAATTGAATTCTGCTTACTAATCGAACTTCTTTTAGTAATACGTCAATGAGATTTTTAGATTTAGCTTACATCTTTTTAAGGATTTAATTAATTGATGTGTTACTTTTTATTGGTGGTGTGCGTACTGCTTATTCATCACATTGACAATACTGCCACGACATAAAATTGCTTTTTATTGCTGCTAGTACCTTTCATGGAATATATATTTGTTGTAAAAACATGACTTGACTTGAGTATGAAAAGGGTGATGAAGCCACAGAATTACTTCCTTGAGAGAATCCAGAGATTTACTAAATGCACCCATATGAAGAATCTTAGATTTTAACTAGTAGTAAGGTGCAAAGCCTATTAAGCAGCCATTGAGCTAGGCGAACTGAGGCCAACGGTCTGGTCCAACCGGGCCACAAAAATGTTGCAGCAGTGCCTAACTCAGCTTTTGGCCCAAGAACATTCTACGCAGCTGCCAAGGATTGCCTGTTAGGGAATCTTTGTTGGAAATGGGAATGAACCTAGTCTGGGCTGAAGCAATTTACATAATAGTGGCTAGTATGGAGCAAATTATCAAAATACTGGGATAACAAGCATTAGCGAAGCCAATAATCTCACTTTGACACTCTTCTGTCGACATTCTGTACAGCAGCATTGATGCTTTGCAGTTTGGCTAAAACAAATCTAAAAAAGCACTATGACACAGCCAGGGCTAATGCGCTTTTTTAAAACAAAAATGTGCATTAGCATTGGATGCATCATAGTGCTATACAGCATAACTACAAATCATTGGCAAAGTCAGCAATGCCCATGCTGTACAGAATGAACAAAACGCAATGGCAGAGCCAACAGTCTCAAAGGCAAGATCTATATGCTTTGCCAATACTTAATAGGTCTCGGCCAACGCACCAGTGGTTCTGAGCAAATCAGTTAATCTCCCCATGTGTGAAAAAGAAAAAATATTACATTTGGCAAAAAATACTATAGCATAAAGAAAGCAATTACGCCCAATTTAGAAACTTAGCAAAAATACATTTGAAGCACATAACATCTGTTGTCAAAATAAAAGCAGATAACATCTATTGTAACAATAAACATCCATTTCAGGGGTGAAAGGAGCTTCTTTGAAGTATGTGTGGCATAGTAAAACATAGATGCAAATGGCAAGACGTTCAACAACGTTGGCAGGGAAGAAGAAACAATAAAAGTTGTACCGCAATCACAGCCCAATCAGTGGAAGTACAGCAATCAAGCTGAAACAATCAGTACTTGGTCCATGCTTCAGCCAAAAAAAGAGGAAGTGAAGCCAGCACACGCTGACCAAATAGAAAGACATCAAATAAGCAAATAAGAGTGACAATGAAGCCAACAAATGTTAAGCAATGGGTGGGCTGCAGGCCCCTTGTAGTATACAATGTCTTTCGCAAGTGAGAGCACATGCAGTGTATGCAATGTCACAGATGAGACCTAAAAAGAGCTGTGAATTACTCAGTTCCATTTGTCAGACTCCTGTGACCCTATGGTTATGAGTGTGATAATCATATGGGGAAGACAGCTATGTCGATAGTATGATCAGGCTGTTAAACCAGGCTTATATTTTTAATTGTGGCTTAGCACTTTACCACTTGAGAGCTTAACTGTGAAATGGGCACCTTATAATTCAAGATTACACATTTGTACAAAAAAGTACTCCGTCCTCAGAACCTTTACCTTTGTGAATACCCAAAAGTAGTAACGTTAGACTAAAGTCTAAATTTACCTTTTTGAATTGGACCCTCAGTGATAACTGAAATGTGAATTTGAATGTAATAGTTTATATTTGATGCATTAAGTTTTATGGAATTTGATTTTTAAAATGAATCTTTTTGATCGAACTAGCACGATAATCAGAACCTTCGTGTAAAGTAAATACTTAATGAAAACTACTGTTGCGTCCCTCATTATGGCTACATCTAGGTGATTGTGAACATTTACTTTTGGAAGCTTGCAGTTGCAAGATGGAGGATGGTTGATCCTCATAGAGGACCATCACATCCATCTCTTATTCCCCCTCTACAGTTCCTTTGCTCCTCATAGAGGACCATCACATCCATCTCTTATTCCCCCTCTACTGTTCTTTCTGTCCAGGGCTATCTGAAGATACTACCCAGGATTCCCCGCTGGAGTGTTCCCCTCGAATGAGTACCTGATCATTTGCATGTAGGCAGTGAATCCCTGCTTTGCATTCTGCGAGACGACGTTTCCAGACTCCTCTCAGAGGAGGGAAACGATGACGATGATCAGGCCTAACTGACTAAGACTACTGAAACTGGAATATGGACTAACTGTGATTGTCAATGGGACTTGCCCAACTACCTGAACTTGCCTGTGTAGGCTGAAGCTTCTCTCCACCTTTGGCCAACATTTTTAGACATGATTTTAGATGAACCCTGCTTCTGTTGCATTGTGTATTAAGTTGAATACTCTCTATGAATACTCTCTATGGTTTGACATACCATTTATTGTGAATATAGCTATATATATTCTAGTTTTTTATTTTCTGTGTGCCCACTACTCCAGCTGAACATTGACATTGTTAATGTAATGGTGATAACTGTTCTACTGTACCAAAGCTCGCCCTTCACCACCTCGGCTGAGCCTAGGCTTAGCTCGTCCACACATGCCAGGAGAGTGATGGAGGCTGAGTGATAGTGACCTTCTGCCACAGACCGAGAATCCGGCACGCTGATTAGCATGGACACCGACCTTCTCACTTTTGGAGTGAGCTTCTTGGGGACCTGTTGCAGTAAAATGTCCCAAAGAAAAAGTCTGATAGTTAGGAGTAAAGAATCCAGAATGAGAGAGGTCGGATAGACAGCCATGAATGAGCTGTTCAACACAGGCCACTGCAGTTAATAGAGTGATGGGGCTGCCACACTTCATTGGGCCTCACCATTAATGTAAAGCCTATGAATATTCATGATAAGTGGGGGCCTCAGGGGCCATCCCCACATTCTGGAGGGTGGCTCATCATTTTACATTACGTCACTGCCATGGGTGTCTTATGGTCTGTCAAATTTGAAAATGCATGGCCTTTTCTTTTTCTCAAAGTCCTGTGGTTAATATTTGTCACCAATGGCAAATGGCAGTTAGCAAAAATATTGTCTGACAGAATTATAGTGTTCTAAATATTGTTTACAAAAATCTTGTCCTATTGTGTGTAGATTTTCTATTACTAATTCCAATGGGCAGATATTTTTGTAAATAGATTTATGGCACAATATTTCTGTAAGACAATATTTTTATTTGTATTTTCAAGTACTATTCTGTAGCAGATGCTAATATTCTCGCAGCCAGCCAATAGGCATACTAAGCAGGTGATACAGAGGGCAGGTAAGCTAACCAGTTAACTTAGAGGGTAGAGAAATAGTCCTGAATAAGCACAAAAGTCAGACTTTGCTCGGAAGCAGAAACAGTTTAAAATAAACAAAGGCAAAAATGGTGACAAGGTGAGTTGAACACTCATCGCTGGCAAGTGCAATGATCTAACATGCCCCGTGTGCACAGCTATGTAGAACATTTACAAACTCATCAAAGTTTATAGCACAAGTATCATTCAATGAATCATTTAATGCTACACAAACATATGAATTTCAAAACAACATATTCCTGAATTGTCATCTCGATTCATAAAACAGAAAAAGATCTGCAAGTCTCATTAAATGATATAACTCAATCATTAATACAGAATTGAGACTGAATCCACATTTAGTTATCTGATAACAACATTAATACAAAGGTCTCAGTTAAACAGATCCAAATTGACCGTCAGCCCAATGCATTTCGGGACAATTCGTCCCTTCTTCAGGGGCCACTGTAAGGTAAACGTACATGGTATTACAAATAAACTTGGTTGACATGATACAAATTAAATAAAACAAACCACCATGTCCGATGACACCCATGCGGGAATCTATACAAAGCATTGCCCATTGGTAATACAATAAAAAAGAAGTGAACATGAAGATATAAATCCGTAACGCAACATGCAGAGCCCAAATACAAAAGCCCATCGTGTGAAGTACCTCCTAAAATCGCAGAAGTGATGTGTAATAGATCTCACCCCGTGCACTGAAGAACTACGTGTGGCGTGCCTATGAACTAAACAGGAAAACAGTGTCACTGAAATCTAAATACATACCAATGACTGGCGTGTAAATAGGAGGGCCAAAATGGAGCTGGCTGGAAGCTGTACAATGTACAACACGACATCGTTAAATGCACGATGATAAAACCAAACTAACTACGTGCCAACTAACACCAAAGCAAAAAACTCACAAAGACCGATACCTTGTCAGAAAACAACACGAAGCTGAACCTGTAACAGTCAAAAATGAACAAGTGGCGTAGTGAGCACAGGACCCACGTCTGGGCAAACCCTTCCCACTTAGGGCGAAATGCAAAACACACAAGACATGGCTTGGCAGTTCGGTCTGGACTGTTCCCATGAGGCACAGGGTCAAGACTGATTTGCATATGGCTATGTCTGAACTGGGGTGGCGTGGTTAAGCAAAATAACGATGGATTAAACCCAGATCTGTGACTGGGGGTGAATGTCTGCCAATGTGCAGCATTCCGTCCATCATCTTGTGTGTTTTGCATTTCGCCCTAAGTGGGAAGGGTATGCCCAGACGTGGGTCCCGTGCTCACTACGCCACTGGAGTCAAGCTATCCTGGCTGATGAAGGCTGATAGCCTGAAACCGGTCCTAGGATGCTTGATTCCGGTCCAGGGAAGACATGGCTTGGCAGTTGGGTCTGGACTGTTCCCATGAGGCACAGGGTCAAGACTGATTTGCATATGGCTATGTCTGAACTGGGGTGGCGTGGTGAAGCAAAATAACGATGGATTAAACCCAGATCTGTGACGGGCGGTGAATGTCTGCCAATGTGCAGCATTCCGTCCATCATCTTGTGTGTTTTGCATTTCGCCCTAAGTGGGAAGGGTATGCCCAGACGTGGGTCCCGTGCTCACTACGCCACTGGAGTCAAGCTATCCTGGCTGATGAAGGCTGATAGCCTGAAACCGGTCCTAGGATGCTTGATTCCGGTCCAGGGAAGACATGGCTTGGCAGTTCGGTCTGGACTGTTCCCATGAGGCACAGGGTCAAGACTGATTTGCATATGGCTATGTCTGAACTGGGGTGGCGTGGTGAAGCAAAATAACGATGGATTAAACCCAGATCTGTGACTGGGGGTGAATGTCTGCCAATGTGCAGCATTCCGTCCATCATCTTGTGTGTTTTGCATTTCGCCCTAAGTGGGAAGGGTATGCCCAGACGTGGGTCCCGGGCTCACTACACCACTGGAGTCAAGCTATCCTGGCTGATGAAGGCTGATAGCCTGAAACCGGTCCTAGGATGCTTTATTCCGGTCCAGGGAAGACATGGCTTGGCAGTTCGGTCTGGACTGTTCCCATGAGGCACAGGGTCAAGACTGATTTGCATATGGCTATGTCTAAACTGGGGTGGCGTGGTGAAGCAAAATAATGATGGATTAAACCCAGATCTGTGACTGAGGGTGAATGTCTGCCAATGTGCAGCATTCCGTCCATCATCTTGTGTGTTTTGCATTTCGCCCTAAGTGGGAAGGGTATGCCCAGACGTGGGTCCCGTGCTCACTACGCCACTGGAGTCAAGCTATCCTGGCTGATGAAGGCTGATAGCCTGAAACCGGTCCTAGGATGCTTGATTCTGGTCCAAGGAAGACATGGCTTGGCAGTTCGGTCTGGACTGTTCCCATGAGGCACAGGGTCAAGACTGATTTGCATATGGCTATGTCTGAACTGGGGTGGCGTGGTGAAGCAAAATAACGATGGATTAAACCCAGATCTGTGACTGGGGGTGAATGTCTGCCAATGTGCAGCATTCCGTCCATCATCTTGTGTGTTTTGCATTTCGCCCTAAGTGGGAAGGGTATGCCCAGACGTGGGTCCCGTGCTCACTACGCCACTGGAGTCAAGCTATCCTGGCTGATGAAGGCTGATAGCCTGAAACCGGTCCTAGGATGCTTGATTCCGGTCCAGGGAAGACATGGCTTGGCAGTTCGGTCTGGACTGTTCCCATGAGGCATAGGGTCAAGACTGATTTGCATATGGCTATGTCTGAACTGGGGTGGCGTGGTGAAGCAAAATAACGATGGATTAAACCCAGATCTGTGACTGGGGGTGAATGTCTGCCAATGTGCAGCATTCCGTCCATCATCTTGTGTGTTTTGCATTTCGCCCTAAGTGGGAAGGGTATGCCCAGACGTGGGTCCCGTGCTCACTACGCCACTGGAGTCAAGCTATCCTGGCTGATGAAGGCTGATAGCCTGAAACCGGTCCTAGGATGCTTGATTCCGGTCCAGGGAAGACATGGCTTGGCAGTTCGGTCTGGACTGTTCCCATGAGTCACAGGGTCAAGACTGATTTGCATATGGCTCTGTCTGAACTGGGGTGGCGTGGTGAAGCAAAATAATGATGGATTATACCCAGATCTGTGACTGGGGGTGAATGTCTGCCAATGTGCAGCATTCCGTCCATCATCTTGTGTGTTTTGCATTTCGCCCTAAGTGGGAAGGGTATGCCCAGACGTGGGTCCCGTGCTCACTACGCCACTGGAGTCAAGCTATCCTGGCTGATGAAGGCTGATAGCCTGAAACCGGTCCTAGGATGCTTGATTCCGGTCCAGGGAAGACATGGCTTGGCAGTTCGGTCTGGACTGTTCCCATGAGGCACAGGGTCAAGACTGATTTGCATATGGCTATGTCTGAACTGGGGTGGCGTGGTGAAGCAAAATAACGATGGATTAAACCCAGATCTGTGACTGGGGGTGAATGTCTGCCAATGTGCAGCATTCCGTCCATCATCTTGTGTGTTTTGCATTTCGCCCTAAGTGGGAAGGGTATGCCCAGACCTGGGTCCCGTGCTCACTACGCCACTGGAGTCAAGCTATCCTGGCTGTTGAAGGCTGATAGCCTGAAACCGGTCCTAGGATGCTTGATTCCGGTCCAGGGAAGACATGGCTTGGCAGTTCGGTCTGGACTGTTCCCATGAGGCACAGGGTCAAGACTGATTTGCATATGGCTATGTCTGAACTGGGGTGGCGTGGTGAAGCAAAATAACGATGGATTAAACCCAGATCTGTGACTGGGGGTGAATGTTTGCCAATGTGCAGCATTCCGTCCATCATCTTGTGTGTTTAGGCTATTTCGCTTGACACATTCATCACATTTCAAGTAGCATGAGGGATTGGCAGCCCTCAAAAACCGTGTGGCACGCTCTAGCAGATGAACTACGTTATTTTGTTTACCTTGTTGAATCCTTGTATACTTTCGGAGTGCAGGCGCCTCCTTTTTTCTTTTGCAAGTGCAATGATCTACCAGTCACAAGTTTTAAACCCAGCATGGCCTACTTCGCCATTCATCCTTCTAAAGTTGCTAACTTGAGTACCATTGAGGGGAAAACCAGTGGAAAGGTATTACTCTACAAGACGGTGTAAAGCACTAGATACACACATATGGGCATTCAAGCACACCCAGGTGCGAAGATTAAAAAATCTCATAGAACAACTTGCTGATATTAGAGTCGCACTCAATTTTGAAGGTTTAACACAAGATATGTTTGTTTTCATCTCAGAAAATCAATTTGGCTGCCCTTTTTGAGTGATGTCCAATGGAGAAAACCATAAATTAAAAGCTAAAAAGAGACTGTCATATGTGACACAGTACAAAAACACAAATATCGGAACAAACAGTCTAAGTAGCAAAGTTCTCCAACTTCACACCTCCATGTCCAGGACCGAGGCTCACACCCTACCTCAAAGTGCCACCCCGGTCTTAGAAGCTGATACACAGAGGCTGAATCATAGGTGGAAGAGGTGGAGGGATCAGCGGATAGCTTTCTCAAAGCAACAGCAGAATCGAGGGACAAACTAAGCATGATTGATATAGTGGGGCATGAAGGTCACTGTTTAATTAGAACATTTTCTCAAAAAAACAAGACTGAGAGGGAGAAGAACATCAAAAAGCATTATGCAATGACTTCAGCAATTAAAGGAATGTGGACCTAAAATGGCAAATCCTTAGCTCTGCATACCAAATGCTTGGTGAATCCTTTGTTGTCAGACAAGAAAGCCTGGACCAGCACCGTGCCTTCAATCCATTCACGAATGAGGTAGCCCTCCACTGTAGATCATTGAGTGTTGGCCATCATCAGTCAGGAAATGCAAGCTCCTAATAAAGCCACTCTCATTAAACGAAATCCTCACCAGGGCAAGAGGAAGTGAGATGACCAAAGACAAAATATCACACCTCAATGCATGAGATTACAGTAAGAAAGATGGTACACTTGCACAACATTAGGAAGACACTAGAGACTGAGTGACCAATTCACAAAGGTAAACGTGAGTATTCACAAAGGTAAAGTTATGAGTAGTAACTGTGTCGTGCGTGGGGGCATTGTTAATTTTTTTAAAGATTTTGGTTCGACTTGCCTTTTTTTGTACTTCATAAACACCCTTTTGGCGTAAAAGCCATAAACAAGACACCGGGGTATAAATTCTGAATTTCTGTCTGCTATGAACTCCCAAACATCTTTATCAAACTTCCCTCCCATAATCGCAAAAACCGCCGCCAGAGCCAGCCAGGGCCTCACGGGGACTCCATCCCCCAGCATACCTCGCGGCAGGAGCCGCTGACACTGTCTCGCGCGCCAGGAGGCGCTCCTTAAAACTGCTCAGGGCTCCTGCGCCGCGGGAGCCCATCATCGCAAAAACCGCCACCAGAGCCAGCCAGGGCCTCACGGGGACTCCATCCCCTAGCATACCTTGCGGCAGGAGCCGCTGAAGCTGTCTCGCGCGCCAGGAGGTGCTCCTTAAAACTGCTCAGGGCTCTCGCGGCGTGGGATGCGTGCAGGCGTGCCCGGGCCTGCCCGTCAAAAGCCCGGAGGAGGCTGGGCTGGGCCCCCCCTTTTATCCCTGGCATTTTTGAGGACTGTGGTCGCAGAGCGCATGCTGCCCTCCAGCATCAACATCATCCAAACCAAAGTACTGACAAAGGCATCGAAGAAGGTACTGTGCTACGCGCGATAACGCAAGGAATTTGAACTAAATTGGAAGGGTTGGACTGGGTCGAGTTGAACGGGCTGAGCAATACACCAATGTGAATAAAGATCCCAAAGAGACATAGGACACAGTATAGACTCCTCCCACAACCCTACCTCTTATTGTTCTGCCACCCCCTATCTATATTGAAGTTTCGTGCCAGGATCCTTTTCCTCAGATTATATATAGAGCGAAAAGTAACAAACTTGTGGGTGCTAAAAAGCTTGACAATGGGTAAGAGGAAAGCCCCAGAGGCACCCATGGGGAAGGGAAAAACACCAAAACTAAAAGAAAGTGTGGGCGGAAATTGTACAATAGCCGAGAAAGATAGTTTAATAGAAGAGTTAGAGACTATGCTCGAAGGAGCGGTTAAAAAACATAAGGCACCCCCTAAAAGGAAGATTACATCCTTCTATGCAAAGCAGGCAGCATATAAACAACCGACACTACCACGCCAAAAGCGATGCTATAGTGCATATAACTAGTCAGCAATGCCCCTCCAGTCAAGTACCAACAACGCCCAACCCGCAAATTACATCTACCTCCTCAACACAGAAGTTATCACCAGGGGAAAAATCAGGAAAGGGACTCGTAGATCGAGGGAAAGTGGTGACAGAAGGCGTGGGAAATGCAGACACTGCAGGCATCACTCTTACAAATAGACATATGCTGCTAGCCGAAACCGAAGAAAACCCTGGAAGGGCCCCCATAGAGGGAACAGTGATTAATTCTAGTTGCATATGTAAAGAGCCTACAGTACCCATAGAAAGCTGCCCGATCACTAAGCAAGCAAGGGTGTAAGTGCCTGGACGAATCTAAGGCGATACAAGCACTAGTTGAGGAAGTCAATCTATTAAAAAATGAGGCAGGGAACTTAAAATCTATAGTAACCTCACTGAAGAGCAAACTAGATGTCATTTATGTAACACACTCTACCGTTCCACACAAGGGAGGTAAGGGGCAACCAGCACGAATATCCAAACCGCCAGTTATTTACAATCCGTGAGTTGGTGGGACACACAAACATGAGAACCAGAATCTTATAAAATTCTATACCCCCAGAGGGTTCTGGAAGGGGGCCGCAGCCCAATCACCAAAGAGATAGAGTGAATTGGCCAAACACTATGGGTAATGGCGCAAATCACATAATACACCCAGATAGACTACAGTTTAATACATGGTCACAAATAACTCAAGAAGGTGCTCCAAGACTGCTATATGACTTACAAACTCGAAGGCCAATAGTTAGAACGCAACATGAGGCTAAATACTTGTCTAAACCATCGTCCAGAGAATGGTCACATAGGAGCAAAGAAGTTCGGAAAGTATATTTAACTAATATACTCAAGGTTACAGCAGGAAGTTGAGAGGATGAAGATTCATTAAAAAATAAAATTATACACTGGATCAGGAACAAGAGGCAATGCTTGTCTGTAGTGCACTCAGACATAGAGAGGGCAGAGCGCTTGGAGGGAGGAATTGAGACAACAGATACCATCAGGTTGACCATGGTCAATAGAGACATAGTAGAGGGACTGATCATGATGGATCAAAGAACAAACGCGTCAGGCAAAGTAATCCAGCGTTTTAAATTAAACGATCCTAGAGAGATTTTAACATCACGACCTGGGCACGGAAATCCCACTACTAACGAGGTGGTGCCCAACCACTCAACTTCAAATCTTGACCTAGTGGATTGACTAAGGCTAGAAGAACAAGCAAATCTGATGACAGATAAGCGACCAGACTGGGAAGAAAGCCACAGAGGTAGCACCCCATTGAACGAGATAGGTACAGGAGAGCGCCAAACACAACATATAATAAAAGCCACTGTTAGCAATGAAATAGAGTCTAACTTAGAAGAACTGCTCCTGACCCACGAAGTACCAGCAAAAGGACCAACACACGGAGCCATTGTCTCCTGGAATGTTGCAGGCCTAAAACAAAAACTTGAGGAACCCGATTGGCACAGGTATATAGACAAATTTGGTATCTGCCTTTTCCAGGAGACATGGTTGCTGACTCCCCCATTCAAGTTGGGATACAAACATACTACAGGAATGCTGTTCCATCGCAGAGAGGAAGACCTTCAGGGGGGCTTGTAATAAGGATAAAAAGAACCTTGGGAATGCAAATCAATGTCCATACGATAGATTCGCTCGAACTACTGGCAGTACATATGGACACGAAGAGTTACAGCAAAGAAAAATTGCACTTATTTAATGTCTATAATAGACCAACCAGGCAGAATCTCAACTCCAAAACCATCGACCTATTAAGTAGCTCCCTGGACCTCGTAGACCCCAGTGATACTGTGGTCGTATGTGGGGATTTTAACTGTGCTTATGAACCACAAAATGGCCTAGAAAGTCTAACAGAGCCAGAGGATATGGCGAGAGGACTACCTCAGTTAGAGGCCGGACCACCAAAACCCTGTACAAACGCAGCAATTCAGATAATGCAGCTTATTATTGAACACCACCTAAGGGCTTGCAATGGAAGGGTGACTAACAATGAGAATAACAACCACTCCTTAAATACTTTCAAACGAGGTAGCTCGCAGTCAAGAATAGACTATATCATGCACAGTACACACAGCTGGAGCAGGATAATGGGTTTTAGAACAGACACACGAGAGGACAGTGACCATAGGCCACTTTGCCTGGATATAGTAGGCTACATACCAAGGGATGACTTGTTGGTCAACAGTCCACCTAAAACACAGCCCTTAATAGGGAATAACCGTAGAGTCATTAAATGGCCCCAGATCACAGAAAACATTGAGCTGATGACCGGTATCTATACTACATTTGCAGATGTAGTCGGCCCTTATATAGAGACAAGAGGAACACCAGTAATAAAAATTCACAATTCCTTAGTGGCACAGCTAGAGCCCCTTCTCACCAGAGAAGCTAGAAAGAAACAGAGACTCAGCAGTAACACAAATACAAAAATAAATCCCTGGTACACACTACACTGTAGGAAAGCTAAGAAATGTCTAATTGAGAACTTAAAACAGGGGACTGCAGACTCAATAAGAGAGGCCAGGGACTGCCACAGGAAGATATTAGCCACCGCAAAAAAGACCTGGGAGGAGAATAGCTGGCTGGACCTCCTCCAGGCTGCAAAAACTAACAACATGTCAGAATTCTGGAAAATAATTGCATGTGGGGGCAAGGGCCAAGTAGAACGCACAGAGCACTATCTGGAACCGGCAGCCTGGACCGAGCATTTCATTAATCTGTACTCAAGTTTTCGGCCACCTTGGCCGAATATAGGGAGCCCGCTAGCAGCAAAGAAGGTAGCGAAGCAATTATTTTCACATTGGAAGAAACTGAACATGCAATAGATAGTATTAAGCAAGGAAAGGCCCCGGGACTATATAGACTCCCTGGAGATTTGTTCAAGCATGATAAGAATGTCTGGGTCCTGTGCGTTAACTTAATTAGCAACATCATAGCTGCAGGTGCACCTGTACCTGCAACATGGGAAGGGGCAGAAATTGTCCCTATACATAAAAAAGGTTGCAAGCAGAAACCTGAGAATTACAGGCCAATTAGCCTAATAGATGTACTTCAAAAAATCTTTGCCAGGCAATTACTGAATAGGCTCAATGAATGGATTGAGACCAACAACATAATGTCTCGGTACCAGGCAGGATTTAGAGCTCGAACAAGGACGGTGGACCAGGTCTTTAGATTTCTATGTATCATCTGGAAATATGTTAAGGTAAAGGGGGGCCACATTTATGTGGCATTTGTAGACCTAAGAGCGGCCTTTGACCTCGTACCCAGATCTTTACTTTGGGACTCGTTAAAAAAAACAAGACGTTCCCCCAACTTTATTAGCACAGATAGTAAGGCTACACTGTGACAACTATGCAAGAGTCCGATGGAGTATGAACGGGGAGCTCACAGAACCGATTCCCATAGATAGAGGAGTGAGACAGGGGTGTGTACTTGCCCCCACCCTGTTCTCACTCTATATTAATGATGTGGTTAGTTATCTACAAAAAACCGAAAACGACCCTCCTAAGCTAAGTGGGAATTTGGTTCCAGCACTGCTATTTGAAGATGATACTATTTTGATTTCACAGACACCCAGGGGCCTGCAAAACTTATTGAATGCTTTTAATAGCTACTGCGACGTAAAAGGCTTAGAAATAAATGCTGGTAAAACTAAGTACAAGGCCATAAATCCCCATAAAGGTTTTAGAAAGGATTTTGAGATGAATAATCAAAAACTAGAATATGTCCCAAATTTTACTTACTTGGGTATATTGCTTGATTCAAAGCTGTCATGGAAATTGTAGATAAACCATTCAGCACTGCAACTTGCCCAGGGGACGGGGGCTGTCCTCAAAAAGTACAGCCTATCGTCAAGCAAACCCTTGACGCCGGCACTTGAGCTATACAAGTGCAAGGCGCAAGGCGCAAGCAGCAGCACTATATGGATCAGAACTTTGGGGAATTGGCGATACCGCACAATTAACAAATGGGGAAAATACGTTTATGAGGAGTCTGATGGGGCTTCCAATATCAACGCCACTTATTCCAATGTTCCATGACCTAAACACGAAGCGTATAGGTGACATTGCAATACTTCGACCACTGCTTTACTGGGTACGCCTGTGGACAACACCAGAGTTAGCAGTATACAGAGAGGGTGTAAGAGAACTCTTAGCCATTGACAGCTGTCTCACTTTTCCCTGGCTAAGATTCGTAAAGAAATGGTTTACAGAATTAGGCCACAGTTTATACTGGACTGAACCATATAACCTTATACGAAACTGTAAAAATACACTGAAAAGAACCTATTGGTCACACATCTTGAATGCCCTTCATTGTAACCCAAGCTTGGGAAGGCGAACAACTAATTTTCTTACCGTAAAACCTAACCCAAGCTTTGAAGAGTTCCTTGACCTCGTACAGCCACACTTTGTCAGAATTCTTTACCTAAAATTAAGATATGGTACTTTACAGATCAAGAGCTACACAGTAAATTGGGGGACAAGGGGGGCAGCACTTGCACTTTATGCTCCGTATGTACCTTAAGGTCAATCGAAAATATAGCGCACATCTTGTTTTTTTGCACAGCGTATACACGGGCAAGGAAGAAATGGATACGCCCGCTGTGCAACACTCTGGGATTCAGGAAGCACCAAGACGCACTAAGGGTCTTGACAATCAGTACTGCCCCATATGTAATATTTGCCCTATCACGATATCTGTTTGCAGTGGGGATCGTAAGAAACAAAATGGGACTAAAACTGTGACACTGTACGAACAATGCACTTACCTGGAACACCACTCTTGTTTTTTATACTGATTTGCTATCTTAATTATATCATATAGATTGTTAGCTGATCTTAAATATATATATACAATAGGGGGATTCACCGAAGTACTTAGTGACCTGTAAATATATATTTTTTCTCTAAATTGCAACTAATGATGATTTTATTGTGGATTTTATATACATTGTATGATGAATTTTAGCTCAAATTTAATAAGTATTTAATATGTGTATATAGCATAGCTAACTGAAAATGTTTTATGTGTGAAACTTTTATGGCCTTTGGCCGAAATAAAGTATATTTGAATCGAGTAGTAACTCGAAAAGTTACTACTCATAACTTTACCTTTGTGAATTACCAAAAGTAGTAAACTTTGACTAAAGTCTCAGTTTACCTTTGTGAATTGGGCCCTAAGATAGAATGAAAGATGAGTAAGGGAAAAAAAAGCTCTCAATCAAAAAAAAGATTGACCATCCAAAGTCGTGGAATACAATATGTTAAAACACTAAAGAACAAAGTGTCACATGGGTGTCAGACTCTTCTGAAGAGGTGTCCACTGGTGATACAATACATGACTATGGGACAGACAATAGTAGACCCAGGAGGAGAAAGGAGGACACAGACTGAAGAAAACCTTTTAATGCAATCACACCCTGGAAATCAGAACAGAATAAAACTCAAGAAAGACAGCCCAAAGGGGAGAGAACTGAGAAAGAGTTATCAATTACACAGGTGAGGAACATAGACAAGGTCCACCTGGCCTGAAGAGATAAAGTAAGAAATTCCCAGTGACAAAAAAAGATAGGTTCAATCAGGTCTGAGTGGCATTTCACAGATCCAAACAGCACCCCAAGTGAAAAAGAAACTGAGAACTGCCAATGGCAAGAAGACCACATACAGACCTGATGAGCATCTCATCACAGTTCATTGAATCCAAGGAATAACCATTCCTACCACAGTCAAGAGAACTTTCACATACAAAACCTCCTTATGATACACCAGACACAGATAGCGTGTCACCACAATCTTAGATCAACAGAATCAATAGTTGCACCAAGATCAAAAAAATGTCCCAACAGACAGCCACTAAAATACACATTGGAGTCACAGGATCTTTACCATTATGAGAGCAGTGCACCACACTCCGACGATTCATTGAAATCGTCAGCTACGCAGCGCAACCGAACAAATCACATCAGCTGGATCCAAAGCCACACAAGCACATGAACATCACACCATCCCCTGTGACAGGAGCAGCTCAAGTCACTAACCAGTCTCTATGTGGGCAAGACATAATACTTAGGAAGACACTGAATAGTTTGCTATGTCTGAGAATGGTGAAGAAATGTTGTATCATCCGCCTTTGAGAAGTGGGGATATGCCATGCCTGACATGCAGCTTTTTTCTGTAAGAAGAGGGAGATGTCATGTTGTAAGAACACTCGGAGCCTACAGTACTGAGTCCTCTGAGGTCTACATACAGGATGTTGGACAACACTTAGTGCCCTAGAGACTGAATGAGATGCGTGACGAGAAGAAGGGCATTACAGGTTAGAGTAGAAGAACAACTCAAAAAGAATGAGCAAAATACTAATAAGTAGTATGATAACTTACTTGTGTCTCCTGGTCTAATCACTCAAGGTGTAAACCATATGCAATTAAATATATTCACTCTTATTTTTTGAACTAGGGTATAACTATGGTAAGCATTAGGACATTTTGGGGTAGACTGATATCCATTTCAAAAACCTGCACACCCAAAATGGTACATGTATTTAATATTATCCGGAGATTATTTTAGTGGATTGCATGTGTTAATCAACGCACACTGGAAAGTGGTGCTTATCTGTTACAAAGTGTACAGTTGCAGCAACTTAACTTTGACTTGTGCTTATTTTTTAGGCTGTATTATGAATGGAAAGCGATACCAGGTGGGGCAATCGTTTTCGCCTGAGCTATGCCAAGAATGCACTTGCTTTAAAACCAATTTCAAGTGTTGCAACAGGTAAGTTAAATAAGAGCCTAAGTATGTGTTAATATCTGTTTCGCAATCTAAATTAGTTAAGGACACATTTAATAAATGTCTCGTGTAGAACTAAGATTCTGATAGTTACAGTAAAATTTTAGGAGAGAGATATTTTAATAACTTTCATATATGTGCTGCGGAATAAACAAACTTCAAATTGGAATTTTGGCTTAGAGCCAGCTTTATATTTTTTGTCAACCTCATGATTTCCAACAATTCATAATAAAATACATATAGATATTAATATATGGACTTCAGGTATTGACTCTCTACAATGTGAGCGATAGTATTTTGCTTGTACACATAGGCACATTAAGCTAAAAAGCAGTCTACTTCGGTGGCAGGGTTAGTGGGGCAATTTCTGCTTGCATTGATTTTTTTAAATGTATCTTTGTAATGGGTCATTTTTTACTTCTAGTTTGCCAAATATATGTATGTCTCCTTTACACACGGGCATTTTTGCTTTGTATTACTTTAAAACTTTTAATGATATTGCATGTGTTTGCACAGCATAACATTAAACATTGCAGGGTTATCAATGCCAGACCTATTGGCTTTGCCATTGCTTGTTAAAAGTGCATTTATATTAGCAGGAGACACCACAAAACACATATGTGACTTTCACCTGTTTGTCCTTAGGGCCCATAGAAAATATACCACCTTGTGAGCCACCCCTGTAAGTACTTGGAGGAAAACAACTTTTATAGTTGCAAATTGGCTTCACTAATCTGGTTAATTTGGCAAATGTATCGGGTTGGTTCACATTCTTTACCAGATACTACTCTGACAGTCACCAGTTTGTAGACAGTCTCCTCACCCACATTCGAAGTTAGACAACATTGTTGCCTTTGCCACCATCAGTATAAAAGACATTTAAGTTGGAAGCAGGAGATATACATTCAAACCTGCAGAGCTTAATTTATGCAAGCAGTTGCAGCAGGGCCGTAATGAATCCCCTGCACATTTTGCTGTGCAAGGTGCCCCCATTCAGCCTCTGAACTATGAATTTCGATGATATATGGAAGTCTATGAGGCCCCTTAACACATCCTGCAGGGGGGCCTATCATTTTGTGTTATACCACTAAATTACAGGTGGTGGCATCAGTGCTAATGTTTGAAGACCTGAAACTATATTTCATCCTCAGACATTGACCAAGAGTAACTGAGAGAGAAAGGCAGAAAGGGGAGAAATAAAAAAGAAGAGAAACTTAGGATGTACTATTTATTGGTTGCAAAATACAGCTTACAATTTGTGAACCAGTAAAGAATTTTAAGAACCGACCAATGTAGTAATAGGTTGGTTTTTAAAATTCGGAATGATAGAGGGTCAGAATCCTACCTCCCTCATGAATATTAGTGAGGTAGGCCACAAATTGTGACTTACTAGGATTGGATGCCATCACAGGTATAGTGGCCTTCTGGGGTCAGCAGACCACCATGTCTGTGGTTGCTTTGTAATAAAGCAAACCTTTTTTCAAATGCAGCCCATTTTTCATAAAAGAAACAAGACTGCATTTAAAAAGAAATGTTTCCTTTTTTTGTTTAAGAGTTGGCAGTGGTCACGAGGACCACTGCCTACTCTTCAACAAACATTTTTTTCTACATTCACAAAGTGGAAGGGGTCATTGCAAATAGGGTGTTGGTAAAACATCAATGTTTTGCAACCAATTTTGGTCTGAAAACATTTATACATATGATACCGGTTTAGTATTAGGAAGGGACGCCTATATCACACCCCTTCCAAGTACCTAATAGGCATCTATTCACAAATCCATTTTAGAAGTCAGAAAACGTTTTCTGACTCCTAAAATGAGATTAGTGCAAAAGAAAAACATTTTAACTCCCCCACACACTGAATTGGATGGTTTGCAACCATTAAAATGCTTAGTACATCTGGCCCATAGTGAGAAAAGGAGAGGAGGGATGAACAATAACCTGCAAGAGTGAAGTAAAGAGACAGGAAGTGTAGGGTGGTGTAAGAAAGAGACATGAGGTGGAATCAAAGCGTTGACCAGCACTCTTCCTATGAAAACCTTTGGGCCCCTGCACTTATGACTGCTTTACCATTTAAGCACTGTAACATGGACCTCATTTTGACTGCGTTTAAGCTTTTCTTTATCTTTCCAGTATCAGGTAAAGGATCATCATTCCCATGTATCACAGGTTGCTTTTCTCTTTAGACTCTAATAAAACTGTCTTGTGCTGACCCTGAAGCTTGTGACAGTCCCCCTTCACAGCATTTCCATCTTAGTTAATTGTCATTCTACACAGTGGCGTAGCTAGGGGGGGGCGATGGGGGCGGCACGAGTTTTGGGGCGGCAGCCGGCCCCCCTTCACCCGCTCTTACCTGCGGCCGTTGCGGCAAACGCAGGGGCCGCCACGGGCAGCCTAAGGCCTAGCTACGCCCCTGATTCTACAGCACCTAAACATCTATATAAGGTAGTCTTCTCAATCAACCACCAGTACTTGACCCATGCATATAAAAAGACACAGGGGCAAGGTTACAAACATCTTTTACAGGCACTATTCCATAAACTTGTTGTTAAGTGAAGGGTGGCATTGTGACAACACCTATTACCACAATATTACGAAACCAGGTGTCCTGAGGTGGTAATGCGTGCAATGAATGTTTGTGAATATGTTGTAGAGGTGGTGATATGCCCTGCAGTTTTTTGTGCTGTAATCTTTTGTGCTGCATAATCACAATGTGATGTTGTTGTGTTGTACTGTGGTCGCTGTGTTGTTTTCTGTTTTTTTTGTTTTATTGTGCCGTGTTTGCTTTTTGTGTTGTTATGCTGCTGTGTGTATTTTATTGTATATGTTTTGTTGTTCCTTTAGAAACTTCGACAAATGCTGCTATATTTCCAGCCAGTAGCAGCACATGCTATTAAAGTTTCTGTGATGATAAGCAAACCATTTATCACTGTTTAGGGTGGTAAAATGGCACTATTTCAACTACTTAAGAAGCCAGTAATTCCAAAACTTTGGCAGAAACTGTATCCTAAAGTAGTGCTCCCAGCGCTCACTGTGGATCATATCACATACAGTGGACAGAGCAAGTGCTAATTACTGTTAATTTCTATTAACAGGCATGCCTATAAAGTTGAAATAGATGTAACAATGAACTTCACTCTAAGTTTTTTTATTTGTCCCTATTTTTCATGCATAATCTCCAATTTCTAGCTGAAGTTCTGAGTGCATCTTATCCTAGGAAATGACAGTGTTCTGATAGTGTATCCATGAGATAACCTTCAGAAAATTATTAGGCCAGTACAGAAGCCTTTGGTGTCTAGTAACAAAGAGTGATTTGGGTCTGCCATGTTCCTTTCATTGAAAAGTGGAGTTTACCCATATATTACATATCTATAGGCACGCATGTGCACCCATGCACTCAAACATTCGTAGTTTTACAATGTGAACATGTACACTCAGACCATGGCCATCCTCATATTAATTGACAAACCATGTACACATTAGGCCCATACTCTATCTCTAGTCTATGGATTGTCCCCTTTTTCTTAATAGAAAGCCTGTTTTTTGCCAATGTTTTTACAATTTCTTATATATTTTGTAAACTTAAAAGTTTGCAAACTTTAGATTTTTCAAACTATTAGTTTTAAACTTATTATCTTTCTCATATAGAAATTACAATTGGAAACCTATTACTGACCAATGCGACTAGGTCACCTGCTCCCTCCCCCAGTTTATAACATGTCCTCCTCATTGGGATTTGCTGTCTCCAAGCACCCCAATCATTGCACTCCACTGGCTGCCTTACACTCTAGAATTCACTTTAATGCTTTCAATGGTCCCATGATCTTAAGGTCACTGACTGCCATCTTCAGTGGTTGTTTCTGCTCTGTATTCCAACCTGTTCTTCCTGATAATGCTTGGATTCGCTGAAGCGAAGTCATTGGGGCCTGTTGTGCCACTATTTGGAGGTCTGCTCTATTTCGGACTTTCGTAGTTAGATTTGTACTCCACCCAACATGCTTCCTTCCTTTCTCTGATAAAAAAAACAAAGTCTAGCCAGGTATCAATAGTAAACAAAGTAACTGACTAGGGGCCTAATATATATGTTTGCTGAGAGGAAACTCCATCTCAGTGGCAACGGTGTTCCCTCCCTGCCAAAATAGTGGTCCTTCCGCCAGATTTAAATGCGGGCGCACCATAGGTTTAATAACAATGGAGACTACCCCGTCTATGGCTGCTGGCCCTGCAGAGGAAGGTTCATTGGAGGCAGACCTCTAATTCTTCCCACCTGATTTAGATGGGTGGAATTAGAGGTCAGTTTTCACTGCCAGTTCACTACCAGGAAAATCCCTGACAGTGAGGGGCAGTGAAAACTGCTAAATTCTCCCCTCGCCAACATTTTCATTTATATTTTCAAAAACAAAAACCCACTTAAGGATTTTGTTTTTGAAAATATAAAAGAAAATAGATTGTTGCAAGGCTCTGTCATGTTGATGAAGCCCTGCACCAACCTGCGTAAAGCAGTAACAGGAACCACTGTGATGGCAGTTCCTGCCACTGTTTTATAGATGACTGCCAGCTTGGCAGTCATTTCTAAATTAGGTGGATGTCATCTCCGTCAGGGTGACGGAGCAATTTACTCCATCACTCTGGTGGAAAAACAGATTGTCCGCCTACATTAAAATTTTGCCCTCAGTCTATATAGTGATTACTTCTATCTACTGCAAAATTGCTTATAACGAGTGTAGTATAACAAGGAGAATCCATGCATATTAAAATAGTTATTATTGCAGCTATATATTATACATTACATATAATAACAAATGATGTACAAAGTGTCCAAACAATGTGCTTTGTGAAGTGGGTGGTCACAGGGTGCAAGTGAAATAAACGAAAACCAAAATGCCTGTATAAGTGATCAATTAATCTGGCGATAGACATAAGAAACTGTACGAAGTCTATTTCAAAATTGATTCCAATAAAGCATAGGAAAATTCAAAATTCAGCAATTCTGCTGCTTTGTAGTCAATAGGATTCCATACAGTCTTAAAGCCATAAATCGTTGACCGCATATCGACACTTACAGAGATCTTGGGGCATCATCAGGACAGGAGAAAGTTTACAGAACTCAGCGTGGATCCTAGAACTTTCAAGAAATGTATAACAATATATATTAGGATATGTATCATGATATTTAAAAAAAAAAATCAAGGGGCATATTAGCAAGACCCACGTTAAAATTATCGCCGTTTTAGCGGCAGGAAACTGCCGCTAAAACGGCGATAATGGGCTTGCTAATATGCGTTATGGAATTCCAATAGAAGCCCAGGTTAGATGTCCTGCACATCTAACCTGGGCTTCTATTGGAATTCCATAACGCATATTAGCAAGCCCGTTATCGCCGTTTTAGCGGCAGTTTCCTGCCGCTAAAACGGCGATAATTTTAACGTGGGTCTTGCTAATATGCCCCCAAGTCTCCTGTTTAATGATTATGAGTTTATCCAGTATCCAGCGCTGAGCATGCCTGTAAAATAATTACTACAAGGGAAAATGAGGAAGAATGGAATCTACTCGTATTTGGGAAAAGTGAAAATTTCATGCAAGGTGTGAACTTACAGAACGATGGAACGGAGGCGCCAACGAGGTAAATGAATGTAAACCAAGAAATGGTGACCTTCTGGGAGAGAGAGAAAAAAGGAGTGAATCCAGCCAGGCCAACACCTGCATCTTTAAGGTATCACTCGGGTAGCTAGAGTGTTGGTTTTGGATGGTGGGGCAGCTCAAGTCTGGGAGTTTTAGTTGGTGATCAGAGAGCTCACCCCACGGTGGTGGGTCAGCACAAGCCTGGGAGTGTGAGTAAAAAACTGCTTTCCAGCCAGAAGAAAGTCTGTCTTGCAAGCCTAGACTAGAAGTGGAATTAATCCACCTGCGGCAGCCGGCATATCAGGGAGCAGAAACCCCACAATGCGGAAATTACTTAATGCGTGTGATGTAAGCCGCGTCGTCCCCATGATCAGAGGCAAGAGACTAAGACCCATAAAGTTGACACGGGGAGGAAAAGAATACGTATGTTTCACTAGGATGGTGCTGAAAATTACTGTCAGAGGGCGCCATAAATTATAGAATAGCATAGGATAGAATAGAATAGCGAGGGTGTAGCCCTATTGCGCCAGCATATATAGCTTTCATGAAAATGGCAGGAGAGATACAGATGCGGCTGAGATGTCAGAAGGACACTACATCAATCCAGTATTTATAAATAAAATGCAAATGAATGACTGGATACTGATCAACATGTTAATAATTGACCCATGGACAAGGAAAGTCCATAAATCTTGGTGAATCGTAACACAACATCCCAAATGCAGCCCATGTATGGAATATACACATTGGTATAGGTTTTCTACACAAGTGGGTGGACACAAATCAAATTTGCACGAACATGGATACAATCAATCATGTACACATTGGTAACATGGAATGTCGAAGCATTTTACAGACATATATTATTTAGAATGAACCGTATAGGCACATTCCAAAATCTCATTTAAGGCAAGCTTCTCAAAAGTAGGGTCTCATGCTGAGTGCCCTGTTAGTTGGTGCAGTAATACTGTCCCCATTAAGTATCTATCCTGTGGTATACATTCTTTTCCGGTTGCAGTATCATCGCATTATTCTGAGTACCACACAGCAGAATGGGGGATAATGCGACAATGTATCAAATGCTGTACCCAGTTCCGAGAAGCATATCTCTCAGTGTTGCAGTTTTTCTCTGCAAACATTTTGCCAGGTTTGATCTGGCAACCATTTTGTATGGAATAAATGCTGGTTGCGCGAATTCCCCACAAACATTGAAATTCTGTGCAAATCGGATGTTGTGAGATTGAATTCCAAGGCAGCTCCTTGTTTTCAACTCCATGATGCTTCTGGAAGACAAGGAAGCACTCTATGATTTACTTATGCTTAAACAGCACTCTTGGCACTCGTTTGACTAGAGGAAAACAACACCTAGTTGAAAAAGTGTGAGGAATCTAACCAATACTTTTTAATTTGGATATCATATTATTGGGGCTTTTCTACAGGGCAAGATATTGGATTTTGGGCAACATCCCTGTTGGGTGGTATTATATGCCACAAGTGTATTAGGACCTTAAATAGTGTTGCACTTATATTGAATTGACCATGTACCATATTACCATTCATGATGGGTAAGCAGTCAAACTCCAGAAAGTGGTAAGAGATTTAGAAATCATAGAAGTATCACACAGGAAATAGAAAATATGATCAATTTCTAATCAGAGTTATAGCTTTAGAAATGACAAGGGCATTCTACACTAAAGGACATGACAGCACAATTAAACCAAAAACAAAATACACTAAATGAAACCAGAGTGTTCTGGCACGTTCTGGAACTAAGACATCCCCCAAATGTTATCTAGTACCTACAAGGTAAGGCTCTAATCCCATTTCACACTAGAGCCTGTATCCATTTTGTATTATGAAAAGAAATTGTGATGGCCTGCACAGACTTTGGAACCCTTCAGGTCACTTTAATTTTCTATAGATTTCAATTATCAGTTAAGTAAATTAAGTCTGGGTGTTGTCAGTGGTTTGTAATGAATCATAAAGTTATATGATGAGCTTCTCCTTTGTCTTAGTTTTTGTAAAGTCCAGTGTTCACGAAAATAGCTTTGTGGGACTGAGCTATCACTGGGTCGCTTCCTAGATGCACAATACCAGACAGTTAGGTAGTTGCACAGAGGCGAGGGGCCATTCAGATTTACCAACCAAAATCACCATTGTGATTAGTCCTTCAGTATCCCAAGCATGTCCTCAGCCTCTTTGGGATGTAGATGATCTTGTTTGCTTCTTCAGATTTTGGCTTATTTTTGTGTGGGCTTTGTTGGTGTTAGAGAATCCAGTTGCAGATGAGGTCTGCATGGGACAAGGGGATATGGAGTTCATGGGCTTTTACTGCATTCCATTTTTGACTTCACTGTTGATCGCCACTACTCAGCATCTTCCTCATTCACCAGTTCAAGCCTGATGAGTAGCTAGTTATCTTTATATTACTGCTTACATATGTTGGGTCTGGACTGTTGCTGGAGAGTGATTTTGCAGGGAGTGCCTATGCAGGACATGAGGAACTATTTTCATTCAAAGGACTGGTTCCCATGTGAGACTTCGTAGAGAAATGCAGTTTCATAGATCTTTTCATGTCCTAGATCTTTGTCAGACCAACATTGATGATATAAAGATTTGCAATATCGGTATATGGCAGGTAAGAACTAAAGACAAACATAAAGATACTAATGGGTGCAAGTAGATATGCCATTACTGTCCCATGATGATGAGGTTGTATGTCTGAATATCATTAGCAAAAATATCAACTGGCAGAAATATTGTCTCCTAAATATGATTTACAACAATATTGTCCATTGGATGTAGATTTTTTATTATGAACTCCAGAGATGAAGTATTTTTGTGTATGCTATTTAGGACATTGAATTTCTGTCAGATGATATTTTGATTGCAATATTTTAGTACCACGTCTCTAGGTTGTAGTGTATGGAATACTATACGCCTCTTAAGCCACCAAATAAATGGCTCCATCAATCAACTTCTCTGCAGTCAGTGTAAGTGGCGATTAGATTTCCAGAGTTGAGCAGAAAGGTGTTTAAATATCCATATTGTCAAACACTGTGACACACCATCTTCTAAACTATTTTCAGAAATTTGTAATGATATGCGATAGAGTAAATCACATTTGGTTACAGAGGCTGTACACCCAAGAATCTCTTTTCCTGCTGCTTTTGGTATACATCGCTGATATTTTTTTAACTGCTTCACTTGTATTCACTGTTGAGGAAATAATAAAAGGGTTGGAAAGGTGCAGCAGGGCAAAGGCCCCAGGCCCAGAAGGGGTCCCAATAGACCTCTTTCTTGAAGATCATGTTCTATGGGCACCCCTACTGCAGAATGCATTTAATGCCATAGCAAAGGAGGGCCCCTTGGTATCATGGAGTACAAGTGTCATCGTCCTGATTTTCAAAAAGGGAGTAAGAAGGGATCCAGGTAAATACAGGCCCATATCCCTGTTAGATAGCACCTCAAAATTAATGGGACAGCTATTATTACATCGGTTGGAAGAATGGGCTAATGATAAAAACATACTGAATCCAGCCCAATATGGATTCCAACGGGGAAGGGGCACGACCGACCAGTGTTTGAATTTAAGCCTTATAATTGAAAAGTATACCAGGGCTAAAGGGAAACAATCTACATGGCCTTCATGGATCTCTCAGTCGCATGTGATTGTGTAAATCACAACAGGCTATGGGAGATAATGGAGGCCATGGGGGTGGACCCCCCCAATACTCACGTTCAATATACAGCTCTACTCCCAGACCACCGCCTCAGTGCGGTACGGAAAGGACGGGGCTTGTACCCGTTCTTTTTGGATCTTACGAGGGGTTAGGCACGGTTGCGTTCTCACCCCTTGCCTATTTTCCTTATACACGAATGAGGTAGAAGTAGCACTGGAGGGTACAGCTCTGGATATCCCAAAATTCGGGTCACTATCGTTGCCTCTGCTTGCATACACAGATGATACTGTCCTAGTGGCCAGAACTGGGAGGGCGCTGCAACACATGTTAATGGCTTATACCTCATTCATGACTTCCCTCGATTTAAGAGTAAACTAATCAAAATCATTTATCTTAGCAGTAACTCCAACGGGGCGAAGAAAAACACCATCCTTTTACTTAGCGGCCCGCAAACTAGAGATAGTAGATTCTTTCCCCTACTTGGGTGTCATGTTTGATAAGCATCATACTTGGGCTCCTATGATCAAAAATAGGGTGCTAGCAATGGAGAGAAGTATGGCAGCCATTAACAGAATTGCCAAAAAATGGTATCTAAGCCCATAAGAGTTATAAAGAGCATTTATAAGGCAAAGACAGTATCCCTAACTACCTATTGAGCAGGGGTGTGGGGTATCTCTAATATCGACTAGGTGCAGACCACCGAGGATACATTTTTGAAACGGCTAATTGCCCTACCGGCATCATGCTCTAAATTTAACTGCCATGCGGAACTAGATTTTCCGTATATTAGTGATCGGGTAAGATTAGCCCCTCTGGCGCTATGGCACTCAATTTGGAGGAAGAACACGCCCCCCCTAACACATCACATTATAAAGGATTGCCTCAAGCTGGATAATGTGCACAAAGTAAGATGGCTGGACTATGTAAGATCGACCCTGAGCACCCTGGGCATGGAGGATTTGTATAAAAATCCAAGCAATTGCCTCCAAATATAAAAGAAACTTTTAAAAGAAAAGTTCTTGGCTAATCTGGAGCATGAGCGCATAGAGATAAACAAAGTTAAGTCATCAGTAAGGATATATATGAGTCTCCCACCCTTCTCTGAGAGTGATTATCACTGCTTAGAGGAAATTTTTAATCTACAGCATAGATTCATTTCAGTAAGATTCCACATGAATTTGTTTCCATTGTTGGTGGGGTAACCAGCGGGAAAATACAAGCACTGTGACTTGTCTGTTTGCCCATGTGACAGAATCTCAGAACAATCTGACCTCCATATCATTTTATTTTGTGATCTGTATGAAGAGGAATGAGCGAAATTCCTATTACCGGTTCTGAGACAGTATAATTTTAGGCAGTGTAGAGTGGCTCTCACTTTTCTTAAAAAACTTGGCAATCCTTTTACTAGCTACGTAGTAGCTAATTTCCTCTGGGCCTGCACAAAGAAAAGGAAGCTTTTTAATTAATTTTAAAACATTGAGATGTATTTGTAATCTTATGACATTTTATTGTAATATCTGATAATTTAATGCTTTGTCATTAATGTTTGTGCTTTTAGGATCTTTATTTTTTTACTCAAGATCGAATAAAGCTTTATGTATGAATAAACTGCTTCATTTAATGGGCATGAATGTTGATCTGGCAAGGATTCTTGTATTTCTTACAGTCCTTTTCTTTTTAAATAAATTTTTCTGATTGTCTAACAGACTATATGGGCCCGATTTACTAACGTTTTTGACAGTTGTATTCCGTTCGTAGAACAATAATCTGGAGGATTTAGACAAAAAATACCATACCATCCTAGAACTTCGTATTGTTTTGCATGTCCCATCTACAAGCATATTCTGAGCTAACCGCTTCAAGCAGTGCCTGATGACGTTATTAAGGACCCTTTGTTACTTACCTGCTCTGGTAGTGATGCAATAAAAACAATGTGGAGCTTCTTTAGTGGTCTTGAAGATATTGATGCCAATGGGAGATAAAAATCAACAAAGTGATGTAAGAAATGTTTGAGTTTTTTTCAGTCCCAGGCGATTGCCTGGACTGCATTCCAGTCCATCATTTTTCTCTCACTGTGCCACTCTAGAAGAACACTAGTCAAATGCAAATCAGTCTTGGTCCTGATCCTATACAAACAGTTCAGCTCAAACTGCTAGCCTACTTTGGCCTCATCACTGAGGTGCAGCGTATGCCCTATGGCACAGCATTAGACCCAGTTGAGGGGGCCACTGAGTAAGCTGGAGTTGTTCAGCCACAACTGTGGGGGCAGGAGTCATTTGCCTCTGATGTCCGTCCTACTATAGCCCTGAAAACTGGGTCAGGTGCAGCCCCTTCAGCACTTGACTCTCTGTGGTAGCGACTGCAAGCTGTCATGGGCTTCTCAGGGAGGTTAGTGTGGAGGGACAACAGGCTCGAGACTCAACATACACACACGAGCATAATAACTTTATTGCCAGCCCAGTGCTTATCTTTGTAAAAAGAGAAGTACTCAAATACACTGTAAAATATAATACTACACACTAAAACAAAATTATCTGGTACTCCAAGAGCCCAGTGCAAGGCTATTACCATTTAAACCTCAGCAAGAATGGCAAGGATGGCACCCCTGCGGCCTACATGTCGCTTATTTTGAAGATTTCCCGGTGTGGATATCAGCACAGTGCCACCCTCTCTAAGTATACTTGGCAATATCATGCACTCAGACTACCAGGGTCTCACCCACTGGTCAAATCCATGGTATGCCTCACCTTGGCCACATGCTCCTCAGACCTCATTGCCATTGGTAGGGAGAAGACACATTGGCTGCAGGTATATTACTCCACTCTTTGTAGGCAGACATGTGGCCGCACGTCATTGGGAGGAGGCAGCAGCAACAAGCAGCTGTCTTCAGCAGCTGTCTTCTGTTGGCAATCCTCTTCCAGGCACAAGGTGTCTGAAGTGGATGGGCCTACAGATCATGGCAGGTCCTCTCTCCTACTGGACAGGTGAGTTGATGATTCAACGACTTGGTCCTCTCTGGGTCAAGGTGGCTTCTTGTTCGTAGGTCAATTGACAACAACTGGACCATTTCAAGGCGCTTTAGTGCAGCAGCAGGAGCTGGACCTGATTGGGCACACTTCCAGTCAGCACCTCGGGGAGTCACACTGTCACTTGGTTACACAGTGGCAAGTGCCTTGAGGCAGCAGCTTCATTTCTGGCAGCGTAGACCACACAGGAATGTCCAAAAAGTGCAACGGGGATAGCCACAGTAAAAATCTGCTCAAACAAAATTGGGCAGATGCCACATGCTTTTGCAGCCTACTTCTTCAGTGGTGCAGACTGCTCTGGCACTCTCACAGAAGTGCCACATCTGCAGTGTTAACTCAGGCACACTTGGCGAGTGCCACAATTCAGCAACAGTCTTTTCTTCAGACCACTCTGGCACACTCAGGCAAGTGCCAAGGTTGCAATAGCAGAGTCATTAGGGGCAAACCACTCGGGGACCCTTGAACAGTGCTGATATTCTTCTGCTTTAGCGCTAATAACTCTTTTCCAGCCAGGAGCATTACAGTTACATACTTCAGAGTCTCTGTTGGATGGACCTATAGCACCAGGGACAATGTTCCTGCCCATGTCAGTAGTCAGCTCTTCCTGCAAGGATGATTCCCTCCTTCTTCCTCCTCCAAGGCAGGATTCTCCACATGTTCTATGGCAGGGAAACAGCTCTTTCTCCAGATGAGACCCCAGGTGATGTTCCCTCACATCTGGGAAGCTGTCTGTTAGGCAGACACCCACTCTGATTGCGCAGTGGTCCTCTGGGTACTCTGAGGATCTCTCCCTCCTTGGTCAAAGAGAGTTTGGATCTGGAACAACAAGTAGGTCAAAAGCTCCTATTCTTATACAGATACAACAGAAGGGGGTGTGTATTTTCTGTCTGGACTTCCAAAACTGTGTTGCGCCAGTTCTTCTTTCATGTGCCCTTTTCTGGATGTCTTCCAGTCCGAGCCTTTGTCTAAAGTGATGCTCCTCACAGCAGGGTTGTCTCCAAATTGGAGCACCTACAATGGAGTCACAAAGAAGTGTGAGCAGTGTTCACCTAGGTACCAACATCCCCATCTGAAAGTGTTCAGGAAGCGTGACAAGTGGTCGGCCCATTTCACAGGAACAGCAGTCTCCCCCTCTACCCCTACCATTTACCAAATGGCAGTCTTTAGGGAGACTGATCAACAGCTTATTGCAGCCAAAAGACCTTGCTGAATTTCTAAGGGAGCCTATCCTCTTTCCCCACTTCAGGGTTTAGGTCCCTTCCCTCCAGTCTCAGGAATGGGATAAAGAGAGATAAGGAAACAAAGAGAGAGCTATAGACACAGGCTGGAAGGCATGCATGCAGGAAAGCAAAAATTAACAAGCATTTACAATGCAATCGGTCTCGCCTTTGGGATCTTATATGTATTTAGCTATGCAGCACATTAACCTGGGTGCTGAAACATCTACTGTTCTTTAACATGGAGGGAAAGTAAGCACCATACTGCGTGACACACCAGGTATGGGAACACATGGAGAGAAATATTGCCTTTCAGCAGGAAATGGTATAGTCCAAAGTTCTGTTTTTAATATAAAATCAGGGCCTTCAGTGGTCATATTACTGAAAATACAAGATTTGAAAAAAATATTATTGTCTACGGGTGCTCGTGGAAGACAATTTCTATGGACTGGAATCTAGAGAATGCTAAAGTGATTCTGGTGTTTTACTGACCTCAGCTGGTCGTTTTCTATCAAGAAAGTTAAATAGAGGCAGTTGCCAGAAAAATAAAAAATAAAAAGTCTCTCAGCAGAAAGCAATTCTGGTATTTTAGTAACCTCTGCTGGTCGTTTTCTATCAAGAAAGTTAAATAGAGGTAGTTGCCAGAAAAATTTAAAAAAAGAAAGTCTCACAGCAGAAAGCAATTCTGGTATTTTACTGACCTCTGCTGGTCGTTTTCTATCAAGACAGTTAAATAGAGGCAGTTGAACAGAAAAAAAAAGTCCCTAAGTGGAAGCAGACAAGTCCTAGGGCTGATCTCCAGACCCCACAAATTACATACACATATAAGTATATAATAAGTATATACTAAAGTATATACAAGAGGTCTCGAATGCTCGACCTAAAAAGAGGAAGGACGCCCACACTGTTTTATTTTTATTTTAGGAAGGAGGAGAAGATGGTGAGCCTATAACTTTCTTTGTGAAAAGCAACTTACAACATTGAAATATGACAGTCATTTAATGTTAAATCATCATTGTACTGCAAGTTGCTTAGGAATGGTAGGGCATGAGTGAGAAATGCACCTGCTGACAGAGATGGATCATTATTAATATTAATACCATAATCAAGAAAAAAATACCAATGTGTATAAGTATTGTAATTTTTATTAGGGACCATTAGTATATTCGTTTTATAGAAGTAGGTGAATTATTTCATATTTTAACTGAGTTCATTCGACGTATATTTAAGATATGCTTAGTTAGACGTGTGTGAAATTCGCGTAACATTTGCATAATTATGCAAAAATTCAATACAATTGCACAAATATATGCCTAATTTCGTGAAATGTTAATCTAGCATTTAGCACTATAACACATGCCTCCTCTGCCCATTTTGGATGCAAGGACGCACATTGCTATAAATTTGTGCCAAACATACAAGTACAGTGACTTCCAGCGGCTAGCGTTCTGATAGCTCGCTGCATTTTCAAGTTCCAGCATCATAATTTGTGCATAATTATATGACGTGGCGTGATGGTGTAATTTCGGGAATTTGGGAAAATAAGCATCATGCAAAATTCCCCAAATTATGCCAGTGATGCCACTGCAATGGAAATTTCGCAGGAGCCAATTTGCATGCAATGTTCGTTGGGCTCGTTTATACAATTCACACACCTGCAGTTATTGCATTTAAATCCCTGTTTGCAAATTGGGCACAAAATGTAGTCCTTATGTGTATACTGATCCAAGCAAACCACTGCTGGAAGCGCAGCACCAGAGCAGAGCTACAGTCAGAGTCAGCACCCGCCTCAGACTTCTTTTCAGAATTAAAGGATCTTTTTTTTCTAAATTGTTCCACCCCTTAGTGCATTGATACAATCAGACAAAAATGCAATAACTCTTACTCAGGCACTTTACTATTCAGGTATGTACCAAGGGCTTAGGAGAGATTTAGGGCACTGGGTGGCTTCGGTGGTGTACATTGCCAGTTTCCTGAGGAAATAAAGTGCTAATTGTTTAATGGTAAGTAAACATGTTAGGGAATTACATGGCTGGGCCTTCGAGGAGTGGATGGCACTAATTTCTCAGTGTAGGGACATCGGAAGTGCTGGGAGTGATGCAGGGCTGGACCGGCTTTAGCGCTGATGGCACCCGGTGTGGCAATATTTGTTGCCCCCCCCATAACCTCATTTTTTACGGATTCCATTACTACCACATGTCATTCATAGTGCCAGGCAATATATGTTAAAAGTAATAGGTCTGGGGAAGCGTGAGAAGGAGGGAGCACAACAGCACCATATCTACTAAGGTATGATGCTGGGGTGCTGTTGCTTTCTCCTCCAATGGTGGTGTACCTTAGGCTGCCTTACACCAATGCACAATCCCTTGCACCATAATACAAGGGTGTTTGAGCAATGTCAAGTCTAGGTTTTATACTGGAGGAGTACTCTTCCAGCACAAACGTTTATGCTTTGACAAAGTTTAACACATTACCACTTTTTACGTGTGCTGTATGGTGTATCACACATGCAATGTTGGAAAGGTTTGGAGAAAATCATTTTTTTCTCCAACTTTATGCCTGCCTTGAGGAGGTGTCATTTCTTGATCCCAATCTCTTTCTACCAATGTTAGTAGATAGGGATTATTAGTGTCACAATCCATTGGTGAGTGCATGGAAATGTCTATATACCACCCATGGTATGATTCCTTGGTGTAAAATAGCTCATAGTCTTACTTTGTGTTAATTTAGGGATACTGTCCAACACAATTCAGGATTTGCTCTGGAAAGTAAACCCAAAAGCAACACTTTGCACCAAGATTGCATCACTTTTCTGATGGAGTGTCATACTAATAAAATTGTATTGCTACTCCAATGAGCCCTTTTTAGCAAACTTAGAAGAATGAAACATTGAGAGGGAAAACAATAAGGTTCTAAACCTATGTGTTTAAGTCTGCATGCAGCACTTTGATGCCAGTTCGTAGCTCAATGTGCTATGTTCGGATGATTGTCACTTATGAACTGCAAGGAGTAAAAGGGTCTCTGTGACAAAAGCAATAACCCACTCAGCTGTCAACATAAAATACTAATCTGTGATCTGCATACCACACATTGTGCTTTGCAGCAGGAAACTTTACTCTCTATGCTACTATATCATGGGTCAAAACTGAGACTAGACAAATTGCTGATCTTTCCCTCAAAGTTCCTAAACCACCAGAGCTAGCATGTTGTAATATCTGCTTAAAAATGCAGTGCACACAGTTCAGTTCAATAGACTTTATTCCGTCTTAGCAATGACTATAAAACACAGAATTAAAATACATTATACATCATTTAGTTTTACGTATTCAGAGGTTAATAAAAGGCTTCACACATCAAATTAAAACGGATTTAAAACATCATTAAATATAATCTATGTAAACATTTGGCCAATTATTTAAAATTACTGTATTGGCACCCCTGGTGATAAGTGCTCATTTAAAACGATTGGCAGTCTTGTCAGAGCTGAAAAAAGTATCCTTATAAAGCATACCTCCTTCTCAGTTTTAATGCAGACAAAATTTAGTTGAAGACAGAGAAACAAATCATAGGGATATTTACCCATTTTAAAAAAATCAATCCCTCTTGGTGCGATGCAAAGTGCCTATGCTTTAAAAGTGCTAGTAAAAATCGTCTTCTCAAGCTACTATATAAAGTGCAAAAAAGCATAAAGTGCGCTGTTGTTTGTGATGAGAAGTTATTACATGCAGCATACAAAGATCTCTGCAGGCTGCTCTTATCTCAGTATAGCCGGTCATGTAGAGGGTGCCGCCTTGACCTTGGTGCCCAGTGCTATGGCACCAGTTGCACCACCCTAAAGCTGGCACTGCACGATGTTGTTTGATGTTGGCTGCCATTTGGCTGCCCCATCACTCTCCTATTGGTGCATACACCAAAAGGATTTGTTAATCTCTCAACTCAATGAACAGCCCACTACCCTCTCTGGTACATACTGTAAGAATGTCTTGGAAGCAGGCTTGGCGGGGAAATGTTGGTATGTAACTATATGTGCTATCACTTAAAGCTAATGAAAGGAGAGAGCTCAATTTAAGGTACAGGGAGAGCTAGTAAGATTTAGAAAGGAGAAGTAATGCAAAGAACAGATCAAAGAGGGAAGCCTGGGCCTAGTGCAGGCAGGCTGGAGGGGAAGTTTACACTGATTCAGGAGAACTATTTACGAAACAGAAACTTTACAGATAAATATATTGGGGGCCGATTCACAGAACTAATCTGAGATAAAATCCTAAACTTTCTACTTTTGGTATTCACAGAAGGCATTTAGTAGTAGTAAAGTTAGGACTCCTAACTTTACTACTACTAAACTGAGACAAAATCGTAACTTTATGACTTTCGGTATTCACAAAAGGCATTTAGTAGTAGTAAAGTTAGGAGTCCTAACTTTACTACTACTAAATGCCTTCTGTGAATACCAAAAGTAGTAAGTTTAGGATTTTATCTCAGTTTAGTAGTAGTAAAGTTAGGAGTCCTAACTTTACTACTACTAAATGCCTTCTGTGAATACTAAAAGTAGTAAGTTTAGGATTTTATCTCAGATTAGTTCTGTGAATCGGCCCCATTAGTGTTTGGTGTTAATCAGTGTGATCTCACCAGACCATTATGAACTTTTTTTGCACACACACCACTCTTCATTTGAAAACATTTTTTGTGTGTGTCGCCCTCCCTGCTTTGTTTTATAAATACATTTCTAGCATCACCTTCAGCTGCACTCAGGTGAAGCAGCACCACTGTCATATACTGTCAGTGGTGTGGCCAGAATCTCTTGGTCTGAGAATAGCAGGGTGAGAGCTGTCAGATGGGCAATAAAAATACTTGGGGCCAGATTTATCAAGATTTAATGCAGTGCAACGGAGCAAGACAACTTGCTGTGGTACGTCAAATGGAGAGGGCAGGAATACGCCATATTTATTAACATATGGCGCATTCCTGCTCTCTCTCTGCGCTGGCGCACTTGTGGCAACCATGGTGCAAGGGTACCTGTATTACACCCAGGATTGATTTTGTGAAGGAAGAGACACCCTCCTGCACAAAAACAATCCTCAGAGGCTTTTCCTCTTTGTAGGTGTGCTGCACTCTGCAGCACACTTAGAGGAAGAAGCAAGGATATTTCTCTGTGTTGTGCCTCTCCTGGGAAGGCGTAGCATTTTGATGCATTGCCAGAATTAGTAGCATTAGTAAATCCGGGAATGCATCAAAATACATAGGTGGATGCATGGGAACAACACACTCACCACCCATGTAACGCCTTCCAGGTGCAGCGTAATGCAAGGCAGCGACTTGCACTGCCTTGCGTTACTCCATATTTACTATGACACACAGAGCCACACAAGGTGGTTCTACGTAGCATAGTATATCTCACTTAAGGGCTTGCGTTGCTCTTGCGTCACCTTGCGTGAAGCAAGAGCAATGCAAGCCCTTGATAAATCTGGCCCTTGGAGTCTGAGGAATTTCCATAAGTCAACTGCTCTCTACCAACAAGCAGCAGTACTGCTAGCCCCAACCCACAGCTTGTCTCCAAACCAGCTGAGCCATTCCAAATAAGAAGGTGAAGTCTGAATCAACGATGGAACCGAAAAGTCTCCCTGATTGATGAGCTGTCACCGTGGATGTATATCCTTTTATGTAAAGACATCACCACGCATAACATGGCAAGACTAATCCTCCATAAATGCTTGGGCAGTCCAGGCCAGGTAGACCAAGCAACCGGCCCATGAAATTTTTCATCAAGCCTTCTGACTCGCTCTTGAGTGAGCAATCAAAAGAGCACTATTTCCCAAAAATAACTGCTTGTGTTGCTCCCCAGCAACTACTGGCACAGATTAACCTCTGTTTAGTACATGATGCAAAGTTCAGTTGCTTTAGCAACCTGAAGTGCCACCCGCAGCATGAGCCACTTTGTACCTATAGAAAATTACAGTTATCTTAAGAGAAAATTCAGAGCAGTGGTATACATGCCAACCCTGCTACTCTAGATTGCATAGAACCAAGTTGAAGTTACTCGCCACTCTTTTCACATTTGTTTATAAATGTTCTTAAAGGGGTCCTCTGCTGCTTTAGTTCCTTTACTTCTTATACGGAGGGAGCGATAGCCAATTTTTTGTCTAGATGCTATGCTAAACTACAAGAAAATGGCTTTGTGTTCGGTGTCCAATCAAAACATAGGGGCAGATTTACAATGAAAGTGACTCAGTGCATTCCGAAAGCCATTTGGCTGCGCCGCACTGAGTCACTTTCAAAGCACAGGGATGCGACATATTTACAACAATCTCTGTGCTTCCCCCTGCGATGGCGCACAAACTGCAGCCATGCGCTGGCGCAGGCACCCTTGCATCATGGTGCAAGGATGCCTGCATCGTGGGGAGATTGTTTTTGTGCAGGAAGGGGCTCCTTCCTGCACAAAAACAATCACTACAGGCATTTTCCTCTTTCAATGCGTGCTGCATTGAAAGATGAAAAAACGAGGAGAAATGAAAACATTTCTCCCCGTTGCGCCTCCCTGCGCCTCCCCTGGGGAGGTGTAGGATTCACACGCATTTCCAGATTTACGATTCCTCGTTAATCTGGAAATGTGTATCGTTCCATGGGTGTTGTGTGGGAACACCTACAGCAACACCCATGGAACGCCCCTTTCACGCAAAGTGCTGCGTGTAAAGGGGCCATATTTACAAGGACAGGAAAAGCCACGCAGGGTGGCTTTTCCCGTCCTTGTAAATATGGAGCAGTAAGATACGCCACCAGTACGTCACAAAAAGTGACGTACTGGTGGCGCAGGGGGCTTGTAAATCTGCCCCTCAGTGTATCAGTGCCAGTCAAAGGCAGTCCACAGTTTCCCACAACGCAGCGGAATATTAGGGAGCAGGTCGTACAGGCCACTCTGGCATTTTCTATATAGGCAGCCAACTAGGGTGCTGCTTTCAGAGCAGGATGGCTATCAGGACTTAACAGTGCTGTAAAATGAGTACTCCCAATGTCCAATGTTTTGTAAAAAAAAAAAAATTCTCATCTTAGTTTACATTCTCCTATCAAAAAGTATTGATTCCCTGTAACAACTTAATTAATAGTCCACATCAAACGCAACTCCTCAGATTTCTGTGTCCAAATCTGTCCCTTAGCCGAGCGAATCCAAAATGTTGTCTTTCTGTGGGAACACTATGATGTACCCAAAAATTCCACAGAGCCACCATACTCATTTTCCAACCTCTAGTTATCAACAACATCTCATAAAAAACGGTTGTAGAGGATTTTCGGTGGGTGGGCAGTATACCTGATTTGTCTTGAATCTGTGTTATTCTGTCAGATTTGATTTATGGTATTTAACATTTTTTTTCTCTTTCTTCGTTGAAGGCTTGCTCGTCCAACATTCAATAAAGAAGAGTGCTTGGCAATCCTTGATAAGAAAGCCTGTAAATATAATGTGGTGAAAAAGAATAATCCAAAAGAGAAATGTGAGATCACTGGCCTAGTTGGCTGACAGGGCTGCTATATTGGAAACCTGCTAGCCACGAGGATCGCTTCATTAGACCAAACACGGGCAATAGCAGATTCTAATGGAGTTGTATTTGTTTTTGATCCCAACACAGGCTGTGTAACGGTTCCATGCAGTACCATCCTTCTTTTGTCTGAGCAAGTAAAACTTGTTATCACTTTCACATTGTGATATGTTGTATGAAAATAAATTAGATGACAAATCCATTGCCTTCTGATTTACTTTTTCAAATAATTATAACTAGAACCAGATATAGTGTGGAATAACCCTATGTTCGGTTTCATGGAAGACATTTTTTTTGCTGGTGACGGGAAGCTTATGAGTTGATTACCCAGTGGGACCTTTTTACTATGAAAATTAAATATAAAAATGTAAGCATGGGTAAAAAGATGGAGGGGGGGCGCTGCTTGAAGTGATAGATACAGAGAAGCTTGTGTGATGGCTGTGGGACCTAGAGATTAGCACGTACATAAGTATGCTCCTTGGGGAGTAGGGATCCATCTTCAGCTGCCTCACTTCATTCCACACATATCACCTTCAATGATGAAAACATTAGCCATTGGTAATAGCTAATAATACTCGTTGCTGTTTCAAGGAAATAATATGCACATGTGTATGTCAGAAATAATGGGACCTGTTCCTGAAGGCATATTTTCATATATTTACTGATATGTAAATCTACTTCTTCTTGCGCTATTCACCATTTCTGAGTACAGATTTACACCTAAGTGTTGATTTACATGTCTCTACCCCCTCAGTTCAGCGGTGGAAATATCTAGATCGAATTTATTACTACCAACGTTTAACACATAGGTGGAGATCTCCTCCCTCATGACGGAGATCTCCTTGTGGAAATATATAAGGAAAAATAATAAAGTTTATAAATAATAAACCTCTTCCCCTTGCCCTTGAATCCTTATGAAAGGAACAAAGAGAAAAAGAACAGTGATTAGTGGCACTCTCTACAAAGAAAGATTTTGGCAGGCACCTCATTGTATTTTTAAATCAGTTAGCCTATCCCTACTTTTGTACCTAAAATTACATTTTGGACCATTCATTCATTTCAACAAATGATCTTTGCTTCTGGTCCCCCTTTAAGTATTGATGGGCCAAGTCAGTCTCCCTTTGCGTACTGCACATCAGGGAGACTGGGACTGCATGAGATACGTGAAGCCACGTAGAAGAATGCTAATACCACTGATAGTCTACTATTGTAGTAGTGACATCCCATAAATCAGTCTAAGCGAGCACCTGGCTCACACTGGAACAGAATCCTGGCAGTATCGTCCACTCCACTCCACCAGTCCTACACCCACCTTGTCAGGCTAACGTCATGCACCACTACTCTGGATTCCAGGGCCCAGATTTATTAAGGGTTTGTGTTGTCCTAGCGCCACGCAAACTATTTAGTGATATTTACCAAGCCATGCAAAGCCACCTTGTGTGGCCCTCCGTGGCTTGGTAAATCTGGAGTAACACAACTAACAAGACAGCGCAAGTTGCTGCCTTGCGTTACTCTGAGCTCGGAAGGCGTTCCGTGTTACATGTGTGGAGACTGAAAGTGAGTGTTCCACCGCTCCCACGCATCTACCCATGTATACTATTTGGCGCATTCCCAGATTTTATCACTTGTAAACCTGGGAATACCTCAAGATGCTACACCTTCCCAGTAGGGGTGCGTGCACAAGGAGAAATATGTTTATTTCTCCTCATGTTTTCCTCTTTCCTAGTGTGCTGCAATCTGCTGCAGCACACTTAAAAAGAAGAAAAAGCCTCCAAAGATTGCTTTTCCTGCACAAAACAAAAACAATCCCGGGTATAACCTGACACCTTTGTACCATGGGGCAAGGGTGCCTGCTTTGGCACTAGGCAGCACTCAATATATCTTCATATATATATTACCTAGTGGCGGTTGTCACTAGGTAATTATAGTTAGGTCAGCTGTTCTGTAGGAAAAGCGTTTTTTGTGTTGCTAATAACTTTGGTACCGTTTGATGACTCTCCATGAAAATTTCCAAAAAGGGGCGGCTTTTTGACTAGCTTGTTCATGGAACGTTTCAAGGTGACCTGCCAAGTCGGGCCGAGAAAAAAGTGGGCCCCCAAAATGCAAAATCACCATGCATTTTCCATAGACTTCTTTATTTTATGATTTTTTTTTTTTTCCTGAGTTTTATATAGCGCAACCTTGACCCGAAGGTATCAGAACGCTTTACATGAGCACCAGTTGCGTTACAGATGGACACATTCATTTTTGTTGGGCACGGGGAGATTAAGTGATTTGCAAAGAATCACAGGATGTTGAGCGTCCCTGCCGAGACTCGAACCCAGTTCCCCACCTGCGAGTTTGACCGCTCTAGCCATAAGGCCACATCCTCTCCCCACCCACTCTAGCCGTAAGGCCACATCCTGCTACAGCAAAAACTGCTGAATGGAATTACATCAAATTTGGCAGGAAGCAGGGGGCCGCGTTTAGAGCTCCCACCATGCTCTGTGGCTGATGCGACTGACGGCGCTCAACGGCGTTGTAAGGGGAAACAGCATTTACAACGCTGTTTTTACAACGCAGTGCTATTACAACGCGGTTGTTACAACGACCGCGTTGTTAGTTCGCAATACCTTTACATCGCAAGTCATTACAATGACTTGCTGCAGGGGGCGCAAAGGTATTGGATATAAAATCCAACAACTTCCCTGCTGTTGCACAAACTGGAGTAGGAATAGTAAATAATACTATTCCTAAGTCCAGCACGCCCCCTACAGCAAGTCGTTGTAATACCTTGCGATGTAAAGGTATTGCGTACTAACAACGCGGTCGTTGTAACAACCACGTTGTAAAGGCATGCAATCAAATCGTATGCGTTGTAACATACTATATTCTGTAAGAGGAAGCGCTGCAGTTCTCAGCTGACCAATACCTGGGAGATCGGAAGACGAACAATGAGCAATGTGACGTTGAGGATCGTTTCTGTGGCTCGTGGATACTAGACGGAGCACTGGCACATAGCTGTTGGAGATAATTATTATCTGCATGTTATGTTAAAAACAGCTAAAATAGATCCGGCTTCTTTTTTTACTATTCCAAGACTACCGAAACGTACACGCTATAGGACGCCCCAAATAGTAATGATCGTACCAATTGTATTTGGCGAGAATATCGGATCCGATATTACCACCCTCAGATGAAGCTCGAGGCATGTGTTGGTTTAGGTCTGAGCTTGGGGCTCTCCATACTACCATGTTAGGCAAATATTGGATTTCGTACATTAGGCAATTTTTTTATAATATTAGTTTTATTTCTTGGCAAAACCTTACTCATGAACATAGATCATTGAGTCCATCACTTTTTTTGGTTATACTCAAATTAAACATCTTTGTTCATGTAATTTAGTTGAGTCGAACATCACGGCAGATAAAATAGGGCAAGCTTATTTCATTGCACGGCTTAGGGGAGTCGGTAGTTGGTACAGACTTCTGCATCAACATTCAGGATTCGATGTAATATCGAAGCACATCAATAGCGTAAGCAATATTGCAGGTTGTAGTTTATTACAAAGCCATATTGGGATTATTATAATTGTTTTAGTAAAAAAGCTATTAGAGCGCCAATTTTAAGGGTATGAGCTTCTATTGTAAATGGATGCTCTACTACACCCCTGCAAAAATATATTTTTTTTATCATACTGTCGATCCCTCTTTCTTTAGATGCATATCTCAGCCGGGCGACTGGATTCATATGATATTTACCTGCCCTAAATTATATGAGTTTTGGACAGGGATCTTTTCTACTTCAAATAATAAGTTTTGAACTGATACGGGGAACTTGCAAAAGGAGGAGAAAGTGAAACTGGACTGTGAGACGCTGATTTACTCTATAAAGGTTTAAGATATGGCCCCCAGGAAGAACAAAAGCACCCTGGAACAAAAGCAGTTGCTAAGGGATAATTCAGCAGACCAGAGGGTGTCTGGTGAAAGTATGGAGAGCCTAGGGCCAAAAGTTAGGAAAGTAATAAAGAAAAAAGGAAAAGGAACTAAGGTTGTAACGCCTAATGGAAGAGGGGGCGGGTTAGCCTCAAAATCACTAAAAGATTTCGTGGGGAAACACTTTAAAAAGGTGTTTTCACCTGCGAAGCCACCGGACGAAGAGGATGCAGAGTTTGAACAGCGGAACGAGAACAATTCATTAGATTTGGATGAGCAAATGATAGAGTCCGTAATTGTGGCAGAACATTCTCTTCAGTCTTTGTTATGCCAAAAAGTCCTAACATTGTCCCCACGGCTGTCCTTATCCTCGTGGGGGCTGTTCTCACAGGATTCGGAACCAACGACCCAGAACCTACTGGAATCTAATAGTGAGGTTTTAAGGACCGAAGGGGGGATGAGTTGGGCACAGTAATAAGGCCAAAAGAAACTGTAAGCCAGGACCGGCGTGACATCCAGAGCTCGGAGTTAAAAGAAGATGAGGGGCGAAATTATACCTCGGAGCTGAATCTAGACATTTCTGCTACACCATCTTCCTCAATGTTGGAAATAATGATAATGTTACAAAGAACTCTCCAAGGACTCTTAGAAGTCACGATGGTAAATACTGACATATTAAAAATACAAAAAGGGCATTTATACAGGATTGAGGGGGAGTTGCAAGGAATTAGGTGTCAAATGCCTTCCATGATAAGATCAGTACCAGATCCCCAGCCCCCAATTCCGGTTGAGGTGGAGGTTGAGATTGTAGAACCACCGAAGACAAATCATGAAGTCTATATCTCGAGATGTTCAATAATAGTAAAAAGAAGGGGTGATTATATAAGGTATGGATTATCCAACTTTGTGAGCCGAGTGGGAAGGAAGATACACAGAAAGGGGAAAGGTAAGGCAATGAAAAGAAGGAGGCTTGAGGAGGCTAGTGTAGAAGTAGCCGTTCAAGAACAGATTCCAACTAAGCCCCCAAGAGAAATAAGGAGGAGGAAGGGGTTACAAAAAGATTTAAAGAAGAATGCAAATAAGGTGCAACAAAATAGAAATGTAACCTTACAGCAGAATCGAGTAAGGTATATAGTACCTACAGTGGGCAAAAACTCCAGCAGCATTTTCCACCATGGGGTGTGGCCAGAATCTAGTAACAAACCTATGGCCGTAACAAGAAAAAATAGCTGCCAGCCACATACGTTATCTACAATGGCGAGAAAGGAGGAAGTAGGGAATAAGTGGACTCATTTTGAATTGATACAAAAAGGAAAAGGAGGGAAAAAAACGAGGAAGAGTTCACCCTTAAATAGATCACAACTTTTACAATCATTCGCTCAGTGCCCAAGCCTGAAAGGTATTGGAACAAAAGACCTGCGGCAAGTGGGTTTTAAATTAAACCATGTAGGGAAAGAGATTACCAGGGTATTAGTATATTCAGACCTGGTAAAGATTGCGATAGGGAAGGCGGAGAGAGAGGTACTAAAGGAAGGGATACGGATAGTACCCGAAGAAGAAGTAGCAGGATTTGAGCTACAAGGTAAAGATTTTCTAAGATGCCATGCAGGCTTGGGGAAGAGACAGGTGAGGTTAATAGAGAAAGAAGTAGGAGATGGGATGGGAAATCTCAACATTGTAGCGAATAATTATGATGTTGAGAATTCCTGGGGAACTGGAGTCAAAGAAGTAGCCCAGCAGGTCCCTCCCAGAGGTATAATGAGGAGTTTGGAGAAGAAAGTTACCTAGATGATGTGGAATAGGAAAATGGGTCACCGCATAGCATAAAGGTGGTTTCGTGGAATATAAATGGCCTTGGAGATCTAACAAAACAAGAAAATATAAAGGAGCTAGCAAAAAGTAATGAGATCATATGTATACAAGAAACCTGGCTATGCGGCAAGACCCCAATATTTGATGGGTTCCGTCAACTCCACCACCCGGCAAAGAAAAAAAGGTATGGGCGTCCTGCGGGCGGGATCATGACACTTTTATCCACAAGAATTGTGAAGAAGGTGACCCAACTTCCTGTAAAATGTAAATGGTTGCTAGTATGTAGGTTATCCTTACTAGTTGGTGATAAAAAGTTTGATAATCTGATGCTTATAAATGTGTACATGCAATGGGAGAGCACGGAGGAATATGGTGCTGAAATGGGTAATTTTAAAGATGACTTAGATATTATTTGTGAAAAGTACGGCACGGATATAATCCTGATGATGGGGGATTTTAATCACAAATTAAACCCAACGAAACTAGATCGTTGGTATACAGATATTCTGGAGGCTTATGACATAGAGTTAGCAACTTTTCCAGATTGTGTTTCTACAACTCAAGACATAAATTTGGAAAATTTTATGGGGTCTAAAAGCCTATTCTGCTTAAATGGTAGGTCAGACTTAGATTGTCCAGCAAAGAAAACGTTTAAAATAGGTTCATAAAATTGCCCAATAGACTATGGGGGCTTATTTACAAGCCCCTTGCGCCACCCGTACGTCACTTTTCCCATGTTAAAAATGACGCAAAAGTGGCGCAAGTGGCTTGTAAATAAGCCTCTATGTTTTTATGCCAGCCTGGAATTTTGCCTTAGTTAAGGGATTCAGGATTTGTCATAGAGATGGGAGTGATCATAACCCTTTGGAGTTAGAGCTCTCAGATGTTTACCTGAACCCTTGTGAAAAAGTACTCGAACAACAGGTGGATTACGCGAGGCGAGTCACAACAAGGTTAACAGAGGAATATATGGCAAGTCTGGTAATGCTGCAACAGAAGATTGACCTGGGAAGTACAAGAAGGCAGAACCTGGACTGGTATGTGGGAAAAATAGAACAAGTGGTCCACAGCCTTAGTGTTGATTTAAAAAAGGATGGGAAGTTTGTGAAGAGCCGACAGAAAGACCCGGTTAGGCAAGTCAAGTGGTTCTCTACCGATTGTCTAGAAAAGAAGAGGGAGATAAGGAGAGAAGCACGTCGACTTAGAGTTAAATATGAACAGGATAGGGTCGATAAGCTAGATAAACTGAAGAAGGAATATAAAATGTTAATCTGTAGTGCGAAAAGGAATTATAAAGAAAGTTGCTGGGGAGGATTGCTGGAAACAATAGAAACAAAGAATATACGCCAGTTCTGGAAGCTGATACAATCGGCGGCAGAATCCCCGGTGGGCGCAATGAATTGCGTAGTGGAAGAGGCTTCTTGGGAGGAATATCTGCTGGAACTGTATAGCTCAGCTAGGGGGACAGAAGAGGGAGAGCAACAGAACTGGAGTGGGCTAGTAGAAGAATTAAAACCAGACTTCTCTGCCTTGAAGGTGAAAAACACGATAAAAAATTTGAAGTTAACTAGAGCAGCCGGACCAGGTAATCTCCCAGCTCTGATAATAAAGTCACATTTGAACTGGTGGGCAGAATTCTTCTCACTTATGTTTCTAGTTATCTTGGAAACCGGAACAATTCCCAAAAACTGGAAGGGGGCAGTAATAAGGCCGGTGCATAAGAAAGGTGATATCCACGCCCCAAAGAACTATAGATTAATTAATTTGTTGGATATCGGGGAAAAGATCTTTGCTAAAATAATACTAGGAAGGCTAAAAGATTAGGTGGAGCGAGGTTCAATTGTCCCAGTAGAACAGGGTGGATTTAAGGAAGGTCATTCCACCACTGACCACTGCTTCGCCCTTTGGGCTTTGGCCCGGAAGTCGATAGAGCAAAAGGGAAAGTTGTATGGCTGCTTTGTCGACTTCCGGGCATTCTTTGACTCAGTGGACCGTAAATGTCTATGGGAATCTTTGATAAAATACGGTATACCGGAGGGTATACTGGCAATCCTAAAAGAATTACATAGTGGAAATTGGGCGCAGGTCATTAGAGATACAAAAGGGTCCCTGACACAGAAAATAGTCATCGGGAATGGACTTAGACAGGGGTGCGTTCTGGCCCCTCTGCTCTTTGCCATATTCCTAGCTGATCTACCCACTACTCTAGAAGTGGAAAGAAGTGCAAGCCCCAGAATGAGTGGAAATAAAGTGTCATGCCTCCTGTATGCAGATGATCTAGTGATACTTGATCAAACGGAGATAGGGCTCCAAAGGAAACTAAATGCTTTTAGGGAATACTGTGAGGCCAAGTTTTTAGTTGTAAATATGGAAAAAACAAAGATTTTATGTTTTGGGAAAAGAGATATGAAATTTAATTGGTTTTTAGGACAAAAGAAACTGGAGATCGTAAATGAGTATAGATACCTAGGAGTTTGGTTTGATAGTGCGTTAAAGTGGCATATGCATTTAGATGCACAAAAAGCAAAAGCTTTTACATCAATCTGTGGGCTGAAAAATTTAACAGAGAATATGGGGATATGTCCCATAGACCTTTGTTAAAAGCATACGAAGCAATGATACCCCCACAAGTTTTGTATGGAGCAGAAGTCCTTTACCTAAGTGGTAAATGCGGGTGGGACCGTGAAGAAGGGAAGATTTTAAAAATGTTACTGTCTTTACCGAGCTCCACAATGATCCAAGCTATTAGAATGGAGTTAGGAATAATAGCATGGAGAATACAGATTCAAATGTCCCTTATAAGATTCTGGAAACGTCAGGATCCAGGTGGAGTGCAGAAGGTCTCACAATGGTGCAGAGAGGAGATTCGATTAAGTAACCTAAAATGGGCTAAGGAATCTAGGAAAAAACTCCTGTCTGTAGGAGAAAGTTTAAGGCTTCAGGGACAGGAATTGTCAAGGAATCTAGACCTGGAATACCTGAGAATGAAAAAATCTGTACAATGCTTAAGAAATTCATGGGTGAATGAAGCCTGGTATCCGTATTTGGATACTTTGCCAAATTACGGGCTTAGATGTGAGATCTTAAGAGTAAGAATTGGTATCAATCCCTGGCTGATGGAGGAAAAGATAAAAGTAGAAATGATACAGCCAGATGGAAATTGTAAATGTGGGTTAGGAACAAAAAATGATATTTTGCACATATTGGTCGATTGTTTTTCACTTTTAGAATTGCGGAAATTGAATTTATGTCCAATGTTTTTAAAATATGAAATAAGGTCACGAGCCCAAGCAATAGCCTTACTCACGGAGATGCCAAATCTTGATATCGCCATTGCTCTGGGAAACTATATGAAAGCGATAAAAGTTTCGTAAGAGAAAAATGAAGGAGTGTTAGTGATTTTAGTCTGTCCTTTAAAAGTTTTAGGCGCTTTTCCCTTTTATATAAAAGTCCTCTTTTAAATAATTCATAAATTTTATAAGAATGAATTGATTTGTGATTACATGATCGTGTCATTAGGAATATAAGTGTGCTGAATTTTTATTATATGTTTTATTGGTAATATAATTGTTAATGAATTTACACATTAACAATATTTTGTATTTCTATTGTGTTTAAAGACTATGGTCTAAATAAACAGTGTGCCTTCTTATCTACTCTCATTCAGTGTTATAGCTTATTTATTAGCAGCAGTGGCCCGTGCAGGTAAGAGCGGTAGGGCGGTCAGGCCGGGTGGTGGGGCATTTTGACTGACGATGACGAGGAAAAAATAATTTTTTATTTAATTTTCCCTCGTCATCGTCTGTCAAGCCCCCCTCTCTGGCCCCATCACTCTTACCTGCACGGACTGCGGATGTTCATTACCTTAGTGTGCTTGATTTGTTGTCGTGCCTCAATTATCGTGCAGTGTTAATTAGGCACAGCGGCGCATTAGGCTTTCAGCCCAAGCATGTTCCACAGTACCGCTCTGGTCCCCTAGGTGGGGCTGTTTCGTGCCGGGAAAGGATCTGTCAGGTGAGTCGCGGCCTGTCAGAGCAGCTCGATAGCGCTCATTGGCTTGCTCTGCTTTGGGGAAGCCATGCTGAGTTTTCCACTCTGGGATTCCCTCAGGGCTTTCCTGCCAACCCTCGCTCATTGACACTGCTGCAGCAGTCCGTTTCCCCACACCCTCTGCAGCTGGTGGTGTTTTGCCTACACTGCAACCTTTTTGAAGGTAATTGAGAACTAGCGAGGGGGCTGCCCAGTACAGTGTTTGGGAATCATTTTTTAATTCTGGTGCTCTCACCCTTACATAGAAGGGACTACTTTACGGACCATGAGTATTCCGCTTATCAAGAGGCAGAAGAATAGCCTTCCCCAGGGCCTTCCTGCAGGGGTGGCTAAAGCACTATCCCAGGCTACCTCTAGAGCGCTGGCCCCCTTGCGGGACCAGATGGATAAACTGACCAAGAGCATCCCAGGGATTTTCAGTGACCCTACGTTTTTAGGTGCAGGAGCTAGCAGGCTTAAACATGAGGATAAAAAAAGCCTCTGAGCATGACACAAGGCACTGGGAAGATTTTGACTAACTGCGAGAGACCTTCCATCAGAGTGTGCACATGCTAAAACTCACCCTACTGGGAGGAAGACAACCCCAGGGAAAACCGTAACCTGGTTGCTCCAAATTCAGACCTCGACTACAGGGTTCCCTATAGGGGGTAGGGGTGGGGGGGGATTCTGAAAGGGAGGTCTCCTCCGATGAGTATCGAGACTCGAGCAGACCATGGCACCCAGTATCCAATGCCTCTGATTTCCCAGAGAGGGATGCCGGACATTTCGATGTGTTTGAGCCCAACTGCATATATCATCCCAGGTCCTCAGAATAGACCCCAGACCAAAAGGTGGCTAAATACGTGGGCAGCAACATCCACCAACCACTGGATAAAGAAGTCAGGGCGCAACTAAGGGCAGAGTGCCCCAGCCCCTCACTAAGGGGGAAGGTGGCGTACAAGCCGGAGATCGACATTAAAATTGTGGGGCTCCTATCTTCGTCCATCCATGTCATCTTCCCGGGGCCATTGCACTGCAGAGCTCTACAGAGATTGAAAGCGGCACACCTAAGGAGGAGACTAACTTACTTTGAGCTGATCTCCTTATCTCACGAAGGCAGGACAAAACTCCAGTGGTGGAAAAATAAATAAATTCATATGTGTAAAGTGCAAACATATCACCCTTAAGGATTTCAAGGCGCTGGGGGCCGTTCGGGAGATTAAGTGAGCTATTGTTCAGAGTCACATGATATTGAGCTGAGCTGCCGCCGGGGATCGAACCGCGAGCCCAGCGCTCTGGAGTCAGCATGGATAGAACACATGGAAGCCTGGAATGGCGGGACAATCTTCAGAATGATGCCAGACATGATCATAGGGTCCTGCCAGACTGGGGAGCCAGATGTGGAGATGTGTCTATGGGGGGCAGATGGTCAGAGGAGGAGTTCCAACTACACATCAAGTGCCTAGAATTCCTGGCTGGATCCTTCACGATCAAATCCCTCACCAGAGACAAGATATTCTGCTGTATTCTGTTGCGGATGAACAATGTCTTGGCAGTCCAATATGCCAACCGGTTGGGCGGCACTCATTCGAAAACCCTGTATGATCTGGGGAAGGACTTTTGGCACTACTGTCTGCAGAAACAGATTTGGGCAATGGCAGAATACCTGTCGGGGATCCAAAATATGGTGAAAGACTGGAACTCCAGGAACTTCACAGATAGCAGCGATTGGCAATTGGATTTCAAGATTTTCCTGGCCCTGATGGACAGATGGGGTCCATGCAACTTGGATCTCTTTGTATCCAGACTGAATCATCAGTTATCACAATACTGAGCTGAGGTCCGGACCCGGAGGCAGTGGTAGTGGATGTTTTCCTCCAGGATTGGTTTGAAGGATCTACCTTATGTCTTTTCACCATTCATGATGATTCCCAGAGTTCTGACTCAAGTCAGACGGCAGATAGCATCGCTGGTGTTAGTGACCCGACTTGTAAGTCACAAGCATGTTTCCCGACACTAATGGAAATATCATGGGACCTCCGGATAGAGCTGCCCTTCCTACCTTGGATCCTCTAGGACCCTCAGGGTGGTCTGCATCCAATGGTTCTGCAGGGACACCTCACCCCCGTGGCATGGAGGATTTCTGGCGATGCTGTAAAGACGACTACCTTTCAAAGGACTCTGCAAACTTCATCCAACAGGCATGGGCTACAGGCACCATCAAGAGATATTGCTTGGCTTGGAGACAATGGCATCATTGTTGTTTGGAGGGACACCTGGATCCCTTGGGGGTGGAAGTTACTCATATCCTAATTTTTTTGGTGTAATTGGCACAGTCAGGGCTGGCATACTGTACAGCCAACTCCTTCAGGTCAGACATCTCATCTGGGCACGATACCATCGACAATGTGCCTGCTGGTGAACATCCTTGGGTATGTAAGCTAATGAAAGGGGTTAGACTCTCTAAACCACGGAAACCCAAATACTCTGGCCTTTGGGATGTTAATGAGGTTTTGAGACTCACCATGATTTGGTAGGATAACCAATATCTTTCAAGAGAATAGCTTTCTGCGAAATTAGACACTTTTTTATGCCTGATCTCATGGAAGAGGATGTCATATGTGAGAGCTCTGGATATATCAGCTAAGGTTTTTTACACCAGAGGGGGGGTACTTTTACAATCTCTAGGAGAACAAAGACAAATACCAGGCTAGTATCCTATCCTACTTTTACTGAGAATCCTAAACTGTGTGTGGTAAGATGCATTAACGCATATGAGGAAATGAAAAATTAAAGCAGTGTGACGAGGCGGGGTCGACAGGGGCTGAAAACGAACAGAATACAGACTGGTGAACTGTGACACCCCGCACTGCCCCTCTTGTCTCCTTACAGCAGGATGATTGGAACGTTCCCACCTATCCCATGCCGGAGGCAACAATGTGTTTCCAAGGCGGCGCCTTTAATTGGGAATACCCTCTTGGAGAAACCCAACCCACTGATGACGTCTACGTACCTGACCCAATAAGGAGGAAGGGATCCCTGACGCCGGCGTGTGGAATCACCAGTGAGGAGGAAGGAGGAGAACTGGAAAACGCCACGAACCGAGGAGAAGGAAAGACACTGGAAAGAGAGCAGAGCCGTGCTTAGGAGTCATCAGGAGCCCCGGGAAAGCCAGGAGGCCAACGGCACCGTGCTTCGCCCGGCCACGCTCCCGGAGGAGTGTGGCTATCCCAGGTACGGGAACGGTTTGTGGGTTGGGTCGGGAGGAGGGAGAACCCCGTGGACTAAACCGGGTCCCTCGCTGTATCCCCTGCTTGCACCCTGCCCTGAGCACCTTCACATTCTCTCTTAGACGTGCGTCACAGTTTGGGCTGTCCCTTCACTTCCCTCACTTCAACACAGTCAGTTCAGCACCCTTACCCCTATTTTTATTTCTGTTTCCCTCGAATCCTGGGAGCCGACCTGGACTGCGACGAGTAGAAGATCCGGTGGAGTGAGAAGAGGTCCGCGCGTTGGAATTAAGACGGACACACCTCCCTTTCACGCTGATAGACTGGCTTCTCGTAGGAGACGTGTTTTGGGAACAATAAAACCTTCGCTATCACGACATAGTCTTCGACCCCTTTGTTCCGCCCCGCAACAACTGGTGGAGAATGCGGGCATAACAACGTCCATCAGTACTCACATGATGGATGCACTCATTCAGCACCTCATGAAGGGCCAAGACAAGCTGGGATGGGCCGTGGAACGGCAGATGACATCGGCCCAGGCCGACCGGGACATCTTTAAAGATACGATTGCTGCCCAAATAGAGGCACTACAAAAACTTATAACCGAGCCAGCAGCCCCGGTTCAGAGGGAAACCCGAGGCATGCCCCACGGTCCTTCCGGGGTCTCCCTACAGAAGTACGTGGCAGGGGAGGACCCTGACGCGTTTCTGCTAAATTTTGAACGCGCCGCTCGATGATGTGGGTGGCCTGAAGAGAAGTGGCCCTTCTTTTTGGCCCCCCTGTTGACAGGGGAGGCCCAGGCAGCGTATCAGGTGGCAAATGCTACCGGAGACACACCATACGCAGAGATAAAATATATAATTTTAGATCATTTGGGCCTTGATGCGGATGCATACCGGGTACGGTTCAGGAGGGAGAAAGTCGCACCAGGGGAAAACCCCAAAACATTGTTTTTTCGTCTTAAAATGGCCGCTGACAAATGGTTGAGGCCCCATGTAAGCACGAAGGAGGAGATCATGAACCGTATATATCTTGAACAATTTCTTGATGCACTCCCCTTCCATACACAGAGATGGTTAAAACAACACCCACACCTCACCCCAGAACAAGCCATCGAAATGGCTACAACCTTTTCAAGAGCCCAACCCCGAAAACCCGTTTGGGAGGCCGAAAAAACAAGCCGAGCCACCCCCATGAAGTTTGAGAGGAAACAACGTCCCATAACAGAACCGACTAAAGTGAAATCACAAAAACCCGAGATGCCGACCTTCAGGGGCCCACAATGCTTTGACTGTGGGGACTGGGGCCATATCGCCCGCTTGTGCCCAAGATGCAAACCAACGGAGGAACCCATGGAAGTGGGTTATATCCCGAAATCCATTCTATACACTGCTGAGATGGGAAGTGCGTTTTATGTAAGTGTACAGGTGAATGGGAGGGCAGTAAAGGCACTGTTAGACTCGGGTTGTAGGCAGTCAGTCATACAAGGAGCCCTCATAAGACCAGCCCAACTCCTTCCCAATACGATAGTGCACATAAGATGCGTCCATGGGGATGTGAAACCTTATCCCCTCGCTTCTGTGACTCTTCACCCCCTTCAAGGGTCACCCTGTGAAGTCCGGGCGGGGGTTCTGAATTCCCTGCCTGAAGAACTAATAATCGGGATGGACAACCCAGAATTTCTGAACTTGTTCCTTAGAAGCATACACTCAGAGGGAACGGAAAGAAGGGGCGTAGACAACACTGCGACACCTCTGCCCGCCCTCATTACCCCGGAACCATGGCTTCTAGACCGAAGTTTTAGGTTTGCTCAAGCCAATGATGGAACCTTACACAATGCTTGGGAACATGCCCACCAAAACCAAGACAACCCGTCTCCCACCTATCCCCATTTCTTTATCAAGGAAGGATTACTGTACCGCAAGGGCAACTTAGAAGACCCACCCCAGCTACTCGTCCCCATGACTTTTAGGGAGCAAATACTTTTTTTCTCTCACTCCCACCTCACCGCGGGGCACACTGGGGCCGAAAAGACAACGCAAAACGTGTTGCGGCACTTCTTTTGGCCTGGGGTGTACAAGGACATCAAGACCCACTGTCAAACCTGTGAGGTTTGCCAGAAGAAAAACACACACCGACCCCCAGCAGTCCCCTTACAGCCTTTGCCGTTAGTAGGTAACCCATTTGAGAGAATAGGGATGGATTTAATAGGCCCCCTACCAAAAACACAAAAAGGGAACCAATATGCTCTCGTAATTGTGGACTATGCGACAAGGTACCCAGAGGCCTTCCCCTTAAGAGCCCCCACTACTCGTAACATCACAGACAGACTCATAGAACTCTTTTCCAGGGTAGGTTTCCCGAAGGAAATATTAACAGATCAAGGCACCTCGTTCGTCTCTCGACTTATGAAGGAAGTATGTCGTACCTTGGATCTCCAGCATATAAAAACCTCCGTTTACCATCCTCAAACTGATGGTCTCGTCGAGAGGTACAATGGGACCTTGAAGACCACCCTGAAGAAGATGCTCGCAGTCGAGGGCAAAGAATGGGACCGACTCCTACCCCTTGCCCTCTACGTAATCCGATCCCAGGTCCAGAGTAGCTTGGGCTGTTCATCCTTTGAAATGCTTTACGGGAGACAACCAAGATCATTGCTCGAAATGACGAAGGTAGCATGGGAGAAGGAAGAACTGGACGAAACCCGAGGGCTGTTGGAATATACCCAGCAACTCAAGACAAAGATAGGGAAGCTGAGAGACCTGGCCTATTCCCACTTAGAACGAAGTAGAGAAAAACAAAAATCCTTTTACGACAGGGGAAAGAAATGGAGAACTTTGACGCTGGACGACTGGGTCCTGGTACTTCTTCCCTCCTCCACGAAAAAGTTTCAATCAGAATGGATGGGTCCATACAAGATCGTGGGGACCATAGGAAAAACGACATATCAAGTGCAGATAACGCCTACCCAGAAACAATCGTATCACATAAACCTTTTAAAGAAGTGGCTGGGCCCGTTACCCAAAACCGCATACCTAACCTTGCCCTCCACCTCACCCAGCCTAACCACGTTAGGTCAACTCATTGTCAACGAAGACCTGTCAGAAGGAGAGCGGTCCGCCCTGTTCAAAACCTTGGCTCCCTTTTCTTCCCTGTTCTCCGACACCCCCGGAAAGACGACATTGGCCAAACATTGTATAGAGACACCTGCTGGAAAAATCGTAAAACAACGACCATAGAGGATCCCGGCAGCAAAAAGGGCGGCCGTCAGGAAGGAATCTGAGATCTGGGCCTAAATTCATAGTTTTTTTGCTCCCCTTGCCATTCCAGTTTGAACCCAGCCATATGCAAATCAGTCTTGACCCTGCACCCAATGGGAACAGTTCACCCCGAACTGCCAGGCCAGGTCCTCCCTGGTAAGTAAGCTTTGAACATGCATAATGCTTGTCTCCGATCTTGACATAGAATGAATAATGTCCAAGCTAACGAGAAGGAACGTTTTAATTCTATTAAGAACATGAAGGCAAGGATTAACCCTCCCCCCCTCCGGGAGCCATCAGAGAGTGATCTGCTGGCCCTCCCTATCATACTTTGTTAACAGTAAGTAATGCTGGCAATTGAGCTCAGGTATCAAAATTAAATACCTGTTTATCTTGGTTTGATGTTTTCACTCATGTTGTAAGAATGATCAGTGACATTGAATATTACATCAAAAATACTGCGTTTATATAATGTGTTGTCGTAAGGGATTGGATAAAGTGGGTAACCTTTCTATTCCATAGGTAATGATCAGAAATCTGAATAGGGCCGACGTTCATGATTAACTTCCTCCAGTGAAGAAGGGAACTGGAAGAGACATCACACACTTATACACATCGGACTGTTATATGATTGGACAATGGTGCTTATGGAAACACAACCATGAGTGGTTCATCGGAAATGTAGTCTTAGCTGTTTTTTTACTTACATGTTCTTTGAAGGCTGCTGATTTAATAAAGTGAAGAAAGAAATGCATAATCCTTGCCTTTTCATTCTGACATTCTCATTAAAACATGTACTTCCTTCAGGAGCAGCCTGTCAGTTGATTCCCCTGTGTTCTCCCTCAGCCTCCCAGAGTGTTCTAAAGAACAACTAGAGAGCTAACAGTCTTCTTTATGACAAAAGTGTGGCACACCTGAACCCATTTTGACTGAATCAAACTGGTAAAACTTAAAACATTTCATTTAAGAAGAAACCAAATGAGGGGGTTCATTTTGTCATAGAAATATGGTTAGTGCTGTAGAAAGCAAAATTATGAAACATTTTAAATGAGTTCTCAAATATCTTCCTCTTCCATTTCATTAAAACATTCTGACATGCAGACTGAAACTTGAACTTTCAAAACCAGCAACAACCTGGTGATCAGCAGCGTTACCACAGTGTTCTACTGAGCAACTAGAGTGCTAACTTTCTGAATTTATGCCAAAAGTGTGGCACGTCTGAACACAATCTTGATGGAATTGAAGAAAACTGAAAGCATTTTTTACTGAGGACACTGCAGTAAATGAGGAAATTAGAGAGCTTCATAACAAAAATGTTTCCCAAGATGGCCACCAGACTTGACCCGAACGTATTGTAGTGCTTTTGCATCAGTTACGTTACACAAGGACACATTCATCTACATTTTAGAAATGGAGAGATTAAGTAATTTGCCAAGAATCGCAGGATGTTGAACCAATGCTGAGAACTAGAACCTGGTTCCTCAGTTGCAAAGTCGGCAGCTCTGGCCGTGACACCACACCCTCTTCCCTAAGTGCCACAAATAATCAAGTCATCAAGTGGATAAAAAACATTAATATAGCAAATAATTTAAAAGTGCATTGTCGCTATCAGAGAACTAAGAAAATGCTTCCTCATTTTAGATTTTTAGAGCACTAACCGTAATTTCGATGGGAAAAAGCCCCTCATTTTTAGGTCGAGCCTATAGGCAGCGCGCATGCGCTGTCGCTATGGCGACGATCTATTGTGTTTAAAAAAAAACTCAGAAGGGGCTTTTAGCCAACCCACAGTCACTATTGGTTAATAGCATCATCACTCTCTTTTGTTGCCTTCTAATTCGGCAGAAGTCGTGGGAAGCCACTTCCTGTTGCTTGTGTGGAGCACCGCTCAACCACTGATTGATTAAACTTAATTTGGGTCCATCCGCTGCAAGCGTTATGATTGAGGCACTATTTCTACTGTAGCCACATAACATCTGAAGGGACAACGAGCAGCATTCATTTACAGCCTAATGGTAACATTTAGCTCCTCGCTGCGCCGTGATTTATGAGATGAGCACCGCTACATGGCAGATCTGCTTGCACAAGATGCTGCGATGTGCAAACACGCAGTGAAGGCAAGCGCAGGAATCTAAGCCAAGGCTGAACAAGAAGGTTTCGTTTTTGCTTCAGCATGGGGATTCTGAAAGGCAGCAGAGGCTTTGATAAACATAAGATACACTGCCTCCTGCTCTGTGCGCCTCCAGTGCTGAGAAGACCGGCCACAAGACGCTAGTGCCGAAAGAAGATCTAACAATGCAGAATAAAAGTGCAGCACTGAGGTTTTATGAAAGACCAAATTTCAGTTAAACTAAAGGTGATTATACACCAGCAGGGCATTAAAGGACAGATTTAAACTCCAGTGCTACTGTAAAGCAGACGCACAACACTGTATTTGTACCACGTAGGCTGCCTCTTGTGCGTGCGCAAGGAAGAAACACCAGGCCATCGCCAGTGGGATTTGCCTATGCACACGACACTGATTTGGGTAATATCTCAGTCAAACAGCTGCAAACGCACATTATTACCTATTATTTGATACAGATAACACGGAATGACACCGCCAATGTGATGTGCACCAGGGAACTTTGGCTGCAATATTTTACGCCTAAATGTAAATAGTCACGGCAAGCCTCCTGTTCAGTTATTATTCTGGGGGAAAGAATAGAAACATAGGGGCATATTATCAAGGGCTCTATCGCCGCTTTAGCAGGACTTTTTCCCGCTAAAGCGGCGATAATTCAAACGCCCTATTAGCAAGCTGTCGCTAACTGCTGTTAGCGACAGCTTCTAAGCGATAGCGACCGGGTTGGGTGCCGCTTTGCATGCCAGCGATATTTATCGCTAATGGCATGCAAAGTAGGCGTTCCCAACCTAAAAGCGACTGGAAACAGTCGCTAAGGTCGCTATCGCCTATTAGCGAGGCAGGGAGGTGATTAACGAACCAGCGCTAAACACGTTTAGCGCTGGTTTGTTAACGCCTGGTCCAAACCTGACTTAGCCATGTAATCCAATGGGAGGTGGATTACATGGCTAAATCCCCTCGCCCTATCGCCAAGCTAACACTGGTCACAGTGTGAATATCGCTTGTTTTCAAGCGATATTCACACTGTACTCCAGGGTTTCTATCGCTTTGGAGATAAGCGTTGCTGATAGCACGCTATCTCCGCGATAGAAACCTGCAATAGCCGGCGATAATTATCCTAGCGCTAACTGCGCTTAGCGATAATTATCGCCGGTTATTGCTAATAGGCCCCATAATTTTTAAACATGGACCACATGACATTTGATTTACTGGACGGGCAATAAAAGAGCTATTCTCCAGTATAAAAAATGGCGATATCTCGGTATAATAAAATGGGGATATCTTTATTCCCAGCAGTCTTTTCTTAGCGTCAAGGTCAGGCACATAGAGGCTTCAAGGCACTGTATAAGCGATATCCACACTCAACTTATTTTACTAACCTCCATGCTAAGAGGATCGGCTGGAGGGGGCTGTGAGGCCCAGCTTCCCAGACAGTCAGAATGCCATAGCAGAAGAACCTTGCGCATCAACCTGTCAAATATATACTTATCCCATTTGAAACTCACTTTCAACTTTACTGGCCATCCAGTCGATGCACTGTGGCTTGGGATATTAATTTCTTTTTAACTCCTGGCAGCTCCCTTTTCCTGTATAAGGTTTTGTGGCAAATTCTGGTGGAAAGTTAGTTATCGCCCTCACATGTCACCATTTTAGAACACATTACTACCCTCAACATTTTCTTGCGACTTTAAGCAAAGCCTAAAAAAAGTATCATATTTGTATCAGTCAGCATCATCTATTTTCGTTTTCATAGGAAGTCTGTAGGTCTTGCACTACCCACTGTTCTACTCCCTCACATCCCATCAGATGCCCTACCATTTTCAGCAGTTTTACGTGACAATTCACCAGAGGAATGTCGTCCACCATGGTAGAAGAGATTTCGTCTCTGCATACTCCATCTTATTAAGAACTTTATATAAATCTACTTAATAATGTAAACACTGCTATAACCTATGAATAATTCACATTTGACATACAAAATCCACATATAAATTACTCCTGACACCATCACAGAGGAGCATCAAGTTACCATCATGGAGAGTTCATTCACACACTGAAATACTCAACGTTGTATGTATTCTATCCATATAATTTTAAAATTATAAAAACATCTTTTCTACTCAGCAACGTGTGCACTTTGCCCACTTAGTTTACATTAACATAGCCATAGCTTTACTGTACAGTTGCTGTGAAAACTTATAATATGGTAGAGCGTGCACTTTTTTTCATTAATCACTCCACTGCAAACAAAAAAACATAATTGAAAAACATTGTCATTGACAACGCCAGTAGCTCTAACTTTCACAAATGCGAGACCGATTGCATTGCAAATGCTTGTTATAATTTCTAAAGAAAATGCTTTATGAATTACAGTTTTGATTACATCAAGACGAACTCAGGCGTGCCACACTTTTGTAATAAATATAGAATGTTAGCAATCTAGTTGTTCATTAGAACACTGTGTGGAAGCAGAGGTGAGGGGCACAGACTCGGACAATTGAGGTTAGAGAGGAGAGGACAGAGGCAGCAAGTTGACCATGCTGGGCAGGCGGGAGTGGCAGTGGCAGCACAACGGACCATGGAGGTCAGGGGAAGGGGGGCAGGAGCAGCAAACCAATCATGCAGAATAGAGGCTGTGGCAATACAACAGACCACTAAGGTCAGAAGGGAGAGGCAGTGTAAGTACAACCATACGTGCCAACAGACCCGATTCAGGTAGGAGTCTCCTGATGTTTTTAAGCCCAAAAGGCTTTATTTTCGCAGTCTCCCACCTATAATGTCCTCTTTTTCAATGTAAACCAATGGGAAAGATCAATTCTCCAGATTTGTTTTTCAAAATCTCTCTCTTACCAAGTTCAAAATATTGGCATGTATGGTACATTGGACCATGGAGGGCAGGAGGAATGGGGTAGGGACATGGACTCGGACAATGAAGGGCAGGAGGAAGGTGGGCGGGGGCACCAAACTGACCTTACAGGTCAGGACCCAGGAGTTGCAGCAGTACAATACACCACATAGGGCAAGCGGGAGAGCAGTGCAGCACAATGGACCATGGAAAGCAATAGGGAGGGAACAGGGCCATGCACATGGATAATAGCGAGCAGATGGGAAGAGGCAAGGGCAGCAAACTGACCATACTGGGCGGACAGGAGGGGCAGTTGCAGAACAATGGACCATGAAGAGCAAGGGGGGGGTGGCAGGGGCACCCCAAAACCGTGGAAGGCAAGAGGAAGGGGATAGGGGCCCTCACAAGGAAATGGCAGGTGGCAAGAGGGCAGGAGCATCAAGCTGACCATGCAGGACAGGCGGGATGGGCACTGGAAGCACAACACAAAATGGAGGGCAACAGTGAGAATATAATGGCATACACACAAACAACAGATGGAAGGTGGAAGAGGGTCAGGGTAGCAATCTGACCACAAAGGGCAGGTGAGAGAGGCAGTGGCAGCACAAAAGTCCATCCATGGCAAGCGGGAGGGTTAGTGGCAGCACAACAGCAATGGTGGGCAAGAGGGAGGGGGCAGGGCCATGCACAAAGGACCGTGGAGGGCAGAAGGGAGAGGTAGGGGCTGGACACAGACAAGAGAGGGCAGGGGAAGTGGCCAGGGGCTTCACAACAGACCATGCTGACCGGGCAGAAGGAGCAATTGCAGCACAACAGAGCATGGAGGACATAAGTGAGTGGCAGCAAAATGGACCATAGAGGGCAGGAGGGAGGGGATAGGGGCATGGAACTCAGACAATGGAAGGGTGGAGAGGGCAGGGACAGGGGGAAGTCGTCTGAACATGATGGCAGGCGGGAGGGAAAGCAAAAGACACACAAATGATGCATGGAATCTGGAACAAATCAAACATTCAACCCCAGTCAAGAGATCTGGGTTGAAATCCATCATTCTTTTGCTCACAATCCCACCCTAGTTTAGACCCAGCCATATGCAAATCAGTCTTGACCCTGCCACTCATGAGAACAGTCCAGCCTGAACTGCCAAGCCATGTCCTCCCTGAACCAGAAACAAGCATCCTGGGACCGATTTGGTGGTCTCAGCCCTCATCAGTCAGGCTAGCTTGAATCCAGTGGCCCAGTGAGCCCGAGACCCACGTCTGGGCATACCTTGTGCACTTTGGGCAAGAAAGCAAAAGACACACAAATGATGGACAGAATGTGGAACAAATCAAACATTCACCCCAGTTAAGCGATCTTGGTTAAATCCATTGTTCTTTTGCTCACCGTGCCATGCCAGTTTAGACCCAGCCATATGCAAATTAGTATTGACCCTGCTCCTCATGGTTAACAGTTCAGTCCGAACTTCCAAGCCAGGTCCTCCCTGGACCAGAAACAAGCATCCTGGGACCGGTTTCGGTGTATCACCCCATATCAGCCAGGCTAGCTTGAATCCAGTGGCACTCACCATGCCGCCCCAGATTAGACCTAGCCATATGTAAATCAGTCTTGACCCTGCTCCTCATGGTTAACATTTCAGTCCGAACTTCCAAGCCAGGTCCTCCAGTGGCACAGATAGCCCGGGACCCACGTCTGGGCATACCCGGTGCACTTAGGGCGAGAAAGCAAAGGACACACAAATGATGGACAGAATGCTGAACAAATCATACATTCACCCCGAGCCAAGAGAGCTGGGTTAAATTCATTGTTCTTTTGTCTCCATGCCACCCCAGTTTAGACCCAGCCATGTGCAAATCAGTCTTGACCCTGCTCCACATGGGAACAGTCCAGCCCGAACTGCCAAGCCAGGTCCTCCCTGGACCAGAAACTTGCATCCTGGGACCAGTTTTAGGTATCCCCCCTCATCAGCCATGCTAGCTTGAATCCAGTGGCACAGTGAGCCTGGGCCCTCATCTGGGCATACCGGTGCACTTAGGGCGAGAAAGCAAAAGACACACAAATGATGGACAGAACGCAGAACAAATCAAACATTCACCCTCAGTCAAGAGATCTGGGTTAAATCCATCGTTCTTATGCTCACCATGCCACCCCAGTTTAGATCCAGCTGGGCAAGCGGGAGGGGCAGTGGTAGCTCAACAGAAGACTCAGAGTAGTGACGAGGGCAGTGGCAGGTCCATGAAACATGGGAGGCAAATGGGAGAGAGCAGGGGCATGCACACAGACATCGGAGGACAGGGGGAAAGAGGAAGGAGGATAGGGGCTGCAAGCTAAGCACGGAGGCTAAGCAGGAGGGCAATGATGGGGGCATAGCCTTGGGCAACAGAGGGCAGGAGGAGTGGGCAGGGACATCTAGCTAATGGGTGGGCAGTGGTAGCACATCAGACCATGCATGGTAAGACGAACGGGGCATGTGCATGGACTTGGACATCAGAGGGCAGGTAGGAGGTGGGTAGGGGAAGCAAGCTAACTGTGCAGGGCAGGCGGGAAGGCCAGTGGAAGAACAGTGGCCCCACAGGGCTGGTCGAGGGGGAAGGGGTATGAACTTGGACAATGAAGGGCATGGAAGGGGGGTAGGGGCAGCAAGCTTGCACAGGATCAGCTTAACTGACAATGCCAGGCCAGACCTTGCATCCACCCGCCACCGCTGTGCATTATGATGGACATCTTACTTTACATTTTAAAAAAACTTAGAAATTAATTGACAAAAACAAAGGTTAAAGGGATGTTATAGTTAGGTGAAAATGTCACACAAAACATGCCATTTGAAAACCACTGAAATTTACCAGTTATGCTTATCCCAAGTAACTATAACTCATACCCTAAAGTAACTATAACTTGCACCCTCACCGTACACTGCTTTTACCTTTGCATAGAAAATCAATCATGACACATTCATTGGCTACATTTATAACATCCCTAATCACATCTGAAATGCCATCATTGTTGATAATACTGTTCATGGCGGGGGCACAAGTTATAGTTACTTGAGATAACTATAACTGGTGAATTTCAGTGGTTTTGTTAGTTTCGTCACACATACAAATCCCTTAAGTGTAGCAAGTTTGTGTCATGTGCGACATTGACCCTGTCCCTTACACTTCATGGGTAGCAGAGTTCACATTAACAATCAACCACAGATAGACCCCTACTGCACATGGTGTTCAATCTGTATACAACTGTTCAGAGAAAAGCTGATACTCAACTTCTGTTTTATAACTAAGGCCCTACTACGGACAGCCTACATCAGTATTAAACCCTTCACAGTCACCGAACCTACAGTGAGAAATGAAGTGAATATGAGTAGAAAAGTGGGTACTGTAAACAGTGTTGACTCTATGGACAGAGTTTACTCTGTACCACACTGTTTGCAGACAGTGAAACTCTCATGAGAAATACACCACAGAGTATTAAAAAGTTTCTATTAACAATAGTGTTCACTCTATATCAAATTTGCCCAAAGAGACACTGTTCATTAAAAAATATCCACTGTCTGAAGATGCTAAAGGTCATGGGCCATAGTTAGTGTTGTCTCGTTGTCTCGTTAGCAAGTTGAAAAGAGCGTGTAACGATTCAAATTAACTTATATTCATTTGAAGAAGGTGGATAAATGAAAGTTATAACAATAACTGTAGAAGTTTCTGTAGTTTAAACGTGGTTTGTATAAGGAAAATACGTTTTCATAACTATAACTAAGCTTTAACCTTTGTTTTTTAATGAATTTCAATGTTTTTTAATTTTTATCAATAAAAATGTGTTTCACATCGTATAGTCCAGTGTCGGAAGTGGAGAATTGTTAAGTGGAGTGTCGTACACTACAGTGGAGGAGAGTGTTGTAAAGTCTATTGCCATAGACTGGAGTATCGTAGATCGGACTAGAGTGGAGTAGAGCAGAGTGTAGAAGGGTATCGTACAGTGTAGTAAAGTAATACAAAAGGGGATGATGGACGGAACGCTTGAGCCAATCAAACACTCACCCCCAGTCAACTGATCTGGGTTTAATCCATCATCATTCTTTAAGCTCACTCCCACCACCCCAGTTCAGACATGGCCATATGCAAATCAGTCTGACCCTGTGCCTCATGGGAACAGTCCAGCCCGAACTGCCAAGCCATGTCTTCCCTGGACCGGAAACAAGCATCCTAGGACCGGTTTCTGGCATTTCAGCCGTCATCAGCCAGGCTTGCTTGAATCCAGTGGCAAAGTGAGCAAGGGACCCACGTCTGGGCACACCCCCGCCAACTTAGGGGCGACCAAAGCGATACAAAGGGGATGATGGACGGAGCGCTTGAGCCAATCAAACACTCACCCCCAGTCAACTGATCTGGGTTTAATCCATCATCATTCTTTAGCTCACTCCACCACCCCAGTTCAGACATGGCCATATGCAAATCAGTCTGACCCTGTGCCTCATGGGAACAGTCCAGCCCGAACTGCCAAGCCATGTCTTCCCTGGACCGGAAACAAGCATCCTAGGACCGGTTTCTGGCATTTCCAGCCGTCATCAGCCAGGCTTGCTTGAATCCAGTGGCAAAGTGAGCAAGGGACCACGTCTGGGCATACCCCCGCCAACTTAGGGCGACCAAAGCGATACAAAAGGGGATGATGGACGGAGCGCTTGAGCCAATCAAACACTCACCCCCAGTCAACTGATCTGGGTTTAATCCATCATCATTCTTTAGCTCACTCCACCACCCCAGTTCAGACATGGCCATATGCAAATCAGTCTGACCCTGTGCCTCATGGGAACAGTCCAGCCCGAACTGCCAAGCCATGTCTTCCCTGGACCGGAAACAAGCATCCTAGGACCGGTTTCTGGCATTTCAGCCGTCATCAGCCAGGCTTGCTTGAATCCAGTGGCAAAGTGAGCAAGGGACCCACGTCTGGGCATACCCCCGCCAACTTAGGAGCGACCAAGCGATACAAAAGGGATGATGGACGGAGCGTTTGAGCCAATCAAACACTCACCCCCAGTCAACTGATCTGGGTTTAATCCATCATCATTCTTTAGCTCACTCCACCACCCCAGTTCAGACATGGCCATATGCAAATCAGTCTGACCCTGTGCCTCATGGGAACAGTCCAGCCCGAACTGCCAAGCCATGTCTTCCCTGGACCGGAAACAAGCATCCTAGGACCGGTTTCTGGCATTTCAGCCGTCATCAGCCAGGCTTGCTTGAATCCAGTGGCAAAGTGAGCAAGGGACCCACGTCTGGGCATACCCCGCCAACTTAGGGCGACCAAGCGATACAAAGGGGATGATGGACGGAGCGTTTGAGCCAATCAAACACTCACCCCCAGTCAACTGATCTGGGTTTAATCCATCATCATTCTTTAGCTCACTCCACCACCCCAGTTCAGACATGGCCATATGCAAATCAGTCTGACCCTGTGCCTCATAGGAACAGTCCAGCCCGAACTGCCAAGCCATGTCTTCCCTGGACCGGAAACAAGCATCCTAGGACCGGTTTCTGGCATTTCAGCCGTCATCAGCCAGGCTTGCTTGAATCCAGTGGCAAAGTGAGCAAGGGACCCACGTCTGGGCATACCCCCGCCAACTTAGGGCGACCAAAGCGATACAAAGGGGATGATGGGCCGGAGCGTTTGAGCCAATCAAACACTCACCCCCAGTCAACTGATCTGGGTTTAATCCATCATCATTCTTTAGCTCACTCCCACCACCCCAGTTCAGACATGGCCATATGCAAATCAGTCTGACCCTGTGCCTCATGGGAACAGTCCAGCCCGAACTGCCAAGCCATGTCTTCCCTGGACCGGAAACAAGCATCCTAGGACCGGTTTCTGGCATTTCAGCCGTCATCAGCCAGGCTTGCTTGAATCCAGTGGCAAAGTGAGCAAGGGACCCACGTCTGGGCACACTCCCGCCAACTTAGGGGCGACCAAGCGATACAAAGGGGATGATGGACGGAGCAGCAGGCCAATCAAACACTCACCCCAGTCCAACTGATCATGGGTTTGATCCATCATCATTCTTTAGCTCACTCAACCACCCCAGTTCAGACATGGCCATATGCAAATCAGTCTGACCCTGTGCCTCATGGGAACAGTGCAGCCCGAACTGCCAAGCCATGTCTTCCCTGGACCAGGAAACAAGCATCCTAGGACCGGTTTCTGGCATTTCAGCCGTCATCAGCCAGGCTTGCTTGAATCCAGTGGCAAAGTGAGCAAGGGACCCACGTCTGGGCACACCCCGCCAACTTAGGGGGCGACCAAGCGATACAAAGGGGATGATGGACCGGAGCAGCAGAGCCAATCAAACACTCACCCCCAGTCAGTTTGATTGGCTCAAGGCTGTCATCCATCATCCCCTTTTATCTCGTGCGCAATAAGCCACACTGAGTCCACACTCACTAGCCACTGGATCTTAGCCAGCTCTGCGCTGTCACACAGATAACGACCTGATGTGCCAGTCAAGATCCATGAGCTTGGACGGTCGAGCTGAGACTGTGTTCCCATGAGGAGCACAGGCTCTATGCTATGTCTGAATCTGGGATGGTGGAGTGAGCTAAAGAATGATGGATTAAACCCAGATCAGTTGACTGAGAGTGATGTCTGATTGGCTCAAGCGTTCCATCCCATATTGTATCAAGCATGTCACCTCAGGTTTGGCGAGGTAGACCTTGGCGTGACTCTGCACTTTGCCGCTGGATTCAAGCAAGCCTGGCTGGCAGCGTCAATGCGAAAGCGTCTGGATGCTTGTTCGGTCAGAAGACATGGCGTGGTCGAGCTGAATGTGCCCATGAGCACAGAGATCAGACTGTTGCATATGGCCTACATCTGAGCTGAGAGTAGTGGTAAAGCTGATGATGGATTGAAGCCCAGATCAGTTGACTGGTGAGTGTTTGATTGGCCAACTGTTCCGTCCATCATCCTTTTTGCTGATCGCCCTAGCTTGGCATGAGTCACCAGCAAGCCGCTGATTCACTGACAGAAGTCCTGGCTGACTTGGCGACTGAATGCAGTGATCACATGAACATTTGCTTGACTCGGTCAGGAGACTGAGCGGCTGCCATGAGGCTGAACTGATTCTGACGCAATGTCGAGACTGTGGTGTATGTGAGCTGAAACTGATGATGGATTAAAGCCCAGATCAGTTGACTGCGGTAATGTTGATTGGCTCAAGCGTTCGTCCATCATCCTGTTGCATAACGGTAAAGCGCTAGGCGAGTGCAGACGTGCGTGGATGCTCACTTTGCCGCTAGAAGCAAGCAGCTGATGGCGGCAGCAGTGCCGAAACCTCGATTCTCGGCTCAGGAAGACATGGCTTGGCGGTCGGCTGAACTATTCCCATGGGGCAGAGATCAGACTGATTGCATATGTCATGTCTGAACTGAAGTGGTAGGTGAGCTAAATGTTGATGGATTAAACAGATCAGTAAGTATGTCTTGATTGACGTCATTCGTCCATCAAATCCCTCTTATATATCGCAGTATAATAAAATATTCTAAAGTGTAGTGGCATGGTGTCTCATATAGTGGAGTAAAGTATCGTGGACTGGAGCAGCAAGTTTTAAAGTGGAATGATGTGTCAAACAGTAGAGTAGGGTACCGTAGACTGTCATAGAGTGTATTAGAATGGAGTAGGGTGAAGTAGAGTGTGATAGAGTGGAGTAGCGTATCGTACTGAGAAGTTGAGTGGTGTGTCGTTGAGTGTTATTCAGTGTAGTAGAGTGGCGTAGAGGGGATGGGCATAGAGTAGAGTAGAGTGTCATAGAGTCGACTACAATGATAAATAGTGGAGCTACATACAGTGGATTAGAGTGCCAGACAGTGGAGCGGCGCAGTGCTGAGTATAATACAGCAGTTTACAGTGAGATATAGTGTAGTAGAGTGGAGTATAGTATATTAGAATGGAGTAGGGTGAAGTACAGTTTCATAGAGTGGAGTAGTGTATAATACGGAGAAGTTGAGTGGTGTGTCATCGAGTGTCATACAGTGTAGTACAGTGGCATAGAGTGGATGGGCTTAGAGTGGAGTAGAGTGTCATAGAGTGGCATAGAGTTCACTACAATGTTAAAGAGTTGAGTTGAATACAGTGGAGTAGAGTGTCAGACAGTGGAGCGGCGCAGTGCTGAGTACAATACTGCAGTTTACAGTGAGATCTAGTGTAGTAGAGTGGAGTATAGTGGAGTGGAGTATATTGGGTGGGGTAGTGTAGAGTGGCATAAAGTGTCATAGAGGGGAGTGGCATCTCATAGACTATAGTGGCATGGAGTGTAGTAGAGTGGAGTGGCGTAGCATACAGTCGAGTAAAGTGTCAGTAATTGGAGTTTGTGTTGTACAGTCGATTATAGTGAGGTGTCATACAGTATCGGAAAGTGATGTAGACTATAGTACAGTAGAGTGGCATATAGTCTAATTGATTTTTGTATAGAGTGGATTATTATGTAACAGTACAGTGGAGTAAAGTAGGGTGCAGTGGCATACAAAGAGTTGCGTGCAGTGTTGTATAGTGGACTAAAGTATCGTAGAGCAGAGTGGAGTAGAGTGTTGTACAGTGGCATACAGTACAGTGTTGTGGAGTGAAGGGGCATAGACAGAATTAAAGTGTCAGAAAGTGGCATACAGTATAGTAGAGTGTTGCAGAGTGGAGTTGCATAGAGTACAGTAGTATGTGAAGCAGGGAGACTGTGCAGACTGGATTGTTGTATAGTACCGTAGAGTGAGGTTAGGTCTCTCACAGAGGAGTAGAGTCGGGTGGAGTGGAGTGGTGCAACATAGTGTGGGGTACAGTACAGCATAGTGCATTGGTGTCTCAGAGTAGCGTGGCATGGAATGGAGTGTACTGATGCAGTGTAGGTAGTAAACTGTTATAAAGTGAACTGTGGTCTCGTACGGTAGAGTGGAGTGATGTGTCTTATAGAAAAGTGTCCTATAGTGGAATAGAGTGTTGTTCATTGGAGCGTACAGGCATAGAGTGGAGTATAGAGTTGGACAGTGGAGTGTACGGGGATAGAGTGGAGTAGCATATCATAGAGTGTCTTATGATGTGTGGTAGACTTTTATAGAGTGGAGTTCTATAGAGTGGAGAAGAGTGTCAAACAATGGAGCGAAATGGAATGGAGTGGTGTACATTGTAGTGGCATTGAGTGGATTACCATAAAGTGGAGTAGCAAACAGTGGAACAGCGTACAGTGGAATAATGAACAGTGGAGTGCAGAAAAGTGGAGTGGCATATAGTGGAATGGCATAGAGTGGAGTGGTGTGCAGTGGAGTGGCATAGAGTGGAGTAGGGTACAGTCAATTAGCATAGAGTGGGGTAGCAAACATTGAAGTGGCGTAGCGTAGAGTCGTAGAAACTTTTATAAGTGGAGTGATGTGTTGTACACTGTTGGAAACTGTCGTAGAGTGTTGTACAAAGGAGTGCACGGGCATAGAGTTGAGTGCAAATTTGGATAGTGGAGTACACTGTGATAGAGTGGAGTAGAGTCCAATAGAGTGGCACAGAGTGTAGTAGAGTTTTATAGAGCAAAGTGATATAGAGTGGAGGAGAGCACACTTGAGTGGCGTAGAGTGGAATAATGTACAGTGGAGTGGCATAAAGTGGAATAGCGTAAAGTGGAGTAGCGTAGACTGGAATGGCATGCAGTGGAGTGGTGTAGACCGTAATAGCGTATAGAGTAGTAGCTTACAGTGGAGTGGCATAAAGTGTAGTAGCATATATTGTAGTATCATACACTGGAGTGGCATACAGTGAAGTGGTTTATTGTGGGGAGGGGTAGAGTGGAATACCATACAGTAGAGGGGCAAAGATTGAAGTTGCTTACAGTGTAATAGTGTAGAATGGTGTGGCCTAGAGTGGAATAGCATAGAGTGAGTACAGTGGAGTGGCGTAGAGCAGAATAGCATAGAGTGAAATAGAATAGAGTAGAATAGCATAGTGGGGATTGGTGTACAGTTGAGAAGTGTAGACTGGAGTAGTGTACAGTGGAGTGGGGTAGAATGAAATACCATATGGCTTAGTGGCATAGAGTGGAGTGGCATCCAATGGACTAGCATAGAATGGAGTGGCACAGAGTGGAGTGGTGTACACTGGAGTGGGGTAGAGTGGAGTTGTGAATAGTGGAGTGGCATACAGTGAAACAGCATAGAGTGGAGTGGTGTACATTAGAGTGGCAGAGACTGGAATAGTGTATAGTGGAGTAACGTACATTGCAGTGGTGTACAGTGAAGTGGTATACACTGGAGAGGCATACACTGGAATGAGGTAGAGTGTAATAGCGTACAGTTGAGTGGCATCCAATGGAATAGCTTAGAATGGAGTGGGGTAGAGAGGAGTTGCATACACTGGAGTGGAGTAGAGTGAAGTAGCATGCAGTGGAGTGGCATACATTGGAATAGCATAGAGTGGAGTGGCATACAGTGGAATGACACAGAGTAAAATAGCATATACTGGAGTAGCGTATAGCGGAGGGGCATACAGTGGAGTACACTGAAGAGATGCAGAGTTGAGTTGCATAAGTGTAATAGCAGAGAGTGGACTGGCGTAGAGTAGAGTTGTGCACAGTGTAATAGCATAGAGTGTAGTGGAGTAGAGGGGAGTGATGTACAGTGGAGTGACGTAGAGTGTAATAGTGTATAGTGGAGTAGCGTACATTTGAGTGGCGTATAATGGAGTAGTGCAAACTGGAGTGGCATACAGTGGCGTGGGGTAGAGTCTAATAGCATACAGTGGAGTGGTGTACATTGGAGTGGGGTCCAATCAAATAGCATAAAATGAAGTGACGTAGAGTGGAGTGCCATACACTGGAGATACATAGAGTGGAGTAGGATACAATGGCGTGGCATACAGTGGAACAGCATACAGTGGAATAGAGTAGAGAAGAGTGGCATACAGTAGAATGGCGTACAGTGGAATAGCGTATAGTGGAGTGGCATACAGTGGAATATCATAAAGTGGCGTGGTGTACAGTAGAGTGGCATAGACTGGAATACTGTATAGTGGAGTAATGTACAGTACAGCCGCGTAAAGTGTAGTGGTGTAGACTGGGGTGGTGTACATTGAAAGCTGGTAGAGTGTAATAGCATATAGTGGAGTGGCGTACAGTGGAATGATGTCCAGTGGAATAGCATACAATGGAGTGGGGTAGAGAGGAGTGGCATACACTGGAGTGGCGTAGAATGGAGTAACATTAGGCGGAGTGGCATCCAGTGGAATAGCATTTAGTGAAGTGGCATACAGTGGAATGGCGTAGAGTGAACTAGCATATACTGAAGTAGCGTATAGTGGAGGGCCATAAGGTGGAGGGGCGTACACTGAAGAGGAGTAAAGTGGGGTTGCATAAGTGTAATAGCGTAGAGTGAACAGGTGTAGAGTGGAGTTGTGTACAGTGTAATAGCATAGAGTGGAGTGATGTAGAGGGGAGTGTTGCACAGTGGAGTGGCGCAGAGTGTAATAGTGTATAGTGGAGTAGCGTACAGTGGAGTGGCCTATAATGGAGTGGTGTAGACTGGAGTGGCGTACAGTGGCGTGGAGTAGAGTGTAAATGCATGCAGTGAAGTGGCGTACATTGGAGTGGGGTAGAGTTGAGTAGCGTACAGTTGAGTGGCATACAGTGGAATGTTGTAGACTGGAGTGGCACACAGTGGAATAGAGCAGAGTGGAGTGGCATATGGTAGAATAGCGCAGAGTGGACTGGCTATAGTGGAGTAGCGTCCAGTGGAGTGGTGTAAAGTGGAGTGATGTAGACTGGAGTGGGGTACAGTGGTGTTGCGTACAGTATAATGGCATACAGAGGTGTCTTGTACAGTGGAGAGGCGTCGAGTGGAGTGGCATAGAGTGGGATAGCATATAGCGGAGTGGCTACAGTGGAATGGCATATAGATGTATGCGAAATTTAGCAGCAATGTAGATTATGGTGTGCAGAGTAAGGCAAAACAGCAAATTGCACAGCCTTGCGTATCTCCAGATTTATCAATAAACGCAGGGCCATGTGTGGTGGTCTTGCGTTCCTTTGTAAATCTGACTTAAGTATTGCATTGCCCATGCGACACCATGAGCGATGCAAGGGTACTGCAATCCAATAATACAGCTAGGCCTTAGTTATATTTTGGGCCATGGTATACTTTGTTTTTACTGCACTTTGGTTGTGTTCAGTGTTAGGGCCTTAGCTACAGGTAAGTAGAAGGTCCCTACCTATTACTAGGGGTGGGTGGCAAACTCCACCAGCAAAGTTTGCAGGACTTCGCCACTCCGCGCTCCACTTGGAGTGTGGAGTTCAGCAAAAACTCTACCAACCACCGCGTGGCGGTGTTTACTGGTGTCCACCCCTAAACTGTCATAGTCCAGCCTTTTTCCTAGACCTAGATCTTCTCTGTCTTTAGCAACTAAGGCCACAGTCCAAAATAAAACACGCTACATCACAGCACAGTGGAGAGGTGGGGAATCAGCGGCGGCGTGCACTGTCTGTGCCAGCAACACCTTCCCTGCTGCGGAGCTCGCAGGAAGCCCCTGTCTTAAAGTGGTGGCCAGGTCGAGAAGAGACCCAATGACACCATCTGTCTGCCCAGATGGGTGGATAGGCAGGGGAGCGCTCCTCTGCATGGGCGGCCCAGCTACAGATTGCCCTAGAGGACATCTCACTTCCCAGGACCAAGGTACTGTTACTAACCAGCCGTTTGTTTCTACAGCTGCGCTCAGAGCCACGAGGCAACATCACTGGCATTAATGGGCTAGGAATGTAATATGTAATACAGTTATTTTCTGGAAGCCTTCTCACACTTGCCGAGTTAAGCCAAAAAAGATGCTGTATTTGTCACACTGACTATAAAAACACAAGAAGTAGAATATAAAGCTTTCTGTCAATGAATCCCTGTTCCCTCCTCCTCTGCTCTTGCCACCTTCACCCCATGTGCCTCGTGCTCACCCAATGGCGTAGCTTCCATTAGTGCAGCAGGAGCAGTAGCACAGGGGCTAAGGGACCCGAGGTGCCCACTAAATCCTGCTTATTGCCATATTTTAGGTCTTGAAAAGCTGCTAGGGAGCCCATTTCCTTCTTTGCACTAGAGCCCTTCATGGAACACGGGCTGCGCTACTCTCTTCACCTCTTAGTCTTTTGGCCACCAGGCACACAGCATCGATATGTACCTGACATGAAGATAAGTAGCCATTTGAAGAACAAGGGGCAGGAGATATGGTCCTATATCTATAGCGCCTTCTCTGTGCTGTTCCACCAATAACCCTGATAAGCCAGAGGGAGGGTAGCTGAAATACTCGCCAATACATCAGCTGTTGTATACGGACAAGCATGCATGTACTGTCTCACCTTGTGCCTGTACATGAAGGAGGGTGCAGGCAATGCGTGTACCTTTTACCTGCAGTGATATCTGGAACAGTTTATGTGGGGCAGGCAGAAGCTCACAGCATGCACAAATGGACTACAGGCAGAAAGGCTGCGGTATGGATGAACGTATGGGTGCATTGCTGACAGAAGCTGGACGGAATACATGGAGGGGCGGATGCAGCATGATATGGACTCAAAATGATGAACGAATAGACATCAGGGTTGATGAATGCATGGCTAGATGATGACATGCAGAAAGGAGGATGAATGAATGGCCAGGTGAATGGCAGGTAGCGCTATCGGTGAATTTGAAAATTGATTGATGAAAGCATAGAGGCAGCACAGTCGATGAATAAAGGGATAGCTGGATGAAAGGCAGATAGGCAGCATGGTGAATTATTGAATGAACAGGAGAGAAGGATAATAAACACTGTGAATACATGATTGGAAAGGTGGGTGTGCAGTTCGGGAGGACACACACACACACTGTGTTTTATTAACATTGTTCTGTTAAAATAAATCATAATTTAAAAATTAAAAGCCCAGTCTAACATGGATATTGGATTTTATATTGTGCAATTATTAGCAAAGGACCATTGTCTGTCTTAATATACATTAGGTGTATTTCAAGCATACATAATGTATATATCAGAGCATGATTGCGCAATATAGAAATATTGCATGCATATGACACTCAACATTATTAATACAAAAATGATTTTTTCACTGTTCAGCAAAATGGTGTCTGTGCACAGTCTGCAAAATGTACGTTTGGCAGTGTGCACTCTGCATGGACAGTTTTGGCACAGTGTGAACGTATCCTGTGGAAGTCTGGTCTGTGCCCCCTTTTAACTGTGCACATCCTTCAGTGTGCACAGTGTTTACAGTGCACACTTCACCTCTTAGTGGAGCTGCGCCCATTCTGTTCACTCAGCCGTATATACAGCTGTATGTGTACGCTCTAAGAGTGGGTCGATGGGGGGTTGAGGTATGAAACAATCAACAGATTATGTCAATGCCACCTGCCACTAAAAACCTCTGCCACAACACTAGAGGTGGGCAGAACTCCATGGAATCTCAAGCAGTTTTTATGTAACTCCACAGAATTCCATGAAGTAAAACTCTGCGGGCTCGGTACCACTTTATTAAAGTGTTAATAGGTAGGGAAATGTATTTATATATTTTTTAAATGAATGGTAGTTTCACAAACTTTTGTGAAATTCTGAGCTGACAGATATCACTAAGTTTAAATGCCATACAACTTAAAAAATACTTACGCTATTTAACTGCAGTACCGAAAAAGCATGATCTCTGCAGCATTATGTATAAACATGCCACATTTCATGTAAATCCATTCGGACGTTTTTGCACTAAGTGAAATCCAATAGTCTATGGAAAATGCATTGGTGGAAAAACATATTCTGGAACCACCTTCTATCTTTGCATCTCCTTAACGATTCACCCCAAAAAATCACCATCATCTCAAAATGAAGAACATGCTATAGTTTTGGAAAATTTGTGGTGATTCGGCGAATTGGTGGAAAGTTATTAGGGAGCTAAGATCCGAAGAATTCCTGTCTTTGGAATACTAACTATTACTACAGAGTGGCAATCAGATTTAATGTGATTGCTTTCTTTTTATCTACTGTATTGGTTATGTATTTAGTTTATTGGTTTGCATAATTACGTCACCATAAATGTGTCTTTTAGTTGTTCATGTACTAATTATGAAGCTTGCAAACACAAAGAGATGATGGACGGAGTGCTGAAACTTTTCAGACACTCACCCCAGTCACAGATCTGGGTTGAATCCATCATCGTTTTTAGCTCACTTCGCCACCCCAGTTCAGACCCAACCATATGCAAATCAGTCTTGACCCTGTTCCTCATGGGAACAGTCAAGCCCGAACTGCCAAGCCAGGTCTTTGCTGACCCAGAAACAATCATCCTGGGACCGGTTTCAGGGTAACACTCCTCATCAGCCAAGCCAGCTTGAATCCAGTGGCAAAGTGAGTGAGGGACCCAAGTCTGGGCATACCCTGCCAATTTAGGATGAACAAGGCAAACACAAAGACTGTTGCCATGAGGAACAGGGTCAAGACTGATTTCAATATGGCTGGGTCTGAACTGGGGTGGCAAAGTGAGCTAAAGAATGATGATAGATTCAACACAGATATGTGACTGGTGGTGAGTGTCTGAAAAGTTTCAGTACTCCGTCCATTATCTCCTTGTGTTTGCTGTTTGCTTTGTTCGCCCTTAGTTGGCAGGGTATGCCCAGACATGGGTCCCTTTGCCACTGGATTCAAGCTAGCCTGGCTGATTGGGGTGTTAACCCAAAACCGGTCCCAGGATGCTGGTTTTCGGTCCAGGGAAGACCTGGCTTGGCAGTTTGGGCTGGACTGTTCCCATGGGGAACAGGGTCAAGACTGATTTGCATGTGGCTGGGTCTGAACTGGGGTATCCCCAGACATGGGTCCCTTGCTCACTTTGCCACTGGATTCAAGCTAGCCTGGCTGATGAGGGGTGTTACCCCGAAACTGGTCCCAGGTTGCTTTTTTCTGAAAGGTTTCAGCGCTCCGTCCCTCATCTCCTTGCTTATTTGCATAATTATGAAGCTTTACATGGGCAGTCTAGTTTATGTTTTGAGCTTCCTTGCTACTTTTAGTAGGATTGTGCTACATATGAAGCCCAAAGTGAATAAAAGCCAAACCTGGTTGTTATAAAATTAAGATTATTTTGTTCCTAATGGGCAATTATCATGTCCTCGATATAGTGGTTTGTGTAGCTCACTGTTAGGTCACTTTTCCATTTTGTAGCACAGGAGTGCATACGCAAGATGTTTTTTATTTGGCTTGCTGGGCACAGTTTTATTTTGTGAGCCAGGGAGCATGCAAAGAAAACTTAGATGGATTAAGATGTATTCTATTTGTTTATATATTGTTTATAGGTTTCTATTAGCATGTGACCATAAATCGGTCTTTCAGTTGTTCAAGTTGTAAATCTGAAACTTTATATATGCAGTCTAGTTTATTCTTTGTGCTACATATTAAGTCCAAAGTGAATGAAAGGAAATCATTATTATTGTTATAAAAACTGAGGGTATAATTTTTTAACTAGTTGCCAGTTATCATGTTGTCTAAATAGTAGTTTGTGTGGCTCACTGCTAGGGCAATTTTTCATTTTGTTGCACAGGGTCCATAGGACAAATATTTTTTGTTTGACTTGTTGGGCCACTCTTATTTTGTGAGCCAGAAAGCATGCAAAGAAAACTTATGTAGATTAAGGTGTATTCTTTTTGTTGTGTAGAGAGTATCTTTATTTCGGTTGCCATGAGCCATCAAAGTATACATGCAATAATACAATTTAAAAAAATTCATAAGTAGGAGAACATGTACTCAAATCGGTTTATTACAGAGTTTTTCCCCTATCTGTATAACTGTATAAAATTCAACAAATACACTTTTAATTCCTCCAATTAATCAATAGGTGCGGGTAGACTAGATACAGATAACTATCATAGGATTAAAACCTCAGTCACATTTAAAAACATATTTCAACATGCTATCTCCTTTAAAATTTTGCTGCGCCTGTGCCAAACGGCTATTTGCAAGTAGCAAAAACAATGTCAGGGGTCGGATCACTTTTTAAAATTCTATGGGCCGCTAGATTTCTTGACAAGCCCAACGACCGACATATTGGACAAATCCATTTACGGGGAGACCCTCGGTATGCTGGGCAGAAAAACAATATGTGCGTCTCAGACTCTATGTCCAAGGTGCAAGCAGGACAAAGGCTTGTAACCAGATCCTTGTTCCATTTATCAGAAAAGGATCTCAATGGGAGAATACTTAGGTGAAAGCGAACAAACAAGCTTTTTGCTAGAGGAGGAGATATAAAATCTAAGGATGTTTCAAAACAAGGGGCCAATTTGAAATCAAGGTACATTTTAGTCAATGATCCATTTAATCCATGCCTTACATAGCCTTCATGTATATATGCCCAGTAACATGATTTCAAATTAACAATGTCAGCTCAAGTTATACCAATTGGTGCATCCCATAATCTATTAAGACCCAACCTCTGAAACCAATGTGAGATAAATTTAAGCCAGGGAACTGCCTTCATACCCATAAGGTTAAGTAAATCTTTAAGCGCATCTCTATAGTCAATTAACTCCGGTGTGGACCAGAGACAAACCCAATACATTAGGGCTTTAAGCACTGCCTGATCATTGATTATCTTCAGTCCCAATTCAAAATATAATGGAATTAGAGGGGTACTGTTAGGAACAGAGATCAATTTTCCTGCAAATTTATTTTCAGCGATGTGTGTGCACATCTGCATGGCCCCAGATCTCAGCACCATAAAGTGCGGCACTCTGTACTTTTGCGCGATAGACCTCTAGCACTGGTGAAACAAGGCGTGAACTAGTTTGCTTTTGTCACCAAATTATGGCATTTGATCTCTGCTCTATCAACATGGCACTCCTAGTAGTTTGTCTTGTCAATTTAAAGATCTCCATAAGCCTGACCCCAAGACAGTCAAAACTATGCACCCTCTCTAATACTTCCCCACCCACAGGGATGACAGTTTTTGGCCAGGCCCATTCCAAACGCCATATATTTTGTTTTATTTACATTAAGCTCTAGACCCCTGGGCCTACAAAACCCTTGGAACTTATCAATTAAAATTTGAAGCCCCATCTGGGTTTTTGGAGATAAGTAGGAATTTGTTGTGTATTTGTTTATAGGGTTCCATTAGCATGTGACCATAAATGGGTCTTTCACTTGTTTTTTTTGTTGTTGTTTTTTTTTTACTTTACAATTAACAATTTATTTCTACCTAAAACAAAGCCTTTTTAGTAAAATTAGGATAGTCAAAGACTGGGAAAAAAACATAACTTTCTAACCTGTATCATGCTGTTTGTATCTAGTGCTTTGATGGCGGTTCACAGCTCACTGTGCTAGATCAGAATAGTTTTTTTGTTTTTTTTTAAATTTTCAAATACCTTTATTAAAGGCAATAGGCATTGAGCACAGCATGGTGCCTACATCCCTGGGCGGGCCGGCATCGCAGAGCAATGTATCTCAAAGCATTGTAGACGGGGAAGGGATACACAGCAAGCCGCCTACTACCACTTTGGGCCGGCCGCGTCAGGTGGGACGAGTTGAGTTAGTATCAGCATTAAATCATAAGCATTTTGCCTTAAAACAAACAAACAAGAAAAGAACAGTACCACTTGTACACATTTGCAGGTGGGAGATGCCCGTGTGTGTTACACATATTCTGAGCAGTGAGTTATGGAGTGATGTCGCCTGGTATCCTGTCGCCCTTCCGAGCTATGTTTCCTGGCCCGGGTGGGGTCTGCAATGTATCAGTTTACCTCCTGGGGGCATGGGTCATCCCCAGTGACGCAGGGGGAAGCAGCTGGGTCTGTGGCGGCAGTATGTTCCAATAAGTACATTTGGAGGGGGGCCCATATCCCGTGGGCGGGAGGAGGGGGGCAGACATCTGCGTAGATGTGTAATTGAACTTGACAATATATAAGATCTTGTAGCCACTCTTTGAATTTGGGTGCCCTCCCTCTTCCCCATCTGCAAGCAATCCGTCTTTTGGCGAGGAGGAGTGCAAGGGAGGCGTACCTCCGTACCTTGACGGCCAGTGTCTCAGTGTATCCTAAAAGTGTGGTCAGGGGGTCGTCAGGAATATGTAGCCCTGTCATGTGGTCCAGCGCTGCCAGCACCTCCGTCCAGAAACCACGAATGGGTGGGCAGTCCCATGCAACGTGTCTGAAGTCTGCCCCCTCGCTCCCGCAGCGATCACATCGGTCGCTATCACGGAGTCGCAGGCAGTGTAAGCGCGCAGGTGTGTAATAAAGACGATGAATGTATTTGTAGTGGATGATACGTAATCTGCTACTAGCCGAGATGCTTCCAGTTTGCCTGCAGCAGAAGGACCATTGGTCATCGGTGAGGGGAGAGCCCAGTTCCCCCTCCCATCTGCTCCTGGCCAAGGGGGGACCATACGTCCTGTCCCTCTATACGGTACGATACAATATTGACACAACGTGCGTGGGAGTGGTTTGCTGTAGGAGGGCGTGCAGGGGAGATAGAATGAGGGGCTCCTGTGGAAAGCAGGGAGTGAGGGCCTTCATGTCCTGACGCAATCTGATATAGTAAAATCGCTCCAGTGGGGTAGGGGATGTGGGGCCAAAGAATTCTTTGCTGGTGCAGAACTTTCCCCCAATATAAAGTTGCCCCCAGGTCTGGACAGACAGTTTTCGAAGGAGCCGACGACAGCCTCCCTCTTGTGTAACCGGGAGATCGTGTTTACCGAGGATAGGAAGGAGGGGGGAATAAAGCAGGGTGCATTGCAGCAGTTTAGCTAGACCGTGCCAGGCGCTGGTAGTGCATTGTACAGTGGTGGAGGCAGAGTGCCGCGGGACCGCAGGGGTGCTCAGATAGGCAGTGCACGGGGTCGGAGTCATGTATCCGTCCTCTATCGCAAGATGTGGCATGTAGGGGGGAGGGTTTATCCAATATGATGCAAAGTGAGGTTGAGCACACATGAAGTACAACTCCAGGTCCGGCACTTCAAAGCCACCAGCATCAAAGGGCCGTGTGAGAGTGTCCCAGCATAGTCTTGCTTGTTTCTCACCCCAAATGAGACGTATGAGTTGAGTTTTGACAGATTTGAAAAAGTGTCGGCTGGGGGCATAGGGGATATTAGTCAATAGGTAGAGCAGCTTGGGAAGGACTACCATTTTTATAAGGGCAGCTCTCCTAGCCAGGGAGAGGGGAAGTGCTATCCATCTAGTAATTTTCTCAGTGATTAGGTCAAGTGCACGGCCATAATTAGCTCTCATCAGTTCCTCCCGGTCGCGAGAGATGACAATACCAAGGTAGGTGAGTGTGTCGTCGCACCACGCAAGAGGATTGTCAGGCGTAAACCGCGGAGTTGCGCAGGTGAGGGGATATATCTGGGATTTCCCCCAATTAATGTTGACCCCAGAGAGACGACCAAATAAAATAAGTAGCCTGAGAATGGGGTTAAGACTTTCGTCCGGGTTCCGTAGATAGAGAGTGAGGTCATCCGCATATAGGGAGATTAGTATTTGTCTCTCTGGATATATGAGGGCGTGGTCACGGAAGTGTTGTCGGAGCTTAGCGGCTAGGAGTTGAATAGCCAGGGCAAATAGAAGGGGTGAGAGGGGGCATCCCTGCCGGGTGCCTCTGGCTATCGTGAAGGGAGAGGACCTAGCTCCGTTAACCATCACAGTGGCTCGCAGGTCAGTGTATAACAGGTGTATCCAGGCCAAAAAAGGAGTGGGGAACCCCATGCGGTGTAGGACAAAGGCAAGGTAGTCCCATTCCAGGGAATCGAACGCCTTGGTGGCGTCCAGAAAGATGGCTGCTGTATTCGTATCAGGGTCAATATCATGGAGGACCGCAAACAGGGTACGCAAATTGTGGGACGTGCCACGGCTCGGTACAAATCCCGACTGGTCGGGGAGGACCAATACGGGCATGAGGGGGCTGATGCGATTCGCGATCAGTTTGGCCAGGATCTTGGCGTCGACATTAATAAGGGATAGGGGCCTGTACGAGTCACACTGCGATGGTGGTTTACCTGGTTTTGGTAGGGAGATAATGAGCGCTTCGCGCATGGTTTGGGGCAGTATGCCCATCTCGCGGGCTTCTTCGAAGACATGCCGTAGCACAGGGATAAGAAGGTGACGGTATGTTTTATAAAATTCGGCCGGAAGGCCATCAGGCCCTGGGGTCTTGCCAGATTGTAGTTGCATAATAGCAGATATGATCTCTTCGTCCTCATAGTGCTCAAGAAGGTATTCTCTTTGGTTGTCTCCCAGCCACGCAATGGCAGTGTCTTTGAAGAAAGGGGTTAAGTCTACTGGCTGCGGTCTGTGCGTCTTATATAGGGTTTTATAAAAACGTTTGAAAATTTTAACTATACCTGGGGTATTTCTATGAATCTGGCCATCATCATCCTCAATTTCCAGAACAGTATTGGAAAAGCGAGGGGGGCGAATCACGGAGGCCAGTGCTTTACCCGGTCTCTCTCCCTCACCATAACGGCGTGCTTGGTGGTATTTTCCCCTAAATTTACATTCCCGCTCAGCCGTCTCCTGGTAATCCGTAAGGAGGTCCCGAAAGCGTGTCTTTAATTCAGAGGTGGGAGTAGCCTGCACCAGCGATTCCGTTTGTTTAAGCTCAAGCTCTAATTTCCGAAGTGTGGCGCGGATATCTTTCAGGACTCCACCGCTTTTGGCGATGCAGACTCCGCGTATGGTGACCTTAAAGGCCTCCCACACCGTGGAGTATTGTGGGACACAGTTATCATTATGGGGGAAAAAATCTGAAATTTCTTGTTCTAGTTCTTCTATAAAAACGGGGTCTAAGAGGGCCTGTGGGGTAAGGCGCCAGGAGATATAAGGGGACTCCTCACGAGGTGGCACGAGGGTGAGGAGGACAGGCGAGTGGTCGGAATATGTGCGCGAGAGGTGAGAGGCGTGTGTCAGCCAGGGTGCTAGCCCTTTAGTAAGTATCCACCCATCTATTCGCGACCTGGAGGAGTGAGCTGTGGAGAAGCAGGAGCCCTCCCGAGTTTGTGGGTGAAGGGTACGCCAGGCATCAATTAGATCTTGTTCTCCCATGATGCTGTTGAGGGTGTAGTGTGCATTAGAATAATGATGGGGTTGTGGGTGCGATCTGTCTATTGTTGGATCCAAGGTGACGTTAAAATCTCCCCCCCATACTAGGTGTGTGGACCCTATGTCAAGGATTTTGCCCCAAAGGATTCGGAAAAATTCTGGGTCGTCAGTGTTAGGCCCATAGCAAGAGACAAGGATTATCGATTGGGCGGATAGTCGTCCCCACAGGATGCTGTATCGGCCTTGTGGGTCTCCGTAAGATCCTATGGGGGTGTAGGGAAGCGTGCGCCTTACCAGGATAGCCGTGCCTCGGGCATAGGAGGAGTAGGATGAGAAGCATCTGCAGGTCGCCCAACCGGATGCGAATGTGGTGGGTGAGATGGAGGCGAGATGCGTTTCCTGGAGCATAGCACAGTGTATGTTGTGGCGGTCTAGATAAGCCAGGATATGTCTGCGCTTGCGGGGGTCGCCCAGGCCGCGCACATTCCAGGTCAGGAAATTATATCTCGGGGGACTAGGTCGGGTTTCCACAGTAGTTGTGTATATTGATAATGGTTGTTAGCGTGTGTGGTCTATCCTGAATAATCAGTAGGGGCATATATAGGCAAAGTGGTGCGACAGCAAGTGGTATCAAACATTCCCAGTAACCTCCCACATCAGCAGCCCAATCCTGCTGTGGTACGCCACCCCCCTCCCCAGAATCCCCATGAGCCTCGCTCCCAACAGGGGAGATTGAGACCAACATATTAACCATGTCAGACCAAGTCAGTTTAGGGTTCACCTGAGTGGGTGGTAGAGAGAGGGCAGCCATTATCCCCTTGCGTCAGCAAGGGTGCTCGGGGGTAGTGATGGTGATCTCCTCCAGTCCATGGCAAGTGTCTCCGCAAGTAGCGGAGCGTGTGCCGCTATTCATCTTTGGGTGTGCGGGTCCACCGCTAGTGTGGAGAATAACAAGGGGATAGACTCGCCGTCTGAGAATGTGCCACATTGGGATATTTTCGTGTGCCACGGGTTCAGGCTAAATTGTCATTCCACATCTGATGTGTCTCCTTCGTCCCGGGTGTGTCTGGTTGGGGAGGATCGGTCTTTTGACAGTCCAGGCAGAGTTTTTAAAAAGTCATAAACGTGCTGCGGGTTTGTAAAAAAATGCAGTTTCCCCTGATGATTAATCTTGAGGCGCGCAGGGAAGAGCATGGCGTATTCAATATTCATTTGTTGGAGTTTTTTCTTTACTGGGAGGAATTTCCTGTGACTTTCTTGAACCGCCAATGTGAAATCTGGATAGATTGAAACGTCCGTGCCGTCAAAGAGTACCTTTTTGCGTTCCCTGGCGAGTCGAAGAGCGGCATCCCGGTCTCGGTAGTTGAGAATCCTCGCAATAATGGGGCGAGGAGGGGCCCCAGGCACTGGGCGGGGGGCCAGTGATCGGTGCGCCCTCTCCACGATAAACACCGAGGAGAACGCCTCCCTACCAAAAGCGGCCAAGAGCATACGGTCCACATAGTCCTCCATTTTGCCAGTCGCAGTAGATTCTGGTACGCCTAAGATGCGTAAATTATTGCGCCTGGAGCGCGATTCCAAGTCCTCATTTTTGCGGCAATGATTTCCAATACTTTCTCCATGTCCAGTGTTTTAGTGATGGTGGCAGCAGATGCATCATCTAAATCCGAGATGCGTTGTTCCACTTCTTTGAGCCTCTCTTCATGTTGATCACTTTTGTGCGCCAGGGTGTCCATGCATGCGTTCATAGCATCCATTTTGGTTTCTATGGAGGTGAGGCTAGATTGTATAACGATAAGGAGGGCTTTCAGATCGTCTGTAGAAGTGGGTTGATCAGGGGCTGTGGATTGCTCGCCCTCCATTTCCACCTGGGATCGTGAAGACTTCCTGGCATCAAAGTTCAATTTGGGTTGTTTAGCGTCTGTACAGCCCATGTCGGGGTATAGGCTTCGTGGGGGGGCAGAGACGCTGGGCCGGAGTGGAGAGGTAGTCGTGGGTTGCCCTTGGTGGCAGGGCGTTGATTTTTCGCGCTCAGCGCCCTCCTCCGCCCCAGCGGAGCCCAGTGGCGCAGTTCTACGTAGTCTGGAGGAGCCTGTAGTTACCAATAACTGCGGGGTCAGTCCGCCTATCTTCTAGCTCTTAGGTCCAAGCAGGCACAGCGGTGCAGGTGGGTAGGGCACGCACTGGTGGTGGCAGAGTTGTGGGCAGACGGGGAGGCAATACAGCAGTGTGGGCTCTATGTAGGCGGTGTACAGCGGTATGGGCGAGTATCTCCTGCAGCGCCACGCGGGACCTCGATGTACCCACAAGCAATGTCTAGGAATTTCCGTACCCAGCAATCAGTGTGGTCAGCGACACATGTACCAGGGGCCGGGTAGAATGGCGTGAGGGCCGCTCGTGGCAGCGTTATCAGTCAGCAATTAAGCAACGCAGTCAATGAAGCGGGGCACAGGCCGACAGCAACCCATTGTTTCCCGCTCGCACCAGGGGAGTTATCAGGAATCTCCGCTCCCGCGGGGAATGGCGGAGGAACATGGGCGGCAAACAGGGACAGCAGGGTAGTGCGGCAGACTCACTGAGGCTCCAGAGGTAGGGCTTCTCTCCTCCGGTGGGCAGCACTGCGGGTCCGGGGTGTTCAGTCGTGCGGCGTGGCCTCGCAGGGCCAAGGCAGGGCCGCGCCGAATCCGTTAGCAAGCGCCCCCTCCTAGACCCGGGAGCAGCTCCGGCACCCGCCGCGTCTCCTCCGCCAGCAGGTCTGCTGTCCGGGACCACCGAGGCGAGAAGGAGTCATGGCAGCGATGTGGTGTACAGGCGTCTCCTTGGGCCGCAACAGTCCCGGTCCTCTTGGTCGCGGCGGGAGCCGAGCAGAGCACCAGTGGCAGGGGGCCTCCGCTCGTTGCAATGGGCCGCGCGATCACCTCTCTCCAGCCATCGGGGTGATATATGTGGCTCGGCCCCTCCGGCTTGATGAATGGCAGGAGATGGGGGATCACAGCACACTGAAAAGCTGTTTAAGCGGCCGCGACCATCGCGGCCGCCATTTTGATGTATTCCGGTGCGGCAAGGTCGGAGGCCGTTTCCTGAGTTTCCAGGCGATTTTTCAGCGAAATAGCAGTAGTGGAGTGCGGCAGTGGGTAGGAGCTAGCACATCAGTGCGTTTCCAAGTACGTGAGGCTGGATCGGATGAGGATTACTAACGGATCTTGTCCCGAGCAGCAGGAGCCTCACAGAGGTGCGGCCATCTTGCTTGGCGCCCTCTAGCGCCCCCGGGTCTTTCACTTGTTCATGTAGTAAATCTGAAACTTTACATAGGCAGTCTAGTTTATGTTTTGGGCTTCCTTGCTAGTTTTAGTAGGATTGTGCTACATATGAAGGCAAAAAATGAACAGCAGCCAATTAAAACAATACAAATGAAAAGAGCTACATACCCCATGAACGTCTAGTCCAAACTTAGTCACATGCTCCAATCCCCAGTAACCCAGTCCTTTAAGAGCAGAAACCTCCATTTTAGAAGCCTCTTTCTTTGCAAACTGAAACAAACATCCTGAAACTAAAACCATGCCCAAACCAGGAGGCAGCCCCTCCAACCCTATCAATCAGTGAGGCAGAGAAAACAGCACCACAACCAAGGGGGTCTCCGAAACTTGTGATGAGGAACAAGGCAGTCTTCACATCGACCGAAACTCCTGTTCAAGATATGTCTTGTGTTCAGCAGTCTACCTTAAGTTCGTTGCTGGCCATTCCCTGTGAAGCCAGAAAAATGAAGCCATAATATCTATACCACAGAAGGAACTTACAGGCATAGAAACAGCAGAAAGCCCATAAGTATAAACATCATAAACAGGGCACGAAACCGAAATAGAATCACAAAATGAACAATATTATAACAGAAGAAATATACTTAGACCTTACGTACATGCGTAATACACCAAAAATCAGGGTGGGATAATCTTCGCCTCCATGTTCTTAATAGAATTGAAAATTCTGATCGCGTAACCTAGAATTTTTTTAAATCTATGTCAGGACCGAAGGCTCCAATTATGCTTGTGCCACCACCACTGAAGCAACATCCACAATTGGATTATAATAAACAGACTTGAAGGTTGACTCAGAGGACCAAACCTCTGCCTTCAAAATATCTTCTAAACAGGAACCCAAAACAAAGGACTTACAGGTCAATAAGATGTTGTAATCCTGAAACAGAATGTATTCTAGTTCTTTCATTGTGTGAATGATGGAGCAAATAATAGAGTGCATTACAAATTCTCTTATCTCTTCTTTGTTCAATTTCAGTAACAACATGTGGAAAATGGAATTGTGCATTGACAACAACATTTGCGAAGACGTTAACCCCTGTAGTTTTGTCAAATTGGTAACCTACAATTTCTTCATAATTTACTAGTTTTCTCTACTTTGATTGTTGAGGAGTTTCCTTTTGTACTTCCTTTTGTTCATCATCTGTATTCCCTTTTGTAATCTTCCGCTTTGGACAGATTACTCATTTCTCATAAACTGGATACTGGCCTAAATGAGGAGCGAATGAACTCCTTAACCAATTACACTCCCTTACGCAGCTGGAATCAGCATTAATTTTCTTCTCATCAAAGTCAATCAAAAACAAACCGGACAATGTTCTAATATGTGATAATGTTACATATGACATTCCTTCTTTAAATACAGTACTTCCAATATTTACAAAAGCTGCATCCTCTTTAACCCTTGTGATTTATGAATTTTTCCAGCATATGCTAATGACACCGGAAATAGTTTTCATTGCACATATAAGTTGTTTACTCTCAAAAAATGTACAGTACATCGACCAATCTGCTTGACACTGTCAACCTAATCAAATTTTATAAGCAAGTATTCCACTTCATCTCTGCTTGCATAATTAACAAAATGTATAACTTTTCCCATTGCACCATTTACTAACCCTTCTTCAACATTTAAATTCCAACGTAAAATTGCACAACTGTTTTTACAGAGATGTAAATGCTTCTCTAATCCTGCAGTTTTTGATACAGACTTTTCCAAAGAATCCAACTTAGCTTGTAGTTTATCTGTAAGTAGTATTGTTACTCCCTGATGTTCCATTTTATCAGTAGCTGTAATTTTCAAAATATCTTCTTTCTCCAGTTGGAGTAATTCCTCATTGAAGTTTGAGCACTCTTATAAGGTTGGTATTAAACAAACTATAGACTTGTTTTCTTTAATTAAATTATTTATTAGTTGTGCTGGTGTAATATATGTTAGAAATAATTTGCTGATAAGATGACTTTTCAAAGTATGTTTTGCTTTTTTCGCTAGGACTCCTACTCTAATGTCCTTTCGTATATCTCCATACTCTACATCTGTTGCTTGGCGCATATTTTTTACTATTTCTTTGTATTGAAAACCTTCCCAAATATTCACATTGCCAATACTTCCAACAGAATGTCTTGTTTCATCATGTAGAAGTGTCTTGAAAACAGGTTGTCCGTTTACTTGTGTTAGTTGTAGTATGTCATCAAACACAATAAAATATTTTCCACCAAATAGTTTGTCATAGTTTGTTTTTAGTATCTGCTGCATTCTTAAATGTATAAAAGCAAGCATTAGGTTCAATACCATGATCACTTCATCGATAATGAGAAGCTTCCCTTTTTTTTTAATACTTTTGCTACTTCATGACAAGCGTTACCTGCTTTTTGATATTACAGTTTGTTGTCATGTTCCACAGGTAGTAATGGTAGTCAATGAAGAATAATTCCTTTAATGTCAAGTGTGGCTAATCTTGTTGGTGCAGTTACTACAGATGACAAATTAGAATCTGTACTCTTCTGTAAGTAACTGATGAATACTTTAATTAAAAAAACTTTTTCCAGTACCAGCTTGACCACTTATATATAGCAGAACGGGTTTAAATGAAGAATGCTGACACTCTTTCTTCTCATGGAGGTAGCCATGCTCTATTTTATCTTTTACTTCATTAAAAATAACTTACTGTCCTTTATTCAGTTGCTGCAGTAACTGCTCTAAGTCCTCAGGTTCAGGTCTTACAAGCTGCATTGCATTTTCTACTTCATTCATAGCTACAGCTGCTTCATTTTGAATAATTGCTTCTCCAAGCGGATCTTGACTTCCTGGTGCTGAACTTTGGCTACTCTGAGAACTGTTCTTGGCTATCTCAGCAGCAATTATTTCCTCCTGTTCAACCTCATCTCTCACCATTTTAGGGTAATTTAGAAATACTAGGCACTCTATGGTATCTTTGACAGCATTGAAAGAATCTTCATAACAGTCATACAGTTCAAGCAATTCTGAATCTGCAAGCCATGGCCGGAACATCTACAAAAGTGCCAAGTAGAAAAATTATTTTTCTCTGCTGTTTGCTAACTCAGCTTTCTGTGGTTGATTAGATTACCCTTTTTATGTCTTACCAAACAACCACCACATTCAATTAGTACATATCTTCCTTCTTTTATGTTTTCTGTAGCATTACGTTTATATGTATAATACTGACATATTTCATATAGACATATGTTTTCAAGATGTCTACTTCTTCTTGGGTAGTATGTATCCAGCATGTTAGTTTTCAAAATGTCTGTACTTTCACATTCAAGTTGAGTGAGATACTATATTTCTAGGAAAGACTTTAATACCCTATTTCAACTGATTGCAAGGCCTAGGCTTACCCACACAATTCATCTTGTCTTAGAGAATAACTAGCTGAGCTTAACCTGTCTGAGCATTCATATGAACCTATTTCTCTGTGGGAAGCATTTTCAAACTAAAACTGAACAATTTCTTTGTAAGACTTTTTTCAGCTGAATTCTCCTCCCACATCTCTTTCATCTCTGTCTTCTCTGACTTTGTTATATATGAAGTGACATAACGAGCAACAGCAATAGAGTTGTCAACAACACATTTTAGATCCATGTTTGCATTCCGCATCTTCAAAATGACAAGATTGGAGTCATTAATGTACTTGGAGGCCTTTGTTTTTCTTGGGTTGTATGTTTTTTTCCCGGTGATTTCCATGTAAGTGCATGTCTGACTGCAGACAATAATCTGTTGACTCTTCCTTGTGAGATGACAGGTCCTGGGAATCCACAGCGACATCTTGTGTAAAATCTCCCTTTGGATCTGTATTTTCGACAACCGTATTTTCCACACCTATGATTTTGGAATCGTAGAACTTGTCTTAAGATCTAGTCAGCGGTATCCTTCAGAATTGCGCGAGTTACATACTGCTCTATGAAAGACAACACAGATTCATCACTATCTGTTCCAAACTTTGGGGCACCCTATACCCATAGCACCATGTGAATATGTGGAGCACCTCTAGCTTGGTACTCCTTGCGTCAAAAGAAATCAGTTACTTCACCAAGAGGAGGATTACTCTTGTTGTAAATAAAAGCCATCATGGCTTTTAATTGGTGGTTAAAATATCTGCAAACGTTTGCAGGGTCCAATGAGCGGAGTTCTCGTAGTGTCTTCAGGTTGATGTTTTTTATATTTGAATTTTCCTCTCGTAAGAATTGAAGCAGGTTATCTAATGCATACTCAACACAACTTAGGGGCCGATTCCGATTCGGGCCGGAAAACATACCGACCGACTCGGTACGGGAATATAGTCCGACCGACACGTACCGGCGCTGCCCGACCTGGGTAGTACGATGAAATGCATGTGAATCACGACCGACTCGTACGGAACACAAGCCGAACGACCGAACCGGACGGAAACAAGCTATCCGGCCGGGAAACCACGCGAATCGAACCGACCGACACGCACCAGTAATGAACCCTAACGAAATGTACCCGTGAACTCCGACCCGCGCAGTACGATGCAATGCGTGGAAAACCAGACCGAGTCGCACAGAGCTCAAGCCGTACGACCGACACGCATACAAAAGCCAGCCGAAGCAAGCCAATACTCCGCGACCGACGCGTACGCCGCACAATAAACCTAGCAGAAACACAGCGTGAACGACTCGGAGAAGCTCGAGCGAGACAACTGCAGCGTCCTACTCGGTCAGAAGAACGTCTTCTACATGCACAAAAAATACAAAGGAAAAAATACAAAAAAAAGGGCCAAACAACCAATGACAAAGTCAATAAGTACAGGGGAAAAAAAACATGGAACAAGGACACACCCCCAACTCCACCTATATAAAGGCCACAAATCCCTAGCATGATCCTTTGCAAATTCAACTGACCTGCCAGCACAGAACACCATCAGACAGCAACCACAGACACACTCACAGCTCATCCATCATACAAGCCACACACCATTAGCACCTCAACAAATAGCACCCTCACATACACCCAGCAAAACCTACACTCACACACCCTCACTTGCACACACACACATATCAATCATCACCACCACCACCCATCACCATGCCCCCAAAGAAGAATCCAAAGTTCCTAGACAGTGAATTGGAAGTCCTGGTAGATGAGATCCTCAGGGTAGAGCCACAGTTGTTTGGTACATTGGTCCAACAGACCCCCATGTCGCAGAAAACCAAGATGTGGGAGAGGATCGTCGACAGGGTGAACGCACAATCACCATGTTTGCGCACAAAGGAAGACATCCAGAACAGGTGGTATGATGTGCGCAGGAGGGTCAGGGACCTACTAAAGAAGGATTACATCTTGAGTCAGCGCACCGGCAGTGGCCCTCCTGCCAAACCACTATACCTCAGGCCCTGGGAGGAGAAGGTGCGGGCCATCCTACCACCAGTGAGCGTATATGGACTATCAAACATCTCAGAGCCTGGTGAGTACACAACTAATATACCCAATATTGTGTGACAATACACACACATCACTGTCAAGGGGATAGTCAAACCATGCACCCTTAGCAAATCCACAGCAACCAAAAGATAATCACCCCAAGATTTGTCTGTCAGTCAGATAAACACAATACATGCCATCTCATAGTGATATGTAACTGTGTCATGATATGTACAAACCTAACTACAAATACAGCAAGGCAGTGGCACAAATATAACCAACAAACACAGTTAGATATTTTGCCACCACTAGAACACCACCTCACAGGGAAGCTCACTGAAAGGAATGAATTATGTGTATGCTAGTGAAGTCAGTGAAGCCAATAGCATGATGGGAGTTGTAGTCACAGATATTGGTCACCCTCACAATTGGCCCATCAACACCACCCTGAACCATGCTCACATCACAGGGAGTGGAAAAGAAATGACAAGTTGGCTGACTCTGGGTACTGCTGTGGGGAGCACAAGGCCCTGCTGGGAACTGTGCACCAACAAACAGCAGGACACCACTGTCAGCCATCTTTTCCATTGCTGTCACACTCACACACAGTGAAGTCCACTCAAAAGGAAGGAAGTATGGGCATGCTGGGAAGGGGGGTGTAGGCAATAGCATGATGGGAGTTGTAGTCACAGATATTGGTCACCCTCACAATTGGCCCATCAACACCACTCTGAACCATGCTCACATCACAGGGAGTGGAAAACAACTGACAAGATGGCTGACACTGGGTACTGCTGTGGGGAGCACAAGCCCCTGCTGGGAACTGTGCACCAACCAACAGCAGGACACCACTGACTGACATCCTGAAAGCCAACTTGCACTCCCTGCAATGGAAGCACGTTCCATGGTGGGATATCTGGCTGGGTGGGAAGGAGGACTGACAGCTCTGACCATAGTTACAAGCAGCTTTTCTTACACACCCCTTAACACAAACTCCACACAACTCACCTGGGAGAATGCAATGCCTCACACTCTAATTAAATATCCCACAAAGAACCACCACCCTGGGTTATGCTGTGTGAAGCACAGGGACACTCTTGGTACTTGTAGCCAAACAAACGCCAGGACAACACTGTCAGCCATCCTGTCAGCACAGGCACACTACCCCACAGGGAAGCAGAGTCAAAAGGAAGGAAGTATGGGCATGCTGGGAAGGGGGTGTAGGCAATAGCATGATGGGAGTTGTAGTCACAGATATTGGTCACCCTCACAATTGGCCCATCAACACCACTCTGAACCATGCTCACATCACAGGGAGTGAAAAACAACTGACAAGATGGCTGACACTGGGTACTGCTGTGGGGAGCACAAGCCCCTGCTGGGAACTGTGCACCAACCAACAGCAGGACACCACTGACTGACATCCTGAGAGTCAACCTGCACACACTGCAAGGGTGGCATGCTTCCTGGTGGGACAACTGGGCTGGGGAGAGAAGGAGGGCTGGATGTCCACCAAATACCACCAATGCTGGCAATGCACACACCTCAACATTCACATTGAAAAGCTTCAGGTTGGCAGGACAATGTGCTACACCAATATCAACCTCTGACTGTGACAACTTAGGACAATGCAATGTACAGGCCCGCATCCCGAGGTACAGTCACAACTGTCAGGTGTGTGAACCATTGATGCCTGTAGAAACATAACATACATTGTGTGTCTCTTCCAAAAACAGGTGATGATGGGGACACAGCAACAGACGATGAGGAGTCCCTGTCCCAGGCTCCGGGGGACACTGAGCTCACTGGTGTGGAACAACCTCTGCCCTCCTCGGATGGCGAAGACCTACCTGGCCCCTCCGGTGTGAGTCATCATGCAGCACCAGCAGGACCAACATCTGCACCCCCTGCACCCACCCCTCCAACAACTGCCAACACACAGACCACCCCCGCCAACACGGACAGACCAAGGACCACCTATGACAACAGCACAGGGACCCCGGCCCAACGTGGCGCAACGGACAACGACCCCAGTAACAACCCCCAAGTGGGCCTACGGTCACCTGTGCGTGCCACCGCAGGTCCCGCACATGTCGCCAGGGGTGGTGGGAGGGGTGGTAGATATAGGTCGCTGTTTGCAGAGGGGTCTGGACTGCATGATGACCCACAACTGGCACGCATTGCTGATGCGTCCCAGAATAGCACCGGAGAGGTCAGCCAGGTAGTGGGGATCCTCAAGGACATTCAACAGCAGCAGGCTGCCCATCATGCCCGCTTGGACTCACACATGTCCCGTGTGGAGACACACATGTCTCGCATGGAGTCCAAGTGGGACACATTGCAAGAACTGACAGCGGTGCATAGGGACATATTGACATGCCTCCGCCAGATTAGCACCAACATGGCCACACCTCCCTGTGTGCCCACAACATCTGGTGCTGCAACAACTGCAACTGACACAGGGAGGGAGGATGACTCTGGCGGAGAGTCCTCTGCACCGCAGCAGCCTGCACGTGAGGGTCCCCCACGAAAGAAGAGGGGTCATCCGAGGAAGGAAAACTGAGAGGCCGATGGCCATGTACATCCCCCAGGAACCCAACACCTGTTCTGGAAATTCTCCTTTGTGTGCAAACTGTTCACCCTGTCGAATGCAACCCAACTCTCCCACATGACATGGGGAGCTTAAGTTGGCCCAATGTATCAGATGACTGTGGACTTTACTCAGGACATTTCTGCTACCAAGACTTCCAACTCATCTGGGAACTTTGGATTCCAATCCCAATGTACAGCACCCACCATCCTGTGCACTATCCTCACACATGTATGGAAATAAACTCACTAATACACCATACTTGCCTCTGTTGTGATTCCAACGTGGTTTCTGTCATGGAGATGATGATCTGCTAAATGACACTGTGCATGCTAACTGCTACAGCAAGTTCAACACCGTCATCTGAGTCATGGCGACGTGACACATATGAGGGAGACACACCACTAGGGCTACACAACACATACACACCAGGGCCATCTGACTCATCGCCTACAATGATGTTGCGAGGAAATACAGTGGAATGCACAGACACCACACCTATTCACAGTCTGTGTTAACTAGCCCACAGGTGCAGTAAGCACATGTCAGTCAGATGTGTGACCACAGACAACGCACATACCAAAGTGAAGCACAGGTTTATTACACATTTGTAACATGTTGTTTCCACTACAGATGCAAGGTAATCCTACGTGGCAGTGGCCACACAGTCAACAAGTGTAGAAGAAATAAAGTCCAGGGGTGTGTGGCACATCACCTGTAGGGAAACGACTGCTTCCACCCTGGAAGTTGAATCATGGTGTCGGGGATCACAGTTGACCAAACAATTCTGAAAGTACCCTGGGAAGGACAGACATGACACACAGTCAAAAGCACTGAAGAACAGGACAGAACTGCAATACTCATGCCCAATACATGTCACAAGATACTTACAGAAAACCAAGTTAGCATGTCAACACTGTTGGGGAGTACAGACTACCTGTAAGGACACATCGCTGCACGCTTCCAGTCAAGTAGCACATGGCCACACTCAAACAGCACCAGAGCACCACCAACACATAGCACGCAAACTCACATCATTGACATGACAACTCTCTGGATACTCACATTCAGCTGAAGAAGTTGGCGATGAGCTGTGTGCGGACATCACCATCATCATCATCATCATCACTGGCATCGTGGCCCAGGTCAGGATCCTCCACAGGTTTCGGATGTTGGTCATCGTCATCCAGGATGAGAGGCAACTCCTTCCGCACTGCCAGGTTGTGTAGCATGCAGCAGACGATGACAATCTTGCACACCTTTGCTGGGGCATATGGGAGGGCCCCTCCTGTCTTGTCCAGGCAGTGGAAGCGGCTCTTCAGGAGACCAAATGTCCGCTCGATCACTCTCCTGGTCCGACCATGTGCCTCATTGTAGCGCATCTGGGCTGGTGTCACAGGGTTCCTGAGGGGTGTCAGCAACCACGGCATGTTGGGGTATCCGGAGTCACCTACAGACAGACAATTGCACATTAGCTGAGTTGGAAAAGAGGGCGGAATACAACATAGCAGAACACACACAATGGTACAAAGTCAGTACACACCGACAAGCCAGGCACGCTGGTTCTGCATCTGTGACATCATCCTCGGGATGCGACTACTCCTCATCACGTAGGCATCGTGTGCCGAACCAGGGAAACGGGCACACACATGTGAGATGCTCATATCTGCAAGGCATACCACCAGAGCATTGATCGAATGATAATGTTTCCTGTTCCTGTATGCCTGCTCATGGTACCAAAGCCACATGTGTCCCATCAATGGAGCCAATGACATGTGGCATCCTCCCCAGGGCATAGAAGTCACTCTTGACATCAGTGAGTTGTTGACGTTTAGGGAAATAGATGTACTGGTTCAGGCATCTCAACATTGCCTCCAAAACATCACGTAGCACACGGCTGAACATCACCTTCACCTTGGGGGTCAGCGCTGTAGGGTACGGCCGGCCAGGTTGCAAATGTGGGGCCAAGCGCACTGCCAAATTCTCAATCAGCTGCCTTCGTGCCAGGCACCGCACCCCCTGCCCCTGTGTCCCCTGCTGCCCTGAGTGAGGAGTCTGTGTACCTACTTCGCCAGCTCCATGTAGGGCAGACAGCAATGCTGAGTGTCCTCCATGCACACACCACTCTGTTGACACAGCTGGTGTCGTTCATGGAGGGCATCTCGACGGGCATGTCTGCCCTACAGAGGAGCAATAAGTCCATGGACTCCTCCCTGACGGCAGCAGTGTCCCTCCTCCAACAGTCCCTCACCCCTCCTACCTCTGCCCCATCCACACTTCCTGGCACCCTACCTGTCCCAAGCACATGCACACCTGCACAAACACCCAAACACACAGACACGAGCAGCACAGAAACACCCAAAACAAAGGCAAAATGTGCACACAAGCATCCTCAGGGGACTGATACCACACCCACAGGGGATGGGGAACAGACACACACACAGGCATCCACAGTCACTCCGCAGTCCTCCAAATCCTCTCCCTCCAAGACCCCTTCCCTTGCCTCACCTGCAACCGCACCTAATAAGCAGCTCTTCCTCTGTGACCTCGGCCTCTTCCCCTCCGATCCCGCTGATCCAGCATACAGGGGGAAGAGGAAGTCCACCCACACAGAGGGAGTGCCCCTCACCCCCGGACACCCTCCCCAGGCGCAGACAAACTGAGGCCCCCACCCGCAAGTCCCCCGGGCCCGGAAGAGCAAGACCCCGCCACTGCCCTGCAGGTCAACCACACAGTCTCCTTCCTCCATCCCTCAGGCCCCCACAACACAGGTTCACCCACCACACCCTGCCCCAGGTTCCCTCACCCACAGATACACCATCCCCAAAATGATGCGGCCTTCTCCACCTACCACTTGCTCTTCCAGCCCCACACCCCCCGCTGCACATGTTTGTGCCACTGGTGTGGAGACCGTGTCCTCCCCCTCTGTCCTGCCCACCTTACCTGAACCCCATTCTACTCCCCTGGAGATGGGCACTGCAGTGGAGTCCACTATCACCCCGTCTGACTTGGGCACTGCAGTGGGGAACCTGTCCACTCCATCTGGCCAGCCCACTGGAGTTGTGCCGGCACCCACACCATCTGACTCATGCCCCCCAGTTGTGCCGGCACACACCATGTCAGACACCTCCACTGCAGTTGTCAGTGACTCTCCAGCACCAGCCACCCCTTCCCTGCCGCCTTCTGGTGAGCCCTGATCCTGTCCCTGCGGTGCCTGGCCTGCCCCCCCGTATGCCCCTCCGAGGGGAATGTCCCTGGTCCGTAGCAGGGCAGGCAAGCAAAGGGTGACATCTGCCACTGTCACCCTGTTTGGACTTTAGTGATGGACTGGCCATTGGCCTTTGTGTTTTGTCAGATCTTTCTATTTTCGACTCACATGTGCTGAATAAAGCTACTTTCAGTTCTCTAGTGGTTTTGCTTCAGATGTACATGATGTTGATGATGCTAACCATGCCTTTGCTGCAGTGATGGTGATTTTTGATATCAGGTAAATGAAGTGTTACTGTGCAGGACCCCATGTGGTCCAGGGGGAATGTGTCCTATCCTGGTGTGTAGCCATGTCATCCTTTGCAGCAATATGAGGGTGTCATGTTTTCAATATTTGCCTATGGGATTCCCTACATGTTTTTGCAATATCACATCTGTGGCTTACACCCCTGCACATCAGATGTGCTTGCCATTGTTCAATTTGTCTATTTCCCTGACCGTGTGACCAACTCCACTGGACATGCAAGTTTGGGCATCAATGGGGAAGGACTCATCTGTGGTATCAGTGCAACTTGTTATACATGTGTATTTGATCTGTGCAGATGATTTCGGTGACACTGCCATGACCAGGCTGATGTGACGAGGGCCTTCATTTTGTGCTAATTGTTGACCGAGTGACCAAGTGTTCTGCTGACATGATAGAGCCCTGCAGAGACAACGTATGGCACAGCTTTCCTTACACAGGAGTGGAGTCCCCTCATGGCAGTGTGTAATTCCGTGACATTGCCTGAGCCCAAGGTGTGTGTTGTGTGAGCATGTCTGTGTGTGTTCACTTCCATTTTGCTATGCAGGCTGGGGTCCCTAGTGATGTTCCTGTTTGTGATGCTTGCTGAGTTGAGCAATGTTCCCCCAAATCTTCGCCCTGGGTTCTCTGTGATGTGGGTGCATGGCACATTACTGGTCATCAGGGTGTCACCCATAGGTGTGTTTGCTGTCAGGGCTGAGTTTGTGGGCAAACGCAGATGAGACACAGTCAGGATTCCCCTTGGCATTTGTTGGTTACACAAGTCATGTAATTTACAGTTTGTGTTAGCTTTCAGTGATTGTGACACGTTGTGTGTGTGACTGCTGCCACTCCTCAGGGTCAGAGCTGCAATGTTGGAAGTTGTCTATGTGTGTTCTTTGTGGGTGACCTTGGCTTCTTCATTGGTGTGTGACTGTGGCCGGGATCCCATTGGTTGGTGTGGATTTGACGTCATGCCCATGTACAGCGTACTGTGCAGTGTGTCAGACATTCACGAGTCTTGTTGACTGGCCATGTGTGATGGGTATCTCCACCTTAGTTCCCCCACCACCCCTGGGATTGTCATGGATGCATGTGCAATGTCACCAGTCCATGTGAGCTTCACTGCTGCACATTGGTGGAGATCAAGGTGTGTGGTGTTGAGTGTGTGCAAATGAGAGTTGTTGCACGGCTAGACCCCTACCTCCATGTTGGCCTTGGCTGACAGGCCATGCTGATTGATTTGTGCTTGTGTAGGTGTGATGGTAGTTTGTTGCTCAGGACACATGACTGTGGTTCACAGTGTGAACGACATCTACCTTTGTCATCACAGTGGGATTATCATGCAGGCCAGTGTCACCACAATGTGGGGTCCCTGGGGGTAGTGCTGTGGTGGGTCTGTCTCTTGCTGTGTTAGTTGCTGTTCCTACAAGCTTGTGTGACATGTGTAATGTGGGCTCCCTCTCATCTAACAATGCCTGATTGCCCACATAGGGGAATCCGATCCATGAGTTACTTTTGTGTGGCACTGTATTGACATCTGTGTAATAGGGATTCAGGCCTCCTCATGTGTTGAGTGGTTGCCTGGGGACACTGGCACACCACCCCCCCCATCACCTGTTGTGTTTGATATGCAGTGTGAGTCTGCCTGTTTGTGTTTGTGCATTTGCACCACTGCATTGGCATTTCTTTAGTGTGCCATTGGCTGTATGTTGTTTGGTGGCTTTCCCCTGCTGTCCCTGGGACTCCTAGGTCATCAGTCAGCACAATGATCATGGTTTGTATGTCCCATTGCTGCCATGGTATGGTATTTGTTCACCTCACATCTACAGTCTCCACAGGATATCTACATTTGTGTGTCCATTGGTGCAGATATGTGTGTCTGCATTATGATGGTCACTTCTGTCATTGTCTTATTTGTGAATGTTGACAATGTGAGCCCCCCTTTTGGTCACTGTGGTGATGGGGCTTTAGACCCCATTGCCACAATGTTCAAAATGTGCTTCAGGTATGGACCCCACACTTACCTTTTGGTCACTCTGGTGATGGGGCTTTAGACCCCATTGCCACAATGTTCAAAATGTGCTTCAGCTATGGACCCCACACTTACATTTTGGTCACTGTGGTGATGGGGCTTTAGACCCCATTGCCACAATGTTCAAAATGTGCTTCAGCTATGGACCCCACACTTACATTTTGGTCACTGTGGTGATGGGGCTTTAGACCCCATTGCCACAATGTTCAAAATGTGCTTCAGGTATGGACCCCACACTTACCTTTTGGTCACTGTGATGATGGGGTGTTAGACCCCATTGCCACAGTGGTCATGGTCTGCTTGCATTGTGGAGGCCACACACATTTATGTGTGACACATGTGATAGGGGGTCACATTGTATGTTCAATGTCATGTTAAGTGTTGTAGGCATTTGACACAGACTACACACGCTTGTCATAGTGTTGGGGGGATGTATTTTTCAGACATTCCTTATGTTGGAGTATGCTGGTTGTGTCATGCATTACCCGTCCTATGAGTAGGGGTTGTGTGGGTGGTAGGCATCCAGGCCCCCATGAGTAGGGGTGGTGGTAGTGGTAGGCATCCATCCCCCTATGAGTGGGGATGGTAGTAGTGGCAGGCATCCATCCCCCTATGAGTGGGGATGGTAGTAGTGACAGGCATCCATCCCCTATGAGTGGGGATGGTAGTAGTGACAGGCATCCAGGCCCCCATGAGTAGGGGTGGTGGTAGTGGTAGGCATCCATCCCCCTATGTGTGGGGATGGTAGTAGTGACAGGCATCCAGGCCCCCATGAGTAGGGGTGGTGGTAGTGGTAGGCATCCATCCCCTATGAGTGGGGATGGTAGTGGTGGCAGGCATCCATCCCCCTATGAGTGGGGATGGTAGTAGTGACAGGCATCCAGGCCCCCATGAGTAGGGGTGGTGGTAGTGGTAGGCATCCATCACCCTATGAGTGGGGATGGTAGTAGTGGCAAGCATCCATCCCCCTATGAGTGGGGATGGTAGTACTGGCAGGCATCCATCCCTCTATGAGTGGGGATGGTAGTAGTGACAGGCATCCAGGCCCACATGAGTAGGGGTGGTGGTAGTGGTAGGCATCCATCCCCCTATGAGTGGGGATGGTAGTAGTGGCAGGCATCCATCCCCCTATGAGTGGGGATGGTAGTAGTGACAGGCATCCATCCCCCTATGAGTGGGGATGGTAGTAGTGACAGGCATCCAGGCCCCCAGGAGTAGGGGTGGTGGTAGTGGTAGGCATCCATCCCCCTATGAGTGGGGATGGTAGTAGTGACAGGCATCCAGGCCCCCATGAGTAGGGGTGGTGGTAGTGGTAGGCATCCATCCCCCTATGAGTGGGGATGGTAGTGGTGGCAGGCATCCATCCCCCTATGAGTGGGGATGGTAGTAGTGACAGGTATCCAGGCCCCCATGAGTTGGGGTGGTGGTAGTGGTAGGCATCCATCACCCTATGAGTGGGGATGTTAGTAGTGGCAGGCATCCATCCCCCTATGAGTGGGGATGGTAGTAGTGGCAGGCATCCATCCCCCTATGAGTGGGGATGGTAGTAGCAACAGGCATCCAGGCCCCCATGAGTAGGGGTGGTGGTAGTGGTAAGCATCCATCCCCCTATCAGTGGGGATGGTAGTAGTGGCAGGCATCCATCCCCCTATGAGTGGGGATGGTAGTAGTGCTAGGCATCCAGGCCCCCATGAGTAGGGGTGGTGGTAGTGGTAGGCATCCATCCCCCTATGAGTGGGGATGGTAGTAGTGACAGGCATCCAGGCCCCCATGAGTAGGGGTGGTGTTGGTGGTAGGCATCCATCCCCCTATGGGTGTGTATGGCATTGGTGATAGCCATCCCGCCCCTATGGTTCTGCTGTTGCTAGTGTACATCATTTCTGCATCCCTATGTGTGTGTGACATATTTCGGGTACGTGTCGTTTGTTTGTGTTGTGGGTGTTTGACTTACCGTCTGCGTCGTACGCGTCCGTACCGGTCCCGGTAATAGATGTAGAGTATTGGTAGGGCCTGCGCGATGGGATTCATGGTTGGTTCGTCTCGTTCGGGTTTCTCGTGGCTTCGACTCGTACTCGTCGCTGGCTTGTTCGTCTCGTCGCCGTGGATCGTCTTGTGGCACGAATCGGAGCTTATGTACAGCTCTCCCGGATGCTCAAACGTGCCGGACGTAGCGACGGGTTCGGCGCGTACGGAAGGCGCATCGTACTCGTCCGGCCGGAAGGTGCTGTGTATTTGCTTCCGTGCGACTCGATTCGGCGTTCTACGGATCCGGCTTGGGCGGGGAACAGGAGCTGGAATTGGTGAGTATGGCTCGCTCGGAATCTGGGCTGTTATGCGCATCGTACTTGTTCGTTCGGACGACTGTTCGAATTGGTCGGGAAACACGCGTTCGGCTTGGTTTTTTTCCGGGCGAATACTGTTAGGTGCGCTTACGGCCGAGATCGGAATTGACCCCTTAGTGTTAGAAACCATGTAGGTACTCCTAAGTTTCAAAACATGCATTTCAGCTCACCGTGATGACGATAAGATATCACTTTATTCACATGGTTTGTAAAAACTTAGCACAAGAATGGCATACCACTCTCATACAAAGTAACCATAAATGACAACCTTCTGAACTTTGCATTGCCTGGTACTGCAAAAGTCAGCAAATAAAAACATTCCTTTCATATTTCATTGTTATAACTGCATTTCTGAATGGTACTGTTTGTTAACCCTTTCACGTCTTTTTAGAGGTAGCCCAAAATGTATGCCTTTGTGTCAATAATTGTGACGCAAAATACGGGAGTCGGAAAACCTACTTTCCTTTATACTTTTATGTTTTTCACACTGTACTACACTTTTTGAAAAATCCTCACTAGGTAATCTCACTTACCTTATAAAACAATGAACCTAAACCTCTCCAATTTAAAAAAATAATACCTGTTTCTTTAACACCCTTCCCCCAATACACCCTTTGCTGATTCTCCATAGAAACCCATTAGTACCAGTAGGTCACAAGTTCACAGCACATTCCAGAAGGGCAATACTAGTTACAAAATGAACTACAGCGGTTGTGGTTTACTGCACATACTGTAAAGCACATCAAACTCTTTATTACATTATTTACCAGAGCCAATTAAACATCTATTTACTAATCATTTCTAAAAGCTACCTACTTTTTTTCACCTGCATATTCCCTGCTCCCAATCACATTTTTAGTTTTTTTCAAACCACCAGCACACATGCATTTTCACTATCTTTCATAGTACCAACTGTGTGCTACTCCTCCTTCCTGCAAAATGCTTAGAGTGTGGATTGTGGGCCACAGCTATCTCTTTTGGGCTGCTGAGGCTGCAAGAAAGAGAAGTATTAACAGGGGCTTGGGTTTGGCTAATGTGGATATTACTTGGATTGGGCAGAGAGGATTAAAGTTTCATCAATTAGTGCCTATGGGTGAAAGCATTGTGGATTCACCAGCCCCGCACCTCATGATTGTGCACTATGGTGACAATGACCTAGGCACATTAATTGGAGTAGGACTGGAAATCCTAATAAAGGATACCTTTGCTGAATTGATGATGCTTTTCCCTCACACTTCGTTTTCGTGTACAAAAATGGAAGTGGTCTAATCAAGTCTGTCCACAGTTTGATAAAGCCAGGAAACATGTTAATAAAACTGTTTCTGCTTTCCTCAGAGACCATAACATGAGCTCAATCTTCAACAACAGCCTGCGTTTTAATGTGCATGGAATCTATAGAAGTGATGGAGTTCACTTTACAGACGAAGGGAACAGCAACCTGAAACTCTGCACACAGTCTTATTTTTAGCTGTCTTATACACACTCTCAACACAAAGGCTCTTCTCAGAGCCACCCAAGAGCCCAACATTTTGTTCATTTCCCTTTTAAATATATTATTTTTAATTTTTAGAATTCACCGGGACGTCGTAATTATCGTGATCACGTCGCGAATTCGCAAAGCAAAAGCAAACATTCAACGACCACCACCACATTCAAAATTTTGAACTTAAAAAATTCAACCTATTACAATACACACATTACTAACTACATCACTGCTTAAAACACGTTTATACATATATTTTTCTAGTACGTTTTTAAAAAAACGGGTTTGAACCCTACTTCCCTTCTTTGTGATGACGCAGAGAGTCGTAATAACTTTGGTAACCTCGACGATGGTGCCTTTTTAAGAGGTGTAAAACACAATAATGCATGCATTTTACAGTATTTTAGACACAGGGTTTATTACTGCACTGTTTAAGGTCATATTTTTAAAGAGAGTTTGTATAAATACAATGTTTTATACCTATTTTCTGTTTTCGCGATTACACCGAGAGTTACGATGACGTCGGTAACCGCGATGATCGTGCCTTTCTTTATAAAATGTGAAACACGTATATGCTCACATTTTACAGTATTTTAGACACTAGGGGTTTATTAGTGCACTGTTTAAAATTATATTTTTCTGGGTAGTTTGTATAAAATGCATCTTTAAAAATCGATTTTTGGTTTTCGCAGTTATGCCGGGTGTTGTGATAACATCAGTACCCGCAATCACCGCGAATACGTTTCAAAAAAACAAAACAAATGCAGACATTCAATAGCCACCACCACATTCAAAACTGATAACTGCAAAATGGCTTATAACCAACACACTAAACACATTACTATCTAAATGACTCTATAATAGCATGTATAACTCCGTTAATATCTCTATAACACAGTGTATAACTCTTTCAGTGGAATCTGTGACTGCAGGCATCACTGTGTCACTAAGTCTCTCATTCACTGTATAAGTATTTGACTGGATCTGTGAGACCGTGCATCAGGCTATCAGTGGTTCTGTAACTAACTGTATGACTGTCTCAGTGCATCTATGAGTGGGTGCATAAGTGCCTCAATGGGTCTGTGATTGGTTGCCTGAGTCTCCCAGTCGATCTGTGAGTAGGTGCACGAGTGCCTTTGTGCATTTGTAAGTAAGTCTATGACTATCTAACTGGATCTGTGAGTGGATACATGAGTGTCTATGTGGGTGTCTGAGTGGGAGAGTGGGTGTATGAGTGTTTGAGTGGGTCTGTTAGTGAGTGCATGAGTCTCTGAGTGGGTCTATGACTGGGAGCGTGAGTGTCGGAGTGGTTCTGGGAGTGGGTGCATGGGTCTCTGAGTGGGTGAGTGGGTGCATGTGTTCCTGAGTGGGTCTGTGAGTGGGTGCATGAGTCTCTAAGTATATGAGTGACTAGGTGCAGAAATCTCTGAGTGGGTCTGTGAGTGGGTGTGTGAGTGACTGTATGGGTGTGTGAGTGTCTGAGTGGGTCTGTGAATGGGTGCATGAGTGTCTAAGTGGATCTGCGAATGGGTGTATGAGTATCTCATTGAGTCTGTGAGTGAGAGCATAAGTCTCTGAGTGGGTGACTGAATGGGTGTGTGCTGAGTGGGTCTGTGACTGGTAGAGCAAATGTCTGAGTGGGACTGTGAGTAGATGTGAGAGTCTTTGAGTGTGTGAATGAGTGAGTGCATAATCTCTGAGAGGGTCTGTGACTGAGTGTGTGAGTGACTGTATGTGTGAGTGGGTATGTGAGTGGGTGCGTGTATATCTGAGTGAGTCTGTGAGTGGGTGTGTGAGTCTGAGTATATGAGTGAGTGAGTGCATAAGTCTCTGTGAGGGGCTGTGACTGAGTGTGAGTGACAGTATGGGTGTGTGAGTGGGTGTATGAGTGTCTGAGTGGATCTGTGAGTGGGTCTATGAGTGTCCCAGTGGGTTTGTGAGAGGGTGTGTGAGTACCTCAGTGGGTCTGTGAGTACATAGCTAAGTGTGCCAGTGGGTCTATGAGTGCATGTGTGAGTGTCTGAGTGGGTCTGTGAGAGGGTGTGGGAGTGCCTCAGTAGGTGTGTCAGTGGATGCATGATTCTGACTGGGTACATGACTCTCGGAGTGGATATGTGAATGGATGCATGAGTCTTTGAGTGGATCTTTGCTTGGGACTCTGACTTGGTGTGTAAGTGGGTGCATGGGTGTCTCAGTGGGTCTGTGAGTAGGTGCATACATCTCTCACTAGATGGCTGAGTGATCCCTGGGGCCCAGCTGTAGTTATCATAAGTGGGTGCAAATGTCTCTGAATGGGTCTGTGTCTGGGTGGGTGAGAGTCTGTGTGGGCCTGTGAATGGAATCACGAGAATCTGAGTGGATCTATGAGTGGGTGTGTGGGTCTCTGAGTGGGACTGTGAGTAGGTGTATCAGTCTCTGAGCAGGGCTGTCAGTGGTTGTTCGAGTGTCTGAGTGCGGTCTGTGAGTGGGTGCATTGAGACTCTGATTGGGTGTGTGAGTGGGTGCATGAGTCTCTGAGTGGGACTGTGACTGTGCGCATGAGTTTCTGAGTGGGTCTATCAGTGTAATCATAAGTCTCCAAGTAGGTCTCTGAGTGAGTATCTTTGACTGGCTCCTTAACTGGGTGCCATAGTCTCTGAATAGCTATGTCATTGAGTGTATATGTCTCTCAGCAGGCCAGTGAGTGAATGCATGAGTGCCCAAGTGGGTCTGTCAGTGGGTGTTAGAGTCTCTAAGTGGGGATGTGAGTGGGCGCATGAGTCTATGAGTGGGTCTGTAAGTGGGTGTGTAAGTTTCTGAGTGGGTCTGTACATGGGTGTTTGCCTCTCCAAGTGAGTCTGTATGTGGGTGCATGAGTCTCTGAATGGGTGTGTGAGTGGATGCATCAGTATCTCAGTGAATATGTCTGGATGTATAAGTGTCTGAATTGGCATTTCAATGGCTGTATAAGTGTCTGAGTGAGTCTGTGAGCGTGTACATGAGTCTGTGACTCTGACAAGTGAGTCTGTACAAATATTTTTTTAATATTTTCCACCAATATTCATGGTGTCCCCACGATATTCGCGGTGTCCCCACGATGGTACACGGGGGACTTAGCTGGCAGTCGTGACGTTGTTGCAAATATCATGCGCGATGAAAAAAAATATTTTTGGACACATAACTTGTGTCACTAACAACCCAATTTCTCAAACATAGGGTCAGAGTACTTCCACCCTGATCCCTAAAGTTACATTTCACACAAATTTTCAGCCCTGGGAACCGTTCACGATCGATAAAATGGCAGCCGCAACTTTCTGCTCAGGTTATGTCCACCCAATCACAGTATTCCTGTTGGCACACACATTCACAATTGACCGCGAAACCATTGTGAAATATCCACGGCCAAAGATATCACCATAAATTTCAACTGAAACTTCTCAAAAACTACTGAACGGATTTGCACCAAATAACAAAAAGCACAATCTGTTTAACAACATCTAGCATTCTGCCAAATTTGGTGTAATTGTGTCAAGCGGTTCGGGCTGTAGGTTCGACAGCGCGTTCCTATGGGAATTAAAATGGGAAATTGAACTTTTTTGACCCTTTTTTCTTGGCCCCCACTTAACTGATCACCCCGAAACTTCCCATGCACAACAGAATTTACGTTGACACTTTTTTTTGAAAGTTTTGTGAAGATTCGTCTAACGGCGCCAGAGCTATAGGCAAGTCAAAAAACGCTTTTCCTATGGAAATTAGGTCCTAACTATAACACCTACTGGCGACTGCCAGTAGGTAATATATAGCACACATATATATATATATATATATATATATATATATATATATATATATATATATATATATATATATATATATATATAGTAAGCAGAATTGGGGAGATCAAGAGGTGGGCCACATTGTACATCGCTCTGATCCTGAAGAGTTGTCTCGAAAGCACAAGTACTGACAGAATTACACAACCAAGAATTACAAACTCCTCCTGGTCAGGTCAAGTGAATACATGGCCACCATGGATGATGTGTTACAGGCATTAGCAACCATTCAACAAGATTTAGTCACTTCTCATGCTGAAAGTGCAGCAATAACAGAAAAAGTTGAGAAACAGCAAAGAAACCCTATTGATGTCTCTTCTGGTATGCCTCAGGTCCAAGTAACAGTACCACCGCCAATCCCGTTAGCTACCCCTGAGAGATATGCAAGGAATCCTAATAAAGTACAGGTAGGCGATGCAGCTGTTTGGGCTGTTCCGTTAGTTAGAGCTAACAACCCTGGGTTAGCTGACTGGAATGCTTTTTGTTTGGAATTTGAAAGGGTCTTTGACAAAAGAGCCAATACCTTTAGTGCCAATAAAGAACTTTTAAAAATTAAATCAAGGGAAAAAAGACTTAGAGGCATATATACAAGCCCCTTGCGTCACAGGTGCGTCACTTTTTATATGGTAAAAAGTTACATTCTGGGGCACAAGAGGCTTGTAAATAAACCCCTTAGTGACATATCTGGCAATCTTCCATCGTTTAGTAGCTGAAACAGCTTGACAGAAAAGAAATTTATGTTCCTATACTATCAAGGATTCAGAGAAGAGTTAAAAGATGTGTTGGCCCAGATCGATCCTCAGCCCACCAATTGTACTGATCTGATAAACCTGACTTTACGACTGGACCACCGTTTGGCGGACCGGGTATATGACAAAAAGAAAGGGGAAAGAATATATGGACGTTTCGACAGAAGCACCAAACGACCGACAACGAGTACGGAGCAGGGTGTGAAACCGATGGAAATCTGAGCGATTCACTCTCCTCTGTTTAAAGAGGAAAATAAGGCCCGCAGAATGCATGGGCAATGCTTGTACTGCGGAAAGAAAGGCCACTTTGTACAAGAGTGTCCCACAAAACCCAAGAGTCATGCCTTGTTCGGTAATACTGAAAGGTAGCAGTATCTGTGATGGGAGAAGGCAGTGAGCTGCCTGATGCCATTATACCTGACAAGGTGGGGGAAAAAGAATGGAAAGGTCCGTCCATAGCCATATCAATATGCGAAGATACTGTGTCCCATATCTTAGTTCCCATGGTTTTTCAGGATCTGGAACAACAACAGCAGGTAGTGGTGATGATTGATTCTGGAGCAATTGGCAATTTCATAGATTAAGGTTTAGCTCAGAAACTAGGTCTGCTTAGAGTCACTAGACGAGTACCAGAGACTGTGCTGGTAGTGGATGGGAAGCTTTTAACATCTGGTCCCATTATAGAACAAACTAGTCTTGTGAGTTACAATGGCATGTTGAAGAAATTAAGTTAAATATTATTGATGCGCCTCAATATGGGGTTCTCTTAGGAATACCCTGGCTGTGGAAACATAATCCACCATGGCTGGAAGCACAAAACAGTGTGGTTTCGTTCTGATGAGTGTAAAAAAAACTATATGCAATTCTATTGTCCTCATGTGATGGCTTTAGATCCCCCTTTCAGGTAGCCACAGCTGCAGAAAAAGAAATTGACACCTAGATGTTATGAGATGTATGAAGATGTATTCAGTCAGACAAAGGCGGAGACCCTTCCTGCTCCCCAGCTGCTGCTCCTGTTTTTTTCATATCAAAAGCTAAAGGTGGTCTTCGCATATGTATAGATTACAGGATGCTAAACAAAAATACTGTAAAGAATAGGTACCCTCTTCCTCTCATTTTGGTTCATTTTGGTTCTATTGGGCCAGGTGAAAGATGCCAAGATCTATACTGAATTGGATTTAAGGGGAGCATATCCATTGGTGAGAGTGAGAGAAGGGGGTGAGTGGATGATGGCTTTTAAAACATGGCATGGTCTTTTGGAGTATACAGTGATGCTGTTTGGGCTATGTAATGCTCCACGGCATTTCAATACTTTCTTAATGATGCACTAAAATAATTCCTAGACCAGTTTGTTGTTGTATATATAGATGACACTATAGCATTCTCAAAAGATGGAGACAAGCACAAGACATGTGTCATTGGGTTTGCAGTGTTTAAGGAAACATCAGTTATACTGCAAACTTAGTAAATGTGAATTGCATTTGAAGGAGGTGGAATTTTTGAGAGTGATGCTGTGTCTGGAAGGCTTCCAAATGGCGAGAGAAAGGTAAATGCAGTTCAAAAATGGCAGGCGCTTTGCTGTGTGCGAGATGTGCAGTGGTTTTTAGGATTTGCCAAATATTACAGGAAGTTCATACAACACTTTTCTCATGTGGTGGCACCCATCACAAGGTTGTTGAGAAAATGAATCCCCTTTGTATGGACTTCTGATGCAGAAGAAGCTTTTACTTTCCATAAGTGAGCTTTCACTTCAGCCCCTATCCTGGTTCACTGACAACCAGAAGAACCATACATCATAGAGACAGACGCCTTCAATGTAGCCATTGGAGCGGTCTTGTCACAGAGAGACACACGGATAAGGCATCTCCATCCAGTTGCGTACATGTCTAAGAAATTAAATCCTTCTGAGATGAACTACACAGTATACACAGTAGCTGAGAAGGATTTGCTGGCTATCAAAAAGGCCTTCCAAGAATGGAGGCAGTACTTATGGGGAGACCAAACACACAGTGACGGTACACACTGACCACAGAAGCCTACAGTTTATGAAAACAGCCAGACAACTGTCGCAAAGGCAAAGGAGGTGGATGCAATTCTTTGCAGAATATGACTTTATAGTAACATTTTGACCAAGATGTGAAATTTGAAAGGCAGCCGCGTTGTCTAGGCAGGATTCTGAGAGTACACCAAAACAGAAACCTATTGAATCCATTGTTTCCCCTTCTAAGGTATTATGTGTGGTGGCCATCGAGAATTTTCTGGATGCGGTCAGAAGGGTTGACTCTACTGCTCAGTGGGATATTTGGGCTACTAAAGACACCAAGAGAAGCATCAAACAGATTTGTTGTTCGTTAATGATAAACTGTATTTACCCACGAAAGAGATTTGGTTAAAGGCCTTTCATTGGTATCATGTGTCTGTGATAGCAGGACATCCAGGGTTCATAAAGACCGTAAATCTTGTGCGAAGACACTTCTGGTGGGAAACCAGGAGGAAAGATGTTAAGCTATGGGTGCAAAAATGTGATGTTTGTGCCCAAGCAAAGGCAGATCCCTCCAAGATTTGAGGGCTATTACAACCAATGTCCACACCAAGTCAGCCGTGGAAGAATATCAGTTTGGATTTTGTCACAGATATTCCTAGGAATCAAGGCCACACAGCTATCCTAGTTGTGATCGACAGTCTTACTAAGATGGGACATTTCATTCCTTGCAAGACATTACCCACAGCAGGTCAAATGGCTCAACTATTGCTTGCACAAGTAATTAGATTGCATGGGTTGCCTGAAGTCATAGTGTCCGACAGAAGTCCACAATTTACTGCTCATTTTTGGCAAACCTGGTGAAAGGCTTTACATGTTACCTCAGCATTGTCCACCAGTTTTCACCCACAGATAGATGGGCAAGCGGAGAGGTTGAACCAGATTGGGAAAAAATATTTGAGTTGTCATGCAGAGGAAGCCATTGAATCCTGGGTGTCTATGTTATGGCTGGCTGAACTGGTCTATTATAATGCAGTACTCTACATAGTGCGATTGGGATCTCACCGTTGTATGCTACTTTTGGTTTTCACCCTAAGATCTTACCAATCACCATAACAGAGGTGGCCAATAATCCTTCTGTAATGAATCAGCTGAAGAAAATACAACACATAAAAGGAAAAGTCCAAAAACATTTGAATTATGCCAAAGAACAGTACAAGAAATGGGCTGACTGGCATCAATGTGGGAATCCTCAGTATCAGCCAGGGGACAAGGTGTGGCTTTCTAGTGAAAATGTATGCTTCAGGTTGTGCAGCGTTTTTCACCATAAATACATAGGCCCTTACAGAGTTATTAAACAAGTGAACCCTATGGCGTATAAACTGAAATTGCCAAATACTATGCGTATTCACCCTGTTTTTCATTGTAGCCTCTTGAAACCCGCAGCTTCAGTTAGACGCAAGGCAGCACCTCCTATTCTTAGAGCTGGACAATGGGAGTAGTCCAACAATGGGAGGACTCCAAGTTGCGGAGGGGACAATTGTGGTATTAGGTTTCATGGAGGAGCTATTTGGCTGAGGAAAACTCTTGGGAACCTTGCTCTAATTTCCATGCACCTCAGGCGGTACGAGCGTTTCACCTCGCTCATCCTTCCAAACCAGGCTTTAAGAGGTGCCATGGAGAAGGGTGTACTATCAGGGCTTAGACTCACATAGCACCTTCTGGAGCAAGATGAGAACAGCATATATTCTATATGTTCACTGAGTGTGGTTAGGAAGGTTTCAATTGAGAAGGTGTCATGAACGTGTGTTTTCTTAAGCTATTTCTTTCATTGTCAGCAGCAAAACTACAATCCCCATGATGCTACAGGGGCTAATGATTTAGGGCTAAAAAGCCTGTGCGCACGTTGGCCGACGTGCGTAATTTATGTTGATGAAGTGTCCTAGTGGAGAAGGTATGTGAAGTGGGGAAAGGTAAGAAGCATTTGCGGTCCTTCCCGCTTCCTGTTCCGAAGGCGCGTCCTGTCTGAGGCATATGCATGGGAAGTCTCCAAGTGAGTGCTGTGTTGCTCTACTATTGTCTCCCAGGTAGGGAAGGCATCGGCAGCATTTGGTGACTACGTTGTTTGGCCATTTTTTCCTCCATCCTAACTTGACAAACGTGGTCAGCGCTGTGTTCTGTGTCTGCATCTATTCAGTAGACGAAGGGCTGCATTCTGAAGGTGGGGGCTAAAGTCTGCCTATCGCCTGTCCCCAGTACATTTTCATGTTCCTAAAACAGCGCCGGAGAGGACGCAGTGAAATTTCAGTACTCATTCTCAAGTACTTTGCCATGCATACTTTGTGAGTGTATCATTGCGCTGCTTGTTGGAATACATTTGTTGAACTCCTAAGAGGGAATGACTTTGTGTGGCTTCTATTGAGGATTATCAATGGAATGATTACAAGAAATCCAGTTCATGACTTAATGGTTTATTATGGTGTTTGGAATGCTTACTTATAAGAAAGCATTGGTGTATTATAGCAAGTACTTGGCAGCAGCTTTTTCTTTCTTCCTAAAGCTTCAAGGTTCGTTCTCCGTATCGATAAATGGTCCCGAACATTAACACTCTATTGAGTTTTAAGAGCAATTATATACTCAAGCAGGATTTGTGGTGAAAGTATTGATTTAGGCATTTCAATCCTTGTTTTTGTGGTATGTATGAAAGTTTCTATGTGTATGGTTACAGTTGCTCATATGAGTCAGGAAAGAAATTGGGGATGGTAATCTTTTCTTTTTTGCTGTGCTTTTTCCTTCTAAGGTTCACGCTCGGTGAGGGAGGATCCAATTCAGAGTATTGCGCAGTGGGATCATTTTCTTTTCTTGCATGAGAATACTGCGATACACTAGGTATTTGCTGGAGATATATATATATATATATGGATTGCGACCGCTTTTTGGAAGGATTGTATGGATACACAACACAGAGCCCCCCAAGCCGTTACCATTGTTCAAAGCAGGCTGCCTGCGGCCAGAGCGTCAGAACGCACTCGAGACTGCAGGTGATGAATGCTGAGGTAATTGAGGCAATAGGGAAGAGGGCTAGCAGCATTCAGCTGAGTAGACAGGATTACCAGCACCACTGAAGAGTATTTTCCAACACTTTGGCAGCCGAATTTCAAGAACAGAAGAATTTGTGACATTGTATAAAAGTTATGACCAGGTTCTGCAACGGAAGTTTTAAAAGCCGCATTGCCTGAATTCCATTTGGAACATTCGTGAGTAATCGGCACTCTCGAGCTTGGTAGCGTGTGGCACATACAGCCGCAAACTATGCGTTTTCAAGCATACTCTATACCTAATCGGCGCTGGGGAACACAGGGTTATGCAGGACAAATGAGGGAAGTTTGACCCTGAGGAATAACAATAATGCGCATTTTGAGTGCCTAAACTATTCCCTTCATGCATCCATATGCATTGTCGAAATAAAGGGATGTGTGACTCAGGTAAAGCAAAAACAGAGGTAGTGGACGAAAGAATGAGCTTGTGTTAAAATAGGGCAGCACCTGGTGGGGGGAAAGAATTCTTCCCTATTTTTGCATTTTGCGAAGTATAACGTTTATTGAATGAACAGAGACAATATTTTAAATTGTATATGAAATGTATTTACTTTCTGTTCTTTATGTGTTTATTGAGTAATTTGAGGACATTGTATTTACATTACTGAGCGTAACATACACAGATCACGACCTGAGTTTTGAAAATCCTTGCATTATGTATGTGTGCTGCGAGGTGTTTTGCATTTAATTGGAGTTTTACGATGAAGACCCGAAGGTATTTAACCGGTGGTCTTCTAGGTTTTTAACATCGAGAAAGTGCAGCCTCAAGAAGTATTACACATTTTTTGCATTAACTGTGGTATTGTAAATTTAGGAAGATCGGCATGAACAGTATTAGCACTGTTATAAGAACAATAATTGCAAGAAAAGATGCAGTTGCAGTTCTCTTTTCTTTTATGTTCATGCACCATGTGATCTGTGACACATTACTTAAGTGAGCTCAATATGGCGCCCAGGATATGTGAACAAGGCCGGTACCTCGGCCGAAGCGCGTCATTTTGGCAAAAGTGTTGGAATAAAAATCAGTGGCTGATGAAACCGGTATCCTGTGCTGTGTCATTACCTGTGGATTCATGGACAGGTCGTGGTTGCAATATATATATTGGACAGGTCGTGGTTGCAATATATATATATATATATATATATATATATATATATATATATATATATATATATATGTATATGTGTTTATATATATATATGTTTATATATATATATATATGTTTTCTTACAGGTCTCTCTCCTTGCTGTTCCCTTTCTATTAACCCTTTCCCTTACTTGATCGCCTACCTTAATGGAAAGCAGAATTAGGGATGTCAAGAGGTGGACCACATTGTACATCGCTCAGATCAGAGAAATTGTCTTGATAGGACGAGACTGCTTTACAAGGATCCTAGGATCCTCATAGGAGGCATCATGTCAGATAGCTGGGCGGTGGAGAGGGACAATCGACAGGGCTGTTTCCTCCGGCCGCTGCTGTTTGCCCTGGCACTGGAACCTTTGGCGATCCTTTTGCAGAAGGAGATGGCACGTTGGGGCATACGAGCGGGGGAGTCCGTTCAAGAGATTTCTTTATATGCAGATGATGCATTGGTCTACGTTGCTCCCCCAGGGAGGCGGTGCCAATGCTGATGAGGCATATGGCTGCATTTGGCACAGTATCCGGTTTGCAGGTTAATGTCCGGAAGATGCTGTTATTCCCATTGGGGGGGACTCATAGCAGTCTCTCGAGGGCAGCTCCCCGATCTTGAAACCCGGTGGGAGACGGAGGGCTTCTGTTACCTAGGTATTATGGTTACCCACACAGAGGCTAGTCATCAATGCCTGAATGTGGACAGAATTCTGGAGGGCCTTTGCAAATCTGTAGAATTCTGGAATACACTACCTCTATCGGTAATGGGCCAGGTGGTCAATACTAAGATGGTTTTCTACCCGAGGTGGCCATATATGGTTCTGAATTCATTGTATCCACTTGGCCCAGAGCTATTTCAGGCATTTTTTAATTACCTTTATCTGACTTATCTGACACCATGCACATTGAACAAAATTGATCCCCCCCAGGACAGCGAATTGTGGAGAGGAGGGGGCCACGTTTTTCCATATCACTTGGCTATGTGATGATGTCCACAAGTATTGGAGGGAGGTTGTACCTTAAGGTTGAGACAGTTACAGGAGTTACTATCCTGCTCACCCCTGGGGACTGTCAGCTGGGAATTGGGGCGAGGCCCAGAGAAATGGCCTATACGTTTTTGCAACTTACACTCCTCTTAGCAAAGTGGCGGGTAGCAAAAAATCTTAGCAAGCTACCAGGAGCCTCACCCGCTTCGGCATGTCTTTGTGAAAAGCCACTTTGACTATGACCCAGGCACCGATCACCTCATCCCTTGCAAGGAGGCAGGGTTAAAGTTCACCGCTGAAGACCTGCTGCAGATCGTGAACCAGGAAGACCCCAAATGGTGGCAGGCCCGCCATGTGGACGGAGGAAGTGCTGGGCTGATACCCAGTCATTTGTAAAGCATGACATGGACCTGATTCCCACTTCTTGGGCTATGCCGCGCCACAAGTGCTGAGAAGACTAGAAATGCCGCGCTCCAGGCGCTGGCACAGTAGGAGGAGCTGAAGTATCGCAGAGGGCCCCCACTGCGGAGAGGAGGTGAGCTGGGGCCCGGGTGCCCTGTCCCAGAGCAACACAGACCGACTCAGCCATAGTAGGGGAGCCCCCCATCTCCCGGCAGCATACCTGATCCGCCTCACCAATAGCTCTAAGGAGTAGGGTGGTCAGCAGGCTGCGCCCCTCATCAATAGTCAGCAAGAGCAGCGGAGGTACAGGAAGGACCAAGGGCAGTTGAGGTCCAGCTGGCTGCGGGCTGCCCGTGGAGGAGGCAAGTGGTTTACGCATCACCAGGCGGAGTGTGGCGTTGTGGGTCCAGGCGCACGGAGGTGAGGAGGCAGTGTCCGGTCTGGCTCCAGGTGCTCCAAATCAGAAGTTACCGTGGGTGAAGACAAAGGTACTTGCACAGGGGGCCCCAACACAATTACCCAGTACACCACACCACGCCACCCCCCACAACGCATCACGTGACAAATGACTGGGGGAGATGAAGAGGATAGGGAAAGTGGCGCCGAGCCCTCGCGGGCGGAGCTGCTGGCCGCAATCCAGGGATCGCGGAAGGTGCTGGAGAACCAGATAGAGGCAGTATCAATCGATGTCAACCTCCTAAGGGTGGACCGCCGCAAAGTAGCTGACAAAGTAGCAGTGGCAGAGGAAGACATCTCAGGCCTTAAGGGAGAAGTTGCAGCCTTGAAGAGGCAGATAGCTCAAATATCCTCCACAACGAAGGCCCTGGAGCGCCGTGCAGAGGATGTGGAGGGCCAAGCCAGGTGCAGCAACATCTGCATGCTGGGCTTTCCCGAAAGGGCCGAGGGGAGATCAGCAGAACAGTTCCTTGAGCAGTGGATCAAAACTCAACTGTGCCCAGTGGGCCTCTCGGACCTCGTTGCTATTGAAAGGGCACACAGGGCCTTCGTTCCCCCACCGCCGCCAGGGGGTCCTCCGCACACATTCATTGCAAAAATATTGAACTACAGAGACTGCATCCTCCGGATCTCCAGATAACAACAGGACATACGCTTTGAAAATAACAAAATCTCCATATACCTGGACTACACCAAATAAGTGCAGGAGCAAAGTAAGTAATTCCTGGGAGTCAAGCGGAAATTGAGAGACATGCACCTTCAATATATGTTGCTATACTCCGCAAAACTCAAGGTCCTGGCTCAGGGGAAGGCACACTTCTTTGAAACTCCTGAGGGAATGGACGGAGATCCATGGGGATGTGCTTCCCCCGTGGGAGCAGCAGGATCGGAAGTAGCGGTGGGGCATCAGGCCGACACAGAGAGTGCGACGCAATGGAAGTGGAGCCGGGACTCTGTATGCGGACCCAGTCCTGGACCAAAGGGTGACAGTTGGGAGTGATGGCACCATCCCGTGAGTACCGATGTACCTGCAACCTTGGATGCGGAGGGGGGGCCCGCGATCTTGAACACTGTAGAGCAGACGCAGTTGATGGGTGCAACAGCTGACGTGGTCCCAGAGACTCTGTTGGAGCAGGATGCAGATGTGGCTGAGGAGTATAGGCCAGGAGGCCAGCGCTGATGCACTGGCGGGACTTGATGCAGTGACTGAATGTCTGCAAGTGACTCGAGGGTGGGCGGAAGGGGCCTGGCACAGCGGATAGGCAGGCTGCTATAAGGGAATCCCGAGGGCGGATGCACAGTGGGTTCCACCCAGGGGACTAGGAGATTCTATCATCAGGGCACGAATTTATGGTAATGGCTGACCTTAGACTTTCTGGGCAGGCGGGTCTGAACAACCTGTCATGTGGTGGATGAAAGAGTTGGCCCCAGTTGGGCGATTTAGGGTGACGTGTACGTCCTGGCATGACTCAGGGGCAGGCATTAACGTAACCACTGTTGCTTGCAAAATGTCTGTGGGTGGGGGGGTTCCATTTCTGCAAGTTCTTTTGTTCAGGTTTGTTTTAAAGGTGTGCATCATAGGAGCTCAGCAATGGGTAGGCAGGGGCTAGCACTAGACACAGGCACGAGATTACTCCGCTATGTGGACAGAGTTTAAATTCCTGACCTGGAATATGCGGGGGTTGGGCACTTGTACAAAGAGGCACAGGGTGTTAACCTTTCTAAAACGCCATCACATATCCATAGCATCCTTCCAGGAAATGCACCTGGACGACAGTGGCGCAGCTAGGGTAGCCAAGAAGTGGGAAGGCCAAACGCATCATTCCTCTTTCTCTACATACGCAAGGGGTACAATGATCTGGGTGGCCCTGGCATACCATTCACCCCAACCTACAGTGAGTTTGATGTAAACAGCAGGTATGTCCTTTTGCGAGGCACACTAGATGGCAGAGGGATTGCTATCTTAAATACATACGTACCAAACACTGATGACCCCATGTTCTTCCAGGTCACTCAGGACTTACTGTCCAACGAGCTAGACGTCCTATTCATATGGATGGGAGACTTTAATTGTGTACTTGACTCAGAGCTGGATAGGCATCCCCCCAAATCTGGAACGAAACCTAGAATGTCACAATAGCTCAGGGAGGTCATGCATGAGTTAGGGGCTCGGGACATCTGGCGGGAGGCTCACCCCACACTCCCACTTTTCACATGCCATTCACTTACTCACGGAAAGCAAAGTAGGCTCGACAGAGTTCTGGTCTCGGGTACGCCAGCTTTTCCTGACGCAGAAGTGACCCTCCTGGCGCATTTCCTGTCTGACCATGCCCGATGCGTTGCTCGATGAGGTGGGGGTCCCCCATACTGCGGAGAAGGAGATGGGGATTTCTACCGGACCTGCTTGAGGATGCAGCAGGGAGGGCTGCCCTCTCCAAGGTGGTAACAGATTACCTGGCGGCAGACTGGGGGGCCTACCGAGAGGGCACGGTGGCACAAGAGGCCAGCATGGGCCTGGTATGCGGGGTGAGGAGACAGCTACTGGGTGAGCTTGACAGGGAAGATAAAGTCCTAACAACCATCCAGGTGAGGAACCCGACCGACCTGGACACAGGAGAGCATGAACAAGCACAAGGTGTGCACATTGCGGACATCTGGGACAGATTGGATAAGTACACTTTGCCACGGTACCGCTAGAGGCTACATGCCGAGGGGGACAAATAAGGGCGCCTTCTGGCATGGATCCTGCGAGGGGAACAGACACCCCCGCTGACAACCACCTTGAAGGCAGAGGGAGGGAATCTCGTCCACACCAGAGTGGGAATACTGGAGGTATTCCAATGCCATTTACAGCTGGTCTACACTGTGGACCCAGGAGTGACTGTAGAGCGTTATGTCCCCCTCCTCGGGGAGCTGGTTCTCCCGCAACTCTCACTCACAGGCGTGAAGGAGATAGATGCTAAAATTACTGTCGACAAAATCCAGGAGGCGCTAAGGGCCATGCCGGGAACCAAAGCCCCTGGGGCTGTCGGTTTTCCGGTGGCCTTTTTACAACTGTATTCAAGCAAGCTGGCACAGTCTTTGCTACAGGTGTATGAGGAGGCCTTTGCGGTGGGGCTGCTGCCCCCAACTATGCATGTAGGGGAGATAGTCATGCTACTCAAACCTGGGGGGAACGACTAAGATCCTGCAGAGTACTGGCCCCTCACCATGATAAACTCAGACATCAAAATATTGTGCTAGGTTCTGGCAGCCAGACTGGCCCCATATATGGTACACATAGTTCATAAGGACAAGTGTGGGTTCATACCAACTCGCAACACGGGTATGAATATTAGATGATTGATGCACCTCCTGCATGAAGTGAGGCACAGTGACGAGGAGCTAGCTTTCGTGTCCATAGATTTAGAAAAGGCATTCGATTTGGTGGACTGGGGGTACCTTTTGGAGGTGCTAAGAGTTGCTGGCTTTGGCCCTCAGTTCCGTTGCTGGGTGAAGATACTATACACAGTGCCCAGTGCTAGAGTTCGAGTGGCACATAGCAGGTCGGGTGAGTGGCGGTTGGGGAGGGGAATGCATCAAGGGTGTCCACTCTCACCGCTATTATTCGCTCTGACAATAGAGCCGCTGGCGGTCCGGGCGCGCAGGGAACTGGGGTGCAGGAGCATTAGCACGGGCGGAACTTCGCACATCATATCCCAATATGCAGATGACGCTTTATTTTACATCTCATCGCCCCAGGAGGCAGTTCCGAAGCTCCTTCAGGTATTTAAGGAGTTTGGCGGGTGCTCAGGATTGCGGCTAAACAGGCACAAAACTTAGATATTCCCTCTGGCTCAGCTGGCGGGCTTTTCCCGGGACGCCATCCAACAACTGGGCCTGCGATGGGAGACGGAGCATTTTCGGTACTTGCATATTCAGGTGGCAATAGAGGATGCACAGATACTGCAGCTCAACATCTACAAGGCGATGGACGCCTTGAAGCGCTTGGTGAGCTTTTGGAACACTTTTTCCTTAATAGGCAGGCTGAAAATAGCCAAAATGGTGGTGCTGCCCCGCTGCCTGTACATGTTACAGAACGCTCGGTGTCCCATAACCAGACGGATGTTTAAGACCCTGGACTCCATACTAATAGATCTATACTGGGCAGGCCGTCGAAGCAGAGTGGCGCTTGTCACACTAAACTGCACGTATGAGGGCGGGGGGCTTGAGGAACCAAGACTGGACCTTTATTATTATGCAGCACAGCTGCAGCACGCTGCTCGGTGGGTTGACGAGGAGGACAATTGGGAGAAGAGGTTACTCCACGATAGGGTACCGGCCACAAGCCTGCGGTCGTTGCTGTTAGAGGGAGCAGGAATCTCTGACACGGTGCCATAGGTGGTGGGGCAGACCCCACGAACCTGGCAAACCTTTGTGGAGCGAATCCTGAAGTGTGCCCCATTTCACCGAGAACTATCGGCGTGGGACCTCGTGCCGGTTAGGAGGGTGATGTCCAATATGTCCTATTGGGCGTGGCAGGAGGGGGGATGTAGCTTGCTGGCGGACTTGTATCCGGGCGAGAGCTTTATCACTTTTGAACAGGCGTGTGGGGATTTTGGACTTGGACAGGGACAATACTTGCAATACACCAGACTGTCCAACCTACTCAAAGAGATATGGCCCACACACCCCTCGATCCCACAACATACTCAGACCTTAAATATAATACTCACATGCGGAGCTGGTAGGCGCCTGTTGTATAAGGTAATGAGCGCAGATGCGAATGACCCTCCCCCCCCCCCAAGGGCAATCGCTGCATGGAACGCAGACTTGGAGGTGCCCCTGGGAGACGGGGACTGGAAGACGGTGGGGGCACTCACGCGCACGATCTTGTGCAATGCCTGCTTCAGGCTCGTCCACTATAATTATGCACATCATACATACATGACCCTGGAGAGACTGTATCGCATGGCTCCGGATAGACCCAACCCCTGCCCCAGGTGCCATAAGGAAGGGGCCAACTTCCTGCATCTGGCCTGGGTGTGGCCCGAGGTGCGACTCTTCTGGACGGAGGTGGTAGAGAGGGTCAGAAGAAGCATTAGCTGTTGTGTACAACTGACGCCAACCCACTGTCTACTGAGGTTAATACGCAAACCCAAAAACACAGCAGGACAGCGTATAAGCTCCTGCAACTACTATTAGTGCTAGCGCGGCATAGAATTGCGATTGTCTGGATGGGGGCGCGGGCGCCCGAGGTCACGGCATAGCTGAGAGACGTGCGCGAGTGGACACTAGCTGAGGAGGTACACATGAAAGAGTGTCCTAGAGATGAGAAACTAGAGGAGGATTTAAGGGCATGGATGGAACTCTGCCACGACCTACAGGTTGAGGAGCCTCAGGTGAGCCCACAAAGCACATCTGGGGGGGATAAAATGAGCTCAGAAGTGGAAAGGGATTAGATGGTTGGTACAAACGGGGGGGGCTCCCACTGGATTGTTTACACAATGTCTAATGGCCGGGATTGTAACCAACGTGTTTATGCATATGCTCTCCATGAATGCTGGCATTGGAGTGTACACCTGTGTTAAATGTTATTCAAAATGAATTTAAAAAGTTCATAAAATTTGTTTTTTAAAAAGTGGTGGGTAGCAATTGAGTGGATGGGGAGATAGCACTCTGGGCAAAGGATGTGCTGGATTGGGTACTTGCAGAGGAGCAGCATATCAAGCTGTCTCTGTTTAATGAGAAAGCCCCTGAGGTTGTGGAGACATAGGGGTTATTATTGGAACGATTTAATGAGTATGGCGAACATGATACAGACTCGGACAACTGAAGTCATTATAGCAGGATGTGTACAACTGCGATATGGGTGCCAGGAGTAGGTAAAATACACATGTACTGGTTTAGCTGACTGACTTGGTGTAAATAGTCGTGATTACTCTGGATGTTGCACTGTGGACGGGCTTGAAGGACATATAACTGACATCTTGCATTGTTTGATATGTTTATGAAGGTGTAAAACTTGAAAAATAAAGTGTTTAAAAAAACAAATGATCATACATGCAAAACAAATTATATTCTTGGCAACAATATTCAGTGACATATTTCTATATTAGCAATATTTTTGATGCAATATCTGTGTATCACGATTTTAAAAACTCAATATTTTGTCTAAACACCACCAGACGTGCTGTCTTATCAGGCATTGAATGCGAATAGGAGAGGCGCCAGTTGCTTTCTTTTGGAGTCTCCCTTTCCATAGGCAATCAAGAATGAAACATAAGAGACCTTTGTAGTAAGCAGTTCTTGACAGATTGGTTAGCCAACTACTCCGTAGATCTATTTGTGTCACGGATCCCTGTCTACACCTGGCGCAAGAGTTACAATAACTTTACATTGAAAATACGAATTTAATACAGACTTTAATATTAAGGCCTACTGATAACCCAGTATTGCCTACAGGTGTTCCATTGTTTCTGAGTACCCATTAAAATGGCATATTGTTCTTTGCAACCTGAACAAAGGTATTCTACCTTTCATCTTTCTTTAAAGAGGATGTTTGAACAATCTGATTTGGATCATTCAACTGAGGATCCATTATGTGATATCCAGCAAGGTGTAATGGATATATAACTTATGTATATTGGTTTCTTCAATTGGCAGCAGAGTCTGGTTAGGGTGAAAGAACACAAATGACACTGGTTTGTTGTGGACTGACAGAAGAGTTTAAGAACGGGTTAGTTTGGTCTCATAATACTACTTCATTTTTTGAACTTATTGATTCACCCCTGTTAATTGAGTCTAGGCTTCAGAAAAGAAGCAAGATCAAAAAACGTATCAAGGGGGAAAGCCTAGTTTTTCTAGAATTCTCTCTTTTTGTCCACCAAGCATTTCAGTGGCTCCATTGTCTCAAGAGGAGCCCAAGCAGATTGGTCTGTCATGGGCCCCTTGACATGGGACAAACGTGAATGCGAACGAATGCTGGATCGATTCCCTACATTGGAGATTCTGGCCATATGATCCATGTCTGTTCTATATGTACCCAAAAGGATTTGGGTAAACTTCAAAAGAATTTGGGTAAACTTCAACAAAACAAAACAGAGCAGATGTGCATTGGCTTCCTTACATTGGTTGTATGAGGGAACAATGCAGGGAATTACTCCGCATGTCTTTAGCATGCATTTTTTACCACGCATTTCTTTTTAGAACGCATATGCTTTTACAACCTATGCCTTTACCACGCATTGTTTATATACATATTTATATATATAAACAATGTTTTTGTTGTGGGGGGAGACCCCCCTCACCACCAAACCTACCTTAGATGTGTGGTAAAGGCATACGTTTTGAAAGTATATGCGTTCTAAAAACATGCATGGTAAAAAATGCGTGGTAAAGGTACAACGTGGTAAAAACCACGTTGTAAAGGCTGTTTCCCCCTTACATTGGATCTTCAATAAGTGGGTGGAACAGTCATGTTTCTTTTATCAATAACCTTGAGAACTGAAGAATGTTAGACTATTAATGCTTCAGCGCTGTTGGATGATGGAGCATGCAGAATGTTTATTGACTTATATTCGCCTATTAAAAACAATATTTTTAAATAAGCTAAGAAGATGCCGGAGGCAGCTAAAACTGTTGACTGTTCGTCATTGGCTTTGGGCCCTGTAGAGGAGGCTTCTACCGTTACAAGTTTCATTTGGAGACTATACAGTAGTGATTCCTTTAGATGTGAGAGCCTCTTCTAATTATGATGTAATTTTTGGAATCCCTTGCCTAAAAGGTACAATCAATGCATCAATTAGGTTGCTAGAACGATAACATTATCGTTGTTTTGACACAACCATTTTTTCAATTCTGGAGATGGTTGAACCAAAGAGCAACTTTGAGTGACAGTGGAAAATGATCACTTTTCTCTTTAACAATTATCATAAAATCTTAAAAATAAGAAAACATGTCACAATGTACATCGATATAATCAAATGCAAAATCTTGGTGCAATGAAATGTGGGTAAAATGTGTTGGGCGATCTGAGGGCAATTAACCATTAACAGCTGTGAGATTTAGAGAATCGAGGGACAAGAAAATATTTACCCCTAAGTTGTCACCATGCCTTAAGGACATCTTAAGGTGTCCCTACGCTTCTTAGGCACAGTATATTTCAGAAAGCTACATATTCTCGATCGACAATGTGTTCTCCTTCAGTGTAATCAAATTATGGTTGAAGTCTCCAATTGCAATATATACTCTTGAAAAGCAAATTGTGGGCCAAATTCATCATTATTTTATTCCTGAGCACCGCTGCATGAAAGGGAGAGGGCAGGAATGTGCCTTATCTATCAAGTTATAGCGCATTCCTCCTCTCTGCCTTCGCAGGTGCACAAACTGCTGCCTGCATTGCAGACAGGATTGGTTTTGTGCAGGAAGGGGCACATTCTCATACATTACTTCTACATCCCTCGTCCTCGACCCACTACCTTACCTATGAGGTTCATTTGCCCAATCCCTGGACAGGAAACAATACAGGAAATGTTATTTGACCCCACCCACCCTCAGCTGGGTACTACAAGACAGTAGACCTCCCCCAGCACTTCCTGTTGTGTTTCCTGTCCTTCAAACACAGACAGGAAATGCTGGAGTTCTTACCGGGCTTTGACTTCCTTCATTGTGGGGTTTGTTAAGTCTGCTGGGCTTAGAGATATTCTCCCTGCCTATGTGGGAGCTATGCCAGAGGGGCGTGTCGGAAAGGATCCCCAGGCACTTTTGGATTGTTATACGGAACGAAGCTTTCAACAAACAGAACCATTGATAAGGTTTGATTAGATCTTGTCAACATGAGTGTTACTCATTCAAAGGTATTGTGCTAGTATTTGGTTCAGCGATCCTAAAATACATTCTTACCGGGGCTCAGACTGTTCTATTGCTGTGCAGTCGGAAATCAGACGTGCACTTCGTTGATGCGCCCCTTTTCAGCGCATGCAGGTATGGTGCAGGCACGCTTTGTTAATTTGTTACTGGGGGCACGCATCTGATTACTGCGTATTCGGCAGTTAGATGTACACGGCTATGTTGCACATGGAGCAAAATATGGACCCTGGTCCATTGTGGATGCGCATTACCCATTCGTTTCGGGAGGGTTAGACCGCTAATGTTTGGGACTCGTTGACTAGCACTCATACATGCGCATTTCAGTACCTCGTCAGAAGTCCCTATTTAGTTTGAACGAATTCAAGAAGTGAGTTCACCACGCCACTGGAGTTGTTTTGTGGTTCTTGCTTTGTTTGTGTTTCATGATGGGAACATGTTTACTAAAGAGGAGGCACTTGTCCCCTTCTCCTACAAGATCTTCCCCTAGTGAGTCATCTTCTGCTTCTCCACCAAAGAAAAAGCTTACAGCCTTCCCAGATGAAGCCCTGATCAGAGGGCTGGTGGTGGAGACTCATACCTTTAAAGAAACGTAAGAAAGATGGACCAGAAAAGTCTTTACTCTGACCTCTCAGATTCTGATTTGTCTGGTGGTTCTTCCCCTCCTGCACCTGAACTGAAAGGAAAATATATTTCTAGAGACATGCTGCCAGCCTTGATTTCTCATATTAAGGACAACATGGGTTTTCCTAATGAAGAGATAGCTGAGTCGTCTAAGGATGCAGTCCTGCAACAGTTCAAACAGCCTATTAATATGGGTGTGCCTATCCATCGACATGTTCTTGATGTGGTCTTAAATGAGTGGAGAGACCCTGACAAGATTAATGTTCCACGTTTTATGTCCAGGTTGTATCCTTTAGAATGTATGGAAAAGAAACTGCCAGATTTAGTACATGTGGACTCTGTTGTGGCTAGTCTTGTTGGTCGTTCCTCTATAGCAGAGGACAGCATTTTAAAGGATCCAGCAGACAAGAAATTTGATGGAGCTCCTAAGAAGGTTTATGCTGGCTCCCATTTGGCCCTTCGTAGTGGAATATATGGGACTTATACTGCTCGGTCTTTGTTATCTGATTTTAATTAAGAAACTGTTTAAATCTATGCAAGAGGGTACACAGTACACAGAATTGCTGGAAAACATGGAAAAGCAAGTTGAACTGCTGTCAGATATTTCCTTCGATGCTGTAAGGTCAGCTGCTTTTCCATATGGGGAGACCATAGCCGCAAGGCAGAATCTCTTGAAAGACCGAAATTCAGACTCTACTCAGAAAACTGCTGCTTTCAGAATTTCATTCAAAGGTGACAGACGTTTTGGTGCACAACTTTAGGAGAAACTGCACAAAATATTTAAATAGCGAAAACATTCCTTTTCCTTTTGCAAACAGAGCCTACCTAAAAATTCATGCCAATATAAATCAAAGTCCTTCAGACAGCTGTCTAGAAGACAGCAGCACATGGAACAGGGAGCAAGATCCTCTGTCAGGAAATTCCAGAGGAAAAGCAAACAGGATTCACAGAACTTCAATCAGCGTTCCTGACTATATCAGAATAGTTGAAGAGATGGTTTAAAGTACAAGGTTCGTGGTAGTGTTTGTTACTTTAAACAGGCATGGCAGTCAACAAAGTCGGACAGATGGGTTCTAAAGATTATCCGGAGAGGTTACAAGATTGAATTTGCCTCTCCACCAGTGCTTTCATAAACAGTCATCACTCCATTGCCCAGATCTCACGAAAAGCAGATTTCATTAAAGGAAAGCATTCTTTCATTGGTTCAAAAGAGGGCCATTGTTCCCGTCCCAAAGGGAGAGGAGGGAAAGGGGACATATTCAATTGTGTTTCTGGTTCCCAAGGTTCAAGGGGGTTTTCTGATTGTCATAGATCTGACATCCCTGAACAAGTTTGCGGAACAGATACCATTCAAGATGGAGACACTGCAGAGGATCATTTCCCTGAAAGAACCGAATAACTGTCTGGCCTCTCTAGACTTAATGGACTCATAGCTATATGTTCCAATGTGCAAGTCATATCAGAAGTTCCTACCGTTTTGTGTTTGGGGCAAACATTGGCAGTAAAGAGTTCTCCCTTTTGGGCTCCGGTCGTCTCCGAGAGTCTTCACAATGATGGTGGCACCGCTAGCTGGTTCAAGCCCCATCAAGATCAATTCTAAAGCAACATATCTCCTTGCCAATTGCTATTCTAAACCTTCATGGGTTCCTGTTGAATCTGCCAAAGTGCCACCTTCTTCCTTCCAGGAATCTTCAGTTCATTGGAGCACGATTCAAAACTCAGTTGGGCAAATTGTTTCTCTCCATGGCTATGATTGTCCATTTCTAGAGTCTGCTGAAGCATCTTCTTATGAGCAAAGACGCCTCCTTGTTCAAATGGATGGAGGAGCAGGGCCAAAAGGGCAGCAGAAGTTTTCACAGTTCCATGGGCGAGATTATATATGAGACCACTGCTGTATCATTTGCAATACCATGATGCCCTATCAGTCAGGAACATGAACTATGTGGACCTTGTCTCCCTAGACATCAAGCGCTCTCTGCAGTAGTGGATGAACATGGACAGCCTCTGCAAAGGAGTAGTGATGCATCTAGAACCTCCGATAACATTGACAACAGATGCAAGTGCAATGGGCTTGGGAGCTTCATGAGGGACCTTGACAGCCAAAGCAAATGTGGTCTGGAACAGAGGGATGGAGGTCAACGAATTGGAGAGACTCGATGGCAGTCTTCCGTGCCCTACAGCACAAACATTTGTCCAACCGTGATGTGTTGATAAGATCAGACACACAATGACAGGGGCATACATACATCATCAGTGAAGTACCTGGTGCCAAACCTTGAACGAGATGGCTTGCAGTTTGGGTCTGAGGGCAGAAACATATGTCCTATATGTGTCAACAGTGCACATCAAGTGTCTGAACAATGTGGTAGGAGACAGCTTGAGTTGGAAATTTCCCACATCTCACGACTTGAGACTCACAAAGTCCATATTCAAGACCATTTGCAGGAGGTTCAGCTTCCCCTTTCGGGACCTCCCCATATTTCTGATGAAGTACAAAAAACTAGGAGAACGTCTACTCTTGCTGCCTATTCCAAGCACTGGAAAGTCTTTGATTCTTAGTGTTCTGAACACAGATTTTCTTCAGTGGAATGTTGTGTCTTCTATTCTGCAATTTCTCTTAATGGTTTTCACAAAACTCTTTCTCATTCTACTTTGAGATCACAATGGTATGCAATTAAGGCATTCCGTGTGAAAGGTGGCATAGTCAATGGTGAGATTTCCTTGATGTCTACATTGCTTAAAAGCTTTGTTATTGCCAAACCTTTGGTTAAGTCTACGCTTCCCTCTTGGGATATTCCCTTGGTATTAAAGGCATCGCAGATTGCCTCCTTTGAGCCTTTGACCTTGGTGGATCTCAAATTTCTTTCCTTTAAGGTCTTTTTCTTCGTGGCCATCACTTCTGCACATTGGTTGGGGGAAGGTTATGCTCTCCTGTGTCATTCTCCTTTTATCACTTTTCTGGATGACGCAGCAGTGTTTCCACCAGACCCTTCTTTTCTTCCAAAAGATTCAATTTAATATCTGCATCAATCAATTTGGTTATTTCAAATTTGACATCATCCCTCACAGCCAATCGTAAACTACGTGCCTTATGTGTGAGAAGTTGGCCTGGTATATGCTGTCCACTAGTTAAAGTGGGCACCCTGTACCAGTCCAAACGACCCTTATGATGTAAGAGGTCAAAGATAACCTTTAGAAAGCTATCCTAGTGGTAGCTGTGGAGAGCAGACTTCAGGCTTAATCTTGAAGGAATGTAAAGCAGCTTGTTTTACCAGAATATCACCTCCTGAATGATTAAATGAAGGAGAGCCACACAGTAGTTATATAAAAATATGTATTTATTAATATAACACTCTCTACTATCCTCTACACGAGGATAGAACACAAAGCACACAATACGAGATCAATAGAACAGATGTAAGTAGCACAATACACAGTGGGCTCCAGGGGGAGACCAAACCATATATTAAAATAGTGGTATAACAGTCACGACTGAGATCAAGACAAGGTCTGGAGCACGTAGAATCGCTGGGTCCCCAAGGAACCATCCAAGGTGAGTAGACAGGGACCCCACGGAGGCCGGGTGCAGTGTGGAAACACGACCGTGGGCTCCGTACAATTCTATGGGGAAGTCGCGGTTACACTTTTAAAGTTTAAGGACCCTTCTAGGAAGACTTCGAGCAATCCTATTGGAACTTAACAGTTTGAAGAGCCACCCCACCCGTGGATACCGAAGTACCTGAGTTACCAATCCCAGAGGAGCCGGGTGCCTAGGTCTGAAGTGGCGTCGGAAACTGCTTTCGTTCTCAATGGAGAGCTGCAAAGAAGTACTGCTGCCGTGAAGGTGAAAAGGATCCGGTGGAATCTAAGCCTGGATTCTGGAAGGAGGGAACCTGAAAACAGAGGGGACAGAGTCTGGGTCACTCCAGAGTGACCAGGGGCTCAGTAGACGAATGCCCACCGATGTCGGGTGCTTCAGGTGCGTTGCGGGGGAGCTTGACTCTTCAGCTGCAGGGACCAGAAGACGTCTAGGATGACCAGGAGCCGGATATGAGCTGTCCCATGAAGGATGTCGAGTGCTGAGGGGTCGGTGTCCAGCGGGAGCACCAACAAGCCTTGGCAGCGGCGACCCACGAAGATGGTCAAGTTCAATTATGGTCTGGACCAGGAGACTCACCACAGCAAGGGGAGTCAGGGCAGGCCTGGAGCAACCAGGGGAGCCCAAGAAGAGCAGTGTTGACCCTCAAGTGGACCCACAGGCCGGAGGCACAGGAGTCGCGAGAGGACCTCAGGCAGTTTCACAGGACAACAGCTAGCAGGGCACAGAGTGTGAGGAGTCCGGAGTCCTTTATAGAAAATGTGCGCTGGGGTCGGGGCTACAAATAACCCAATGCACAGAATTGTTGCACAACAACAAGCATATGCAGCTGCAAATGAACGCGGTGCACAGAGGTATTGGTTATGCGGTCTCCACGAGGGATACTGGCCTCAAACTTGGTGAGAGGGCAGCTTGACCTCAGAGACCTTCGGAACCCACCTCCTGTGTTGCTGGAGCCTTCAGAGTCCGCAGGACTCAGGATCAGCAGACTGGTCAGATGCGTTACGGTGCCTGCGAATGCAGGGGAGTGACTCCTTCACCCCAAGGGAGATTCTTCAGTTGTCTTGGAGTTCCACAGGGTCCTGCATGGAGCCTGTATGGAGCACGGACACAGACGAGGCTTTGGACGGAAAGGGAGACGAAGTCGGGCCCAATGGAGGTCCAGCGAAGTCCAGCGTGTCCAGACGGTTGAAGCGTAGTGGTTTCTTCTTGTAGAATCTTGTCCAGGTAAAATCCAAAGTCTTACAGCCAGGTAAGCTCTTTTGTACCCACGGTAGAGGGTTGGACAGATTCGGGGGACCCTCCTAGGGAAGGGTCAGGACAGATTGGGGTGTTTACACCTTTGTCCAGTTTCGCGCCAGAGCTGGAGCCAATGGCTCCCAGAACTGGTTTGAGCTGTACTATGCACAGGGACACCAAATGTGCCCCAGGTGCAGACTTTCAGGCACTCTCCGAGTGCACCCACCCAGCCCCAATACACTAAACCCTGTCTGGGAGTTGGTCACACCTCCCTGTGACAGGATGCCTATTGTGGTGCCTTCCTCTGCTCGAGCTTGGCTCCGCAGCAGGAGGGCAGAAATGTGTCTCTGGTCGGCAGCATCCATTTTGTGCTGTCCGGGTCGAGAAGGCTGGCACCGGTTAGACCAGTGACCCCACGAAGCTCGCTTCTAAAGGTTGGAAGCATACCTCCCACACCAGTTACTGGTGTGGAGGTATGATTCCAAGGTTTTTGATACCAAACACGATATGTTTCTATGCAGCCGTTTTCGAGATAGCATTTACTGCAAGGTTATAAGGCACCTCTACCTATATGTCCGGCTGAGTCACAGACAACCCGGGGGAATGGTCTCCGAAGGCTGCAGAGAGGCTCTGCTCATGCAGGGGCACCCTCTCACATAAAACCCAGCACCCTGCCTTCAGGATTGATAAGGCCTGCTATAGGGGTGACTTATAAGTTTTAAGTGTAGTGACCTATAGATATAGTGAACCTATATCTAAAGTAAGTGGTGAAAGCACCATCTTACACAGGCTGCAGTAGCAGACCTGGAGTTCCATTTTGCATGGCCTCTCATGGGTGGCATAATACATGCTTCAGTCCATGGGAGGCCTCTGGAGTGCCTATGCCCTGGGTACATGTGTACCATATACTAGGGACTTATAAGGGTACCCCAGTATCCAATCTGGAGTGTACCAAAGTACCTGTATGTCAATTTAAGGGTGAAAGCAGATAGACTGGGGTCCTGAATAGCAGGATCCCAGTCAGACTAGTCAAAAACAGTGAGACATCAAGCAAAAAGTGTGGGTAACCATAAGAAGCAGATCCTACTTTCCTACACAACCCCCGCCAAACGAAAGGACATGAGACTAACCTTGACCAGTTGAGTCTTCATTTTCTAAGTGGAAATATCTGGAGAGTCCATCTGCATTGGCATGGTTACTCCCACGTCCATGTTCCACTGTATAGTCCATCCCCTGTAGCGAAATGGACCACCTCAAAAGTTTAGGGTTTTCACCCTTCATCTGTTTTAGCCATAGGAGGGGCTTATGGTCTGTCTGAACAAGGAAGTGAGTGCCAAACAAGTATGGCCTCAACTTCTTCAGAGCCCAAACCACAGCAAAGGCTTCCCTCTCAATAGCTGACCAACGTTTCTCTCTGATGGTCAGCCTTCTGCTTATAAAAGCTACTGGCTGATCCTGACCCTCTTCATTCAGTTGTGATAACACAGCCCCTACCCCCAACTCATATGCATCAGTTTGAACAATGAATTATTTGGAATAGTCAGGACTTTGCAGAATGGGAGCAGTGCACATGGCCTGCTTCAGGTCATCAAATGCCTTTTGACAGCTAACTGTCCACTGAACTTTCTTAGGCATTCTTTTAGAGGTCAGATCATTCAAAGGGGGTCACTATGGATCCATATCCTTTGACAAACCTCCTGTAGTACCCAGTCAGGCCCAAGAAAGCTCTGACCTGAGTCTGAGTAGTTGGAGCAACCCAGTCCATGATGGTCTGGATTTTGCTCTGCAATGGTTGAACCTGGCCTCCACCCACAAGGTGGCCCAGGTACACAACCTTACTCTGCCCTATCTGGCACTTGGTGGCCTTGATAGTGAGGCCTGCCTATTGCAGGGACTCCAGAACATTTCTCAGGTGGACCAGGTGATCCTCCCAGGTGGAACTAAAGACAGCAATATCATCAAGATAAGCTGCACTATAGTCTTCCAGGCCTGTGAGAACTTTATTCACCAACCTTTGAAATGTGGCAGGTGCATTCTTCAAGCCAAAGGGCATTACCACAAACTGATAGTGCCCACTAGGGATTGAAAATGCTGTTTTGGGATTGGCATCCTCAGCTAGTCTGATTTGCCAATATCCTGCAGTGAGGTCAAATGTACTCAAGAACTTGGCTGAGGCCAAAGTATCAATGAGCTCATCTGCCCTTGGAATAGGATGAGCATCAGTCCTAGTGACTGCATTGAGTCCCCTGTAGTCAACACAGAACCTCATCTCTCTCTTACCACCCTGGGTGTGAGGTTTTGGTACTAAGACTACTGGACTAGCCCAAGGGCTATCTGAGGGCTGAATTACTCCCAATTCCAACATCTTCTGGACCTCAGTCCTGATGCCGTCCCTGACATGGTCAGGTTGCCTGTAAATCTTATTTTTAACAGGCAGACTGTCACCTGTGTACACTTCATGGGTACACAAGGTGGTCTGACTAGGAGTCAGTGAAAACATATGTCTGTATTGATTGAGGACCTTCCTGCAATCAGTCTGTTGCTGTTCAGTGAGGCTGCCTGCCAAGGCTACACCATCTACTGAACCATCATCAGGGTTCTGTGAGAGGAGGTCAGGGAGTGGGCGACTCTCTTCCTCCTGTCCCTCATCAGTAGCCATGAGCAAGCCCATGTCTGCCCTGTCAACATATGGCTAGAGCCTGTTCACATGGAGCACCCTGTGGGGGCTCCTGGGAGTTCCAAGGTCCACCAGGTAGGTGACCTCTCCCTTCTGCTCAATTATGGTATGGGGTCCACTCCACTTGTCCTGGAGAGCTGCTGGGGCCATAGGCTCCAACAGCCATACCTTCTGTCCTGGCTGGTACACAGCCAGAACAGCATTTTGGTCATGCCAGGCTTTCTGTAATTCCTGGCTAGCCTCAAGGTTTTTGGATGCCTTCTTCATATACTCAGCCATCCTGGAGCGGAGACCAAGTACATAGTCCACTATGTCTTGTTTAGGTGGTTTGAGAGGTAACTCCCATCCCTCCTTAACTAAACACAAGGGATCCCTAACTGGATGTCCAAACAGAAGTTCAACAGGGCTGTAGCCAACCCCCTTCTGAGGAACCTCTCTGTAGATAAAGAGAAGGCAGGGCAAGAGGACATCCCATTTTTTCCTAAGATTTTCTGGGAGACCTTTGATCATGCCCTTCAGGGTTTTGTTGAACCTTTCAACCAACCCATTGCATTGTGGGTGATAGGGTGTGGTAAATTTGTAATTCACTCCACACTCCTTCCACATAGCAGTTATGTAACTTGACATGAAGTTTGTACCTCTGTCAGTTAAGACCTCCTTAGGGAAACCCACTCTGGAAAAGATTCCCAGGAGGGCCCTGGCCACCACAGGAGCTGTGGTGGTTCTAAGGAGTATTGCTTCTGGATACCTAGAGGCATGGTCCACCACCACTAGAATAAATCTGTGCCCAGATGCAGTTGGGGGATCCATGGGACCAACAATATCAATCCCAACCCTCTCAAAGGGAACCCCCACCACAGGGAGTGATATTAGGGGGGCCTTTGTGGTACCACCTGCCTTACCACTGGCTTGACAGGTGGTGCAAGAGTGACAAAACTCCTTTGTGTCCTCTGACATGTGAGGCCAGTGAAAGTGAGGGACAAGCCTGTCCCAAGTCTTGCTTTGGCCTAGGTGTCCTGCTAAAGGGATATCATGTGCCAGTGTCAGTAGGAAGCCCCTAAACTTCAAAGGTATAACCAACTTCCTGGTAGCACCAGGCTTGGGGTCTCTACCCTCTGAGTAAAGGAGTCCTTCATCCCAGTAGATCCTGTGGGACCCACTGGCACTCCCAGCAGCCTCAGCAGCAGCTTGCTGTCTGAGGGATTCAAGAGAGGGGCAGCTGTGCTGCTCCTGACTCAGCTCAGTCCTGGAAGGGCCCCCTGTCCCCAAGAACTCAACCTGATCAGGTTCAAGTTCCTCTGAGACAGTTCCTTCACAGGGACTGGAATCATCTTCCTCAGGAGACTGATCCTCACTCTGAGTCTGGGGGGAAGACACTGCCTTACCCCTACTGCTCCTTTTCTTGGAAGGCACCTGGTCCATTTGTCCAGGATCCAGGGCCTGTTCAGTGGAAGACATTTTTGCCTGTGACCTGGTCACAGCAAACACATCTGCAGAGATGCCCAACATTGCTGCATGTGTCCGGAGTTCCACTTCAGCCCAGGCTCAAGTTTCCAAATCATTGCCCAATAAGCATTCCACAGATAGGTCTGAGCTAACCACAACCTTCTTAGGGCCAGTTACCCCTCCCCAGATGAAATTAACAACTGCCAAGGAATGGTCTGTCCTGACATTGCTAGCATTGGTTACTTGGTACATCTCACCAAGTATGATCTGGTCAGGGCTCACAAGATCCTTAGGCACCATTGTGACACTGGCTCCTGTGTCCCTGTATGCCATGGCCTCCTTACCATGTATTAAGGGCTGTTGTCTGTATTTGCCCAGGTTACTGGGACTGACAAATCGGGAGGCAATATCCATGCCTCCATCACAGATTAAAACAGCCTGAGCTGGAGTTCTGACTAGGCCAGAACCCATCTCAGAACCCAGGGTTAACCCTACTATACCTTTGTTCCCTGTACCACCACTTGGAGCTGAACTAGGGGGAACAGTTGTCTTAGGGGCAGTGGTGGTGGTAGCAGGATCCTTGGCTTTGGGACAATTGGCATCCCTAAGCCAATGTGTCTTTTCCTTACACAGGAAACACCAAGGCTTCTTTCTGCCTTTTCCCTTGTTAGATTGTGACCCACCCTCAGATGCAGGTTTTTGGGGCCCTGAAGAAGACTTCTGGTCTTTACCCTTCTCCACACCCTTATCTGTAGGTTTAGCATCTTGCTTCTTTTGGTCACCACCTTGGTTCTGATTTTTCTGCTTCACCCTGGTTCTGACCAACCTATCTGCCTTCTTTCCCAATTCTTGGGAAGAAGTCAGATCAGAGTCAACCAGGTATTGATGCAACAACTGATTTTGGCAATTATTAAGGATCTGCTCCCTCATAATCAAATTGTACAATCCCTTGAAATCATTCACTTTGCTGCCAAGTAACCAGCCTTCCAGAGCCTTAGTAGCACAATCTACAAAGTCTACCCAGTCCTGAGTCTGTGCCTTCTGGGTGTCTTTGAACTCAATCTTATATTGTTCAGTGGTTAAGCCAAACCCATCAATAAGAGCACTCTTCAGGACTGAATAATTGTCAGCATCCTCTTCTCTAACAGTGAGCAGCTTAGCTCCACCTTTGTCAGCAAAGGAGAGCAACAAGATAGCTGCCCACTGCTCTTGAGGGACCCTCTGTATCTTACAGGCCCTCTCTAAAGCAGTTATCCATTTGTCGATGTCATCCCCACCATGGTAGGGAGGGACTATCTTGCTCAGGTTCCTATGGTCATAAGTATATTCCTTAACCCTAGGGACACTGTTGCTGCCACCATGGGACTCTAGTCCCAATTTCTTTCTAGCCTTCTGGAGCTCTAAGGATTCCCTATCTAGTGCCAATTGCTCTTGCCTGAGCCTAAGCTTGACTTTCTCAAGCTCTAGAAATTGGCACTCTCTGTCATAAGAGCTATCTCTCTTATGAGATATGGAGGTCCCTATAGAAGTTCCTGAATGGTGAGATTCAGCAGAGGGAGACCTAGATCTCCTGGGTAAACTCTGCACTCTTCCTGGAGGAATAAAGCGAGGGCCACTGGGGCCTTCTCCATCACCTCCTCGAAGATCTAAGTTGTCCAGGGGGGGACTCATTTTGATCCTCCTGGTCAGGGTTTGATTCTAGGTCAAAGAGGTTTCACTCCCTGGCCTGTCCTCATTCCCTGCCCCACCCACTCTATCTACCTCATCAGACCCTGGGGTATTTCTAAGGTCATCTAAGAGTAACACCTCAATGAGACGTTGGGTGTTTGCATTTCTCCCTGTCTTCAGCTACCTAGAAGCACACATGGCTTTCAAATCCTGAAATGAAAGACCATTGTATCTAGAAGGGAGAGAGCCACTGGCTTCTCCTCTAGAAGACATACTAAGTGTGGTGTGGTGTGTGCACCTACCTAACCTAGTGGGAACTAAACTCTCTTAGGTTGGAGAAAGGGTGCGCTAGACCCTTGACTTGCCCAACCCCAAGTTCAGTAGAACTTACTTATTCTAATCTTGAAGTATTATATGTGCCTAATACGTTAGTGGTTTTCAGTTAATCACTCAATGAGATTTATCTGGTAAAACGATAGCAAGCTTGAATCCCAACCGCTGCACACCAATGTGAGAAGTTGGCCTGGTATATGCTGTCCACTAGTTAAAGTGGGCACCCTGTACCAGTCCAAACGACACTTATAATGTAAGAGGTCAAAGATAACCTTTAGAAAGCTATCCTAGTGGTAGCTGTGGAGAGCAGCCTTCAGGCTTAATCTTGAAGGAATGTAAAGCAGCTTGTTTTACCAGAATATCACCTCCTGAATGATTAAATGAAGGAGAACCACACAGTAGTTATATATAAATATGTATTTATTAATATAACACTCTCTACTATCCTCTACACGAAGATAGAACACAAAGCACACAATACGAGATCAATAGAACAAATGTAAGTAGCACAATACAGAGTGGGCTCCAGGGGATACCAAACCATATACTAAAATAGTGGTATAACAGTCACGACTGAGATCAAGACAAGGTCTGGAGCACGTAGAATCGCTGGGACCCCAAGGAACCACCCAAGGTGAGTAGACAGGGACCCCACGGAGGCTGTGTGCAGTGTGGGAACACGACCGTGGGCTCCGTACAATTCTATGGGGAAGTCGCGGTTACACTTCTAAAGTTTAAGGACCCTTCTAGGAGGACTTTGAGCAAACCTGTTGGAACTTGAGAGTTTGAAGAGCCACCCCACCCGTGGATACCGAAGTACCCGAGTTACCTATCCCAGAGGAGCCAGGTGCATAGGTCTGAAGTGGCATCGGAAACTGCCGTCGTTCTCAATGGAGAACTGCAAAGAAGTACTGCTGTCGTGAAGGTGAAAAGGGTCCGGTGGAATCCAAGCCTGGATTCTGGAAGGAAGGAACCTGAAAGCAGAGGGGACAGAGTCTGGGTCACATCCAGAGTGACCAGGGGTTCAGTAGACGAATGCCCACCGATGTCAGGTGCTTCAGGTGCGTTGACGGGGAGCTTGACTCTTCAGCTGCAGGGACCAGGAGAAGTCTAGGATGACCAGGAGCCGGATACAAGCTGTCCCACAAAGGATGTCGAGTGCTGAGGGGTCGGTGTCCAGCGGGAGCACCAACAAGCCTTGGCAGCAGCGACCCGCGAAGATGGTCAAGTTCAATTACGGTCTGGCCCAGCAAGGACCAGGAGACTCACCACAGCAAGGGGAGTCAGGGCAGGCCTGGAGCAACCAGGGGAGCCCAAGAAAAGCAGTGTTGACCCTCAAGTGGACGCACAGGCTGGAGGCAGAGGAGTCGCGAGGGGACCTCAGGCAGTTTCACAGGACAACAGCTAGCAGGGCACAGAGTGCAAGGAGGCCAGAGTCCTTTGTAGAAAATGTGCGCTGGGGTCAGGGCTACAAATAGCCCAATGCACAGAATTGTTGCAGGACAACAAGCATATGCAGCTGCAAATAAACGTGGTGCATAGAGGTACGGGTTATGCAGTCCCCATGAGGGATACTGGCCTCAAACTTGGTAAGAGGGCAGCTCGACCTCGGCGACCTTCGGAACCCACCTCCTGTGTTGCTGGAGCCTTTGGAGTACGCAGGAGCTCAGGATCAGCAGACTGCTCAGATGCTTTATGGTGCCTGCGAATGCAGGGGAGTGACTCCTTCACCCCAAGGGAGATTCTTCAGTTGTCTTGGAGTTCCACAGGGTCCTTCATGGAGCCTGTATGGAGCCCGGACACAGACGAGGCTTTGGACTGAAAGGGAGACGAAGTAAAGCCCAATGGAGGTCCAGCGAAGTCCAGTGTGTCCAGACGGTCGAAGCGTAGTGGTTTCTTCTTGTAGAATCTTGTCCACGTAAAATCCAAAGTCTTACAGCCAGGTAAGCTCTTTTGTACCCACGGGAGAGGGTTGGACAGATTCGGGGGACCCTCCTAGGGTCCCCCGAATCTTTGTCCAGTCCTTTGTCCAGTTTTACACCAGAGCAGGAGCCAATGGCTCCCAGAATTAGTTTCAGCGGGACTATGCACAGGGACACCAAATGTGCCCCAGGTGCAGACTTTCAGGCACTCTGAGTGCACCCACCCAGCCCCAATACACTAAACCCTGTCTGGGAGTTGGTCACACCTCCCTGTGACAGGATGCCTATTGTGCTGCCTTCCTCTGCTCAAGCTTGGCTCAGCAGCAGGAGGGCAGAAATGTGTCTCTGGTCGGCAGCATCCATTTTGTGCTGTCCGGGTCGAGAAGGTTGGCACCGGTTAGACCAGTGACCCCACGAAGCTCGCTTCTAAAGGGTGGAATCATACCTCCCACACCAGTTAATGGTGTGGAGGTATGATTCCAAGGTGTTTGATACCAAACACGATATGTTTCTATGCAGCCGTTTTCGAGATAGCATTTACTGCAAGGTTATAATGCACCTCTACCTATATGTCCGGCTGAGTCACAGACAACCTGGGAGAATGGTCTCCGAAGGCTGCAGAGAGGCTCTGCTCATGCAGGGGCACCCTCTCACGTAAAACCCAGCACCCTGCCTTCAGGATTGATAAGGCCTGCTATAGGGGTGACTTTTAAGTTTTAAGTGTAGTGACCTATAGATATAGTGAACCTATATCTAAAGTAAGTGGTGAAAGCACCATCTTACACAGGCTGCAGTAGCAGACCTGGAGTTCCATTTTGCATGGCCTCTCATGGGTGGCATAATACATGCTTCAGTCCATGGGAGGCCTCTGGGGTACCTATGCCCTGGGTACATGGGTACCATATACTAGGGACTTATAAGGGTACCCCAGTACCAAAGTACCTGTATGTCAATTTAAGGGAGAAAGCAGATAGACTGGGGTCCTGATTAGCAGGATCCCAGTCATACTAGTCAAAAACAGTGAGACATCAAGCAAAAAGTGGGGGTAACCATAAGAAGCAGATCCTACTTTCCTACATTATGAACCTTAGGTAAGCCAACCTCAACGTCGTACAATTTGATGCTTAAAACTTTTTAACTTCCTAATACCTCAGAAAATACCACTGGAAACATTTGTACTATGCTTTCTTCTTGTGTAGTGGCCCCCACTAGAACCACATGTTCCTTGGCACCTGGATGCAATTGCATTCCCATAGCAGACCAGATAAGGGTGCCCCTTTCTTTGCAACATAAACTCTTCCTGATATTCTTCTTTTCCTTGCATGCAATTTCAGCAATAAAAAATCCCCAAATTTCTAAACATTCACCGTTATATGATTTAAGTTTTACATCTGGTTTGCACAATTGCTTGGCTTTAAACATCTCACATTTCCTAAAATCTTCTAAAATAATAGTATATTGAGCACCAGAGTCCACCAACATATGAGTAGGATTCCCTTTAATTTCAATAACACACTTAGGGTCCCTCACCCTCAAGCGTCTCTCTTTATCATAATCGATGACTGACAAGACTACTTGTTCATGACATTCTTCTCCATCAACATCAATAATACACAAAATTTGATCATCAGACCCATCTTCGTTCTCTGAGTCAACATAACTCATGTCACTTACAACTCCAACATATTTGAATGACATACCTCTGAAAACACGTGCATAGTGTCCAAATTTTTTGTATTCCATTCATGTAACATAAAGTGCAGGACATGACTTATAATTTTCCCAATGGCCTATATTGCCACATCTCATACATGAACTTCTCTGCCCCCTTTGATATTTTCCTTCAATTTTTTCTGTTGTTTTGCTATGCTGTCCTTCTACTTCCGCCTTACCCTTGACTATACAAATTTGTTGCATTGCACAGCATTTCTCATCATTTGTTTTAGCAAAAGACACACAGATGATGGACGGAATGCAGAGCAAATCAACATTCACCCCCAGTCAATAGAGCTGGGTTAAATCCATTGTTCTTTTGCTCACCATTCCATCCCAGCCATATGCAAATCAGTCTTGACCCTGTGCCTCATGTGAACAGTCCAGACCGAACTGCCAAGCCAGGTCCTCCCTGGAACTGAACTAAGCATCCTGGGACCGGTTTTGTGGCATCACCCCTCATCAGCCAGGCTAGCTTGAATCCAGGGAAACAATGAGCCCGGGACCCACGTCTGGGCATACCCGGCGTACTTAGGGCGAGAAAGCAAAAGACACACAGATGATGGACGGAATGCAGAGCAATTCAAACATTCACCTCCAGTCAATAGATCTGGGTTAAATCCATAGTTCTTTTGCTCATCATGCCACCCCACTTTAGACCCAGCCATATGCAAATCAGTCTGGACCCTGTGCCTCATGGGAACAGTCCAGCCCGAACTGCCAAGCCAGGTTCTCCCTGGACCCGAAACAAGCATCCTGGGACTGGTTTCGGGGCATCAGCCCTCATCAGCCAGGCTAGCTTGAATCCAGTGACACAGTGAGCCCGGGACCCACGTCTGGGCATACCCGGAGCACTTAGGGTGAGAAAGCAAAATACACGCAGATGATGGACGGAATGCAGAGCAAATCAAACACTCACCCCCAGTCAATAGATCTGGGTTAAATCCATTGTTCTTTTGCTCACCATGCCACCCCAGTTTAGACCCTGCCATATGCAAATTAGTCTTGACTCTGTGCCTCAAGTCAACAGTCCAGCCCGAACTGCCAAGACTGGTCCTCCCTGGACCGGAAAAAAGCATCCTGGGACCGGTTTCGGGGCACACCCCTCGTCAACCAGTCTAGCTTGAATCCAGTGACACAGTGAGCCCGGGACCCACGTCTGGGCATACCCGTTGCACTTAGGGCGAGAAAGCAAAAGACACACAGATGATGGACAGAATGCAGAGCAAATCAAACATTCACCCCCAGTCAATAGATCTGGGTTAAATCCATGGTTTAGTTACTTTGTTTTATCCTGATTAACAGCCTTAACACATTTATTAGTTAGTTCTTCACCACTAGCAATATTGAGTGCTTTCAATAAAGTAGGATTGTGAGCACTCCATAATTTTTTTTGAATTGTAGGGTTAGATGTATGCATCATGAGTTGATCACGAATATATTCATCCCGATTACCCGTGAATGCACACTTCACTATTAATGCTCTCAGACCTGTTACGAATGAATCAATATTTTCATTGCTTGCCTGATTGCGAGAAAAACAAATATAATGCCCTAAAACAACATTTGTCTTATTACCAAAATGCAAGTCCAACTATTTTATGGTCTTAGCATACAATGACAAACTATCACCTTCTTCCTGAATAGGAATATCAGGTAGAGTATGATATATTCTTAAACCCTCTTTGCCTAAAGAATGCAATAACATGGCTAGCTTCCTGTCATCAGCCATTCTTTCATGTCAAGCAGCCAACATAAAGATTTTAAACCCATCAATCCACTCCTCCCATGGAGTCACAGGATCACCTGGATTAGGGAAAAACATTTGCAGAACTAATAAATTGTGTGACATTGTGTACTCTGAAAATAATAAATCAAAACTAATAAAGTTGTCACCGTCGTCTCACTGCACTCAAAATAATAATTTAAAATAAACAAAGTTGTCACCGTCGTCTCATCTGCTTGCAAAAAATACATAAGTGTGCAAATTATCAGAATTTAAGCGTAGTTGCTGACATATTACTGTATTTAAAGTACACTCCAAAATGACTGCCACTGTAGTATTCTGATGAGCCTCCTCCAGTCGGTTTCAACAATGAAGAATGTGAAAAACTGAAATCCCTTCTTTATTTCTGTGCCCCTTTGCTTGACCCAGCTGAAGTTCTTCGACGGTTTCGCTGGCCAAAATGCAGTGAATTGAGAATGCTGGGAGAGAAAAACACTGCTGTGGCCAAAGGAATAGGTGATTAGAACTGGTATCACAACTTGAGGCAAATGCTAAAAGACTGACAAAACTTACTGCAGTGTTATTTGAATTTTGCCTCAATCGCCATGGGGCTTCCAGCCCAGTTAATTGCCTCACTCACGGTAGGAGATTAAGTTTTATTTTTACACGTCTCTGTGATAATTGCCTGCTTTCAGAATTCAGTTCCCCTGTCCGACCAGGGCTCAATAACTAAAGTCAGCAAAGTAACCTTGCACACAGATCACGACACAGGATCTCAACTGATTAGCAGTTTCAATAAATACAGTTTGTATGCTGCAGCTCTGAGTAATGAGAAGCCTGCAATGTAAAAGGCCAATTTGCTGAAAAGGTACGACCAGAAATCTGTAACTTGCGGAGCACAACTCACCAGCAGTGCACAATGTGAACAGAACAATCCTTACCAGGCCTTCTGAACAAAGAGCACAATGCAATCACTAGCAAATCCAAGCGAAATTACTAGTCTTCTCTCAGCGTGGATTCTTATCTGGGGAGTCGTCCGTTCGTCGCCAATTTGGAGTGTGTACACACATAAATTGGAGCCTGTTTGTGTGTTAATAAATGCAAGCTTTATTCCACGACTCCCCTGAGCAGGTTGACCTCCCTGCTCAGCTCCAACTCCACTTCTTCCTTGAAACACAACATCGCCAGTGTTCTGCATTCCACATTCCTTTACAGAACACTGGCTCCACTCACATTAATACATGAGCCAGTCTTTTAATGATTATAACATAACAGATACGAGGCTTGGTATTACAGGAAGTGCTGGTGGAGGTCTACTCTCTTGTAGTACCTAGCTGAGGGTGGGTGGGGTAAGATAGCATTTCCTGTTTTGTTTCCTGTCCTGGAATTGGGCAACTGAACCTGCCTGATAGGTAAGGGCTGGGTCAAGGATGAGCAGGAATAAGAGTAGTGAAGAATACCGGTAAGTAATCGTACAATACCTATCTACCTGGCATGCCAGTAAGTTCCAGCCAGAAACCTGTTTTTATTGCCCCAACTGATAATACAACGCCCTTTCTAGACAACAGGTAGAAGATCCTTGAGGGTCCAGAGTCCAAAATTATTTAACATCTTTAGTCCCCCATCTCCATACGACGCTGGTCACCTCCTTTTCATGCACTCCTTATGACCACACTTTTCAAACAGGCTTCCAAATAAGACCAATGGCTACATGGCAAAGAATGAAAAATGCAAGAACGCCAGATCTAAGTTCTTCGTAGACATCTGGATGGACTCTAACTTTCATATACTTTGTTCCTTCCCCTGTCTGTGTTTTTTACTTTTACTGTGTAGTGCTCTGAAGTGGCCTTGGTGACGTATAGTGCAAACATTAACCCCACTAAATAAATAAATGTACTGTACTTGTGCAACACGATACGTGCCATAATTTATAAAAACATACACTGTAAACATGCAGCATAATGTGATTACAGATCTTTCTGAACAAGTCAAACATTTTAATATTGCGTATATTACCTTATCTGTATTATTGATTTGAATTTCCTTGGATATTGTTTATTTTTCAAGTATGTGTAAACCTAAGCTGTTATAAAATACCTGTGAGTGCTTGCACACACAGCTTACAGTAGCTTTGCGCCCAATCAACCCACTAACTTTGTGGCATAACAAATACCCACCCACAGGAGGGAAACTAGTTTATCGACATTAACATGTGTGCGAGAATCCCTATCCGATACCCAGATTAAACTATATCCATTTGAGAGAAAATAACTCTTGATCTCTCATCCATGGCTATCTTCGTCATCTGGCACCTCAGTGGTATGATACCAGGACATCATAATCAGTTCCTTCAAAAAGAGTTTGATGGAGATGGTACTAATAGTAAGAGCACTACACAGAGGTGCAGCTATATTTTATTTTACAAACGTGTAGACATTATTGCAAAAGGATAGAATAACAATTATGCTTTTTAAACTGTCAACATTTGTATATTTTATTATTTTTGAAGGCTATACATTTTATCTGCCGACTGCAGCAAAGACAGGGCACTCAACAGTAGGGTTATCTTTTCTGACAACTCTGGTTTCACATGCCTTGTAGTCCAAAACAGTCTTACAGTTCTTCTTATCGTATTCTACTGGTGTGTAAAACCTACAATAAAAGAAGAAATATGAGTGCACCATCATATGGTGAAAAAATACATCTTCATTACATGTCTTAAGTGCCAGTTACCAAGCCATTCTGGTTTGCATGTACAAACCTGGCACACGGCTAAAAGTTATAAAGAAATCGCTATAAAAGTTGTAAAAAAAACACAATGACACCTGAAGGTAAAAAGAAAAACGCTTGTAGTGCTATTTTATTTTTTACTTTTAGCCATGCTGTGCAGTAGCCACGCTGCTCTACAACACGGCTAAACAACATTGGCAAGGCAAATAGCTCTTAAATAAGTGAGACCTACTGATTTTGCCAATGTTTGTTAGACCTTAGCTCTTGGTAAGGTTGGATATGCTTTTAACCCTTCATAGTCAATGCTAAGTACAGAGGGGTGGGGTGAAATGCTACCTGTCAGCTTGGTTGGCAGATCCTTTTTCAGTCAGGGCCAGTGCAGGTCTGATTTGCTTATGTTTAGTCAATGGAACAGAAAGCAAAATTAGAATGGGTTGGAATGGACCTCAAATAATTTTCAGTGCATAAGGCACACACAGAGGGGGTTTGTATAGCTGGTTTTGCATAGAGACTTAACCTTAAGTGGGGCGAGTGGAAGGCGTGGTCATTTGGAGGCTTCAGTGCACAAAAAATATCCTACCATTTTTGCTGTTAGTGCAAAAGACAACAGTTGCTTGGCGACAACATAATACTTATACAGCACTTGCCCATTGGTCTTTTTTTTCCTACACACCCCTAAGTGTCAGCGGAAAACTTAGTATCCTGAGTACAGTGTCAGGCTTTTTTCAGAATTAGACACATTCTCTAGTACAAATAATTCAAGCACTTCTCCATCACATTTTTGCTATGTTTAGTAATTTTGTAATATGATTATATTGTACCTTATGCATTCCATTGGAAATACCCAAGCATTAACACCCTCCATTCATTCTTATATCTTCTGGCAACCAAAACAAAAAATAAGCATCCATAATGTCAGTCGTTTTCCTATTTTGTAGTGATATGGCTTTTACCTAGCTGCACCAACACAACACACAGGCACAGCTTGAGCAGCTGTGGTAGTACAAACCTACCTAGAGGGAAGCACTGGCCTAGGGTAGGAGGAAGCAGGGGCATTGCTAGGTTCCCTCACACACATATTACTGGTGCACAACATGAATTGGAGGAAGATGCTTCCTCACACCCGTAAAACACGTACACTATGTGCAGCAACAGTGCAGGTTTTATTAAGTGCAAGTATAGGTGTGTGTGGGGGGTTGGTGAGAAAGATATGTTTAGGGGTTATGTGAGCATCTGACTGTGTGGGGTTGTACGGGTAAAAGTCATCATGTTTTGATGTGGTGGTGAATATGATGGGGGCAGTGTTTTATTGCAGTGGTGTGATGATGCAGTAGAAAGAAAGTAGTTACTTGCCTGTAATAATTGTTTTGCAGATTAAGAGGCTTATTTACACGCCCCTTGCGCCACTGGTGCGTCACTTTTGATATGGGGAAAAATAACGCACCGGCGGCGCAAGGGGCTTGTAAATTAGCCCCTAGATCTTTTCTTGAGTCACATGCTCTCCATTTATACCACCCAGTAATTGGGTTTAGACATAGCTTTGAAATGATTATATCTTTTATTTTTGGGTATCAATCTTACCTGGAGCCAGTATGATTCACTTGGATGTGAACCGTAAGCCCACAATGCCTGAGAAGAAGCTACCAGCTCCAGATTCTTTTTGCTCAGGACATTATTGGCACGCATGTACTGAGTATATTTTACTGAATTGCAAACAATGTGCTTGCACTAACAAACACGTAACTCTCAAACAGTTTCAAGCTGCAGAACTACTATTACTGGTAAGTAACCCGTTTTCTTTGCAGTATGAGACTACTCTAGATGGCTGTATGTCATTACATCGCATGGTTTTACCACGCTTGGCTTTACTTCGCAATTTTTACCTCGCATACTGTTAGTCCGGAATAGTATTCTCTGCAATGCAAAATGCCTTCACCTTGCAAACAACTAGAAAGCAAACATCTACCACACACATACAAGTACATCGTATTTTTTTTGTAGTTAAATAGTGTTCTTCAGTAGTATGCAAAACATTTAATTACGCTGCAAATAGAATTGGAATTTGTCTTTAAGAAGTAGTGTTTTAGTATACTTTTAAAAAATCTACGTCCAAGATGGCGGATGCCAATATGTGCGAGGGACAGTCTAGTTAAATTGAAAGGCATAATATGATTATGTAAAAATATGTTTCAGTCATGTATTAACAATCGTAAACATTTTCGGGACATATTTGAGTTTAAAAATTGGTTGTAGGGCGATTATACATATGAAGTTGGCTCTTCACCATTTTGTGTGCATTCCAAAGCAACACACTAAGGTGACTGGACGTGCTTTGAAGGACTGGCGTTTTAGTCAAAGACTTACAGTGCCACCTTCTGTCCAAAGTAAGTATTTTAAAGAAATCATTCCTAAATAAGCGTGAATCCTATTTTAGTGAATTAGAAAATGTATATTTTGGTTTTACAAAAATGAAATCGATCATTTCCAGGTTAAGTTTTTATTGGGGGAAAAGACATTGTGAGAACTGAAGAAACTGAAGAACTTTTTCAACATTTACGTGTTACTCCAAATTTTGTAAGTAATGTTCTAATTGAGTGCATTTTAAAGAAATAATTAGTAAAGGTAGTTAAACAATTTGTTTAGGTAAACAGATGTGTCCCGTTACAAAGAGAGTTGTATGGAAATGTCAGCATAGGTAACTTGTTATGTTAATTTCCAAAACGTGATTACCATCTGGATTAAAAAGAGAACTGTAAATGAGAAAACATAAGACTGAAGTGTAGCAGAAGCAAGGCATATAAATATATACATATATATTTTTTCTAGAACAATAGAAAAGCAACATTGCATCTACACATTAACTTAGACATTACTGTGCTACACTTAGAGGAAGGAAAAGAAGCATATACGAAGAAAGACTCTGTAAAAGGTAAACTTTTAATTTTGTGATCAGTCAGAATTTGAGTTTTTTATTGTGAAAGGAAAGTATCTGTCAGATAGGCATCTGTTATGTTAGCAGTGCAAATTCGAACACAGGTCACATTTTTAAAATGTTAATCAATTCCAACCACAATAAAAATAATAAAAATGAAGGGAAATGGTGGAAACCCATTCTTCTATGTGTTACGTATATAAATCTAACTTGTGAAGGACTAAATCAGAGTAATTATCCAGATTATTGAAGTGTGTGGAAGTTAATAATAGTCCTGCAATTGATGTAATGTGAGTTATAAAGTAATAGAGGGTAAGATGCTGATAAATGAACATGTCAAAATTGTATTAGCTTCAGTAATAATTCATTTATGTTTAAGAATATTGGCCTGCAGCAAAGTTTTATTTTGATTTGACTTTTTCCAAAAATAGGAAAGCAGGGCAACTAAGTAGTTTTTAGTCTTGTACATTTTGTTTCTATTTCAGATCTGGAGACAACTTAGGCTAATATCGCCTGCTTGCTGAACATTGTAAAAGAAAGCCACCTCCTCATACAAGTACTTTAAAAACAAGTAAAGTTGTAAAAAACAAACATCTAACATTTTTTGTTTTATTATTAATAAGCTGCAAATACTATGATTCTAACCTAGCTCCCTGTTGGTTTTCAATGTGCAAGGCAGTGGAAACCCCTGGGCAGGCGCAGGACAGTGGGCTCTGGGGCAGATTTACTATTCCAAGCCCAAGTCAGTGCAAACCCCTGGGCAGGAGCAGGACAGTGGGCTCTGGGGCAGATTTACTATTCCAACCCCAAGTCAGTGCAAACCCCTGGGCAGGTGCAGGACAGTGGGCTCTGGGGTTGATTTACTATTCCAAACCCAAGTCAGTGCAAACCCCTGGGCAGGAGCAGGAAGTGGGATCTGGGACAGATTTACTATTCCAACTCCAAGTCAGTGCAAACCCCTGGGCAGGCGCAGGACATTGGGCTCTGGGACCGATTAACTATTCCAACTCCAAGTCAGTGCAAACCCCTGGGCAGGCGCAGGACTGTGGGCTCTAGGGCAGATTTACTATTCTAACTCCAAGTCAGTGCAAACCCCTGGGCAGGTGCAGGACAGTGGGCTCTGGAGCAGATTTACTATTCAAACCCCAAGTCAGTGCAAACCCCTGGGCAGGCGCAGGACAGTGGGCTCTGGGGAAGATTTACTATTCCAAACCCAAGTCAGTGCAAGCCCCTGGGCAGGCGCAGGACAGTGGGCTCTGGGGCAGATTTACTATTCCAACCCCATTTACTTTTCCAACCCCAAGTCAGTGCAAACCACTGGGCAGGCGCAGTACAATGGGCTCTGGGGCAGATTTACTATTCCAACCTCAAGTCAGTGCAAACCCCTGGGCAGGCGCAGGACATTGGGCTCTGGGGCAGATTTACTATTCCAACCCCATTTACTATTCCAACCCCAAGTCAGTGCAAACCACTGGGCAGGCGCAGTACAGTGGGCTCTGGGGCAGATTTACTATTCCAACCCCAGGTCAGTGCAGACCCCTAGGCAGGGGCAGGACAGTGGGCTCTGGGGCAGATTTACTACTCCAACCCCAAGTCAGTGCAAACCCCTGGACAGATGTTTGAGAATATGCTTTGTGGTAGATTTTCTAATGTTACCCTCACTTAACTTTGTTTTTTCTTTTCAGGTTTTCTCATTATTGATTGATCCTGAGAGGCAACATATATTCTATCCAGACGTGGAAATAGATTGCTTAAATTTCAAGGGTACCTTTATTGCAAAGAAAGAGAAACGGAGTCACGGAGACACTGGAAGTGTGTTGAGTACTTTGCAGCACGTTGCAGAGGCAGAGCAGTTACACTAGGTGACCTTGTGTTAAAAACAACAGAGCATAACCACTCTGCCTCTGCAACAGAAATTGAAGTGAGGCAAAAAAATTCAAGAAATAAAAGACTTAAGCACTACCTCCAGTGAACCTTGTGGCTCAGTTTTGAGGGAGGTCTCTCAAAATATCCCACCCCATGTTCCATGCAACATGCCTGCCATTCCAAATTGGTGAAGAATGATACTGCGAAAAAAGCAGGCTAGTAATCCACATCTCCGACCTTCTCGAACCTTTTCTGACCTAATTATTCCTTTAGAACTAACAAAAACATTTTCCAATAAACAATTTCTGTTGTATGATAATGAAAATGCAGTAAAAAGATTACTAATATTCTCTACTCCCCATAACTTGGTTACCCTAGAGAACTGTAATATCTGGGCAATGGATGGGACTTTCAAAAGTACCCCTGATCCATTTGCACAAATATACACAATTCAAGCTAGTATTTACAATACCACTAATTTATGCATTACTACCCGATAAACAGGCTTCTACATAAAATGAATTTCTTTCAATTGTAAAAGGAAAAACACAACAAAAGCCCGTCCAAAATAATTATTGATTTCGAAATTCAAATGATTAAAACAATAAATTCTTTGTATCTACAAAATCAAATTCAAGGTTGTTTTTCTCCATTTCACTCAGGCATATTGGCGTAAGGTCCAGACATCAGCCTTATTAGAAGACTATTTTTCGAGCAGGATAATGCAATTTGAACTAAAAAAACTTACTGCTTTATGTTTTGTCCCACCAGAATATGTAGATGAGTACTATACTGTAATTGTTGAATCTGATTATTTTTCTCAAAATGAGCAGAAATTGGCCCCTCTTTTTAACTATTTCGAAGAGACATGGATTGGGTATCTAAACAGGTCTGGACGTAGGCGTAAACCACGTTTCCCTTTTGAAAGTTGGAACTGCTACTCCACCTGTTTAGCTGGTGAGGCAAAAACAAATAATGCCATAGAGGGTTGGCATAACTCCTTTAATCACGCTATTAGCAAAAGTCACCCTTATATTTATACTTTCTTTAAAAGTTTACAAAAAGAGAAAAGTTTTCAAGAAATGAGGCAGGCACAGTCTTCAACAGGGAGCCTGCAGCCTCGTATTTCCCAAAAGGTAGAGAAATGGCAGAGAGATTAGCTGCTAAAATTGAACAGTTTAGCTTTCTTGTACCTGCAGACTACCTGGAAAATATTGCCTACATTTTTTTTTAATTTGACTTTACTTTTTCTTTGGATTACTTCCCTATTTTTTTTAAAGAAACAATTACATTCTTTGTCTGCATTTCTTTGGTTCACCATGTCGGTCCTTAAGAAAGTCTCTCACTTTAAACTTGGCTTTACTTTTGGAACCTAGTAAGATTCTTTAAAAAAACAAGTTGGAAAGATACTGTTATCATTTTGATGAACACTTGAATAGTGACCTTGTTATGAATTTGTTTCCAAAATCAGAAACTGGTATGTTTGCAGTTTGTAATGTTTTTTTTTTTTTTAAATTGTGACACATGTTTAAGTAATGGAGTATGCTAGTTTAGAACGTTACTAAGCCTCACTCCCTCCTTTAATGTAAATGTTCTTAATATTTTAAAGAATGCAAATTAAAGTTACCTACATGTAGCTCTCTGAGATACATTCGTCCGTCTGGCTCCAATGTGCTCTATCTGCTCTACAAAGAGATGCTGAACGACATTTTGGAATAGTCATGGAAAGTGAAAATGTACTGCTGTTACCATGTCTCCTCTTCTTACATCTTGGGGTAAATTTAATTAAATACATTTAATTGAGAAACATCAGGTTTGTTTTCTTTTTAATTATTGTAAGAGATTTATGTTAAATTAATGTTATTCTATTCTTTAAATGGATTAATAAAATTATTTCAGTTGCAAAATAAATGTCATTTGCATTTTTTTGGTGTGCAAAAGATTGTCACAAACTTTCCTACGTACTACCCATAAACCATGTGCAATCTGTTTTTGTAATATTATAGTTTAAATGTATACTTTGTGTACCCCGCCCCATTTTTACATTTTTTTTAACAGACATCATGCACAACTATTAATTTGGTTTCAAACAAATACTCAGTTTTTTTTTTTTTAAACTTGAATATTAACACGCTTCCCCACCCATAGCCCCTAAACTTCCTGCACCCCATCCTGAAAGTATACTGCTTAATATGTAAATTATAAATTATTAAATTAATACTCTGGTATTTATTTATGTTTAAAAATACCCGAGTTTAACACACTTACGCACCCACTGTCACTATACCTTCTGCACCCCGTCCCAGTATTTTTTATTTAAAAGGCATCATGCAGAACTATTTATTTGGTATGAAACTATACACAGGTTTTTTTTAACATAAAACCTGAATATTTACATGCTTACCCACCCATAGCCCCTAAACCTACTGCACCCCATTCTGAAAGTATACTGCTTAATCTTTTAATAATAAATTATTAAATTAATACTCAGGTATTTATTTATGTTTCAAAATACCCGAGTATTAACACACTTACCCACCCACTGCCCCTATACCTTCTGCAGCCCATCCCAGTATTTTTTTGTTAAAAGGCATCATGCAGAACTATTTATTTGGTATGAAACTAATACATAGGTTTTTTATTATAAAACCTGAATATTAACATACTTACCCACCCACAGCCCCTAAGCCTACTGCACCCCATCCTGAAAGTATACTGCTTAATGTGTAAATTATAAAATATTAAATTAATACTCCGGTATTTATTTATGTTTAAAAATACCAGAGTGTTAACACACTTACCCACCCACTGCCCCTATACCTTCTGCACCCAGTCCCGGTATTACTTATTTAAAAGGCATCATGCAGAACTATTTATTTGCTGTGAAACTAATACACAGGTGTTTTTATATAAAACCTGAATATTAACATGCTTACCCACCCATAGCCCCTACAGTTAATCCATGGTCTCTCCCCATATAGTATAAGGTTACGCCCATTGTAAGAACTGGATCCCACCTCCAATAATCTGCCACGTAAATGAAAATTAAAATCCCCACAAACTATAATCGGGTAGGCCTTAATGCTAATTCTTTATTTAGTCAATCAAATACCACCGGATGGTCTGTGACCGGACCGTACAGGGAACACAATGTAAAAGCCCCTCCTGCGTGACAACGGTATTCAGTCAAAATATCGAGTTGGAAATGTCGACTTACACTAATATCGAGTTTTAAATATCGTGACACAGATATATCGACAGCAAGCACAGGGAAGTAAAACACAATATATTTGCATAATGCCAACATTTGGAAGCAAGAAAGAGGAATGTTTAGAAAAGCAATTTTAGGGCGGAGACAGCAAAAATAAAGCTGTATGTGGTTTAAAAAATCGTGAGGCACCCTGCTGAGACAGGTGTGTTGGGACGTATGACATGGGTATAAATGGAAGTGCATGCAAATATTCTTCAAGCACAAAAACACTTTGGCAATGGGGCCTATATGCATAGGGGTGCTAGCTAGCACTGTAAGTGGGATAAAAAAGTTTGAGAGGGTACTCTAAAAAAGGCATGGGCAGAGAAGTGTAACTAGGAATATTTTATTAGAGGTGCCGCTTTAGTAATACAAAACACCCTGCGTAAATGATTATAATACCTTCATCAGCTTCATCCCAATCATTTTCAGGGAGAAAAATGCAAGTACTCCCGAGGCCGGGCTTACATCCACCCCACCCTCCCCAAAAAGTAACAGTGGGGAGCCACGGGCAATGGCCAATGGGTCAAGGGAGTCGCGGGTCGAAAAAGTTTGGGAACCACTGCCCTAAACCTACTGCACCCTGTCCTGAAAGTATACTGCTTAATCTTTTAATAATAAATTATTAAATTAATACTCAGGTATTTATTTATGTTTCAAAATACCCAAGTATTAACACACTTACCCACCCACTGCCCCTATACCTTCTGCACCCCGTCCCAGTATTTTTTATTTAATAGGCAGAACTATTTATTTGGTATCAAATTAATACTCAGGTTCTTTTTTTTAATACCTGAATATTAACATTTTTACCCACCCATTGACCCTAAATCTCCTACCTCTTAAACCTGAGTATTAACATACATCAGCGTCCTGTTTTATAGTGGAACACTGCCACCTAGTGTTCGAAATGAGTGGTAAAGTCTTGCGATGTAAAGACTAGCGAGGAAACAGTCTAAATGAAGTATAAAATGCTTGGTGAATGTACTCCGTAGTAAAAAAAACTTCGGAGTAAAGGCTGTTTCCCCTCTAGATTTACATGCTGTGCACTATACACTGTACTTTCTCTTTTGAATTTGGATGTGAAGTGTGAGCGCCAAATAGGCTTTTTGATGGGTAGTTGTTAGCACAGATTCCTCACCAAGAATATTCCCAGGTCCCACACTGGATTCAGTGCTTTTTACAAGCACTGCTCCCCACTAGTCGGTATAGCACCCTATGGCACTGCAATGACTTTATACCGCCCTGGAATTGAAGGAGTGCAGCCGCATTAAAGTGCTATCGTTCTGCGCTGACATCAGTTCCTTTTTTCTGTGCCCATCAATGTAGATCTGGAGCTTGGCACCCACATTTGTTGGTGATCCAATGATTTTAAATTCTGCGCAGGCAGTGTGCCAGGGAGGATGTCTCTACTGAAAACAACAGGAGTCAAGCTGTGCCATGACTTTTCTGCATTGCTTGGGCTCTGGTCACAACTCAAAGTTGTGCAATAAGTGCTCCCTTACACACCTGAAGGCAATCAGGCAGGCGGACGTGAAGCTCATGTCGCTGATTATAAGAAGAGGTTACGTTTGAAACAGAAGTCCCGCTCCAAGTCACAGGGCCATTCTCTGTTGAAGTCTCAAGGTCGGTTCTGCGTTTAGCCTCTTTCCTGCTCAAAGTCTTCCATTAAGTCAAAGTCTGAAACATCTCATACGTTCAAGAAAATGAAGCTGAACTCATCCCTAGCTCCCCACTTGCAGTCTGGCGTGAATGCGCTTGGGTGTCACTCGAAGGATCCTGTGTCTTCTGACTCCGAACCTGTCACACATTTGGCCCGGGCATGCCTCAAATTTCCCAGGCTGCAGTGGATGCTGCTGAAAGTAGCAATCTTCAAGGATGACATGCTACAAATTTCCATATGCTACCTGCTTCCTGTGACATACCTTCACGCCCCAAGGAGCCACAAGGGTCCCCTGTTGAACTTTTCCCAGCCAGTTCTCCCTGGACTGCTTTCTCAGGCCCCTTGCTCATGGCACAACGAGGCCGTTCTAGACATTGACTCCAGCCCTACAGTCCAAGCCAGCTCCTTCTATGTCATCGCTGATGCCGACTCTGCCGGCGCTGGTCTCTAATTCAAAAACTGACGTCGGCCCTCGTCAGGCCTCTGTCACGCTATGAAATAGCCTGATTCTTGGCCTCAACCTCTCACTTGAAGCCAGTACTAGGGCTTGTTTAATGCCTCTCACGACATTGATAATGATGCCAAGGCGGACTACATGCTCCCCCTCATTAAACTGATCAAGGACTCTAATAAGACTCGCAAAATGCCAGTGGTCTAGATACCTCACAAGAGATAGAGCTGCACTCGCCACGTGGTCCACCAATGGAAGAAAATGCCTTCTTTGCTGTAGAAGTGTGAAAAGCAACACAAGTGCTAGACTACAATTACTTATTCAGAAATCTGAAGCCACTTTATTGACTAGTGGGATCTGAGGCCATTCACTCCATGAGAGACAGCAATTCTCCAACTCTTCCTCCCCTGTTGCAGCAGTCCCTAATTAGGGCCCATGCTCTCTCAGGATATGGCCCTCATCTGGAAATCCATCACATCAGAACGATCGGTTTACAGATTGTTCAAAGAAGCTACGGCCTGCTTTTCATTTCCTACTTTTATTCCCCCTTCAACAGAGCGATTTTTGGCAATTCTTAGCCCTATTTGATGCAAAATGTCAATCTCCTGTTGGCCAGAGCCACCTTTAAGTGTGTTCCAGATTCAAAGAGGGGTGACGGGTGCTATTCACTCTACTTCCCCATTTAGAATAAGGGCGGAGGCCTCAGGCCAATACTCAACCTCTTGCCATTGAATACCTTTCCAAAGAAGGACAAATTCAAAATTCTTACTCTGGCTCAGGAACTCTCTGCTCTAGATCCAAGGGCCTGGATGGTGTCCCTGGAATTGCATGATGTGTATTTTCGTACCTGCCCTATAGTCCCACAAGTGCTAAATGTGGTTCATAGTGCGAGCAGAATGACGACAAAATTACCGTGCTGTCCTTTGGCCTTACCTTGCCCATCCAGGTGTTTAAGAAAGTGATGGTGGTGGTGAGGCCGTACCTTCAGAGGCCAGGGATGCATGTATTCCCGTACCTCAAAATCTGCTGCTCCAGGCGGGCTTGCTGCAGTTGATCATATTTCACATAGGACAACGACTGGGCTCTTGATTTCCTTCGGTTGTCCATCAGTGAGCTGAAGTCTCACCTGAGACCCCTGCAAAGGATTCCCTTCATAAGAGTTATCACGGAATCAGTGGTGTGCCAGGCCTTTCCACTGCTGCAGTGAGGTCAGGGCATTTAGAATATGATCTCAACATTTCCGGCCCTGTCCTGGGTCTCGGTGAAGAAAGTTCTAGGGCTTCTTGAGCTACTGTCATCATGCATCCTTGCTTCTCTTAAGTCAGATGGAAGATGTGTTCCCTGCAATGGAACCTACAGTTTCAGTGGGTTTAGCACTGCTGCCTCCCTGACACCGTCAAGATCTCACAAGAGATGGCTCAGGACCTCATGTGGTGGTAGTCAAGCACCAACCTAACAATCGGCAGGCCACTCTTCCTTTCCCTTCTGGATGTCAAAGTTGTAACAGATGCTTTGTTACTAGTTTGCAGAGTCCATGTGGGGGAGATGGAGAACAGGGGGCTCTGGTCTTCAGTGGAAAGCCAGCTTCACATCAACCTCTTGAAGATTCTGGTGAACTGACTAGCCCTGAAAACCTTCCTACTGACTATCAAGGAAAGGCTGGTACAGGTCCTAACAGAAAACATGACTGCCATGACATACAAGAAAGGTGCTTTAGGGGCCTGAGTCCATTGCCAGGAGGCTCTGTGCGGCTTGAAGTGACCTAACCAGCAGAACATCTTTTTGGTGGCCAACCACATAGCAGGGTCAGTGAACTCCAGGACAGATGAGCTTACTAGAGATCTGCTGGTGGACCATGAGGGTGATTTCTGCCCCCAGATGGATCAGGGCATCTTCGATCAAAAGGGCACACCCTGGATCGCTTTGTTCACCACCATCGAGAATGTGCAGGGCAGCATTTGCACACTGGAGTTTCCACCAAAAAGGTAATTGAGAGAAGAATTCTGTCTGTGATGGCCATCACTATGACGGTTCTCCTGTACGCGTTCCTGCCACTGCTTCTTCTGCCTTGAGCTCTGAGAAAGTCAGGACAGACCATGCCCAAGTCATCTTAATAGCCTTGGAATATGCCAGTAGGGTGTGGTAACCAGGGCTCATGAGCCTTAGCATTTACATGTCAATCGAGCTACCCCTTCAGGAGAACAAATTGTATCAGCAACAGGGGAGGACCCTGCACCCAAATCTCCACGACCTGCAACTCAATGCGTGGCTATTGAGTGGAGACAGGTGAATGTTTTTAATTTGCCTACTGTAGTGGTAGATGTCATTCTTGTAGCCAAACGTCTATTCACGAAGTCCATTTATGCCAGGAGAGGGCAAACGTTTGTGGCCTGGTGTAGGGTATGTCATCTAGATTCTTTGCAGGCCCAACTCTCATTAATTGTTGTTTTTGTTTTTTAACAGCCCAGAATGGCCTCGCAGTGGGCACAATTAGGGGTTACTTGATGGCTTTTTTGGTATTATTATATTTTCTTGATCAACACTCTCTCTTGAAATCACCGCCTGTGATGCATTTTCTGAAGGGCCTGATGCATATCCTCCCTCATAAAGAACTTTTCATGCCTTAGTGAGGCATAATCTAGTTCTGACTTTTGTTTTGTGCAAGCCATATGAGCCCATGCACAGTTCTTCACTATGGCTTCTAATGATCAATAGAGTCCTTCTAATCGCCATCACGTCTTTGCACCGAGTGAACTACAGGCGCTCTCCCTGCCAGCTCCTGACACCCCTTTCTTTCCAGGCAAATTGGTGCTGAGGCCTCATACTGCCTTCCTGCCAAAGATAGTACCACCCATCCATGCCAGTCAATTAATCACCCTGCCAACATTTTCCGCTCTGCTGGACCCTTCGAAAGAAAAGGAGAGGCTCCATCATCTTGAGCCTCTGAGAGCTTAGACTTTCTACATTGACAGTATGAGAGATCATTGTCTGAATGATCTGCTCTTTGTGGGGCTCACCGGAAGACAAGAAAGCCAAGGCGATACAAAAGAGGACTCTGTCCAGGTGGATAGACATCTGCATTAAATTCTGCTAATCAGTGGCTAAGAAGCAAGCTTCAGAAGGCCTGTGGACTTATTTCACTGGGGTCAAGGCTGCAACAACTACATTTGTGGAGGGATGTTGATTCTAGATATCTGCCAGCCTACAGTGTGGGCATGAGTGCAGAAATTCACAAAACATTATTGCTTTGGCAGTCACGGCCAAAGCAGTGGTCGAAGTGGGAGAAAGAAAGTAGGAGAAAAAAAGTAGGGTAACTGTGGGTGGAGAATCAGAGGGCAGGAATAACCCGTGGATTGGGTCAGTGGGCGGAGTCAGAGGTGTGGCAGAAAGAGCAAAATATCCCAATTTTTAGTATTTATTTCCCATTTCACTAACCGGTTACAGCTTATTACGTTATTTAATTTAACCAATGGATACACATGTTTATTTAAGGTTTAATATGAGTTATTGACATTAAAATACTTTCACAAAGTGGGATACGTTTCCAATCACAATGTCCCAAATATCCTGAAAAGTGGAATCGCAAGCCATTTGTCTCCCAGCCATGGAGTTTCAGTCATCAGCACTTCTCCTCCCTTTTTCCACAAGAGCAGTTCAAACATGAATGGCAAAATATCCTAGTTTGCCAATGTTTTCCACATAATTATGGCTCTGCCATATTTGCCACATAATATATAATCTGCTGCATAATCTGACGATTATAACTAATAAATTGTTTATAGCTCAAACGAATCAAAAGTTACTAAAAAATGTGACTTGTGCTACTGTGAAGTGGAGGCCCCTTTGCAAAGGTTGACTGGTCACCTTTCTCACTGCTGCTGTTGTATGTTCCACTGGTACTAATAAAGAAAAATATTTGCAGAGACTGTTATGTTAGCATGTGTAAAAATGTCAAAATAATAAAGTATCAGAAAATTTACAGCACCACTAATACCAGTGTAGGGTGTCAGTGCACTTTACATCACACATATTACACAGAGACAATCAATCATATGTGTGTAAATCACTGTATAGGAAATGTTACATAAGACAAAGGACTACAAGGTGTAGGAGTCACAAGACAACCATACTAGTAGGCAGCATAGTTTAATAGTGATTGGTCTGGAGAAACACAAACTCAGAATTTAAAACATAATACCATGGTTGGGGGTTCTCTTTAATAATCAGAATTGATTCCTACCCAAATGAACCCTTTTTTGCAACATTAGGATAATCAAAGACTGGGGAAAAACCATAACGCTCTAATTCTTACCTTGCAGTTTGCATGCAGCTATTACATGACAGTTAATAGCTCACTGTTCTATGCTAGGATTTTAACTTATTAACCGCAAGTAACAATAGGGTCTCTCTGACAAAAGCAGTAACCCACTGACCTATTTACATTATGTGCACTTTGTGATCTGCATGGTAAATGTTCTTAGCAGCAGGCACATTAACCCTCTGCGCTTCCTTTCCATGAGTCAAAACGTCCACTAGACAAAACACCATCTCTCTCTACTAAGAAGATTAATCACTGGAGTTATCATGATATTTTTATTGTTGCTGAAAATTGTTGGAGGCCAGGAAGGAGGCAGCAAGTGCTTTTAAAGCCATATTATACTTGCAAAGACGACGCCCCCACCTGAAGTCAGCGCCAGCCGCGGTCCGTGCAGGTAACAGCGGTGGGGCGGTGGGGCTGGGTAAGGGGGGATTTCGAGGGACGATGCAGAGGGAAAATTAATTATTTATTTAATTTCCCCTCAACATCGTCCCTCGAAATCCCCCCTTACCCGGCCCCTCTGCCCCACCGTTGTTACCTGCACGGACCGCGGCTGGTCAGCGCCTGGTGCGGTCGCACTGCCCTAGATCTTGCGGGGCCTTCTAAGGTCCAGCATGGGAATGTGCTCCCTCAGGGGGAGTGGTCTGGTGGACTGGTCATGAAGGCTGAACCTGGTTCCCCAGTACCAAAGTGCCATAGTGCCACACCCTCTCCCCCACTGAACACCATACTGCCCCACTGAGAGAAAGTTGCACTGCACTGACCCGCTATAAACACCTGGATGTGACTCAATTCAAATTACGCACTAGACAAGAGCAATATGCTGCGTAAAAACATATTAACAACATCCTAGAAAAAGCAAACACTCATAGGGAATGCAAGATTAAGCAAAGCATGTGAAATGTAAGCAGGAACAACATGGTTACCTTTTTCTTTTTACACTCATTATTCAGAAATTAGTGAGTGCTTTTGCCAGAAAAGTTAAGGTCCATGACTACATGGCCCAGAAGGGACCCGTTTCAATGCCCATTGCTTATATCCTTACAAAACATAAGCAGTGTGGTTTAAAAAGACCACATTCGTGAACACACAGCCGCTGTACACATTTTGTTTTCCAATTCACCCATCAAGCAGGTATTTCAGTACCTCCAGGAATAGTGCACTTTCCCACCCAGGGAAAGCAATGTTGTTCAAAGAGAGACAAGAAAACAAAAGTAGCGCTTCACTGGCAAACACTATAAAGTTTTTAGGTGTGAATAAATCAATCTGGCCACCTTGCAACCACTCTGTCTTGCCTTAGTTATTTTTCATATTTTTAATGTTTGATTTCTCTCCACCCCGAGGCTGCACTTAGAAAGTGAAAAATGTCAGGAAAAAGACGATGTTTCCAGCGAAAGTGTTTTTCTTTTTTGGATCCATTTCACAGGGGAGCAAATAATCGAAAGGAGGAAAGAGAAGGTAATACCTGTTTCTTGAAGTCTCGGTTTTCACTAAATGAGGAGGAGTGAGACAGAAAGAGAAGGAAGAGGGGGAACAAAGAGGGGGGGGGGCAGCTGCCAGTGGCAGGAGAAGACAATGTCTGTCTTCTCTGGGCACGAAGGAAAAGACAGAGTCCTTTTCTGCCCGTCCCCAAAAGCCGAGCCTTAACTATCGGCCTTGATGATTTCTGCCATCCGGGAGGCATGTTTAAAATAAGAAAGTAGGGGAACGGACTCTATGAAATTAAAGAAGTAGGGGCACGCTGTGCCCTGCCGATCCCACCCACTTTCGACCACTGGGCCATAGGGAAGGCAATTTTGCCAACCTGGTCCTGTAAGACCTATCTGAGTCCACTCCTCAGACCTCCACCTTTGGGAGGTACTACTGTAGCTTCTAATCTAAAGGTGAATAATCTGCTAGAAGTATCCATCAAAAGAATAAGTTACTTACCTTCAGTAATGCTCTTTCTGGTGAATAGTCTATCTAAGGGCAGATTCCTCACGGCCCTTCCTCCTTCTATGTTAGATTTTGGTCTTAGTGTGGGGACTGATTGTTCAAAGTTCTTCCTCTTATATTCTTCCATGTCCACCATTGTAGCACTCTTTGAACATTTTTGTGACAACTACTAGATCTTCCCTGTTCCTCAAGGCAAGGGGTGGGGGGAATGTTTCAATTGGCGGATCTTTGGTCACTCTGCGCTGCTCTTTAACGTGCTGTTCCGGGCAAAGTCTGCCAATTGCTAAGTGGTGGGATTTTTCTCCCGCGAAGCTCCGGAAAATGAGAGCTGGTTAGCGCAAATGAGATTTGGCATCCCCTAACGATATTTTCTAACACAGGCAGTCGCGAGCGTTCAGGGTCAGAGGGCTGCCTATCCAGCAGATTTGCTGCCACTCAAATAGATTTTCTACTGGAGCAGCAGCAAAATAAACTTGAATGGCCCCACGCTCTTGTGCAACTCATGGTGGTATGTGCATGATCTTTCCGTGCTGCTCGCACTACCGGCGCTATATTGCAGTCCCAGCCAGCGCAAGCTGCATGTTTTCTGCCCATTGGTGAACCTCTGAGGAATCTTGCTGAGTTTTTATGTAACTCAGCTGAATCCCATGGAGTGAAACTCTGCGAGTTCCATCCACCACTACTCAATGCCTGAGATTATTGTTTCATTAGCCACTCTTGCACAAGATGCACGTACATTCATGCATAAGGTATCAAAAGAATAATTTTGTTATTGTTCTCACTGTCAGAGACAGTGATTTTTGCTAAAGGTAAACCTGTTCCTGGAATGGCTGGACTTTCTTTGAAGATGGTATTGTAATAACTGTGACCGTGTTGATCTCTGTTCCCAAGTACAATTTCTGTTTTGATGGTATGAGAGAAGATTTATCCATGATCACTGTGACTCCCAATTGAGGAGTAACATCCTTAGGTTTATGCAGTTATAGCATCATTGGAACAAGCTCCCCTTCACTAGCCAGTCATGTAGCTATTGATCACATGCTTTTTCTCACACCTTAGATGTGAAGCCATAACAGTCAGACATTTTGCCATTATTCTTGTTGCCAATTTACGGAATAAATCTCATGAAATTGGTGAATTTTGCATTGAGCAATTTTGGTGAATTTTCCTGAGAGTTTGTGGATGAAAGATTCTGTGGTACTTTTGCTTGCAGGAGAATGGCTCAAGCAGAACATGTTTTGTGAGAAGAGTCAAATGAAAACTGAGAAACATTTTCTTCTCAGGAAAGGTTACATAATTTCACATATTTTTTCAAATGTCACAGAATTTAGTGTAATTGCACAGTCTTACGTTCCTATGCTTGTAATGTTGTCTTTTGAGTCTGACTGTGGAGGTTTTTGTATTAACACCATGCAGTAGTTGTGTTTGGTAATTGTAGGAACTTACCCTCTTTTGTGTGATTTCCACTTTATTATTATCCTATTTGTTTTGCTGGAACTAGACTTTACTCCTGCTAACCAAGGCTAAAGTACATGTGCTCTCTCTTTAATTATGGTTAAATTGGCTTATCCCAATTAACAAATTTAACTTACCTAGAAGTTCCTAGCATAGGGTGTAGAAAATCTGTCCAGGACCTGGAAGTTAAATACTACCTGGGGACTGCAGCTCCTCTTGTGCCATTCACAGAGTGTGTCTGTAAAACATGGGTTCGACACTACCATGTGTATCCTTAAAGCAGCAGTCTAAAACCTACCGTCTAACCTTTGTCTTTGATGATAGATATGAAAGTGATAGAGTGGACTGATAGCGATCATCATGCCCTAGAGCTACTTATCAAAGGCAAGGTTATGGGCCAAAAATCGTGAACAATTGTAAAACATGACATAGAATATATTTTCATGCAATTGCAGCTCTAGAGCCATAAGAGTATATAAATGCAGGAGGTATCCCAACACTTTTAGGTCATGGCGATTTCTTTGGAGCTATTAAGAAGCAATGACCTACAGACTATACTAAAGGTCATATAAAAGATAAGCTACCCTTATGCTATACACAAGCATGCAGAAAGGCAAAGTTGCAATTGGTGTAGGCGATAACATTGCGAAATGAGGCCTCAATATCTGAGGCTAGAAGAACTTGTAAATGTACATAAACACAAATTAAAAAAAGCCTGGCAAAATAAAAATTAGCTGGATTTACAAGATGCTCTTAGAAGAAATGGTACACAAGCTTTTTTGGCATTTAAGTGCTCATGGGAGCTTCAAATCAAACACTCCTGTGGAAACAAATGTCAGTCAACAAGCATTGGAGAGTCACTTTACTGAGTCGTATGCTGAATATAATGGAGGGACCACCACAGCAAGCATTGGGGCAGGACCTCCCACAGATTATCCAACTCTGAATCCTAAGTTTAAGTCTCCAGTGTTTACCCTACAGGAAACAAGTGAAACTTTAAGAACTACTAAGAAAGAGAAAACCCCAGGCCCAGCCAAAATCCCTATAGACCTGCACTTATCTGAACCCTGGATCTGGGTTACATATGTCAACATATTGACAAACGCTATTGGTAATAGAGCAGAAATTCTTTGCATATGGAAAGGAGGAGAAATTGTTCCCATATATATGAATGGGAGAAGAGAAGACCCAGCCAAATAAAGGCCAATAAGCTTAATCGTCAACTTGCAAAAAAAGTTTGTAATCCGGTATCCTATCTAATTTGCAGCAATGGATGGACAAACAGCATGTCCTGACTGATTTACAAGACAGCTTTAGAAGGAAAATGAGTACTATTGACCAGGTCTTCAGGCTCCAAATCCTGTGCTGGAAATATGTCCTGTTAAAAACAAGATCATTTCTATACAGCTTTTTTCGGCATGAGAGCAGCCTTTAACTTGGTCCCCAGGGACGTACTGTGGAATGTACAAATTTACTATGGTATACTGCACCCACTCTTAATTCTCTTAATGCAGCCACACTCAAATACTTATGCACAAGTGAGATGGAGTGCTCACAGTGAGCTAACAAGTAGGATCCCTGTTAGGAAAGGAGTGTGGCAAGGTTGCATCCCTGTGTCTACTCTCTTGGGTCTGTATATTAATGGAGTATTGGAGTATCTAGCAAAGTGCCTGAATGACACACCAAAGGTAGCAGGAGGGAACATTTCTGCATTGATGTTTGCAGATGATATCCTATTAATCTCAAAGTCACCTATGGGCCTGCAAAATCTATTGGATATGTTTACAACTTTTTGTAGAGATCAAAGATCACAAAACAAAATTCATGGCCATAAATCCTCACTGTGCGTTCCGGGATGTCTTTACGGTCGAAGGAACAAGAATAGAAAGGGTCTTAAATTTTGATCATTTAGGGGTAAAGCTCACTGATACACTGGTGTGGCGCAGCGGCCAGGGAGCCTGACACCGGGCCACGAGGTTCACGGTTTGATCCCCGGCGGCAGGTTAGCCCAGCACCATGTGACTCTGGGCAGTAGCTCGCTTAATCTTCCCGACGGCCCCCAGTGCCGGGACACCTCACCGGAGGTAGCTGTGCGCTTTACAAATGCTGGTATTTCATTTTATTTTCATTTACTATTGTAGTATCCACAAATCACTGAAAGTCAATTGACACTAATGCACACAACCACTATAGTGTCAAAAATGTATAGAGCCACAACATTAAGGGTGGTTTCACCTGTATTGAAGGTCTACCGGGCAAAGGGGCTGGGCTTGGCATTATATGGTGCTGAGTTTTGGGGAGTAGGGAATGTACAACTATTAACTAAATCTGAAATTGATTTCCTACAGTCTTTTTTGGTCTACCAAATGATGCCCCACTTCTGTTATATCTCGATTTATCTTTAAATTAAGTGATTTTTGTCGCCAAATTAAGACCTCTTCTATATTGGATAAGGATATGGGCGGTTGAAGAGTTGGAATGTTTCCGGACCTCATTGGTTGATCTGTTGGAAACCGATAAACCTTGCACCTTCCCTTGGCTTAGGTATGTAAAATCTCTGCTCTATGTGTTAGTCCTAGAACAGCTTTTAATGAACATGATGACTATAATCAATTATATAAGGAGCACATTAAAAGATAAATATTGGCAATGTTTCTGGTCCAAGATGGTTATGGAAGCTAAAAGTGAATTAAAAATTTTGGATGACAAGTGTGTTCCTAAATCTGAACAGTACATGGATGATATTTTGCCATATACCGCAACAAATCTGTACATACAATTTAGAATTGGCAATTTACCTGTGAATGCATTCAGTTCAAGATAGAGCAAAGGTGGTATAGGGGTGTGATTAATGCCCAGTGTGCAAATGTACCAGAGAGACAAAAACATTTGCAAATGTTTTGCCTGGCATATAATATTCCAAGAAGGAAATGGATTAATCCCAATATGTCGAACAAATGGCATTAGACACTATTGGGGTTGCATCATGGAGCTTTAAGTCAGATACAACAGAATTAATGGTATTTGGTTTATATAGGTTTGTCCTATCAGCTTGTACTCTATAAAAGCATTAATTCATTGAACACTTTGCTTAATCACCAAATACTGCAGTGAGTGCTTCGGGGCATACCTGAAAACATTACTTATAATGTTATTATAGCACATGGTGTCCCATCATGCAAGATCTATTTTAATGAACATATAACAAAATTATGTATTTTTAGTGTGGTTTATACTTGTGTGCACAGCATAATCTGTATAAGTGATCAAGATCTGACTAAATTGGTTTAGCATTTTAATGGAATTGTAATAAAATTATGTATTTTATTTGTTTCATTTAAGTCTTTATTTTGGCCAAGAGCGTGTCCATAAAAGTACAATAGATAAAATTCAAACTCATTTCAAATTAAAAGTACATCATAAATAGAATAAAAATGCAGCACAGGGTAAAAAATATTCGTTAACCTCGTTAACATTAAAGTACATACATCGTGTACACCCTGTGACTCCATAATCCAGGTAAAAAAACAAGCATCAAAACAGTGCAAATTAGATAAGCAGCGCCAAAATACTGTGGTCTATACTTAAAAACAAATCTCACGTTATACCCCATTAAAACAGCATGGAATTCCTAGTTTTTATGGCTCATTTTAAAAAGGAACAAACATTTACGAAGTTCGAGGGCCACTCCATAGTTTGCAGATACACAAGGCTGCGAAGTCCGTATGCCCTGGTTCCTAATAATGGGGAGCAAATACCTTTTGCTAAATTCCTGATAAATTTTCAAAAGAAAGCAAAGTGTGGCAAGCTTTGAGAGGATGCTTCATCACATGCGCATGTAGCAATGCTAAGCGCAACATATGCTGTGTTCCCCAAGGCTCATCCCTCAGCCCAACACTCTTCAACTTCTACCTGTCACCACTTGTAGACACTGTCTGATCGCTCGTCATCAACATCAACTCCTACGCCGACGACACCCAGCTTATGCTATCGATCTCAGTCGACCCCACGATGACAAAGACTAACTTGTACAACTGCATGAAAAGCGTAACAGCCTGGATGAGGGAAAACTGCCACAAGCTCAACATGGACAAGACAGAAGTCCTCATCTTCGGCAAACACACGGACCTCTCTGATGACTCCTGGTGGCCTTCAGAACTCAGACATACTCCCACGCCAAAAGACCACGCCCGAAACGTCGGCATCAACCTCGACAGTTAACTATCCGCCAAGTCAATGCCGTGTCTTCAGACTGCTATCATCACGCTCCGCAAGATTTTCAACTGGCTTCCAATCAGCACCAGGAAGGCAGTAACGCAGGCCCTCATAACCAGCCGACTAGACTATAGCAACACACTCTATGCAGGCACCACCTCCAACCTCATGCACAGACTTCAATCGATCCAGAACACAACAGTCAGACTGATCATTAACCTGCCCAAGAGAACCCACATCACCCAGCACCTGAAGGACCTCCACTGGCTTCCAGTTCAGAAGAGATGCCACTTCAAGCTCCTGACCTATGCCTACAAAGCCCTCCACGACCAGGGACCAGCCTACACCACCGCCTGCACTTCCACCGACCACCCAGAAACCTCCGCTCCGCACACCTTGCCCTTGCAGAGATCCTCTGCATACTCCGCAGCCGCACCAGAGGAAGATCTTTCTCCCACCTCGCCTCCAAAGCCTGGAACACCCACCCCTCCACACGGCACCCCCGCTCACCGACTTCAGGAAAGGATTCAAAGCCTGGCTCCTCAAATGAGCCTGGCAGCAAGTGCCTGGATACCCTCACTGGTGATAAGCAGCGCTATACATATACCACTTGATTGATTGGTTGATTGATTGATGCTAGCCACCTCGTACTGTCCCAGTGGGAAGCACAAACGCCACATAACGAATCGCAGGCGAAAGCATGTGAGTAGCATTCTCTCCCATGAGGAGTCGTTCCAGCCCAGGTACGGCACCATGCCTGGGTCACATGCAAAACAGCATGCTCTCTGATGGTAATCTTAGAGAGTTTATTCTCTTCTCTAAGGGTTTGTCAATTTAGTTTAAACAGAGACTTTACCCGAGCCATACCTTGCTTAATCATCATTTCTGGCTGGCAAAAAAGTTGGGATTCTCCCAAATCACAGAACCCAGACTTCACATATTGAAGCCACAGTATAGGCAACCCTCTGTCACATTTCAAACAATCCTGAACTATTTCTCTGTTAAAAGCAGCATAGGGGTTAGTCCATATGGAGCACCACAACAGCAGTGGGGCCAGGTTAATGCAGTCCTCTACATATTCCACCCCCAGCTCCTTAGGAGTTATAAAGGTGGAGCAGGCAGGTGAGTGCCTCAAGAGTCTCATAAGTACTCTATTTTGCCACACCTGTAGTGGCTTAGGGTTTATGTAGCCCCATAGACCAGCGCCGTACATTAAAATAGGGAGATACTTTCTCCTGTGAATCTCCAAGAGGGGGACCACAGGCTTTTTATCAATACTTCAGGGCAGTTTAAAAACATACTCAGTCGAGCCAGTGAATTGTCGCCTGACAGCAGTAGTACAAAGTCCCTAATTCTCCTTTGAATTGAAAACCACTCCCAAATATGAAAATCAGTGGCTAAGGGACACAGGATGACCTTGTAACATGATGCCCCGCATCTTAATTTGCCTCAAGTTACACGTCATCATAAAGGTTTTAGAACAGTTGGTAGCCAGACACAGAGACCCCATAAATGAAACATATTCCTCAAATAGTTTCTTTAAAGCATTGGGGGGTTTGGCCAGCAAGACTGCGTCATCCGCGTACAACAAAATTAGGACCTTTTTCCCAGCTTTGGAGGGAGCGACAGTAGCTCTGGCGGAGAGGACCAAGGCCATTATTGTATAATAGGAATAGCAGGGGGGGCCTGAAAATCATCCCTGACGTACCCCACGTCCAATCTTAAATCCTCTGTCCTCTTGCCTGAGGAACCATATCAAACTGAGGCTGAGGGGTCGTAATGGAGGGCTCTCAGAAACAAGACCAGGTCACCATCAACCCCTAGCCCAGTCAATATCTCCCAGAGATTTGGCCTCACCATGCTGTCGAAAGCACAGGACAGATCCGTAAAGGCCAGGCACATGGCACCCTGTCTAGCAATGGCATACTTGCTTATCAGCAAGTGCAGGTTTAAACATTGCTCCACTGTACCCAGCCCCTCGTGAAATCTGTACTGCGCCTCCAACAGGATACCAGTTGCCCCCGCCTAATTCAAAAGACGGCCCGGAACCACTCTGCCCATTATCTTAAGAGCTGAGTCCAATAATGAGATTAGGCGGAGCATTCGAGCAATTGGGGATTGTCCTTTTTAAAAGTCAGGAATCATGACGGCTGAAAGCCAGGATCGGAGTAAGCTAGTCTTACATAGGGCATTAAAACAGCTGAAAAGTAAAGTAGCCCATAGGTCAGGGGCAGTTTTATATAGGTCCATTGTCACCCCATCTGGACCTGGTGCATTCATACATACATTTCTATTAATAGCCACCCTTACTTCTTCAATGGAGAATTCCACTGATAAAGGGAATTCTACCTTCTCCTCTACTGCCCCCAGGTGACTTGTAGAGACATAGACTGATTTAAAGTGTTCGAACCAGGCCTCCTGGCTTATAGTGGTAATAACAGTGCTCAGTTTCATCTCTACTGACTTGATGTTTCCGATAGCAGCCCAGAAGGCTCCAGAATCTTTCAACCTACAGGCTCTCACCAACTCTCCCCAGGACTCATCTTGTAGTTCCTTCCGTCTGGAACTTAGCGCGTCCCTGTAAACCTGTCTACATTGGCACACCTTCAACATGTCCCTATCTTCTGCCTTTAACACCTCGTGCAGCAACTTTGAAGCCCTTCTAGAGGCTTAATCAAACTATACAAACCCATCTTGCCTCGGTCTGCTAAGTTTCATTAGCATGCTATACACCACTGTTCCTAATTCTGCATGGGGGCATTCTGGAAACTTGAGACAGCGTAAGAAAAAACATTGTAAAAATTAATTAAAACAATGCATATACCGTTTGGCCATGTGGTTAAGAATGCTTGAATTAAGAGACTATCTGTAGGGATCACTGAAACAATCCAATCCAATGTCACTTTAAACTATGCTCTAAGTCCTGCTTTAGCCCGACCTGCAGCAGAACAATCTGCAGAAACTGAATATGCCTGGTAACCATCCAAGACAATTTCCTCAATAGTGCAAGTCTCCTGCATTAATATTATGTTGTGTTCACCTATATAAAGCCCCATATTTTCACAGGCCAATTTGCTGGCTAAGCCCGCAACGTTGCAGAAGAGGATGAACACACTGTGTTTCAGGGTCTCATGGTACCTGAAGGTGGATTAGTTAAATGGCGTAGTTCCTTTTTTGCACTTGAGGGCATTAGTAAGGACAGAGGTGGGCTGGATAGTAGGAGCAGCAGAAGGGGCCCAGGGCTCCTTAACGGGGTGACATGTTAACATATTAGGTGAGCTGAGTCAGTCATTTTTAGACAAATCGCATAGGAGGGAAAATTGATTAAAGACAGGCATGCCAAAATGAGATATCGCTGAAGCAGGAGAATATGACCTCCCAGCCAGGTCCCTATAAAGAAATCCCAAGGGTAAAACCTTGATTTTACTTTGGTGGTGGATTACTTGCCCTGCGTGCCCAAGCAGATGTTTGGCCATCATGGGGTTTCTGAAGGTGATGATAATACAATCTCCTTCTAGCTCCTTTCACATTTTCCCAATCCAGCCCACCCTCCAGGCCTCAAGAACTTCTGGCAATAAGCAGCCTTAAATCATGGAGTTTCCCTTGTTCCAGTGGGCTACTTTATTACTCAATTCTGGGGTAATCTCACTGGTTTTAGGATGCAATTTAGGGACTTCAACTAATTTGGCCAAATAGGGGCAGGCTGCTGGTGGAAGATCACATTAAAGGAGCCCCCCTGGGCTATCCTGCGATCTCCGTTAGATTTGGGGGATTTCCTGTAGAACAAGGGCCTGGGAAGGGCATTTCCTGTCCTGGAGTAAACAACGGTACAACTTCTCTAGGGACCGATGAGGAAGAAACTGTAAAATAAGGCCCTACTAGACCCATTAATTGAGAACTGAGTCCTCTGCTCTGGCGCAGATCGCACCACCGGCTTGTCTTGGGCACCTCTAAGGCGAACAGAGCTAGAGGGTTTTAGGGCACCAACACCAACATTAGCATTAGGATAAATACAGGGGCCACTCCTATTCTCTTCCTCCCTGCTGCCAGCCTGCCCATAGTCCATTACAGATAATTTTGCCTCAATTTGCCTAAGACGATGAAGCACCCCAGACATTTTGGAGTCAATGGCTTCCACAAGTTCTTTGTCGGAGTAGATCCTCAATAGTCTCTTTATGAAGATAAGAGCTAGGTTGTAACTGATCCAGAGCAGCAGGCATGGCATTTTTAATGTTCCTAAGTGTCTTTATGGCCTTTTTCTAGCCAGCGCTTGTTTTCTTCTTCACCTGAGAAGATGATGATTTGGGAACCAACGTATGCAGAAGAAGAATATGAGGCAGAACTAATACAAGGAGCACTATCCTCACCAAACGGCGCCTTAAGGTTGGCCAGAGCGTCCAAATCCGATTGTGACAAAACTGATGATTAACCCTTTTCCACAAGCAATATTTCCTTGTCAAGATAGCCCACCGCCTTTTCTATGTGTCCTTCAAGGGTGCCAAGTTTTCTTTCGGTTGCGCCCTCCTGGCTCGGGCCCAACTTGCACTTAACCATCATTTAGCCTATAGAGAACCAAGCAGCAATCCCGTGCACTTGCAGCACTCAGCCCCAGCGAGGTTCAACAAAAGGGCTAATTGCTAGATGATATGGGGAGCTGCGGGCGAGTCATCACAGGAAACAGTAAGTTAGCTGCTAACGGGAAACAAGTCTCCCCAAACTAAAAGAAAATCAAACCGATATATTTAGCATGAGCCAGAGATTCTTACCAGGGGGCAAACATCAGATGTCCAACAGCTGAACCCAAAAACCAAGGGGGATGGCTCCGCCTTGGCTCCTCCTGCGGCTGTTGGGCACAGGGCAGGAATCATCCACCTCCCAGAAGGCTATACTTTAATGTATCTATTATATCAACAGAGTTTACTGTCGTGTTTAAACTGATGATCTGTTATGACTCTGAATACCGTGGTTGATAAGCTCCACACATACATATTAATTTCTGCATGAATTTCATGGGTTCTAATTTTGCGTTACTTCGTTTCACCAAAGGCGGAACGTGAATAGGGGGGGAGCACGATTGCAGTAGTGTTTCTTTCATGTTGATACGAGAGGCTGTGTCACGTGATAGGGGTAGGCACATGAAACTTTCAATAAATATCTAGCACACCTGCGATGGTGTGTAGCTGAGTGCGCATGGATGATCAAAACGCTCTGGTTCATATTATATTGTGGAGGTATGTCGCACAGCAGTTGCTTTGCAGTTTTGTAGCTTTGGCGCGTTGAAAAATGTTTGTTTGGGTACAATTTTTAGTTGGATTTTGATGCGGATTCTGTTATAGTTGCATGTTTAAGCTGAGGTGGGAGGGATAGGTTGGGGATAGGTAGTATTGAGCACAGGGATTGAGCACTGATAATGAGTGAAGGAGCACGTTTTTTTCACAATAAGTACGGTTTTGACACAAGGAGTACGGAATGCATGCACTGATTGAGCACTGTTCATGTTTTTGATTAATATTATGCACACTGCACAGACTACACAGGTTTGAACATTGTAATATTGGGGATGATAAAGAGCCTCAGTTGTAGAAATTTTGCAAAATGCATAAGTAATGTATATTCATAACACGCGGTTTCACTCTGATCATATTGTAGTTACCCCTGAGGAAGGGCAATAGTTGCCCGAAATGCATTGGGATTAAATTCTTCACGTTGGATTATTTAAAATCTTGAATCTCTGTGTGTCATATGAGTAAAGCCTGGCAGGCAGTTGTTGAACTGTAGCAAAGAATGGAAGTATGAATATTCAAAATCATGGATTACTTTGGGATTGCTGATTAAATAAATTGGATTGAAACATGAATAAAGATGTTTGAACTTCATTGGGCTGTTCACATATGCATGCTGTGCATCCTGGGTTGGGTGCCTGACGAGGCTCCAACTGTTTTGAGATATACTTTTACGTGCACGGATGAAGCGCGTTCCAGGAAAGCACACATCTAACATTGCCTTGAGCATCAAAGAAACATTGAACAATTCTTTACGTTGGTGTGCATTCTACCATTTAGTATGTGTTATATGTATCTTTTTCGTCCACAGCGTGGTTTGCACCCGAGGTTCAATGATGTATGGAGAAAATGGTTTTGAACGTTAATACACAAATTTAAGCTATTGGACACTGGAGGTTCATTTTTGGGCTATAGTCTAATGTATCTGTTATATCAAAAGTGTTTACTGTCGTGTTTAAACTGATGATCTGTTATGACGTTGATAAGCTCCAGGCATTCATATTAAATTTTGCATGAATTGCATGGGTTTTTATTTTGCGTCATTTCGTTTCACTAAAGGCGGAATGTGAATGGGGGAGCACGATTGCAGTAGTGTTTCTTTCATGTTGATACAAGAGGTTGTGCCACATGATTGGGGTATGAACGTGACACTTTCAATAAATATCTGGCACACCTGCGATGGTGTGTAGCTGAGTACGAATGGATGATCAAAACGCTCTGGTTCATATTATATGTTGGAGGTATGTCGCACAGCAGTTGCTTTGAAGTTTTGTAGCTTTGGCACATTGAAAAATGTTTGTTTGGGCACAATTTGTAGTTGGATTGCGATGCGGTTTCTGTTATAGTTGCATGTTTGAGCTGAGGTGGGAGAGACAGGTTGGGGATAGGTAGTATTGAGCACAGGGATTGAGCACTGATAATGAGTGAAGGAGCACGTTTTTTTCACAATAAGTACGGTTTTGACACAAGGAGTACGGAATGCATGCACTGATTGAGCACTGTTCATGTTTTTGATTAATATTATGCACACTGCACAGACTACACAGGTTTGAACATTGTAATATTGGGGATGATAAAGAGCCTCAGTTGTAGAAATTTTGCAAAATGCAGTAAGTAATGTATATTCATAACACGCGGTTTCACTCTGATCATATTGTAGTTACCCCTGAGGAAGGGCAATAGTTGCCCGAAATGCATTGGGATTAAATTCTTCACGTTGGATTATTTAAAATCTTGAATCTCTGTGTGTCATATGAGTAAAGCCTGGCAGGCAGTTGTTGAACTGTAGCAAAGAATGGAAGTATGAATATTCAAAATCATGGATTACTTTGGGATTGCTGATTAAATAAATTGGATTGAAACATGAATAAAGATGTTTGAACTTCATTGGGCTGTTCACATATGCATGCTGTGCATCCTGGGTTGGGTGCCTGACGAGGCTCCAACTGTTTTGAGATATACTTTTACGTGCACGGATGAATGCGCGTTCCAGGAAAGCACACATCTAACATTGCCTTGAGCATCAAAGAAACATTGAACAATTCTTTACGTTGGTGTGCATTCTACCATTTAGTATGTGTTATATGTATCTTTTCCGTCCACAGCGTGGTTTGCACCCGAGGTTCAATGATGTATGGAGAAAATGGTTTTGAACGTTAATACACAAATTTAAGCTATTGGACACTGGAGGTTCATTTTTGGGCTATAGTCTAATGTATCTGTTATATCAAAAGTGTTTACTGTCGTGTTTAAACTGATGATCTGTTATGACGTTGATAAGCTCCAGGCATTCATATTAAATTTTGCATGAATTGCATGGGTTTTTATTTTGCGTCATTTCGTTTCACTAAAGGCGGAATGTGAATGGGGGAGCACGATTGCAGTAGTGTTTCTTTCATGTTGATACAAGAGGTTGTGCCACATGATTGGGGTATGAACGTGACACTTTCAATAAATATCTGGCACACCTGCGATGGTGTGTAGCTGAGTACGAATGGATGATCAAAACGCTCTGGTTCATATTATATGTTGGAGGTATGTCGCACAGCAGTTGCTTTGAAGTTTTGTAGCTTTGGCACATTGAAAAATGTTTGTTTGGGCACAATTTGTAGTTGGATTGCGATGCGGTTTCTGTTATAGTTGCATGTTTGAGCTGAGGTGGGAGAGACAGGTTGGGGATAGGTAGTATTGAGCACAGGGATTGAGCACTATTAATGAGTGAAGGAGCATGTTTTTTCACAATAAGTACGGTTTTGACACATTGGGCCAGATTCACAGAAGTAATCTGAGACAAAATCCTAACTTTATGACTTTCGGTATTCACAGAAGGCATTTAGGAGTACTAAAGTTAGGATTTTGTCGCAGTCAATCTTAAGTATTGGTCTTAAGTTAAAATTAAGACAAACTTAAGTTTAACTGAGACAAAATCCTAACTTTAGTACTCCTAAATGCCTTCTGTGAATACGCAAAGTTAGGATTTTGTCTCAGATTACTTTTGTGAATCGGGCCTAATGAGTATGGAATGCGTGCACTGATTGAGCACTGTTTATGTTTTGGATTAAGTTTATGCCCCCTGCACAGACTGCTCAGGTTTGAGCATTGTAATATAGGGTAAGAAAAAGAGCCACAGTTATAGAAATTTTGCAAAATGAGTAAGTGATGTAAATTCATAACATGCGGTTTCACTCTGATTATATTATAGTTATCCCTGAGGAAGGGCAATAGTTACCCAAAATGCATTGGGATTAAATTCTTCACGTTGGATTATTCAAAATCTTGAATCTCTGTGTGTCATATGAGTCAAGCCTGGCAGGCAGTCGTTGAACTGTAGCGAAGAATGGAAATATGAATATTCAAAATCATGGATTACTTTGGGATTACTGATGAAATAAATTGGATTGAAACATGGATAAAGATGTTTGAACTTCATTGGGCTGTTCACATATGCATGCTGTGCATCCTGGGTTGGGTGCCTGACGAGGCTCCAACTGTTTTGAGATATACTTTTATGCGCACAGACAATGCGCGTTTCAGGAAAGCACGCAACTATCATTGCCGTGAGCATCAAAGAAACATTGAACAATTCTATACGATGGTGTGCATTCTACCATTTGAAATGTGTTATATGTATCTTTTCCGTCCACGGCGTAGTTTGCACCTGAGGTTCAAAGATGTATGGAAAAAACTATTTCGAATGTTAAGACACAAATTTAGGCTATTGGACACTGAAGGTTTATTTTTAGGCTATAATCTAATGTATCTGTAATATCAAAAGTGTTTACTGTCGTGTTTAAACTGATGATCTATTATGACTCTGAATACCGTGGTTGATAAGCTTCACACATACATATTAAATTTTGCATGAAATGCATGGGTTCTTATTTTGCGTTAATTTGGGGGGAGCACGATTGCGGTAGTGTTTCTTTTATTTTGATACGAGAGGTTGTCACATGATAGGGGTATGCACGTGACACTTTCAATAAATATCTGGCACACCTGCAATGGTGTGTAGCTGAGTACGCATGGATGATCAAAACGTGCTGGTTCATATTATATGGTGGAGCTCTGTTGCACAGCAGTTGCTTTGCAGTTTCGTAGCTTTGGCACATTGAAAAATGTTTGTTTGGGCACAATTATTTAATTGATTTCGATGCAATTTCTGTTATAGTTGCATGTTTAAGCTGAGGTGGGAGGGATAGGTTAGGGATAGGTAGTATTGAGCCCAGGGATTGAGCACTGGTAATGAGTGAAGGAGCAAGTTTTTTCCACAATAAGTACAGTTTTGACACACAGAGTACGGAATGCGTGCACTGATTGAGCACTGTTTATGTTTTGGATTAAGTATATGCACACTGAACAGCCTGCACAGGTTTGAGCATTGTAATATTGGGTATGATACAGAGCCACAGTTGTAGAAAGTTTGCAAAATGCGTAAGTGATGTATATTCATAACATGCGGTTTCACTCTGATTATAATATAGTTATCCCTGAGGAAGGGCAATACCCAAAATGCATTGGGATTAAATTCTTCACGTTGAATTATGCAAAATCTTGAATCTCTGTGTGTGATATGAGTAAAGCCTGGCAGGCACTCGTTGAAATGTAGCGAAGAATGGAAATATGAATATTCTCAATCATGGCTTTCTTTGGGATTACTGATGAAATAAATTGGATTGAAACAGTGACAAAGATGGTTGAACTTCATTGAACTGTTCACATATGCATGCTGTGCATCCTGGGTTGGGTCCTGACAAGGCTCCAACTGTTTTGAGTTTCCCCAAAATAAACACATTATTATTATACTGTCAAACATGTTAAAATAAACCTTTCTGATGGGCAGGACACCCTGCTTTTAAAAATGCGTAAGTTACATAAAAGTACACCTTATTGCCCACAAGGTAGGGAACACGATTTTTAAATGCTGAACATGAACGATTTTAAAGTTTGTGTATTCCTCCAGTGACTAGTTTCAAAAAGCAATTTTCACTGACACAGCTGTATCAGGTTGCTGGAAAATGTAAAAATACAGATTTTGAACTTTAATTTGTAACTTTTGACAGGAAACAGACAGGCTAGCATTTAAAGTCTATTTTTACATTTATTAAAAATCCAATCCATCGGTGAAGTCAGATGTTTATCAAATATGTGAGAAAAGTAACTTGTAAAAGTTATACTTTTAATGACTAAGCCCCAGTTAGGCTAATTAGCATTGACCTGGGACAGATTGCCTACTAGTGTCTCCCTGACAATGAGGTGTGAAAACTGCTTTCACAGCAGAGACTTTGGCCTGTGTGTGGGGTGGTGCTTTTCTTTTCCTTGCAGAAAGTGCAGTTGGGATTGGCCCAGTGACTTCATTAGCTTGAAATGAAACTGATGTGAGGCCTGCCCTTTCACAAGCAGATGTAAAGTAACACCTGGAGAAAGGCAAGTCTTTGTTCCCTAGGACCACACTAGCCAGGTTGGCTCCAAACCCAGTGTGAGGGAAGCTGCTCCCAAAAAACAGTTTGGAGTGGACACAGGGGAGGGGCCTTCTCATTTTCCTGGCAACACTTCTGGGTCAACATAAAAGCTCTGAACAAAGGAGGAAGGGATCTTTAATTTGAGAGGTGAGGTGTACTGTGAGATTGTTTGTAGTAGGGCAAATAAGAACTATACTTTGCTATAGGGAGACTTCGCAGTCGTCCCAGGGGCAGCGACTTGTTAGTTACTACTAATACGAAAATCACTAAACATTAAAAATGATAATAATTCTAAGCAATTTTTCTAAATACCTTATTGCAATACTGGTCTCCTTGACTGAAGCCAACCCGCAACATGAATCAATCATTAACATTCACACCGACTGCTTCATAGACTTAAATGACAACTTTTTTATGAACAATGTAGGTCCTACAAGGACTAATAAACTAGTAGTGTGTCCATGGCTTAATGCTTATTGTAGATCAGACAAATCTACCCTGATAGTATCCATCAAATCAGGGAAACAACCTGATCTACGCCTTGCTAGGCCAGCTTATAAGGAGGCGCTTAAAAGAGCAAAACTGGCATGGGAAACAAACTAGAAATCCGGCTGTTTTCCGGAAAGCATCATATGCACCAGAGGCCGCACTGAAAAGATGTAAACGGTGACTAACATCTTGCGCCAAGGTTGGGCCATTCATTTCCGATCACTCTATAGTGTCAATAACGAAGCCGAAGAAGAAATTATTCCATCACTTCCTAGTGATAAAAATATTACAATGTCTCAGGTACCCATAATAACAGAACCAGCTTTCCCAGATAAAGAACACTTTCCAACAGTGACTTTCTCCCTGTGAGACAAACTTAGAGCTATTAAAGTGCAGAAACTGGGAAAGGCCCCTGGATTGGATAAGATATCTGGCAAATTGTTCTGATCAGAACCCATTGTTTGGGCCCCTTATAATAATGTTCTTCGCAATACTGTTACAACTGGAGCTCCTGTCCCCTCATCATGGGAAGGGGCAGAGATATTTCCAAAATACAAAGAGGGTGCCAGGTTCGATCCAGATAACTATCATGCAATAACCCTAATCAATAATATTCGAAGTAAACAGGTATTGGACAAATTGATTTCCTGGGTAGAGGATAACACCATTTGAAGCTAGTTTTTGACCGAAGACTGGCACAATTGATCAGGTTTTCCATTTCTTGATGATTAGATGGAAAGTCGTAAACATCTAAAATGGTAGACTTTATGTAGCTTTTGTATACCTAAAGGCTGCCTTTGAGATGGTTTCCAGGGATAAACTTTGGGAGATTTTAAAGGAAATGGGGCTTCCATTCCCACAACTTAATGCAATTGTACGTCTTCACAATAGGAACTTTGCACAAATATGCTGGGGCCCAAACGTAGAACTTACACCTGTAGAAAAGGGAGTGAGACAAGGTTGTATTCTTGCCCCAACTCTTTTTCTTTTATCAACAGCTGATTTGAAATTTAATTGCAATGTGAAAATTACTCTCCTGTTTTGGGTGGCTATAAAACCCCTGTGCTTCTGTTAGCTGACAACAAATTTTATTAGAAAGGTTTAATTTATTATGTTAAATTCACGCTCTAAGGGTGAACCCAAGCAAGATAACATTTGTGACAATTAACCCCTATAAATATTTTAGCGGTTCCCTTTCTTTGGGAAGCGCAAGCCTAGGGAGGCTAAGCAAATTCCACTGTCTAGGGGTTCGCTTGTCAAGTTTGAATACCTGGGTATCCCAAATATCCAAGAGTACATTGCTGTTGAAACACAGATCGGCTGCCATTTCTAGATTTGCTGATACAACATAATTTTGCCAGATTTCCCCCGTAATTGAGATCAACAGGGAACAGGCAGTAGCAGGTGTTACCTAGCCTGCAAACTGTGCGGCAAAAGTAATGTTGACTCATTGGAGGCGGCCGAATACAATTTCGTGAGGTCCATTCTGAGACTCCCACAGAGTACTCGACTTGTCCCAATAAGAATGAATCTCAATCTGAAACTTATATGAGCCCAGGTTAAAACAAAGCCCATCCTTTACTGGCTCCGGCTAAAGTCATTAGAAGAGTTGGAAACCTATAGGATTTGTCTCGGGATATATTAAATTGTTTAGGAGCTACTAGATTACCATGGTTAAACTATATTAAAACATGTCTGACTGATCTAGGGCTTAGCATTCTGTGGGATAACAGTAGCACCATTACCCCTTCTTCATACAAGATAGTCAGCACCGCTTTTGGGCATCTGAATGAGGTGAAATGCACCAATCTGGAAGGCAGAGCATATTGACATCTTAATTCTTGGAAACCAAACTTGAGCCCAAATTTGAAGTATCTTTGGATTATATTAGTACCCCATTTTTTCAGTCCCTTTTCTTAAAGTTTAGATTAGGGACACTGCCCATAGCTAGTTTTCCTGGCACCTGGAGAGTGCCCCCACATAATTCAAAATAATGTCTTGCCTTCAATGATGTTATTGAAACAGAGGAACACCTTCTATTCTTTTGTCCAGCATAGATGAAGCAAAGGAAACGCTGGATACTCCCCCTCTGCATATTTATGGGAGTCCGCCATTACAGAATTGCTCTAAGGATATGCAAATAAGACACTGGAATGCATATAGTCTTTTCTGTTGCAAAGTACCTTGAATCAATCTGGTACATAAGGAAAGGGATAGTCTCACAGTCCCAACAGACAAACTAAATCTAATTGTCCTGTAATAATGCACTTTACCAATAATTAAGTCTATACTGAAAATCAAATAGGATTTACATTTTTAGAAGCTGCTAGAATTTTACACCATTCATTGTTTGTATTCAACGGAAGCCTGATCCTTTTGTTTTATTGTAAAATTGTTGCATAATGTATTGTTGTCTATCTACGGGTATTATATATGTAAATGTTTAATTGTCTATGGGTTGTATCTGAAATGACAATAAATTTAGATTTTTCACTTTGACAGAATGTCTAGTTTAGGTTGCATATGTATCTCTATATTTGATCTGCAAAAAGAAATATACCGTTTATTACTATTGAGGTACCAAAGTCACTAACATCGTCAATGGTAGATTCAGGTGTGCAGTTTACGGAGTCACACGGCTTCAGTCATATAAGATGTACTACAAAGCAGTATGTAACATGCAACTCATATGGTCCTTGGGTGCAAAAGAATTAGCACAAATGCAGGATACAAACACAACATGCCTCACACAATCATCAGTGGCAGGAGAAGTGTTGCAATACAGCACAATGGACCGCACTGTCATTGTGTACAGCAGATGAAGTGTCGCAAATTCGGTTACTGGCACACTGTGTCTTACACTACCATCTGTGGGAGGAGAGGTTCTCAATGAGTGACTGCAGGACCAAACATGGCTTTGGGGACAACCTTCAGGGGGCAGCTCAAGTTTGGTTGGGCAACGGTTTAATGCTCCCTGTCTTGGCAGGCACAGCATTGCTGACCTTCTAATCCATGACTCATGCTCCCATACTCTGAAGATGCTGAAGAAGATTTTCAAATGGCTCCTAATCAGCACCCGGAAAACTGTGATGCACATCCTGGTCACAAGCTGGCTGGACTATGGGAATACCCTCTACATCGTAATCAACAATGCGGAAGGTTAGAATTACTTTCAGCCTCCTACACCACACTCCTATCACACCACACCTGAAGGAGCTCCACTGAATCCCCATTCACAAACTAGCACAATTCAGACTCCTCACCCACACTTTCAAGGCACTGCATTACACTGGCCGGGCATACCTCAAAAATTGCATTTGCTTTCACAAACCTTCCAGACACCTCCGCTCGTCCGGACTCTTGTTTGCACAAATCCCACACACATGGAAAACACATCTAGCGGTCAAGCCTTCTCCTACATCGCTCCTACAGCATGAATGACCTGCCTCTACACATAAGAGCCTCCTCCTCACTTCTTGAATTCGCAAGAAGCTGAAGGCCTGGCCTTTTCAAGTAGTCCCACTAGGCCTTAGGTGTGCCTAGACTTACACCTACACTGAGAGTTACATTGCTGGCTCCTTAATTATCCACACTACTGCACATAGCACGTTGCCTCTTAGCCTTATCCTGATTTCCCTCCTATTTCCCTCCTGCCTCTCCCTCCTGTCCCGTTAAGGCGGTCTCCCCAACTGACTGACCAATTCCTCATCCTCCCCTTCTGAATCGTGCTGAATCGGATTACGGACTCAACTCTTTTCCCAACGCCTCCCCGTCTCAAGCCACCTTAATACAAGGCCCTTGCCCTGGGCTTTGAGCAAATCGCCCACCCACTGACTTTCTTCCACCCCCCGCTTCCATTCTCCCCCACCCTTACGCCTCCTTATAATTTCCTACTCACTTAATTGACCATCCTTGCATAATCACCATGCCTCCCCTCAATGATACCCCTACAGCACCGGACACACACATCGCTAGGAGCAGCCCCAATTCTTGGACTATCTTTTACCCTCCCAACCTTCCCAAAAATGCTAAGAAGAACCTGAAACATAAAACTTTAAAACGTCACCAAGAAACCTTATTTGTTGACAACTATCTTAGCCTCACCTCCATTATTAAAACAAACTACATCTTTTACTCCAGACGCCCCTCGAAATGGAAAAGTATCTTCCTCCACTACCTCCCCATAACGAAATCTTGCAAAATACCATGTGGCTTGAAACTGTCCACCACCCCTTCCTCCACTTTCTCAGGTGAAATTGACATCTCTATCTTTAAATCCGGAAATATCCTCATACAAGCCTCTGAAAACCATCTCACCATCTTCGAACACCACTTTAGCACCTTGCAAGCTCTACTATACTCCCCTTCCAAGATCTCCACAACCTCTCATTCTCAGGATGCCCCCCCCCCCCCCCCGGCCTTACCACTTTCGACATCAACCCTGCCGCTTCTTGATTCTGCAACTACCAATAAAGTTGCCCAATCCCAGTCCTTGGAACCCACCGCCTCCCGAGCGTCCTCTCCCTCATGTTACACTTCCACATCATCCCTTACCACTAAACCACCCCACTTCCCCCCTCATCTGCCTCTCCACCTTCTCCTGACATTCTTTCATCTCAGTCAGCCACCCAATCCTTCACCCCTCATCATGACTCTCCAACACTCAACCCTAATCACTCCCTTCCCACCCCTCCTCATGACCCTCTCCCACTCAACCCTAATCACTCCCTTCTTACCTCTCATCCTTCCCTCCCCCCTCAGACTGATCCCCCTCCTCCGTTCCCCCTATACACTGCACCCACTCACAGTGACCCCCATACTGCTCCACCAGGGACACCAATCTCTCGCAAACTAAGTGACTCCCACCCCCTCAGACAAAATTGCTCCCCCCTCACTCGCCCCATGCCCCCTTTTCTTCTCTCAGCACCCATCAGACCCCTTGGTACGCTGGCTTTCACTCTACAACCAATCCTCAGCCTAGCACCCGGAACACCCCTCCCCTCCCACCACCTGGGTTCCCTCCACTTCCACTACCCATGCCTCTCTTACGGCCTAATTCGGAACATGCCCCCCTCCCCCCTGACCTCCTTGCCCCCCCTCCTTCCACCCTTTTAACCCAATCGCTTCTTAACTTTGACCTCCACCTCTCTATCCTGTCGCTGGAACTTTCATCTCTTAGGAACGACTTTAACGCCCTCTCCGATATTATCCTTGCCAACCATACCCTTTCTATGGGTGCTACTCAAACTAATCCTGCTCTCCTCCAACAAATGAACATCTCCCCTTACGGTATTTCCAGCGATGAACCCCCCCGATTGCTGCCCCCTATTACCACCCCAATCCCTGATCCATCTGTCCTCCCTGAACCCCGGGGACTTAAAAAATACCCCCTCCCCTACCCCCATGACTACTGATCCTCATGCACCTCACTCTATGGCCCCGGTAACCCAGGGGCGAAGCCACAGTCTTACTTCCCCTGTCTCGCCCAGGCCTCCTCCGCAGATCACCAGAACTTCTGACCCCCCCACTCTACACTCCTCCATTCCGCTGATCATGGGGAGAAGCCGTATCCCGACCTCCCCTGGCTCACCCAGACCCCCTGCAACTCACCTCCATCCATTCCGGCTGTCCCCCAAAGTCAATCCTGAACCCATCAACTGCATGCTTGTCAACTGCCGATCGGCCGCAAGACATGCAACAGAAATTGCGGAAACCATCCTTAGTGAAGCCATTGACATCGCGTTTCTTACAGAAACCTGGCTCAAAGCTCACTCTTCATCTATTCTTGACCTACTCTCTCCTCCGGGCTACTCCATCCTCAGAAAAGATAGGCTTGATAAAATTGGAGGGGGTCTAGCCATCATCTATAAAGACGATCTACAAATCTCCCTTATTCAGAACCCCGAGCAAACCACCTTCGAATACATGGGAGCCGAACTTAAAGTTCAGGGTTTTACTCCTATTCGACTACATAATATCTACCATCCCCCTGGAGACCCCATGCCCTTTGTGGAGGAATTTTCTGACCTGCTCTCCCAAGCCTCGATGTCTAACTCTAAAAACCTCTTCCTCGGAGACTTTAATATTCATTGGAACAATAATGATGATCCTTCGGTCATCATCCTCAATGACCTCCTCGATGTTACTGACGTGAAGCAACTCTGCCACGCACCAACACATTCCAAAGGGGCTACCCTTGATGCTATCATTACTAGCAAAGATCTGGCTTCCCTTTCCCACATTGTCCCCATCGACTGGTCAGACCATCACCTTATCCTCTTCACCATCAATAGCTCCATACCTCCACCGGCCTCTCAAAACATTAAACACTGGAAGCTAACTAGAAATCTTCACCTTATTCCTCCAGGCGTTCTGGAGACTAAGATTAAAGCAAAACTTCAACTGTCACCTCCCTCACAAAATGCTAATGACCTTACCGAACACTACAACAAATCCATCATTGAGATCCTTGACCAAATTGCCCCAGCCAAACTAAAACCACAAAAAAACAACCCTCCTAAATCCTGGTTTAACGCTGATCTTAACAATGAAAGACGCTCGCTTAGGCTGACCGAGCGCACGTGGAGACAACACTCCTCACCACCAAATCTTGCCCTCCTTAGAACCGCAAGGGCTAATTACAAAAAACACATCCTCAATGAAAAGGCCTCCTTTTTCCGCACACAACTTGATCGGGCCAAAAATAGACCCAGGGAACTATTCAGCATTATTAAAAATCAAACAGCTTCTGCCCCCCCCAAATTAATGGCCTCCGTGGAAAGATGTGAAGAAATTGCGAACTTCTTTTCCGAAAAAATCGCGAAGATTGATCTATCCTTTGCTCCATACCCCCCACCACTGTGCTCCCTACCCCTCCTTGACCCCCCGCCCAAGTCTCCTTTCACACCTCCGCCCCCTCCTGACTCTGTCCATCCCCCTTCCATCGTCGCCCTTCCGGTTCATCTCCAGACCATCCCACAGCCAAAAAATAATGTATCCTGGTTTAACTTCAGCCCAGTTACTGAGCGGGAAGTCTACAACATCATCACTAAGCTTAAACCCTCCTCTCATACCTTGGACCCTCTCCCCGCCAACCTTGTTAAAGAGTTAAAACATATCATAACTCCTTATTGGACTAACATCATCAACTCCTCCTTTGCCACAGGATGTGTCCCTGTCTCCCTCCAGCTCGGCCAAATTACTCCCACCATCAAAAATGCTAATGCTGACCCCACCGACCTTAATAATCTGCGCCCTATCTCTAATTTGCCGCTTCTATCCAAGGCCCTCGAAAAATGTGGCCTGCGCCAACTGGACAAGCACATTGGCTCCTTCAGCCTTTTGGATACATTACAGTCAGGCTTTAGAAAAGGCTGCAGTACCGAAACCGCTATGCTCAACATTGTTGATGACATCCACCACTCCCTTGACAAAGGAGAAGCCTCCCTTCTTATCCTTCTTGAACTCTCTGCGGCTTGCGATACTGTCAACCACTCCGCCTTACTGAACATCCTCGAAAATCGGTTCGGCCTCAATGGTCCTGTCCTTAAATGGTTCTCCTCCTTCTTTCACCACAGAACACAACAAATTAAAATCAGCCAGTGCCTCTCTAAACCCACTCCTGTCCCACTGGGCGTTCCCCAGGGGTCCATTCTCTCTCCCTCCCTATTTAACCTCTTCATGGAGCCCCTCACCCTCATTCTCAAGCAAGCAGGAATCAACTACCACCTCTATGCGGATGATACCCAGCTTTACTATAAGATCAAATCCCAATCTGATATTCTTCACCTTAATGATGCCCTGACCAAGATACAACAATGGTTCCATCACAATCACCTTAAACTCAACCCCAAAAAAACGGAAGTCATTCTCTTCGCTCCTAAAAACAACCAACTCCCCATTCTTCACTGGATCTCTGCCCTTAAAGCTCTCAATTGCTCTCTGTCCACCTCTAACTCAGTTAAATCCCTCGGAATAAGCATTGACCAGAACCTCAGCCTTTCTCCCCACATAAAAAACGCTGCCAAAGGCGCTCTTTTCTCTCTTCTTCACCTCAAGAAAATCAAACCCTTCATTCCTGCTGATGACTTCAAACTAGTTGTTCAATCACTTGTACTTTCTAGACTTGACTATGGCAATGCCATTCTCTCTGGAACTCCGAAAGTCTATTTAGCCCCAATAAAATCTGTCCTTAACCTCGCAGCCAGGCTTATCTCAGATTGTAAGCGGTATGACCACACTCCCCCATCCTCAAAGAGTTCAAGTGGCTTCCCATTGAAGGCCGATCCACCTACAAGAATGCTTGCATTACGCATAAAGCCCTGCACCATCAGACCCCAGCGTATCTCTCGGATAAACTCCACAAAACGGGCTGCTCAAGAGAATTGAGGAGTTCAAATACTCTCACGCTAATCCCCCCTTGGTTAATAAGAAAGCCACCCAACTCCGCTCTTTCTCTGGCAATGCGCCTACTATTTGGAACTCATTCCCTAAAGATCTACGCTGCAATCCCTCCTACCCCAGCTTCAAAAGAGATCTTAAAAGGCACCTTCTCAACAAATACTGGGGTCCTTAAGCCTATCACTATACGGGGTTTCACATCCTGCCCATGCTATTGTCAGGTGCTCCCCACTTTATACCTGACTCACTGCACCCCATTCCTCCCATCCTTACATATACTTCCACCTCCCCCCTTACTAGTCCTCCTATAATCATGACCTAGCCCCGCATGCCACCTCCTCTCCCTTCACCCTCCTCTGCTCCCCCTACCTCTTTACTGTCTCCCCCCCTTCCCAGTTAACCCATGCTAGTCCTCCCAACCAACTCCGGCTATGGCCTAATTGTACCCTTGACTTTCTCGACCTTGTATTTACTGTTCTTGGCTTATGGTTTTGATTATTTGGCACTGCTTTTTGTACAAATGTTATATTGCAACTTGCTCCTCTCTTAACCCTTGTGAAGCGCTCTGATACCTTTGGGTCTAGCCAGCGCTATATAAAACGGTTTAAATAAATAAAATAAATAAATGCCAGGATCCCCTCACGGGTGAAAGTGCACTTTACAAATCTGCATAACATAAGATTAACACAGCAAGATTCTGAGCTCTATATGTCGGCTCTACCGCCACAGGTGTGCAGTTGGCTCAAATCCAACAGTACACTCATTTAAATCTAACCCTAAACGCTTTTGAGTGAACTAATAAACTTACAGCACATTTTCTTTCAGCCTTGCATTTGCTCCATGACAACTAGTTTCATGGGAAAATGGCATTCTGACATCGAGTCCTGTCTTTCAGATGACTTCTCGCCATTAGTGCAAAAAACAGGATATGGGATTGGGCAGGCAGTACCTTTTACTGTAAGAGGTGTTCAATCCTGGCCTTGCCTTGTGGCAATTTCTTTATGTAGGTGATGCAATAGCAAGGTAACAAAAAGGTTAGACCCATACCCGGTCAACAAAAAAAGCTTCTTGTTCGCCTTCCTTCAAACAAGACAAATGCACTTTACAAGGAATTCTAGAGGAAGGCCACATCTAACGAGCAGCTTGTAGTGTAGGGGGGAATGCAGCGAGAGGAGGGACAGCAAACGATAACTTCCACCAATTGCTATAAAGCACCTTACAGCCTCAGCAAACATGCAGGTGGGACCCACATGTATCATATTATGCTCATGTAAGTTTCATATACAACCAGGAGAAAAGTGGAGGCCCAATAGGCAGTCTGCCCACACTGTTTCAGATAAAAATGATTGTGCTCCACTACTCTAATCAGCTGCCACCAACTATTAGAAGTGTAATTGCCTCGTTAAAAGGAGTACCTCTTCGGATAGATCTCAATTGTGCAATAAACCTTTGCACTATGTTGGTGAGCACCAACTGTAATCGTATAAAGCCATTGTAAGGAGACTCGTAACTCAGGTCTCCCACTCAAGAAAACATACCGGGTCTGTCAGAATGATAAAAAGAGGCTGTCACATGAATCCATCAAGCTGGGACAGTTAGTCTGTTAAAGTGTACAAAATACAGAGAATGTGTCCCTTACCCTTTTGTATTTCTTCTGAACCCCCTTGGGAAGGGAGGCAAAATTGAGGGAAGGGATGCATGTGATTTGGATACCTTTCTAAGTGATGCTTACCTGTAGTTCATTTCAGACCCTTGTTGCTCTTCTAGCTCTGAGCCATAAGAATTTCAAAACCCCGTGAAGAGTTTTAGTTCATATCAATAAACAGAATACTGAACATCCAGAGTACATTTGTTAACTCTGTTTTAACCAGGCTATTGAATTGAAACAACCCAATTGAGTTTTGAAAAGATGCTTTGAAGAAGTTGGATGAGGCAATGTGTGTCCCTTTTATTATACTTGAACTCTTTGCTGCCCTTTTTACTGAGGACCAGACGTACTGTTGGACAACCTGGCTCCGTTGGCAAACACTACCTGCTCCATAATTTCCTAGTTTTGCTTCATTTTAATGGGCCCTCACAACAGGCTCCTTGGGTGTCTCTCTTCCAGAGCTCCCCTTTCTCCCAGCAGTTTTCAGCATTTCTGTAGCGATCCTATTGGGCTTCCCAGATAAATTTCCCATTTTGAGTGAATTCTATGCTGGTTATATGCACCTTTTCATCAGATTATTCCAGATCACTGGGTCCTTTGCATTTACTCACTTGCCTTAAGCAGGGCAAAGTTTAGATGAAAAATAGCTAACTGCAGCAAACGTTTACCAGACTCAACATACCTTCTTTGGACTAAGAGAGAGCTTGACTTTCAAGCTTCTTCAGACTGCTCTGCTCTTTCCTGTCTTTCTTGAAGATATTCCTAGGGTAATAGATCTGGGAGTTCTGTTTGACCATAATATGCCTATCAAGTATCTATGCCCAAGGAGGGGCTGTAGTTTAAAGGCGGTGCACCCACTGGCCACACAAAACTCATTCTTCAAATCTGGGGCGTGGCCAAGATGGCGGTGTGAGCGGACGTGCTTTCCCTGAGCTCCGCTCCCGCCGGGCCTACATCATTGACAGCAGCACTCCCGGCATCCAGATCCCCCGTCGGAGGCTTCGTTTCTGTGGAGCGGATGAAGCGGAGGGTGGCGGGCCGACTTGATCGCCCGTGGCTGCCCGTTTGAACGACCCCCGATCGGCCCGTGGCTCCGCCGCCGGGGGACGGGAGAGGCCGGACTTGTTGCGCAGTTCGCTGGGAAGCCTCTAACATACGGCAACACCGCCTCGCTCCTGTTGTTGGGCCCCCCGGAGGGCTCACTGCCGCAAGCACTAGCTGAGACCCCCCAGACAATTCCCTACGTCTGCATCCTGCCCCCCCATGCCATCGGTGAGCACGCGCAGGTGCTCAGCTCCGGACCTGCAGCGCGGCCGCGACGGCCTGGCATTCACGCGAGCCTGCGGGCCCGCTGGGGAGGACTGATTTGGCCTTCAGCGGTGAGAGGGGCCCAGCCCAGACCACCGTGGTGCAAGGCAAGTGCCCGCAGAGAGCCGACGACCCCCGCTCCTGCCCGTGGCCCTGCCGGGGCCCCTGAAGTGCCTGCCGGCTGGCTGCGGCCTACTTGAGGCCGGTGGAGTGAAGGGGGTCCCCCGGAGACCTGCCTCACCAACGGCGCACTCGGTGTGCAACAGCATCTTTTGGGGACGATTTGGAGGTCCCCTGAAGTCGCGAGTGCTGGGTCAGTGAGAGCAGCCGCCTGGAAGCACAAGATCTGGTGGAGCTGCGTGGGGCCTAGTTGCAGGTGAGGCCTGCTGCGCCGGGGAGCCGCCGGAGCCTCCTGTCCCCGATTGGTCCCCCTGGCATGCTTCACTGGTCGACCTGAGGTGGGCCTTTGCTGCACAGTGGACATTGTGGGGAGCAGGGGCCGCCCTGGTGGACTTACTCACTTGCAGTACTGTTGAGTGGCAGGGTGACGGATGGAACCGCATCGCTGGTGCCCCACAGAGTTTATTCTCCACCATCACTGGTGGGCGGGCCGCCCCTGAGAATAGTGCGGAGTCTACTGGTTTTCGCCGCCGCCTGCGGTGGGGGTTGCGGAGCGGATCCTTTCAGCAGCGGGGGCGAGGCGCGGCCTGCGCAGCACTAAGGCACGGCAGCAATCTCCCTGGGGGTCGGTGCACTCACCCACTTCACCAACGGCCACCTTGCGCCGGCGTCTCCCCTCTTTAAAGGCTCTACACGTCGCCTGGCTGGACCTGCCTGCTCGCCCCACGATGGCCACGGCCAAAAGCAAAAAGGACAGATCCGTGCGGGACCTCCTGCTGAAGGCGGCGGGGGAAGCCTCAGGTTCTGGCGTGGTGTCCGCAGGGGAGGGCCCGGACAGCGCAGTCACTAGGGAGTTCTTGGAGTCCCTGTTTGCCTCACAAAGGGAGGATATTTTGGCCATCAAGACAGACTTGCAGGCGGATCTCCGCGAGGTCCGGAGAGATGTGGATGCGGTGGGAGAGCGAGTTGCCGCCCTGGAGGTCTCCGCGACTGCGAGGGATGAAGAGATCGCGGCGCTCCAGCAAGAAGTCCTGTGGCTACGAGATCAGCAGCTGGATCTCCAAACTCACTCCGAGGACCTAGAGAATAGGTCACGGAGGAACAATATTCGCATTCGGGCGGTCCCAACAGGGGCAGAAGGGGAGGATCTTGTAGGTGATATGCAGGACCTCTTCCGCACGGTCTTGGGCACCCCAGCGGAGTCCTCAGTTAAGATAGACCGCTGCCACCGAGTTGGCCCGCCTCGTTAGCCGAACTGCCCTCCTGCCGACATCCTGATATGTGTCCACAACTATACGGTAAAGGAGGAGATCCTCAAAGCGGCCCGCTCCAGTCACTCTTCACTTCAGGGACCATACCCCGCAGCTCTTCCAGGACCTGGCGGCTAGCACTCTCCAGAAGAGAAGGGACTTCCGCCCTATTACTAACCATCTTCGCTCGCTAAATGTCTCTTATACTTGGGGCCACCCCTTTCGCCTTATCTTCCGTCTCGACGGGAAGTTGCACCAGGTCCCCTCCCTGTCTGAAGCCTGCAAGGTGTTGCAGTTGTCCCTCAATGACCTACCTTTTCACCCAGATACCGCGGAGCGGGGCACACGGAGGCCTCCTGGGCGTGTGGCGTGGGGCGGCCAAAATCTAGATCACCTGCGCCCTGACACGGCCACCATTATCAAAGAACGGTCTGCTGTTCTCCGGACTTTGACAGGCGCAGAAGGGGGATCTTTGGACGCTAATGATTGAGGGTAACGTGCCTTTGGGGTTATAGCGTCTCCTGTGGGTCCGGCGGGAGCGGTGGGGTTGCTTTGTTTCCTTTCGGAGATGTCCCTCATCCCTCTGGCAGTCCCCTTTGATAACTGCCCAGCTTCCACGTTGGACTTTGTGTTGTTTTGTTGTTATGGGGTTTGCATTTTTTGTTTTAGGGTGGGGTGGGTCCTCTCTCCGGTGAGCTTTTTATCCAGGGTCCCTTTCTCACGGCTCCTTCGCCTGCACGTCCACACTTAGTCCTCTATGGGTTTCGCCCCCCATTGCTGGCGACACCGCCTTTGCCATAGCGTCCGGTGGCCTTCTTCCACTGATGGCAGTCCAGGTAGTTAGTTTTAATGTCAGGGGCCTTAACAACCCCACTAAAAGGAAAGCTGTGCTCTCCTTGCTTGAACAGACACAAGGGGACGTGTGCCTACTCCAAGAAACTCACCTCCTCCACAGCGATATACACCGCATGCATCATAGAGGGTTTCCCGTGCAGTTTTGGTCTTCGGGGAAAAATAAGAAAGGGGGGGTGGCCATTCTGTTCTCCAAACATTTCAGGGGCTCCGTGGTGGGTACAGTGGCGGAGATTAAGGGGTGCCTCCTTGCGCTGTGATTACGCATAGGATCTACCAATATCACCATAGCTTCACTCTACTCCCCCAATGAACAACAGGAGAAATTCCTGCTGAATGCCTTAGCCGAGGTGCTGCATACGCCGGACTCCCTGGTGGTGGTGGTGGGGGATCTGAATTTGGTTATGGACGCAGGGGAAGATCGCTCTTGCTCAAGAACGGGCGGCGCAGGAGCCATATCGGGGAATGGGAGAGCGTGGCTTGATGATTGTGGCATTCGCGATGCATGGCGCTGCTTACACCCTGCCGAAAGGGATTACTCCTTCTATTCTGCTGCCCATAAGACATACGCCCGCCTGGACCACGTCCTTGTCTCCCAGGCAGCCTGGGCCTGTACCCAGGCCTCTACCATAGAGGCCCACTCCCTATCGGATCATGCTCCTATCACCCTAACACTGTGCCTCTCGCCCGCACAATTGCCCCCACCACATTGGCGCCTAAAAGACTCACTCTTGTGGTCCCCGCAGGTGGTGGAGGATCTCCGACGCACACTGACTGACTATTTAGCACTCAACGACGATGGCACCACGCCCTTGGCCTCCGTTTGGGAGGCACTTGAGTTAGTTGCGAGGGGGGCTCTCATCGCTAAGGCGGCCTATGATAACAAAATCAGGCGGGACAAGCGTCGAGGACCGGGTTAAGGAACTCGAGGCCATTCACAAACGCACCGGTGCTCCCCGAATATGGCGTCAGCTGGAGAAGGAGCGGCTCTAGCTGAAGCGTTTGGACCTTGACAGAGCGGAATACATGGTGCTACGGCTGAAACATAAATATTACGTGGGCTCTAACAGGGGCGGTCGCATGCTAGCGCATTGCCTCCGCAGTCAGCAGCAGGTCCAGGTGGTGAAAGCGGTTCGGGAAGCCCAAGGGTCCGAGGTAACGGATGATTCTGATATTGCTGCAGCCTTTCCGGCCTTTTATGCGAACCTCTATTCCGCCGAGTCCCCCATCCTTGTGGACTCTCTCGAGTACCTACGCGGTGCGGCGGTTACCCCTCTTCCAGCTTTCGAGGTGGACGGATTGGAGGCCCCCATTCGGATTGAGGAGGTGGTCTCCACCATTGCCCGACTGAAGCTCATGAAAGCACGGGGTCCGGATGGGTTTAGTGCCCTTTTCTATAAGACTTATTGCGTAGAGTTGGCACCATTGCTCACCCGACTATTTAACTCATTTACGGACACCGGCACTCTCTCGACTTCCATGCTCCAGGCGACGATATCCGTCATCCCCAAACCAGGGAAAGACCCGGTGTTCTGCAGCTCATACCGACCGATTTCCCTGCTAAATATAGACGCGAAGTTATTCTCGAGCATCCTGGCCCATAGATTAAACCCTCTTATGCCCGGCCTGGTTGATCCGGATCAGTCGGGCTTCATCCCGAGCAGGCAGTGTGGGGACAACACCAAAAGGATTTGCCACCTAATTGATAAGGTGCATAGGTCAAAGGAGTAGGCTCTTCTGCTGGCAGTTGATGCCGAGAAGGCCTCTGACCGGGTGCACTGGCCGTATTTGTTCGCCACACTAGAGCGCTTCGGCATAGGGCCTAAGTTTCGTAGGTGGGTGGCATGCATTTATAGTGCCCCTACTGCACGGGTCCGGGTCAATGGCGTACTATCGGGAGACTTTGCGGTGGAGAGGGGCACCAGACAAGGCTGTCCTCTCTCCCCGCTGCTCTTCGCCTTATATATGGAGCCCTTTGCTCAGCGGCTTCGGGACAATCCGCGGGCGCAGGGTGTCCCATTTGGGGCTGATCGCCATTTAATTAGCCTTTACGCCGACGATGTCATTTTTTCTTTGGCACATCCCTTAACTTCTATGCCAGCCATCGTGGCAGATCTGCAAGCCTTCAGTCTGGTCTCTGGGTTTAAAATAAACTTGCAGAAATCGCAGGTGCTGAACCTTACTGCGAAGCACACCACCGTGGAGGCCCAATTCGACTTTGACTGGGTGACAGGGGGTATTACATATTTGGGGTTGGTCCTGCACAATCGTCTGGATAAGACTGCAGAAGTGAACTATTCTACTCTACTTTCACACGTCCGGAAAGATCTCGCCCAATGGCGGCGTCTACCCCTGTCATGGATGGGTAGACTGGCCGCAATAAAATTAATGTCTTACCTCGGGCCCTGTATCTTTTCCAGACCCTTCCCCTACTGCCCCTGCCGAATGCACTCGCACACCTCCAAACGGAGATTGAACGCTTCATTTGGGGTCCGATCTCACCCAGACTGCAGAAATCTTTACTACAGCGCCCTAAGAAAGAAGGCGGTTTGGCTTTGCCCAACCTCACTCGCTACTTCCAGGCCTCGCTGCTGCGTTATCTTGTAGAATGGAATCGTCCCATGACGGAGAAGCACTGGGTATTTATGGATCAGACCGTGGCTGGTCAACATATCTGGAGGGAGGTCTGGCTGCCTAGGCCGGCGTGCTCCTGGGGACTGTATTCCTCGCCAGTCACCCGTCCCACCACGCTAGCCTGGGACAGGGTAGTTAAACGGGCAAACCTTACCACTTTCCCCTCTCCCATGTCTCCAATTTTTCCTAACCCCGATTTCCCCCCCCCGGGATGGACAAGGGCATAGGCGAGCGTTGGGTGGAAGGGGGGTGCAAGCATCTGGGACAGCTGTTCGACCTGCAGGCCATATTCCCTTTAAGGAGCTTCGGGAGGACTATGACCTTGCAGGGCCGGACCTTTTTCTTCACACGCAAATGTTGCACTGGACATCTAGCCCCTTTGTGCGTCCCCTGGTGAGCAGACCGATGCTACCATTTGAGAAGTGGCTCCTTCTGAAAAAGGATGACCGCAAGCTCATCTCAGAACTCAACACCTTCTTCGCACAAGGAGTTACAGAGGCTCGTTCCGCGGGACAGAGGTGGTGGGAGGCAGAAATAGGTCGCAATCTTTCAGACAAAGAGTGGGAGGATATTTTTTATAGATCACACCATTTTGCACACTCCATGGGTCACACAAAGACCGCATTTAAAATTGTATCCTACTGGTATTATACCCCAGTTCGATTGACTAAATGGAGCTCTCAGAGCGACGGCCTCTGCTGGCGTGGCTGCGGGAGTCCGGGCACCCTCCTTCATTTGCTGTGGAATTGCCCAAAGTTTACAAGATATTGGGACAAAATCCTTGATGAAATTGACAGGGCCTTAGACACTACTATCCCGAGATTCCCCGCCTACACTATCTTGGGACTCCCCATTGCTCTGACTTTCCCTTTGCGCTCAGTCAAAGGCAAGCAAATCGCCTTGGCTTTGAATGCCGCGCACCGGGTTATACTAGCGGGCTGGAAGACCGACAGGATCCCAGACCACGCTCAATGGCTGCTCCAATTGTGGACCCTCCTGGGTATGGAGCGATTGTCTATGGCCACGCTTGGGGACAAATATCCTAAGGTCTGGGCTCCCTTCATTACAATCTTATCCTCGGCGTTCCGGGAGCTAACATGCCCTGTCTATTTACGGCTTCTAAAGCTGATCCCCGAGAGTCAGGAGGGAGGCTAGGACGTGTGACCCATAAGGAGTTCGCTTACTCCCTGGAGGACTAGCAACCTTCATCTCAAACCATATGTGTATGTCTGAGCTTTTTGGGGGCTCACTGGGAGAGAGGGGGGGGGGAGGACCGGGGTTTTATATGTTTTGAAATTTGGGTTTGTTCTCTTCCTTTTTGTTAAAAGCAGACTTACTCGCTTCAAATGAGCCACGGTGCGCCCTTGCAGCACCGTCATCTGTACACGAGTGGCGCTATAGAACCTTCTCTTGTTCCCTTCATATAGTAATAAGAGTATTTCTTGCTCTACGATGTTGAACGCGGCCGGGCCAAGATGGGTTGTAAGCGACATGCTGTGTTAACTACCTATTTAGTTGTCTCATGAATCATAAGCTTAGTTTCTTGTCCTTTGCTCGTGTGGTCGCCGGCCCCGTGGGTTGTGGGCAATGATGCACTGTATTTTCTCGTCATGAGTTCTGCCAATAAAAATCGATTTAATTCTAAAAAACAAAAAATCTATTGTGGGAACTCTCATTTCTGGTTCCTTCGATTCCATCGATTCCACACACTTAAAACAGTGCTCTTCAAATTTTCTAAAGAAATTTTATTGGGAACGACAGAATGACCAATTTGTTTTCACAAAATTCTTTAAAAAGAGGCAGCTCTAAACATATTTTGCAATTCAAACATTACTATTATGTTTACGTATCTCTTTTAAAATTGCACTCAATTACTATTGCAAACATGCTATTTGCAGCCTGGTCTCCCCAAAGTGTAAAAATACGTATCCACAGTGTGATCCAAAACGGGGAAGAGACCTTGCCCATTATTCCCACGAACACCCCCCCGCACTGCCGTGCCACTTGACACCTACTCCTAGCCAGTTCATGAGTGACAAAAGATGTTACTGATGGCCCGTCATAGAGTGCCTCACTGCCATTCTGCTTTTTACCTGACAACACATCACTGTTTTTAGCATGATGTTTGCTTGAAAAGTGCTTGCTGCCCCTCTTACGTCAATTCTGGCACCCCGTTGAAGTCATCAAGTGCAGCGCACGAGAAAAAGCACTAGAAGCAGCGACAGCAGGGGCGGCTCCTCCACGTGGGCGGAGGAGCATCGCCTCACTGCTTTCTCGCAGTGCAAGAAGCAGAAACATAAAATGGTATAAATACCATTTTATGTTTCTGCTTCTCGCACTGCGAGAAAGCAGAAGAAGGGTTTGGTTGGGGGCGGGCGAAGGAGTGGCTAGCCCAATGTTGTGGACTCTGACTGTTGGGGCCGACCAACCCAGTCAGGCACACTCTCCTGTTTTCTCCATGTAGGCTGCATGCAGCCTGCATGGAGAAAACGGCCTCCCCATAGACACCTGTGCGGTCTGCGTCTAAGCCAATCACAAAGTGATTGGCTTAGGGGAGGAGAGGGAGGCTGCCTGCTTCTGCTTCCTGTGAGCAGAGAGAGGAGATGTGACACGGGACCGGAGGCGAAGGTAAGTGTTACTTTTTTTTTTTTTTTTTTAATTAAATTACCCCCCGTGCGACCCCACGCCCCCCACCCGCGAGTCATGCCGGCCACGACTGAGCGACAGGATTCCTTCTGGACATCATGAAATAAATGCATACATTTTACTCTGCATTATTTGATTTCTCGTTTTTCATAACACTTACAGGGAACAGCATTCTGTGCCTGATGAGGAACAGGAGCAACTCAGGCATGTCTTCGTTCTAGTTGTTGTACCGAATGGACGCAGCTTGCCATCTATGACGCAGCCTAGAAAACAAAGCAGGAATCAATATTCAGTCAATTCTGCCATCCAGTTTGTATCTAGCCGGTTCTCTGATTTTCTCTGCATTATTGCACTAGCATTCATACACATTTGGATTGTTGTATGCTTTTAATGACATTCTGTTCTTTTCTGGCATGCACGTGTTTTTGTGACATTTGTAAAATAATTATTTATATGGAACAACATTCATAAACCAGATCTGCTTCCACTGTACATTTCAAGCAGCTGTTGCTAATGTGCACCTCCAGTGAGACGAAGAGAAGGTATAGAACATTTGGTTGAATGCAGATACATCTCAGCAACTGGAGATAGTGGGCACTCTGTGTAAACTTTATATCACGCTGAAGTAATTTTGTGTATATCAGCACATTTGCATTACTCTTGCTACACACAAAAATCTAGAAATTATGCTATTACGCCACATCATGTAATTACTTTTTAATTTTTTTAATTTTATTTATCAATTTTACAGTGTACAGCATTCAGTTAACGTTACATTGCACTATCTTATCACAGCCTTTACACACATTTCCTGAATCACATATCAGTTTATATTTGTTACATCATTCCAGAGACTGTCAGTTCACATTTGTTTAGTGCGCCTTCAGCAATTAATTAGCTTCCTGTGTTGATCCGTGTCCCCTCCCGATTGACTCTACCGAGTCTTCCCGGTGTTTTCATCCCTGTACCCTGCTATCCCAGGCACGTCTGTTGTTCATAGTGTTCAAATCTGTGTTGGTGTTTGCAGTACCAATGTCCTGTTCTAACAGGTAACGCTGCAGCGGCTCCCAGATATCTCGGGGTCTCGAAGTGAGCGGAAACAGCTCAGCATATGCGATGAGTTTATCCCTGCAGTGGGTTATATCATGGAGCCATTCCTTGAATTTGGGGGCACGCCCTCTTCCCCATCTGCATGCCATGCATGCATGTCTTTTAGCTAGCAATAGGCCTAATGATATGAGCTTCGTATTCGGTGCATCTATCTCCTCTGTGTAGCTTAGCAAAGCGATTACAGGGTCTGGGACTATATGCTGTTCAGACATAAGCGGCAGAGCAGTGACACCTCCAACCAGAACTCGTGTATAGACCTGCATTCCCAAGCTGTATGTAGGAAGCCCGCCCCTTCTCTCGAACAGCATGCACATCTGTCGTCTTGCCGCAACTAATATTTAAACAACTTAACTAGGGTGTAATAAACCCATTGCACATATTTATAGTGTATGAATCTAAGGCGGCTACTGGCTGTAATGGCCTCTGTTTGACTACAGCAGTATCTCCACTGCTTATCTGTTAGTGGGGCGTCTAACTAGCAGACCCACCACGCCCGTGCTCCCCTCGTTTCTCCTTGACGTTCTAGTAGTGCCCCCTTATATAAGCAAGACACTGTCTGGATAGACCTTGTATCTTGTAGTATTATATGCAGCGTATTTAATGTAGGGGGTTCCTTTGGAAACATAAGTGAAGCCGTTTTGACATCCTGTCTAATCCTAATATACAGAAACGACTTGAGTGGAGTGTATGGCTTGTCACGGAAGAACTGCATGCAATCTTTAAACTCACCATCCTGATGAAGATCTCCCCATTCCATGACCCCCCTACTGTGTAACATGGATCTGCAGGCTGCTTCGTGCGTAACTGGGATTTGTGGGTGGTACGGCAAGGGCATCAACGGGGAGTAGAGTAATGGCTTGTGCAACTGCATCTTTAGTTTTCCCCAAGCCGAACCAATACAATCCACAGTTGTGAGCGAATGTCCAGTTCGAGGAGGTCTGGCCCGCCAAGAATGCTGTGGTGGGCAATGAAGCCATGTATCCCTTTTCGACTGCTAAATGCGGCATAAACGGTGGCGGTTGGAACCAATATACGGCAAAGCGTGCCTGTGCGCAGAGGTAATAGAGCTCCATATCTGGAGTTTCGAAACCACCTTTACTGAAGGGATGTGTTAACGTTGTCCATCGTACTCTGGGTTGTTTGCTCCCCCATGTAAGTGTTGTTAATTGTGTCTGCAGCACGCAGAAGAACGAGTGCCTCGGCGAGTAAGGTATGTTCATGAATAAATAAAGCAGCTTCAGCAATACAATCATTTTAATTAGAGAGATGCGCCCTGCGAGTGACAGCGGCAGTGTAATCCAGTGTGCAACTGAGTCCGTGATGTTGTCCAATGCGGTGCCATAGTTGGCCCTCAGGGTCGTTTCCCTGTCTCTGGTGATGATTATCCCTAACTATCTAAGCTCCGAGTCACACCAAGACAGAGAGTAGTCCGAGGAGAATTGATTCGTGTTTGGAGTGAGTGGGAACATCTGATACTTATCCCAATTAATAGTGACTCCCGATAACCTCCCAAACCGTATAAACTCCCGAAGAATGGGATTCAAACGTATAAGCGGCTCATGGAGGTATAGTGTGATATTGTCTGCTTACATGGACACCAGCAGGTGCCGTTCTGGGTATTCCAACGCATGCTCCCTATGGTGTTGCCGAAGCTTTGCCACTAAGGGCTTGACCGCAAGGGCAAATAATAAGGGCGATAGCGGACACCCTGGTCTGGTTCCTCATGATATTGCAATGGCAGGCGAGCAGCAGCCATTAATTTGTACAATCGCTTGCGGTGTATTGTATAGTAAGGTGACCCATGATATGAAAGAGGGGGGAAGCCCATTCTTTGCAGCACCGCAAACAGGTAGTCCCACTCCAGGGAGTCAAACGCCTTAGTGGCATCTAAACAAAACGCCCATATTGAGCTCAGGATCTATATCCTGTATTACTTCGAAGAGGGTGCGCAAATTGTGAGAGGTGCCCTCCCTGGCACGAATCCAGATTGATCCGGCAGAATCAGTTTGTCCATCAGCAGACCAAGCCTGTTGGCTAGTAGTTTGGACAATATTTTGGCATCACAATTTATGAGGGATAGGGGCCTATAAGCCTCACATTTGGTCGCTGACTTGCCTGGCTTCAGGAGGGAGATGATCATAGTTTCGCGCATTGTGGGCGGTAGTATGCCTGTCTCATTAGCTTCCGTGTAGACCTTTTTCAGTATGGGCACTAGGATGTCTATATAACATTTGTAAAAATCGGATGGTAGTCCATCCGGGCCTGGGGCTTTTCCCGAGCTGAGCTGCATTATGGCTGCCCTTATTTCGTCCTCCTCTATGTCAACTCCCTGTATGCCCCTTCTATCCACGCCAGTGCGGTATCTTCAAAATATGCGTTTGCATCTACTGGCTGTTCCCTACGGGTTGTGTACAATTTGGTGAAATAAGCTGTGAATGTCTGAAGAATGTCTGCAGTGTCTTTTTTTAAAGCATCCCTCAGAGGTTGCTACCTCAAGGATGTGGCTAGAGAATCTTGGTGGTTGGTTCGTTTCCGCCAGTGCTTTGCCCGGTCGTTCCCCTTCCCCGTATTGACGTGCCCTGTGGTATTTGGATCTGAAAAGGCACTCTCTCTCTGCTTCCGATTGATATTCAGTCATTAGGTTGCGCAATTTAGTTTGGTTATCTCCCGCAGGTCTGTCTACAAGCATGTCCTTAATTTCCCCTTCCAGCTTCTGCAGCATACGCCAGATGTCCCGCAGTATTCCGCCGCCCTTCGCCATACATAGCCCCCGCATCGTGACCTTAAATGCCTCCCATATGGTCCCTAAGCTTGGCCCTGAGTCTATATTCCTTTCGAAGAAATCAATGATTTCTTGCCTGTTCTCTTCTCTTAAACATGTGTCTAAGAGGTGTCTAGGCGATAATCTCCATCATTGGTAAGAGGAGATGGGTACTGGGGGGGGGGGGTCAGCTGCATCAGAACTGGGGAATGGTCCGAGTATGTGCGAGCTAAATGCTCCACACGGGTGAGCCATGTCCCCAGGCCCCTGGAGATTATCCAGTAGTCAATCCGGGACCAGCTAGCATGTACACTTGTGTAGAACGTGCCCTCTCTACACATTGGGTGCAATGTTCTCCACACATCTAACAATAGATAATCTTGTATGATACCTGTAAGGTGCTTTCCCGCTGCTACATGTTACGTTGACCCGCCTCTTGATCTGTCTTTGCTCTGATCTAGTGCTAAATTGAAATCTCCCCTCCAAATGAGGTGTGTGGAGCCGACGGTGATAATAGTGCCCTAAAGTTTATCATAAAACAAGACGTCATCAGTGTTAGGGCTGTAACAATTAATCAATGTAACAGAGTGAGTAGCAATTGCCCCCACATCAGGCAGTAGTGCCCCTGCGGGTCCTGTTGAGAACCCTCATGGTGATATGGTGTCCCGCGTTTGATCAAAATGGCAGTGCCTCTAGAGTATGTGGAGTAAGATGCATAACATGTGTGTGCAGCCCATCGTGCCACAAATGTGTTCACTCTACCGGGGTCTAGGTGCGTCTCCTGTAACATCGCAATATGGATGTTGTGTCTGTCCAAGTAATTTAAGATATGCCTACGTTTACCAGGGTCTCCCAGCCCCCGCATGTTCCAGGACAGGAAGTTATACTGTGAGCTTCTGGTGTTCCTTGGCGTACTCATTGTGTCGTTGTGCTACACATGCAACTTTGGTGTGAACGCACATCTCTGTCTTTCGCTGAATTGAGCATGTCGTGTGTGATTGATAGCCTAGTGCAATGTAAAGACAAGAAAGTTTCCCCAGTTTGCTGTGCCCCCCTCCCACACCAGCGGCCCAATCCCGTCGGCGAATCCCCCCCTGTAAATACCCACCCCCCAAACAACGTATGGTGCCATTCCTGACAAAACATTAAACAAATAAGTAAAGAAAAAGTAACAAAAGTGAGAAGTAGAGAGCAGAAGAACATGACACTCATACCGCAGTTCTACAGATATGCTAGTTCAATTGGGAATTGCCGCTTGGGGGTGTCGCTAGAGGTCCAGGACTTTCGCCCTCGAGCCAACGAAGGTGCCTGGGAATGGAAGATTTGTTGTTATCTTCTAGGAGTCTTCAGCTCCTCGCGGAGTACTTTCTCTTATTCAGGGGTATTTTCTTTATCCCACAGCAGCTGTGGTACATCAAAGTCGACTGCATTGTTGATAATGCTTACAGTCCATTCTACTGGATTCCTCACAGTTATATATATTGAATAGTCTATTGATACATGGTAGTCCTTATTTTTAGAGGTTTGGTATTCGATCGTTCAGCTTGCCACCATCTCAAGTAGTGTTGGGTGGGTTTCCCTGGATATTCTCGGTCAGTCATTCTCAGATAGCGGGCTAGCAGGTTTCGAGCTCAGGTTCTCCTCAGCGTCAGATGCTCGCTGCCTCCGGTCCCTCCTCAAATAATGCTGGGCCTGCTGGGGATTGTGGAAGACGTGGTGTTTACCCTGCACTGTGATGCGTAGTTTGGCTGGATACAGCACGGCATAAGGAATATTTGTTGCTGCAGTTTACGCTTCACTGGGAGATATTTTCTGCGTGCTTCCTGCACCGCCATCGTGAAGTCCGGGTAGAAGGCTATGTCGTTGCCTTCATATGTGAAGGGCGCCTTCTCTCCCGAGCCAACCGCAGCACAGTGTCACGAGCCTGGTAGTTTAGCAGTCAGGCTATGATGGGCCGAGGTGGTGCCCCTGGTGGGGGCCTTGCAGCCAAAGATCTATGTGCCCTTTCCACCACCAGTTGCTTGGACAAGGCGAAGGCGTCAAACAGTGTTGTGAGCATGTTCTCTACATAGTCCTCCATCCGGCCCACGTTCGTGGATTCAGGAAGGCCCATTATGCGGAGGTTGTTTCTCCGTGATCTTGCCTCCAAATCTTCATTCTTGGCTGCAATGGTGCATAACAGGCGTTCAATTTGTTGCAGTTGGTCCCCCCACTGTGTGGAAGTGTCCTCCATATTAGCTATGCGCTGTTCAGCTTCACTTATACGCCCATCTTGTTTCTCTAGCCTTTGTGTGACAAAGTCCATGCGCATATTCATAGCGTCCATTTTCGCTTCTATGGAGTTCAGGCTATGCCGCATTGCCAGCAGTAAGGAATGCAGGTCAGAATCCTCGCGAGCAGGCTGTGATTGCTATCCTTCCGCCAGCTCCCTTGGGGGATCTCGTCTTACACGCTTCAAAATTCAGTTTGGGTTGCTTGCCGTTTGTTCGCCCCATTGCTGCAACCCGTATGGGTATAGCGGCTCAAGGTTGGTCGCCGTCAGCTCAATATTACTGGCAAGTGTTCAGTAGAGTCTGACTCTAAGCTGTTTCCCACTTCCTACTTTTTAATGGCAGTCTTCGTACTACTCTTTTTCTCCTCAATGGCACAGCCATGCTGGCCTTTGCGGGGCAGCTCCTACGTCTCCCTGCGCTGCCGGGTGGCTGGCAGTAGCAACGGCGAGGGGCACAGGCGGCACAACTTTACAGGGTATTTTCTGCTGGTAAACGTTAGGAGGTGGGGCTCGCGACTGTCACCAAGGTCTTGTCGCTAATAGTCGATTTGTGCACCCTCTAGGCTGCTAGTCCGCTGATTCTTTGGCTAGAAGTAATCTGTGCCAGGGGGGCGGCCGCCCAATTATGGAGCAGAAATAGTGTGGTAGCTGTGTTGAGGGATATTTTAACTGTTTACAGGTCTCTTCATGCCAATATTCCTGATTCTCTGTCCATGTTCCCTTCAATTTCCTGCAGTTTCTTTATTCAAGGTGGGGAGGGCCGGTATGGGGCACCATAGCCCGGGCCAGGCACTGAGGCGAGCAGGAGCGCGTCGAGCCCTCCGCAGGCCGCACCAAGGCCCGGCAGGGTCGCGTCCGGGGGGGGCCCACACGCACCAGACCACCGGCGCTGCCCACCCCAGCTCCCGCTCTCTCCTCCTCTCCACCCGGCCAGGCACGAACTGCAGGACCAGTCTGTAATTTATTTTCAGCGCTTCGACGTCCACAGAGCAATAGCTCTTAAGGCATATCTAATCTGCCCCTCGTTGCTCCGCGGGGCGTAGGATAATTGGCGGATCATTGCCCCGGGTGGCAGGAGCCTCACATTAGTGCGGCCATCTTGCTCGCCGGCTCTCTAGCGCCCCCCCACATCATGTAATTACGAGCTGTTCCGAGCAACAATTTAGAGCAAGTGCACAGGAACAAGGTGAACACTTGTGTCGCTTGCGATTTTTTTTTTAGGGCAAATCACGTCTTTGCGTCCTGAATTGATACAAAGGCACATATAAAGTATATCGCCAAATGCAGGTTTTACTTTTGGGTAAGTACGTGTAATTGCATGTTATTTTTCAGACAATTTGCATAATTACGCAACAGCAAAATGTGCACGAAGACCACTTTCAGAAAGTTCACCATGCTATTGTATGAATACTACTCACTGGACTTGTTGGATTGCATTTTTCTTCAGGACCTTTCCACAATGGACTAATATGTCAACCTACTTACACAGCTTCATTAGTGAGTGCTGGTCATCAAACTCATATGTTTTCATTTCCAGGCAAACGTATTCAGAACAAAGACAAGGTTTATGGCCATCTTCCAGAAATGCAGGATTCAGAATTGAAGGAGCAGATACACTCTTGGATGCTGTAGACCTTCCAAATGGTTCTGGCATCCCACCATGGCCCCCTGAGGGCTATAAACACTGCTATCCTCAGCCAGTACTTGGTTCCTTAGTTTGTTGGCATCTGAACATCAATGAAGCCTGTTCAATAAATAGTGCATTAGCAGAAAAGACACCGGTCAAGAATGGAATATCAACGTGGTTACCATTGTCCCTCTAGTCTCGGTCTATGACTTCATTTAGAGTTTAGGGGAGCTGGTGCATTGTTGTAAAATGGCAGTGCACCTGCCCCACAAAACGCGTGGCTCACCTGCCTAGTTAGAGTTAGGGGAAACACTGGCTTTCTAATGCCAGAACCACATGTCGCTCACTGTTGGAAAGCTCTGACCTGTGAGCTTGTCTACCAAAGAATCGTAAAGTCATAGTATTGTGGCCTTGCACTTTTTAGAGCAGGGTGACTGTAAGAAATGGGGTTTCTGGTTGGCTAGGGTATGCACCTAAGCCAGGCAGAACCCACCACTCTAGTCAGGGTAAGGGAGTTACAACAACAAGATAACCCCTGCTCACCCCCTTGGTAGCTTAGCAGAGCAGTCTTATCCCAGAGGCAATGTGTAAAGCATTTGTGCAACACACACACACCAGTGACACACAATATACACCACAAAAGAGACTCCACACCAGGTTATATAAAAATATCCTTTGTATTATACATAAAACACATTAGACCACAATCACATAAATTACTTCGCCAACCAGGCGATTGTCATGACATCACACAGATCCTAAATCACTTTGCTAACCAGGCAATTGTCATAACATCACAAGGTAGTGCAATCAAGTAAATACTTATAGGTTGCACAAAATATAAAACCACCATCACTGTACATAATATGCAGATCCTGAAATTATACTAGTTATCCTGTCATTACAAGGCCTAAAATGACATAAATGATAACATCAGGGTATAAAATGCAGGTTAGGTCATACATCACTCATTGCTGCTGGGCATACTATGCCAGTTCTGGAAATGTGAGGAAGCACAACCTACATCACAACATCAGGGCATAAGTATGAAGTAGTTAGGTTAGAGACAAACACATGTAACATCAACAGTGAACCTCAGAGTGAACACTCCCGTCATAGAATGCCAGAAGCACCCCTGCGGCCAATACGAGTCTTACGGTGATGTTGAGAATGGGGAACTGCAGGAAGTTTTGCTAGGTGACTGGGGCCCTCCATCGAGGTTTCGCCCCATGTCGCACCACTCCAGCAAATGCCCCCCAGGTATGTGCCCGAAAGGAGAGGAGGCTCCCGCACTGCCCACGTTGGCGGGGAGACCTCCACTCGAAAAAGGCTGGCTGCCCGCGACCTCGCGGTGCAGCTATCGCAATGTGATATCCTCCTGCGGTTAGGGCACCCTCATCGGTCTCCCTCAGGGCTCGTTGGAGGGCCACTGCCCCCTCTACAACAGGCTCCCTGGGGAGAAGGGCCAACAGTGCGGATACCTGTCTGGGTCCTCCCCTCTCCAACCCAAAACTAGCGCGGGTGCTGCCAGACGGGCGAACGAGGTACTGTCAGGTTCGCAGAGCGCCTCCGGTGCTGCTGCAACGTTAGCGAAGTTCCTCCTCCTGACTCGTGCCCCTCCTCCTGGAGTTTCCCTCGCTGCTGCAACAGCTCTTTGGCGCTGCCAGGAAGAGGCCGCGTCTCTACACCTCGCTGCTGCTACAGCTCCTTGGCGCTGCTTGAAGAGGCTGCACCTCTCCACATTGGGGGTTAAATCGCAGAGCGCTGCGTCGCTCGAACCAATTGGAGCTGGGCTCGCTTCCCCAGCCCATGAACTCACCATGCGCTAGATGTGGTGAAAAAAGCCAGAAACACACTGACTTTAAAGCAGCGCTCCACACAAGCTAAGGGGCCATAAAGCACTCTCCAAGCGCTATTTTGAGAGATCAGTTCTGTCAGTCTCAGAACCCCATGACAAGAACAGAGGGGGAGGGGAGGCCAACCCACAAGCCCCTGGAGATCACTGGAGGCACCAAAAGTCGGGCGCAGGCAGGCAACCAGCACAAGGGTCTTTTTAGCAAAGTGGCAGTCCTTCTCTCAGTCCAGCATTCAGCAGGTCAGCACTTCATAGCAGTTAAGTCCAATGGTGGTTCCTCCTAGTCAGTCCTCTGGCAAGGTGCAGCTTATAGAGCCAGCAGCCTCTGGTTACAAGTCCCACGCAGTGTCTAACATTATGGGGTTACAGCCCAAGTACTTACACCCACAAAGTATTTGTTCTGGGGCACTTCAAACAAGTTTAGAAGTGCACAGCACCCCCTTCAAGCCCAAGCCCTGGCTCCAGACACACTACAGGGGGGCAGAGACAGCATTGTGAATGGCAGGCACAGCTAGCGAAAATCCTCCCACCATCTAAAAGCAGACCAGGCCTATTCAGCCCAACTATGAGTCACCCAGGAAAGGCAGGATACACCTCAACCCCCTTGTGACTGTCGAGAGCGAATTCACATCCCCAGCTTCTGTCAGTCTAAACCAGACGGGGCACAAAGAGTCATAAGCTCACAGAAATGCCCACTTCCAAAAGTGGCACTTCTAAAATAGTAATAACAAATCTGCTTTCACCAATATGCAGGATTTATCACTACTATTCCAAACATACCAAATCATGGCCATGCTACCTCTTTCAAATCAGAAATTACCATTGACACACATATCAGGGAATTCCCAATGTAAACCGATGAGAGCAGTGAGAAACCAAATAAGCTATTTGTTACTACCAGGACATGACACACAACAAAGGCACATGTCCTACCTTTTACTCACATAGCAGCCAGCCTGCCTATAGGGCTACCTAGGGCCTACCTTAGGGATGGCCTATATGTAATATAAGGGGAGTTTCAGACTTGGCAAACACTTTAAATGCCACGTCACTGTAGCAGTAAACTGCGCACACAGGCCCTGCAGCGGCAGAGGCCTGAGACAGGTTTGAAAGGCTACTTCTGTGGATGGCGCAAGTAGTGCTACAGGCCCACTAATAGCAATTAATTTACAGGCCCAGGGTATATAGGGTATCACGGCACAAGGGAATTACAGGTAAATTAAATACGACAAACTGGTGTAAGCCAATCATACCAAGTTTAAAAGAGAGAGCATATGCACTTTATCACTGATCAGCAGTGTTAAAGTGCCCAGAAGCAAAAAACCAACAAAAACAAGCCAGAAAAAATACAGCAGGAAGGTAAAAAGTCCAGGGATAACCCTGCAAAAAGGGCTAGGTCCAACAAGTGACCATCACTAAATTTCCTCTCTCTACACGTCCATGTGAGACATGACAGTCTAGGGCAGGGAAATCACACAGTGACTCCCATGCACAGGGAGAAAACTCCCTGCACATCTGGCTCAAAGATTTTATTTTTTCTCAATATTAAATTCCTCCATTTGGAAGTTTGGTCTTGTAAAAACAAAAACTTTGCTGAGGGTGGCGCATAAACATGGCACACAAAAAAAACTACTAATGAGAAGTACAATAATTCCTGTCCTCTAGTTGTGACTGCGGTGCGGAGCAAATTTTACTACCACATCGCATGGATACTGAGATGTCAAAATAAAGTTCACTAGAAGCATAATACTTCCTCTCTTTGGTCACTGCGCCTCAAAAAAAGTGAAGGAGGTATCTCAGGGGAGATTCCCAAGGGTGCGAAGTGGAATGTATGTATTGTGACCCAGGTCTCTCACCATTGGCGATTTTCTTCAAACTGTGAGCTATCCTCTGAGTAGATGGATTCTTAAATTTGCCAGCTTAACCCGTCCATAGGTTTGCTTGGCATAAAACATTAACAAAGCTTTACCACTTTCAATAGAGTCATTATAGCAACAGATCCACAGAAGAAGACAAGATCCTTGTATGCTGGAGACTTATAAATATGCTGGATGGTCGTCTTCAAAGAGAGTGGAGACAATAGCCTCCGCTGACCTGGCCAGTGGACGGGTTACATGCCCTACTCTAAATTAGGCCCAGGTCTGGTAAATCCTGCAGGGTCACCATGCTGTTGTGACTGGGAAAAGAAAGATACCTACCTACCTGTTTAGGAGCTTGACTGGGCCTGTCAGGAGGCCAGGAGGAGTGTACTGATTCCCGGGATGTCAGCTTGATGGATGGAGCTTGCCCTGAAGTCAAGAGACTGCCACATCCCAGCTGCCCAGGAGTAAGCAAAAACAAAATCTGGGTTTAAGAGCTACTCCAGCTGTTTTAAACATCAAGAAGGGATAAAACTGCACAATGAGCCCTGGATTAGGAAATCCAGGCTTATACCACTAAAACATGAACTGGGGGAAAGGGAGAGGAGGAACTTGAATAACAGCTGTTTTGTGTGTTGATTGGGTGCTGTGGGAGTCTCAACTGGGAATGGCAATTCTGTGATCAATTCATTCACGCACCTAATTTTTGTGCCCTTATCCTTTACTGTAATATTTGACAAAAAACAATAAAATGTTATCTAAAAGAAGAAGGAATAGAACTAATCATCCCTGACACAAGAGGGTGCCTATTTCACCACTTTATTTAACGCAAGAGGGACCAGGGCAGTTCTTCTTCAAACACATAGGTCCTGATTATGACTTTGGCGGTGGCAGAAAATGGGCACCGCAATGGGAACGCCAAAAACAGTTCCTGCATGGCATGGACTGAAACGTTGCAGGAACTGGGGCGCACGCACACAGGGGGGGCACATGTTGTGCCTCCCCTGCATGCATCCCCATGTGGAAAAGCCACAGGGGGCCCCTTTGCTTCCTCTCTGCCACAGTGTTCATGTAGGAGGAACCTCCATGACACCCCTGGCAGAGAGGAAACTCGTAATATGCAGACAAAATATGGGGAGATAGTGAAAGAGGTGACTAGAGTAACCCTCATCATTTTTTGAGCAAAAAAAATGTCCAAGACAGGATATATAGAGGTAGACTGAATGAAGCCAAAGAAATAGCAACAAGCAGGAGCATGCATTCCCCTTTTTTCTGACCTTTCCTTAAGAACATGTCAAGGCAGGATTTAATTGGATACATTTGAACAGTAGTAGCATTTGCATATGGTCCCAGAATATTATTCCATGCACCAGCGTTTGTGGGGGGACTCAACAAGGCTTTCCGCTTCGGTTTCATCGCTGGTAACATACAGATGTGTGTTTGACTGTCTGGACATGATGATCTGACCAATCCCTGGTCATAGTAAGCAAAGATTCTCACCAGGTTGTCCTGATGAAACAGTTGAATAGTGGCCTGAATAGTGAAAGAAGTCTACTCTTCCTAACATTGATACAATTATGAGTCTATTTTAATACTTACATGAAAGATTTTCCTGCAGCCATCTGGGTACAATTATTATTTTCCTTGTGGCATTTGACTCCAACAGAAACTTTGATGTGTATGATGCTGTGAATGTGTATGAGTACATGAGCTCGGTCATGTTAGAATAATATGGCATACAGTGGCGGTTGGTGACATTTGAAAGTGGAGAGGTGTAAGAATTTGGGACGAGTGACCTGTGGCAAGCGAGCATAGGGAGCGAGCCTGACTGCCATAAGGGTGGCTCAGGAGGTTCTCCCCCATTGAAAATTTTGAAAAAAAGGTGGGTTAATGGTGTATTTTCAAGCAAATTTGAGAAAGTAAGAAAGGTAAAAAGGCAATTGTGAAAGTGTAGTTATGATATCAATAAAGAGATTTCATATGATAATGATGCAGGTAGCTTCTTATTCAGTATAACTGCAGAACTTCATAACATACTTTTAGATAATAATGCTGAGCACCTCACAGATTTCCTTATTTATTGATATACCTTTACAAATGAAATCTACGGTGGAAATACAAGTTATTGTGATTTGTCGGACTGGACACAATGAGATCGCTAGGAATAAACATTAAAAGGCAGAGGGGGACCCTACAAGACACTATACGCCTCATTCAGGGGATATACTGGAAGTGGTCAGTCCAGGCGCTGCATTGTGCTACTTTAATACACTGGTTACTCATATATATATTTTTTTTAGCAGTGGCAAACCTTGGCATTTTTTGTTTACAAGATTTTAAATGGTTTAGGGCCACATGTACAAACACATTAGGAACTCACAAATTGCACTGTACAACAGTGCCTCAGACACTGTTTGTAATTCCCAATGGAGTCGCAATTGACCTGACTCTTCAATATTCATGAGGCAGGTCGCAGATTGTGACCCATTGGGAATGGCCCATAATGAGAGCGATGGTGGGGTCAGCAGACCACCATGTCTGTGATTTCTTTTTAAATAAAGCAATTTGTTTTTTGAAATGCAGCCCGTTTTCCTTAAAGGAAAATGGGATGCATTTAAAAAGGAAAAGTTTCCTTTTAATTTTTTAAGAGTAGGCAGTGGTCCGTGGGATCACTGCCTGCTCTTAAAAAATGTTGGTGCCCACATTCACAAAGGGGAAGGGGTCCCTTGGAGACCACTTCCCGTTTGCAAATGAATTACCACCTCCTTCACGGAGTCAGTAAAATATGAATATTTTGCGACCGCATTCCGGTCACAAAACATTGCATGCCTCTGCGACGAGCTATTAGGAAAGAGCGTCCTTAAAATGCCCCTTCCTAACACAGACTCACAAACCCTATTTTGTGAGTCGGTAATAGGTTACCGTCTTACAAAATATGGTTAGTACATTGCAAATGGCTCTTTAGCAGTCGCAAATGCCCCAACTCCCCGTTTACGACCGCCAAAACCTTTTGTACATGTGACCCAAAGTTTCTAAATTTGCAAATTACTATTCTTTCCTGGGCACGGGATTGAACACAGATTCTGAATGCATTAGGAAGATGTATATGGGGTGTAGTTCAGCCCAGATGTTCCTTAAAATTCCATGTTCCACGACTTGAGTTGCGATTGTTTTGCTCAGAATTATAACTTCTTACAGTTCAGTGTGGCCAGCGTTTTTTAAGTATATTAGTAGGCTAAACACGATTTTATGGAGAACTGTTGGTGGTAAAAACAGTTTCTGCGCTTTTAGGTTATTTTTCAACATTTTTACGACTTGAGTATCGAAGGAGGGGGCCATCTGCTAAGACTTAGATATACGCTGTTTCTTAACGTGCCTCCTTTACCATAATCGTTCCAGACTTATAGATGTTATACTATGCAAGTTGGTAAGTTTCACATGTAAAGTCAAAAATATCTATATCTTCGGGGGTCAGGCACCTGCACAAAGCCAGTGTAACTGGAAATGGGTATTGAAATAATAGATGTGGTATCTCAGACTGCTAGGCCAAATGATAGCTTAGTGAGCTCTAAACTCGTTGCTGCCAAATTTTAGGTTCTTGACCTCATCCTCAGCCTTCCACCCTTCTGTGGTAGTAACCACCATAAAATGGCTAATGTCTGTCAGTTAAATGACAGGGCTTAGACAAGGATAAAGTACGGTATTCAGTGCTATAGTTGCAGCTTGGAGGGAATTTGGTTATAGCGCCTAACTTCGTATGGTGTACTGTGGGGAAAGCGACTCCTAAATATGTGCTACAAAAATATCATAACCAGAATATCCTGAATATAGATTTGTGACACTTAACTTCACTTATAGGTACCATACCAACATATATCTTCAAGGTACGTGGGTTTGGAGACAAGAAAAGTAAATCTGTACTTCGCTTCACTGCTTTCGGCACTTCATACTGTGGCTATGATATTTTTGTAGTTAACATTCTGACATACAATGTTAGTGTTTCAAGGAAATGCGGCTGTGCATGAAGGTGACGCACTACATAGATATAGACCTAATGTGTTTACAGCTAACTCAAGATGGTCTCCTGAAAATCTTGAATACACCTGGCCCTGTGGCCGACCATTCACTACACATGAAACATTAATGCCATTGGCACACACATTGTGTTCATGTTTTACGTGGATTAAGCCAATATGACAATTTACAATCTGGTTGACAATTGCACGATAGTCTTTATTAAGAAATACAATAACATCATGTGTCCCTATACTGCCATACTAGCACACCTGTAAAATGTTTGTTATTAGAGAGAAAATGGCTAAAGTGCTCGCCAGCCATGGAACTTGCGTTATACAGTGCAGGGGGCTGATTCTGTTCCAAAAATTGGTTGCAGTTTTCAAGACTCGCAAGGCTCAGTGGGTTTCTCAACCTGACCGGAGGCACAGCAGGGTAAGGGGCAGCCAGCACGCATTAAGTGGCACTGTAACCTCTTGGGCCCCAGCCTGAAGAAGCTAATCAGAGATGGCAAAATCATAGCCACTGAATCTTCCAGGCCCGGGGTGGTTGTGTGACATTTTGGCATTGTAGGGCAATGGGGCAGGAGGACTGTTGCCTTATCAGACTCGGCCCCAACGCGCCTTAGTGCGAAGCACGCCCTGGTGAAGGAAGGCTGCATTCTCCACCTGGCCCATCTCACTCAAAGTGCTTTACCAACCATAAACAAGCTCAAAACCTTATCCATAGGCACTGGAATGTGTACATCACCACACTTATATAACGCAAACAATACCTTTTCTGCGACTATTGCTCCATTGCCAGTGTGACATGCTTGTTGTCCAACTGGATGGTGTGAACAAGATCATCCGATCCAATTATTTCTTTCCCCTGTTCTCAAAACTCCTCAGAAGTAGAGGGTGGTTTTAGTCAGCACCTCCAGGCGTGCAGCGAACCAAGCTTGTGAGTGACGTGACCACCAGGTCAGCCCTCAGCCCCACCCCCGTGACTTCTGGCCAATCTAGACACTGCTCTCTTGCTGTTTATCTTAGGAAACAGCATGGCAGCAGTGTGAGGATTGGCTAGGTCAGGCACTGCCAACGCTCCAAAGGAAACTTGAGGGCTGTGGCAGCAATCCCCCCCAGCTCCCTACATTGGGCATGTAGGCAAAGGTTCAAGTGCGCATATCAGGCTGGGCAGAGCAAGGCACCCGTCCAACCCAACATGCACACTTCACCCGAAGGAGGCCCTGCAGCTGACCTGTCAATCACTCAAGCTCCCAGTCCCATGACGCCCCCCCACGTACGCCCGCCTCACTCCTGTTGGACGACTAAAAAAACAAAAGGAAAACAGTCAGAAAACATGATTTAATATGGGGCAAACAAGCAGGGGCAACGCCCCCAAGCCCAAATAAAGAAACTGCAGCTGATGGCATGCTATTGATTTTTACAGAGAAAGTGAACAGGAGCAAGCTGCAAGGTCAGCTTCTAAGCACATCACACAAAAATACCAGCAAATCAGAAAAAGTGCTGATGATGAGAATCAGGGTGGCAGAAACTGAGTGGGGCTTGACCATTACTGTTAGACCGGACAGCCTCGGTGTCGTATTCCCCGTTTGCCTTCACTGTTTCGCTGATTTGTTTTGTTGGCTTTAAGACTCTGTGCATTCTATCACTGCTAACCAGTGTGAAAGGGTTTAAGCTCTTCCTTCAAGCATAGTAAAATTGACCCACATCTAATTAGTACTTTTAATTTACTTTTATGACCCTAGTAAACTGGTACTACATGTACTTAGGGTCTGTACCTAAAAAGCTACTAGTGGACTTGCAGCACTCATTGTGTCACCCACTAAAGTAGCCCTTTACATGTCACAGGTCTGACACTGCAGCATGTAATGCAGTTGTAACTGCTATTTGGACCTGTCAAAATAAACCATTTGCCAGGTCTAAACCTTCCTTTTTATGGTCTGGCTTGACAGCGCAGCAGTAGCCAGACAGCTGTGTGGGAATCACTAGGAGTGGGGCTTTGGCTCTGCCCACATGTTAGGAGCCATGGGTACATGCTTTGATTGGACAGAAGTTGTGTGCTTCCACAAAAAATGCTTGCCCTCCACACAGCTGTGATCATTTTGTTTATTTATCCAGCTGCCTGAGCTTGAACTTTAAGGGGCACAGACCTGATTGTAAAGATATTACTGTGTCTTAATTAACTAGAAAATGTATGGTGTTTTTCTCTGGCAGCCTGACAGATGGGAGAAGGCCAGTCATAAATCTACATAGAATTTTAGGTCTGGTTTGACAGTTCAAGTGTCATATGACCTTTTACCCTATACCAATATTATTCTGCTGTTGCCTGGAGCCTAGCTGTCAAGGAAAGCTTGACAGCAGAAGCCTTCCCTGGTACCTTCAAGTTGAAAGAAGATGTCCTAAGGTTGACCTTTGTTCTGCCTTCTGTTCTTGTTCACTCCCAGTTTGAAATTCATGCTAAATGGAGAGGAATGTTAGCACCACTCTCTCCTTTCTGGACTCGGAGGAAGGAAATTGTCCTTCAAGCCAGGATCATTAACTCTCACTGAAAAAGATGTATATTCCAGCTCTGGAGCTGTGCCGATTGGCAGGCCTGGTTTTAAACCAACTGTGGCTCAGGCAGCTGGCAGTACATTTTTCTAAAGCTACTTTTCCCCTCAAGGTATCAAAACTCTGGGGCTGATTATGATGGCGGACGGATTCCAGTCCGTCCACCATCGTTTCGTATTTGTGACTGCCCGCCTACAAGGCGGCAGTCCCACAGTACGCATTAGGATGCGACCGCCACTGAGGCGGTCGCATTGCCTATGTTTTGTATTGTGGTGGGGCTGCGGTCAGCAGCCCCTGCCACAATACACAAAATAGGGTGTTTACATATCCGTGCACTACGTAGCAGGCCCCAGGCGGTGCCTGCCACATGGTACATGGATATGTAGGGGCCATATACCAGCCGTATGGAGTAAGGCGGGCCTGCTACGGGCCCCCAAAACTGTTTCCGCCAGCCGTTTCACAGCGGGTTCACCGCCGCAGAACGACCAGCGGAAAGGATATTGTAATCCGCACAGCCGCCATTCTGGGGATGCAGGGCGGTCCACCAGGCGTGCGGAATGCTTCCGACCGTCGGGACCGCGTTGGTCGGTCTTTCCAACAGAAAACACACCGCCCGCCATCATAATGTGGCGGGTGGTGATTCAGTCACCGATGGCGGGGAGACCGCCACCGACAGCCTGTCGGTGGCGGTCTCCCCGCCATCGTAATCAGGCCGTCTGATTTTACCATTAAATCAGATTTTAACATTCAAATAGGAAGTATCTCTGAATGACTTTGCTACCATTTTCCCAAATGGAGACATAGAATTAAATATTTAGTAACACCCACCTAAGCCCGTCTTATGTAGATCAGCCTACACAGTGAAAAAGGATTATATATATTTACACAAGAAAACAGCCAGCCAAAGCAAAAAATAAAAACATATCTCCACTACAACGTTGCAGCTTGCACATTCCTCAGGTAGTAAAAGATGGTTTGCTCAGTGCCTGTACAACTGACACTGCTGTATTTTCAAAAAGCATCATGCGTGACGATTTCATTTGGAAACTGGAATCAATGCAGTCCTGAGGTATCTTGAGCTATGCAGTAATCAGGTGGTATTGTCAGTGATAGTTTTTTCTGCATGACAAATACACTTTTCCTTGCTGTCTGGGCTGCAGTGCCTTTATACTGCAGCTCAGCTAGAGAACAGTGGTGTTTCTTGTAGCCTTATAATTTTGTCATATATGTGGATGCATAGATATACAGCACACATGTGGTATTTAACTACCATGCTATTGGTACATTTTCTGTACCATCTGCAATGGGCTTGAAAGAAATGTAACTAGACCTATTAGCAGGTGCGGATCCTCCGCTAAGGCAGAGGTGCTGCCGACTGCCTTTCAGCACAGCAAAAAAGGAAAAATACAATGATAATAACGAGATGTTATTATCATTTTATTTTTCTGTGCTGGGGCAGTTTTGTGGGGTGGGGCTAGGCTGTACGGGGGAGGAGTGGTGGCATCCTCCTAAGTGCGCATGAATGTTTGGCTGGTTCTCTGGTGCTGGCTACACATTCATGCGCACTGTGCATGTTCTCCACCCAGTCTGCATTACAGCCTGGGTGGAGAACATGCCCAGGCTTCCATTCCCTAACTGGGTGCCGAACCACAGCACTCAGACCAAAAACAACACTGCAGCGTTGTGATTGGCTCAGGGTGCTTACCAATCACAACGCTGCATTGCTTAGAGGAGCCTATCCTGCTTCCAGTTCCAAAAGAGGGCAGAAGAGAGGCGGTGGCTGGCCAGCCGGCTTGCCGGCCAGCCAGAACGTAAGTGATTTTTAAATATTTTTCTTATCGCCCTCCCCGCCCCACTACTGATTCACGGGAGCAGCCGTGACTGCCTATTGGATGAAAACAGTTTTACAAAAAATATTTTTGCACCAAACACATTCATCGCAGCATTGAAAAGCAGGGTGTCACTGTAGGAAGCTGGCTCTGTATCTACTATACCAAAGAAATTATGTCACACACTCAAAGACTGAATCCAGACCAATTGTTTGTATAAAAAGTTGTTATTTTGTTGTTTTATTTCTAGAACCAAGATTTACTTAGTAGTTGGTAAGTTATACTTTTCATACAATGTTACTTTTCAACATACAATGAATACTGGTTTGGTAGGAACATTTAGATTACTTTTGCAGTCGAGAGAATGATTGGTAAACTGTTCAAAAACACTTGAAATTACTTGAAAGTACTTTTTAGATACTTTTCAGTTACTTCTCTACTTTTGCACAAAAACAAACTTATCACACAGATTGGGCATTGTTGGACATTAGCAAGCAGGTTAACTCTTTTGCAGATACTAAGTTATTTTGCTGTGGTACTGTTAGACTTGGCATCTTTTGGCGTGTTCCCCCTGACTTTTTGCTTTCTAACCTCCCGTTTTTGACTCTGTTTTTGCTGGTGTAATGATTCTGCGCACTTTCCTCACTGCTGTCCAGTGGGAAAGTGCAAGTGCTCCTGTATAAAATGTGGATGGATTGGTATTTCCATGATTGGCCTATTTGATCTATGTGTCAGTCCCTAGTAAAGTGCACTGCGAGTGCCAGGGCCTATAGATCAAATGCTGTTGGTGGGCTGCAGCACTGGATTGTGCCACCCACGCAAACAGCCCGTAAAGTGTAACTCTGGCCTGCTATTGCAGAGCCTGTGCGCAGCCTGGGGCTGCCATGTCGACTTGGCAAGTGCACACACTTGCAAGTCCCTAAACCTTCCCTTTTCTACATGTTAGTCACCCCTAAGGTAGGCCCAAGGTACCCCTGTGGGCAGGGTGCATTGTATGTGAAAGGTAGGACATGCCCTGGTGTGTGTGGCATGTCCTGATAGTGAATTACAGCCTACTTCGTTTTTCACTATGGCAAGGCTACCTGTTCCCCATAGGCCAGAATGGGCAGTTTTGATCATTACATCCTATGATCCTAACTGACCCAGGGAACAGGGTAGAAATTCGAGTTTAGTATGCCTGAACTCAGAATGATAAAATGCATCTTTAGTGCAGTTGGTTTTAACATTTTGTGTTTGAAAATACCCCTTTTAGAAAGTAGGTATTTTCTTGTCTAACCATCCAAGCCTGCCTCTGCTAGGTTGTGTATTCCTTGTCTGGAGTGTGAGTGACAGGGGCTGGGGGATTCTAGGAGACAGGGTGAGTCAGACAGGGCTCAATAGCAAGATCTACATGTAGATGGGTGGGAGGAGTTGCACCTGGGACCTGAATAGGGCTGTGCCTTCCCTCCACAATGCTGGCTCCACCTCCTGTGGTGTGTCTGATGTCCCTGGCCTACACTGCAAAAGGAAAGAAGGAGACTTGTCAACAAAGTGCTCCAGGACTGACTAGAACTGGTTTGGACTAGGCAAAGGCCTCTCTGCCTTCAGAGAACAAAGAGAAATTGAGGATAAAAAGGGGGACCCAAACCCCATAATTTTAGATCTCGCTGGAATCAAGGAACCTGCCAAGACGAAGAGCTGGAAGAGCTGCCAGGAGGAGTACTGCCCCTTTGCTGTGTTGTTGCTTTGTTGGGTTGGCCTGCAGCTGCTGCTTCTGCCTTGGGCAGTGAAAGGACTGGACTGAACTTTCTCTACTTGTGCTGAGTATCTCCAAGGGCCTGAACCGAGCTGGCCTCCTGTTAAGAAGTCTCAGGGACTGCAAAGACTTCACCAACCTCTGGGTACCGCTCCTGGAACTGCTGTTTCAGTTGCCACAGAGAAGAGGGAACCGCGACCGACACTGTCAACTGACTCCGTCGCTGGCCTTGTGTCCCGAAGGCACCGCAAGCCGCACCGACTCGCCCTGCACCGTAAGCCTTGGTCTCACCGACTCCGTCACCGGGCCGCTGCCTGCACCGCATCGAGAGACACCGCGACCTGCATCGCCTCGCTTCACCTCGCTGGCCTGGGCTCACCGACACGGTCGCTGCTGGCTCGACCCCCGTGACCGACTCGTCACGCACAGCTGTCCGGCTCGGCCAGCACCAATTCCCGCCAACCGGCTCTGTCGCTCGCATCGCAACTTGCCAGCACTGCATCGAGCACCGACTCGCCCTGCACCGCAAGCCTTGGTCTCACCAACGCCGTCTGCACGATCGTCACCGAGCCGCTGATCGCACCGCATCGAGGGACACCGTTCCTTGCACCGCTTCCACCTTGCACCGTGACCGCGACGAACGCCACAACCGGCTCTGTCACCCGCACCGCAACCTTCCAGCACCGCATCGAGCACCGACTCGCCCTGCACCGCCAGCCTTGGTCTCACCGACGTTGTCTGCACGATCGTCACCGAGCCGCTGCTCGCACCGCATCGAGGGACACCGCACCTTGCACCGCTTTCATTTTGCATCGCGACCACGACGGATGCCAAGACCGACTCACACGCCTGTGTGAGCCGCACTAAGAAAGGTACTGTGAACGAATCTGTCCCGCTATTGCTGGCCCGTACCGACGCGGTCAGCGGGAACTGCGAGACTCTGTTGTTTTCAGCATCGCGGTAGGCTCGGACCAAGCTACCGACTCGTCCGAACTGTGTTTTTCAACGTATTTTGCAATTGAAAGACATTTTGAGAAGTAACTATTTTTGAAGTACTGTATAGTGGATTTTTATCGTATTTGGTCTTGTTTTAAGTATATAAAAATATTGGATATTTTTCTAAACTGGTGTGGTGTCCGTTTGTAGTGCTTACATTGTATTACTGTTGGTTTTGTGCAAATGCTTTACACACTGCCTCTAGAATAAGCCTGACTGCTCGTGCCAAGCTACCAAGGGGGTGAGCAGGGGTTATTTTAGGAGTGTAACTCCCTTATCCTGACTAGGAAGAAGGGTCCCTACTTGGACAAAGGTGCAAGCCCTTGTCAACTAGAGACCCCCATTTCTAACATTGGTTGGCAGCGGTGAGGATAGGACTTGTGTTTGCACTTGACTTACAGTGATTGGTGTGCACTACTACCATATCGCAGACCATTACGTACCACATACAGGTTCTTTTTCTTTTTGGCCTATTTTTGATCTTGCCAGTTTGAACTTGCTACTTCAACATGCCTGAATCTATAGTATCATCAATTTCATCAGTAGAAATTGCCTTTGAGGAGGATCGATTGGAAGCCTACAATGTCAAGGAGTTAAAATCGATTTTCAAGAACCTAAAAGTTCAGGTCAGAGGCCTCACCAGGAAGGATGAGCTACAAAAGGCGCTGAGGGCCTGGGTAGCAGCCAGAGGTGCCAGTGGGCAATCTGGTGATCTCACTGGAGAGGTGGAGGAGCCTGTTCCTAGGGTGGATGTGCTTTTGGGAGGGGGGGAGCCCGCCAGGCAGCAGTAGCTTGTCCCCAGAGGAGCTGGAGGACAGGCGGGAAGTAAGGAGGTTTAAATTGGAGAAACTCAGAATAGAAAGTGAGAGGGAAGAAAAAGAATAGCCATGGAGGAAAGGAAGATGATACTAGATCATGAGAGAATGATTAAGGAGCTGGAGCTAAAAGTAGAACCGGCTCAGATGGTGGCAGCAATTCTTCAGCACACACAGACAGGATCGTACACATCCCCAAGAATGTAGGTAAAGAGTACAAGAAGGGTGATGACATTCAAAGGTGGTTTCAAGGGTACGAGTTGTCTATTCATATGAATGGGGTCCCTGAGAGGAACTGGGGAGCGGGGTTGTGGCCTCTCTTTCCAGAGGAAGCTAGGGATACTCTGATAGCTTTGGGTAAGGGGCAGGACCTCACCTATGCTGACATAAAAGACGCTCTCCTCACTAGATATGGGCTCACACCTGAAAAGTACAGGGATCAGTTTAGGTCCAGGAAAAAGTCTGAGGCCAACACTTGGTTGGAATGTGTGGATATGTTCTGTAGGTCGCTGGATGGTTGGGTGAAGGGCAGTAATGTAACAGATTTTAAGGGGCTCTACAATTTGGTTGCATGGGAGCACTTGTCTAGTCTATGTTTTGCAGATCTGCGCCAGTACCTAGTTGATAGTAAGCTAACTGACCCCAGGAAGCTTGCTATGGAGGTGGACCACTGGGTGAGTACCAGGGTCCACAAGAAAGCGTTTGGGGGAGACTCAGCCAAAATTGGGCAGGGTCCCCAGCAGAAAGGCGGGGGGGACAAGGGTAAAGCACAGGAGTTCTCTAAAGGGCCCCAAACTAGTACCCAGGGTAAAGGCTCCCATCCCCCAGGTGATAAGAAGAAAGGGGTCTCTACAGGGAAGCCTGTTGAGACCGGCCCCCGCAAGTGTTATGCATGTGACCAGGTGGGTCACTTTAAGGGGAACCCCAAGTGCCCAAAGGGGACACAGCCACTGAGCGCACTGATACACAGGAAGAAAGCAGGACGAGCCAAGCGCACGCACCGACAGCAGGAGAAATGGCGTCACTCATGTTGGAAGTCAAGCAAGGCCTGACCACGCTGGCTGACAAGATGGACGCCATGTCCACACGAATGGATGCCATTGTACACAAGATTGATAACCACGAGGAACGCATCCACGTGACGGAAAGGAGAATATCGGATGCCGAGGACGCGGCTGCCCACACTCATACCACAGTAGCGCAAATGGACAAATTGCTAAAAATAATCGCTGCTAAGAATGAGGACATCGAAGCATGCAGTAGGCGTAACAATATACGCCTTCTAGGTATTCCGGAGAGCACCAACACGGGACGGATGGAGGAATATGTGGAGAAACTACTCCTGGCAACAATAGGAGCTGAGGCGCTGTCCGCACACTTTATTGTCGAACGAGCCCACCGCTCTCTAGGGCCTCGACCCCCGCCGGGCAGCACTCCCAGGCCCATCATAGCGAGACTGTTGAATTATAGGGATAGAGATGTGGCCCTCCGCACCGCCAGAGAGAAACGCACGCTTCACCACGATGGCTATGAGTTTACTATGTTCCCGGACTTCACTGCCGCAGTACAAGAGGATCGTCGGAAATTTCTGCCAGTGAAGCAAAAATTTAAACAGGCACAGATTGACTATGCCCTTCTGTACCCCGCCCGCTTACGCATCACACACCAAGGCAAGCAGATGTTCTACACGAAGCCGCAACAGGCGGAGGAATTCCTAAACAAGATTAAGCGCCAACATCGCTCCAAGGAGAAGCAGAGTCCTCCCCTAGGCCTGACATCTCTGCTGATGAATAACATCATGGGTGAGAAGTATCTGGGGGACACGAACGGGGGGAGGGCAGCCAGGTTGTCAGATGCGGTCATGCCTGTGCATAGGTCCACTGAGGGCCGTTAACAGTCTCGGGCAAAAAGGCCAGGCCACAACAGGACAGAAACACTGCACGCTTGGTCACACCGTAAATCCGGGCTGAGGCCCTCTGACCTCTGGGGGACGGGTGTCCCTTGAGTTGTTCCCCCGGGGCAGAGGCCCAACCAGTGCTAGCCCCTGGCTGAATCCCCACATGGGTAATACCCTGGTAACAAGCCCCCAGTATAGCTGGATGGGCCATGCAGTTCTATGTTTTCTGGGATATGGGGAGGGGGGAGGGAGGTTATTATCTGGCATGATTGGGATGCTTCAGTGGGTGGGGGAGGGGGGAAGGGGTTGTTTAAATGTTTGCTGTAGGATGTTATTGAATCTGTCACAGCAGTTGGTAGAACTTACACTGTCTCAATACCACATCACTGAATGGTGCGGAAAGCCACGTCTTCTGCAGCTGGGGAATCGTCCGACAGGATGGCCGACATGACTAGGCCTCAAACCATTAAAATTATAACATGGAATATAAGGGGGCTAGGGGATCCGCGCAAAGGCCGGCGGATCCTGGCATATTTGGATAGGCACGGGGTCGCTATTGCCATGCTACAAGAAACACATCTCACTCCCCGAGCCCCCACTGCCTTTGCGACTAACTGGGCGGAACATCGCATCTTCGCCTCTTATTCCTCATATGCCAGAGGGACAGCTATACTCATCAAGAAACGTACCCCGTTCACACTTGTTGGCACACGCACAGATACTGAGGGTCGGTACACCATTGCCTGGGGCAGATTGGGGAGTGACTCCATTACGCTGGTCAGTTGCTACGGCCCCAATGTAGATGCCCCGAGGTTTTTCTCAGCGTTGTGGGGCGAAATAGTAACTATTGGTTCCAAGCATGTAATATGGGGAGGGGACTTTAATGTGGCACTTGACCCCGCAGCGGATAGATCCAATCCAGCCCCGCGTCACTACAATGGGTCCTGTGTCTTCCTACGCCAGCTTAGATCAGACACTGGGTTGTTGGATGCATGGCGTCATACTCACCCCCTCACAAGAGAAGGCACACACTATGCTACACAAGCTGCTTCCTGGGCACGCCTTGATTATCATTTGGTATCTCGGGGCCTCGGCCCTTCAGTGATAGAGGTGTCTCATTTGGCCAGGACATACTCCGACCATTCACCAGTACTACTAGTGCTAGACCCCCCCGGATACACTGCGCCCAGATGTAGTTGGAGGCTGCTGCCTGGGGTATTGATGGATGCGGTGTTTCGCACTGAATTGGAGGAGGAAATTCAGGACTTCTTCCATAGGAACAGGGGTTCAGTCGGCAGTATTAGCACTATCTGGGAAGCATTTAAGGTCACGGTACGTGGTTTTTGTATGGCCAAGAGCTCTGGAGTTTTACGCGCTATTCAGGGCACCCTCAAGAAGCTAGAAACAGAGTTAAGGGTATTAGAACTAAGGATGACGGCGAACGGAGACGCGACGATCCAACAGGAGATTCGCGAGAAACTATCAGATTATACTGAAACAGCGGCCAGGGAGGTGAAATATAAGGGGAAACATTGGGTGGCACGTCGATATGGTGAGGGTGAGCGGCCGGGCAGGGCCCTTGCTGAGATGACACGCCTGCCGCGCTTCTCAAATTCCATCCTTGAGATACAGGCGCCGGGGGAAGCAGTGGCACACGATACGGCAGGCATCCTTAATATATTTACCGCACATTATACTGCACTCTACACCACACAACACAGGGGCACGGTGGACATTGAGTCCTTTCTAGACGACGTGGCAATTGGTTGGCTGGGGGACTCACAACGTGAGTTCCTTAGCGCTCCCTTTGAGCTGGACGAAATTAGAGAAGCCATTCGGCAGTTAGGCTCCGGGAAGGCGCCAGGATTGGATGGACTGCCTGCCGAATTTTATAAAACCTATATAGACATCATGGCTCCGGCCTTAAAGGAGATATTTGAAGAGGCGCTGGAAGAAGGCGCCTTGCCACCTACTATGAGGGAGGCGCTGATTACATCCCTACTCAAACCGGGCAAGTCTCCCCTGAAGTGCGACTCATATCGCCCATTGTCCCTAATTAATTGCGACATGAAAATTCTCGCTAAAGTGATTGCTAATAGATTGTCCTTATTAATGGATAAACTGGTCCTCCCGGATCAGTCGGGATTTGTGCCGGGCGCTCCACATCTCATAATTTACGTACACTTTTCTCTCTGTTGCAGAACCTCGCGCCTGACATACCCGCGGCGGCAGCTTTTTTGGATGCCACTAAGGCACTCGACTCCCTGGAGTGGGATTACCTCATCGGCATACTACAGAGAATGGGATTCCCGCTGGTGTTCATCTCTTGGGTACGACTGCTCTACCACCTCCCGGTGGCGAGAGTACTCGTCAATGGTCAGTTATCAGATGCGATTAGTATCTCCAGGGGTACTAGGCAGGGCTGCCCCTTATCGCCCCTGCTGTTCGCCCTGGCAGTAGAGCCGCTTGCGGCTAGACTACGACAGAAACACAGAGAGGCGGCAATATGTTGTAATCTCAGACCACTCCTTATCTCCCTATATGCGGACGATATAACTCTCTATATCAAAGATCCGCAAAAGCATCTGAACCCTCTACTGCGGGAATTTATCGTTTTTGGGGAACTCTCTGGGGTACATATCAACTGGGAGAAATCCCAAATGTTCCCGCTTACCCCGGCAATCACAACCTTCCCATTGGACTTCCCTTTAGAATGGTGCTCTGACGATTTGACATATCTGGGAATACGCATCTCTGGGAACAGAGAGGAACTGATGAGACTGAATTATGGGAGGGCGTTGGAGAGAGTTGCTGGATACGCGGTGCGCTGGATTGGCCTTCCACTGTCTATGGCGGGTAGGGTGGCCCTGATTAAAATGGTTATACTTCCTCAACTATTGTACCTATTCTTAAATATCCCATACCACCCTGGACGTCATTTTTTCTCAGCGCTTCGTTCTGAACTGATCAGGTTATTTTGGGGGGGCAAACAACCACGACTCCAATGGAAGGTACTCACGAGACCTTATGGTCAGGGCGGCTTCGATCTACCGGACTTTGAACTATATTACTATTGTGCGCAGGCCCATTATGCCAGGTACTGGTTCCACCCCCCCGCATATATGCCCCAGGTGGCCACAGAGCACTGGTTGGTAGACCCCCTACCACTTGATGGGGTACTTCACGCTCCTCCTCGCACACTAGACATGCACCCTACAACTCTGACGGGTACCATAGAGGCATGGATACGCATTGGGAAGATACTCGACTGTCCCTTGATCTACTCGCCAGCGCTTCCCCTTACGTACCACCCCGAAATGCCCTTACTACAAGAGGTACTGTTCCATAGATTCAAGGAGCGATATAGAATTAACAATTGGGGGGATCTGTACCACAATGGAGAATTTCGCCCTGCTAATAGCTATTTTAGAGATAATCCCTGTACACCACTGGATATGTTTTTATATGTTAGATTACGACAGGGAATGCGCAGCATTACGCCGGACTTCCCTAGGGAGCCACCTACACTCGCACCGCTGCACCTGCTGATTAATGCGCCACATCCGGGACACTTGGTGTCTAGACTGTACCGCACTATCCGAACACTTAAGGAATATGCGCCCATCTCCTCGAGTAGGCACTGGGGGGTCGAGCTTGGGGAGGACATTACAGATGAACAGTGGGAATATTGCAATCTCCAAACAGAACAGATAAGCGCTAGCAATCGACTACGGATCATACATTACAAATACGTGCAACGTATATACTACACCCGGTCAAATTACATCGTTTTCATCTCAAAGACACAGACCAATGTGAGAGATGTGGTAGACCCGGGGCTGATTTTCTGCATCTGTCATGGGAATGCCCACGGGTGGAGCAATACTGGGACCAGGTATTCGCTGCCTTAAAAGAAATGACATCCCTGCCCCTAGTACCTACCCCGCTGCTTGCAATATTGGGATACACCAAACAAATTCCTAAGCCATTTCGGCGATATGTCGCATTGGCCTTGCTGATTGCCAAACGCAGACTGGCCTGTCGCTGGGGGAGAGGGAGGGCACCTAAATTCAAGGAATGGTTGTGTGACCTGGTTTTTTGTCAGGAACAGCTGAATACTTATGCAGAGATGTTGCCAAGTTCATCTAGACCCAGGGACATATGGGCACCTCTGGTTGGCTATTTATTATCACACACAGCTGCAGACGCCTCAGATGACCCGGAGCCAACGCATACCCGAAAGGAGTCCACTGCTGTATGCACTCTGGACGGCTAGGGAGGAGGGGAAATGCGATCTTTGGCCGGTTTACTCATCAGATTACTCTGATGAGGCCCGGATGAGTTGTGGCAAGGCCCGTGGAAGTGAATGTTGATATTGTTTGTATGGTATAGACGAGACCTCAAACACCTGGACAGAACGATAAGTGGTACACCTGAGAAATGGCAAAAGTTTTTGTTCTCTTTTCTTTTCTCTTTTCTCCTTATGTGAATTTTGTATTCGCTACCCTATTTCAAAGACTGCTGTGGATGTATTGACAATTGTTTATATGTTCCATATAAAAAAATGCAATAAATAAAGTTAAAAAAAAAAAAAAAAAGGACTTGGAGCCTGGAACAATGGCCCAAGTCCCTGCCAAGAGGAAGGGCAGGGGGTGCGGGAAACCGGCCCCGAAGTTCCCACGGACCGGGAGGAGGCGGACCTCGAGGGGGACGCCCCGGTGCCTACAGGGGAGCAGGTAGCCGAACTGGGAGACATCTCTGAGCTGACCCATTGGCAGCAAGAAGGGGGTCCCACCAGGGAGGAGTTCTGCAGGGAGCAGAACGAGTGCCCTACTCTGGAGGGTCTGCGGCGGCAGGCTGCAGACCAGGCAGCTGGTAATCAGTCCGGGTCACATCTGATCTACTGGGAGAATGGTCTCCTATACAGTGAGCCTAAGGTTGCTGAGCCTGGGTCAGCCCGTGTGCTGGTGGTACCCCAGCGCTTCAGGACCTTCCTACTGGGTCTGGCTCATGACGTGCCTTTGGCAGGACATTTGGGGCAGGACAAGACCTTTGACAGGCTTGTCACCCACTTCTTTTGGCCCCAAATGCGAAGGCAGTCAGATGCACACTGTAGGTCTTGCCAAACTTGCCAGGCAAGTGGTAAGAGTGGGAGGAAGGTCAAAGCTCCTCTCCAACCTTTTCCTGTTGTTGGAACACCCTTTGAAAGGGTACGAATGGATATTGTGGGGCCACTGGATCCCAAGACAGCCATGGGCAACAGGTACATCCTGGTCTTGGTGGACCATGCCACCCGGTACCCGGAGGCAATCCCTCTCAGGACAACGACGGCGCCAGTGGTGGGCCGGGCGTTAATGGGGATCTTTTCCCATGTGGGCTTCCCCAGAGAGGTGGTTTCTGACAGGGGGACCAATTTCATATCCAAGTATATGACATCCCTGTGGAAGGAGTGTGGTGTAACCTACAAGTTCACCACGCCTTACCACCCACAAGGAAACGGTCTGGTGGAGAGATTCAACCAGACCTTGAAAGGCATGATCAAGGGTCTAACAGAACCCATGAGGCGTAAGTGGGACGTCCTCTTACCATGCCTACTCTTTGCATACAGGGAGGTGGCTCAGAAGTCTCTTGGGTACAGCCCCTTTGAGCTCCTGTATGGCCACCCTGTCAGAGGACCTCTGAGTTTGGTAAAGGAAGGCTGGGAGGCAGCTCCCAGGAAAACTCCCCAGGATGTGTTTAGTTACATGCTGGCCTTTAGAAACCAAACTGCCCGCTTCAGGAAACTCGCTCAGGCGAACCTAGAAGCAAGCCAGGAAGAAATGAAGAGGTGGTATGACCAGAATGCCACTCTGGTCGAATTTCAACCTGGGCAAAAAGTGTGGGTCATGGCCCCAGTGGAACCTTGTGCCTTGCAGGACAAGTGGACTGGGCCATATGAGGTGGTGGAGCGCAAAAGTGACGTCACCTACCTGGTGGATTTGCAGGCTCCAAGGAACCCTTTGAGGGTCCTTCACGTGAAGCGCCTCAAGCCCCACTTCGAGAGGTCCGAAGTGAGTATGCTCTTGGCGACAGATGATGGGGTGGAAGAGGAGAGTGAGCCTCTCCCTGACCTCCTGTCTACCAAGGAGCATGATGGGTCAGTGGAGGGTGTGATCCTCTCCCCTACACTGACTCAGGAGCAGCAGGGGGACTGTCACCAGTTGTTGGGACAGTTCGCCCCACTGTTCTCTCTGACCCCCGGTGTTACTCACTGGTGTACCCATGACGTGGACACTGGTGACAGCCCTCCTGTGAAGCACAAGATTTACAGGTTGACTGACCGGGTCAGGGCCAGCATCAAGGAGGAGGTCTCTAAGATGTTGGCGTTAGGGGTGATTGAGCCCTCCAACAGTCCTTGGGCCAGCCCAGTGGTCTTGGTCCCAAAGGATAAACAAGCTTGTAGGAGGCAAGAAAGAACCTGGCGGAAAAACTATGATGCAGTTGAGAAAGAGCAATATAAATTAATGTTAGCCGATTATAAGAAAAAAATTATTACCGAAAAAAGTCAATATTATACATTAAAAATAGAAAAAGCAGGTAGCTCAAGTAAAGAACTTTTTTCGGTTATAAACAATTTGACAACTGTTAAAAAGGAGGACACTGCCATCTGTACTCAAGATTTTTGTAATACCTTGGCACAGGCGTTTAAATCAAAGGTTGATCAAATTTATGACCAATTTGTCCTACATTTGCCAAATTCAAATTCCACAGAACAGGAAGTTATGATTACAACGCCCCTTTTAAACTTCTCCCTTACATCTCCAGTGCAAATTGCTACGCTTCTTGCAAATACCAAATCGGGCTCACCGGAGGACCCTTGCCCTCCAAGAATTCTCCATCTTGTTGGCCATCTTGCTAGTCCACGGTTATCTGACATATTTAATCAGATGCTTTCACAAGGAACATTTCCAATAAGGTGGAAACAAGCCTGCATTCTACCACTACTAAAGAAAACCAACTTAGAAATAACGGATCCCGCTAACTATAGACCTATTGCGAGGCTTCCGCTTCCGGCAAAATTTTTGGAGAAGATTGTAAATACAGAACTCTCCAAATATATTTTAGAAAATAATATCCTAGATCACAGTCAGTTTGGCTTTAGGTCATGCCACAGCACTGAGACAGCCCTGATAAAGACCACAGAGGAAATCCGAACCGCTTTGGATGGGGGAGGATCGGCGGCCTTTATCCTACTAGATCTGTCCGCGGCATTTGATACCGTGGACCATACCTTGCTGCTAAAACGTTTAAAATGCATAGGTCTGGGAGGAAATGCCCTCATGCTTTTAACATCTTTCTTAACAGATAGAACTCAGACAGTGCAATTAGGCGATTTTAAATCAGCACCTTTTATTTTGCCATGTGGGGTACCGCAGGGCTCTTCTTTGAGCCCTACACTTTTTAATATTTATGTGTCCGAATTTGCACCTCTAATTAGAAGCTTTGACTTAATCCCGACCTCGTATGCCGACGACACCCAATTGGTGATCTCAACTATTGACAGGGATGTTAACTACTCTACCAAACTCCATGACTGTATGGTATCCTTGAGTAAGTGGATGAGTAGGCACTGCCTGAAGTTAAATTCGAATAAGACTGAGGTGGTGCTGTTTGGCAAGCTTTCTCCTCTTTGGTCACCAGCCTGGTGGCCCAGTTTTTTGGGCCCCCTCCCTACTCCGGTGGCGAAAGCAAAATATTTGGGGGTCATAATAGACGAGAAGCTTCATTTTAAATCTCAGATTTCAAAGGTGGTGTCCTCGGCGTTTTTTACAATCAAAATGATGCGCAAAATCCTTTCCTACATTCCTAGAAAGGCTAGGAAAATTGTCTTAACCACTTTGGTTTTATCTAAGTTGGACTATTGTAACGCTTTGTATATCAATTTGCAGTCCAACCAGCTCAGAAGGCTACAATCAGTTCAGAATGCCGCTGCCAGATTGGTTCTGGATGTCCCTAAACACCAGTCCATCAGGGCCGGATTCAAGATCTGCATTGGCTTCCAGTTGGCCAGCGTGTAAAATTCAAGGCACTTTGCATCGCACACAAGGCACTTCATGGTGACGGCCCACAATTTCTTCATCATGTTTTTAATTGGTACTCTCCCAGTAGGTCATTACGATCAGCTAACGCCTTTTTAATGCTTACCCCCAGAGTTAAAACTATGAACTGGGGGGGTAGGAGCTTCAGACATAGTACCATTAGAATATGGAACGCGCTTCCGCTTTCTCTTAGGAAGATTACATCCCTGCTAGAATTCAGGAAACACCTCAAGACCTGGCTTTTTAAAAACTAGTCTCCTGCTTCAGTATGTGGTCCGCAACACGCCTAGACACCTATGGGTAGTAGTGCGCTATACAAATTGTTATAACATAACATAAAATAAAATAACATAACAAAGGCTGTTGCACCCGGTGCCACTCCAGAACTCCGGTTTTGTGTGGACTACCGTGGGCTCAATGCCGTCACCAGGACTGACGCGCACCCCATCCCCAGAGCTGATGAGCTCATTGATCGGTTGGGAGCTGCCCGGTTCCTCAGCACATTCGATTTAACGTCTGGGTACTGGCAGATTGCCTTAACCGATGGGGCCAAGGAGAGGTCAGTATTCTCAACCCCAGAAGGTCATTACCCATTTCGGGTGATGCCCTTTGGGTTGAAGAATGCCCCTGCCACCTTTCAGAGGTTGGTCAATCAGGTGTTGGCTGGACTGGAGGATTTCAGTGCCGCCTACCTGGATGACATTGCTGTGTTCAGTTCCAGCTGGGAAGAACATTTACAGCATCTTGAGAAAGTGTTGAGGGCTCTGCAAGGTGCAGGCCTCACGATCAAGGCCAGTAAGTGCCAGATCGGGCAGGGTTCTGTGGTGTACTTGGGACACCAGGTAGGAAGCGGCCAGGTGGCGCCCATACAACCCAAGATTGACACCATTCTGGCTTGGGAACCCCCCAAGACCCAGACAGAGGTGAGGGCCTTTTTAGGACTCACCGGCTACTATAGGAGATTTGTTAAGGGCTATGGCACCATTGTCGCCCCCTTAACAGAGCTGACTTCCAAGAAGCAGACCAGGAAGATGATCTGGACTGAGTCTTGCCAGAAAGCTTTTGATGCCCTGAAGGCAGCCATGTGCACGGCGCCCGTGCTCAAGGCACCTGACTTCTCCAAGGAATTCGTCGTGCAGACTGACGCTTCAGAGCATGGTGTGGGAGCGGTGCTCTCACAACTGAACGAAGAGGGCCTGGATTAGCCTGTAGTCTTCCTTAGCAGGAGACTACTCCCCAGGGAACAGAGGTGGAGTGCCATAGAAAGGGAAGCTTTTGCTGTGGTCTGGGCACTGAAGAAGCTGAGACCATACCTGTTTGGGACTCACTTCCGGGTTCAGACAGACCACAGGCCCCTCAGATGGTTGATGCAAATGAGGGGTGAGAATCCAAAACTGCTGAGTTGGTCCATCTCCCTACAGGGAATGGACTTTACGGTGGAACACCGCCCTGGTACAGAACACGCCAACGCAGATGGTCTGTCCAGGTTCTTCCCCCTTAGTGAAGAGAACTCCAATGGGGTTGGGTAGTTCTCCCTACTTTCAGCTGGAGGGGACATGTGTTAGACTTGGCATCTTTTGGCGTGTTCCCGCTGACTTTTTGCTTTCTAACCTCCCGTTTTTGACTCTGTTTTTGCTGGTGTAATGATTCTGCGCACTTTCCTCACTGCTGTCCAGTGGGAAAGTGCAAGTGCTCCTGCATAAAATGTGGATGGATTGGTATTCCATGATTGGCCTATTTGATCTATGTGTCAGTCCCTAGTAAAGTGCACTGCGAGTGCCAGGGCCTATAGATCAAATGCTGTTGGTGGGCTGCAGCACTGGATTGTGCCACCCACGCAAACAGCCCGTAAAGTGTAACTCTGGCCTGCTATTGCAGAGCCTGTGCGCAGCCTGGGGCTGCCATGTCGACTTGGCAAATGCACACACTTGCAAGTCCCTAAACCTTCCCTTTTCTACATGTTAGTCACCCCTAAGGTAGGCCCAAGGTACCCCTGTGGGCAGGGTGCATTGTATGTGAAAGGTAGGACATGCCCTGGTGTGTGTGGCATGTCCTGATAGTGAATTACAGCCTACTTCGTTTTTCACTATGGCAAGGCTACCTGTTCCCCATAGGCCAGAATGGGCAGTTTTGATCATTACATCCTATGATCCTAACTGACCCAGGGAACAGGGTAGAAATTCGAGTTTAGTATGCCTGAACTCAGAATGATAAAATGCATCTTTTAGTGCAGTTGGTTTTAACATTTTGTGTTTGAAAATACCCCTTTTAGAAAGGTGGTATTTTCTTGTCTAACCATCCAAGCCTGCCTCTGCTAGGTTGTGTATTCCTTGTCTGGAGTGTGAGTGACAGGGGCTGGGGGATTCCAGGAGACAGGGTGAGTCAGACAGGGCTGAATAGCAAGATCTACATGTAGATGGGTGGGAGGAGTTGCACCTGGGACCTGAATAGGGCTGTGCCTTCCCTCCACAATTCTGGCTCCACCTCCTGTGGTGTGTCTGATGTCCCTGGCCTACACTGCAAAAGGAAAGAAGGAGACTTGTCAACAAAGTGCTCCAGGACTGACCAGAACTGGTTTGGACTAGGCAAAGGCCTCTCTGCCTTCAGAGAACAAAGAGAAATTGAGGATAAAAAGGGGGACCCAAACCCCAGAATATTAGATCTCGCTGGAATCAAGGAACATGCCAAGACGAAGAGCTGCCAGGAGGAGTACTGCCCCTTTGCTGTGTTCTTGCTTTGTTGGGTTGGCCTGCAGCTGCTGCTTCTGCCTTGGGCAGTGAAAGGACTGGACTGAACTTTCTCTACTTGTGCTGAGTATCTCCAAGGGCCTGAACCGAGCTGGCCTCCTGTTAAGAAGTCTCAGGGACTGCAAAGACTTCACCAACCTCTGGGTACCGCTCCTGGAACTGCTGTTTCAGTTGCCACAGAGAAGAGGGAACCGCGACCGACACTGTCAACCGACTCCATCGCTGGCCTTGTGTCCCGAAGGCACCGCAAGCCACACCGACTCGCCCTGCACCGTAAGCCTTGATCTCACCGACTCCGTCACCGGGCCGCTGCCTGCACCGCATCGAGAGACACCGCGACCTGCATCGCCTCGCTTCACCTCGCTGGCCTGGGCTCACCGACACGGTCGCTGCTGGCTCGACCCCCGTGACCGACTCGTCACGCACAGCTGTCCGGCTCGGCCAGCGCCAATTCCCGCCAACCGGCTCTGTCGCTCGCATCGCAACTTGCCAGCACCGCATCGAACACCGACTCGCCCTGCACTGCAAGCCTTGGTCTCACCGACGCCATCTGCACGATCGTCACCGAGCCGCTGCTCGCACCGCATCGAGGGACACCGCGCCTTGCACCGCTTCCACCTTGCACCGTGACCGCGACGAACGCCACAACCGGCTCTGTCACCCGCACCGCAACCTGCCAGCACCGCATCGAGCACCGACTCGCCCTGCACCGCCAGCCTTGGTCTCACCGACGTCGTCTACACAATCGTCACCGAGCCGCTGCTCGCACCGCATCGAGGGACACCGCACCTTGCACCGCTTCCATTTTGCATCGCGACCACGACGGATGTCAAGACCGACTCGCACGCCTGTGTGAGCCGCACTAAGAAAGATACTGTGAACAAATCTGTCCCGCTGTTGCTGGCCCGTACCGATGCGGTCAGCGGGAACCGCGAGACTCTGTTGTTTTCAGCATCGCGGTAGGCTCGGACCGAGCTACCGACTCGTCCGAACTGTGTTTTTCAACGTATTTTGCAACTGAAAGACATTTTGAGAAGTAACTATTTTTGAAGTACTGTATAGTGGATTTTTATCGTATTTGGTCTTGTTTTAAGTATATAAAAATATTGGATATTTTTCAAAACTGGTGTGGTGTCCGTTTGTAGTGCTTACATTGTATTACTGTTGGTTTTGTGCAAATGCTTTACACACTGGCTCTAGAATAAGCCTGACTGCTCGTGCCAAGCTACCAAGGGGGTGAGCAGGGGTTATTTTAGGAGTGTAACTCCCTTATCCTGACTAGGAAGAAGGGTCCCTACTTGGACAAAGGTGCAAGCCCTTGCCAACTAGAGACCCCCATTTCTAACAGGTACAAAAACAGGTTCAATACTTAGAACATTTTTCAGAGAAAAACCCACCATTCAGTCTTATGGAGGACAACGAAGTGTTAAGTTTACAGGTAAGTAAACAGTTTTGGTAACTGAGTTTTGGGGGGTAAAACCTAGGTTCCCCAATATTCAGGTTGGGACTCAAAGGGCACTACCATTGGCACTAGGACGGCTGGGTGCAGAGTGCAGGGCGCCAATGTTAGCCAACGGGGTTAAGGAGCACCTCAGTTGGGGGCTGCTCACGGGCAGGCCACTCAGTCTTGGGGGGCAAGATCCTGGGGTTAAGGTGAGGGCAAAGGGGGTCCCAAGTTAGCACCAAGACTGCACCACCAGCGGCGCAGTGGCGGACGGGTGCAGGGTGCTTAGGAGACGTTGGGAGCCCAATGCAATTCTACGGAGGTTGCCGGTTTTGGATTTCCGTTGCAGGCTCGGTCCAGGAAGTCTTTAGGGAGGAGCCAACAGCTGAGCAGGTAAGTAGGGATGTCCCTTGACATCAGGACACTTCAGGATCGGGTCACCAGGACGCAGGGTCGGAGACTGCAGGGGTGCCTTTTGATGTTGGGAATCTACTTACCGGTCCAGTCGCGGTGGAGGGGTGTCGTCGTGAAGAGGCTGCAGGCGTTGACACAGAACCTTGGAGGTGCCACCCCTCGATGGTTTGGAGGTCAGAACCGCTGGGGGACCACTTCAGGATGGATGGACCCTCAGGATACGGATCATGGACGACGAGTGCGGAGGTAAGTCCTGGAGCAGGGTTTCTTGATCCTGCAGGGGCTGGATCCTCTTTTGTGGACATGGCCGCTGTCCTCGGGAGTCTCAAGTCTTTGTTGAAGTGGGAGATCAGTCCTCACCAAGTCTGGAGGTCGCTGATCCTTTTTGGAGCCATCGTTTTCTTCAGAGCTGCAGGCAGGCCTATAGGGCTGGGGCCAAGTCAGTTGGGCCTGGAGTCTTCACTGCTGCAACATCTTCGGGATTCCAATCTTCTTAGGTCGTCGAGAACTGACATCTGGGCTCAGGGCTGCTCCCTAAATACTGAATTTAGGGGGTGTTTTAGGGGGCATTTTAGGGGGCGTTTTAGGGGTCTCGAGGTCAGTAGCCAATGGGCTATTGACCTTAGGGTGACTACAACCTTGGTGTGCTCACCTCATAAGGGAAAGTGGGCACAATCCCTAATCCTGATTGGAGGGTGCCTGCCATCTGCAAGATGGCGGGCACTGACGAGTAGGCTTCGCCTCGCCTCCTCCATCTGAGGGGTGGGGTGGCAGAGGTGGGCACACCTTCTGGGCTGTTCTAATTTTTCCACCTGTCTTCCCGCCGAAAAGGGGTTGAGACAAGAAGGGGGCCTGCTCCTGATAGAAGGAGAGGCTGGGGGTTGCGTTGCAAAGGCGGCAAGGCCTTTGAAGCTCCCCTGCTACAGATGTCTCTTCTGACCTGGGGAGGTGTGAACACCTCTGCCCAGGAATGGCTTTGTTTCTGGGCCCAGGGAGCGCAGGCGCCCACCCCAGGGGTCCAGAAACCTGTCTCGTGGTGGCAGGCTGGTGTTCACCAGTCAGGAACTCACCAGTGGTTGGTTTGGTTCAGGGGACCCCTCTAGAAGAGACCCCTAAGGACATGGAGTAATAAATCTGACACTGGAATCAGTGCAGGTTTATTATTCTGAGATGTTTGATACCAAACTCCCCAAGATTCAGTAATGCTATAATGGTGCTACGAAACTCGTAGTGACCAGTTTCCAGACCATATACTCAGTATGGCTTTACTGGGCACTTATAATATCTAAGAATGGGCTTAAATATTATAGGGGCTTGCCTGCTCATGCAGATAGGTCCTTGCATTAGGGATAGTGCACCCTGCCTTAAGGGTGACTTACCTAGGCGTTATGCAGTGCTGGCAGGCATGGCACACAGGGATGTGTTAATGTGAATATATTTCAAGTAAATGTGTACCTGAATCCTAGTGCGCACAGGTTAATGTATTTAACTTGCACATTAAACTTGAACTAAAAAAACATAAAATAAATATTTCTGTCAAAATTAACACTTAATCTCCAAGCTTGGTCAGTAGCTAACTTAAATGAATAACATGAATATTATCCCTATCTGGTACATTTGTTAGTTTTACCAACGTGAATCACCCGGTGAGAAATGTGTACATTTCTGCCGATAAATATATGAGATATGTGCAACCAGCCTTCGACAGCCAACTGACATTAATATACATCAGACACCGTGACCCAGATTAAACACCGGCCCCTGAAGAAGGGATGATTGTATCCCGAAATGCATAAGGCAACTTAGCTATGTAATAGAATCCACAGATGCAAGAATGATTTGGACAACAATTTATGTTTTGATATATTTGTTTACTGCAATGTTTTCATTGTTGGTACACATATGAAAAGTTGAATAATGATATAACAAATAAAAAGTGTGTTTTCTAAGAATACGTAATTCAGTTCATGTGAATAAATGTTATATGAACTTCAAGTTTAATGTGCAAGTTAAATACCTTACGCTGTGCACACTAGGATTCAGGTAAACATTTACTTGAAATATATTCAAAATAACACGGAACTGGGAGACAGGCAGCTCCCTGGCCTAGTACAGCACGCAAACATTTTAATTAAGAGGTTTAAAAGCTGATAAACATAGTTAAAATAGGTGTGCGCCACTCACAACTCATTGTTTGGATACACAGGGATGTATGCCATGTTGACTCTTCACTTTTAGCTGCACCAAAGCACTCAGGCTGCAATGGCAGGGGTGCATGTTTGGGGTGAGAGGTCTCTGAGGGTGGCATAATACATGCTGCATCCCTCAGAGGCCTTTCCCTGGCTACCATGCCCTTGGTAACCATAGGTACCCTTTACAAGGGACTTACAGGTAGGCCAGAGTTTTGCCAATTGTGGAAACAATGGTACAGGTTAGGGAAATAACACAGGCCCTGGGAACCTGATTGGCAGGGACCCAGGGCACACTCAGTCAAAGTACATCAGAAATATGGAAAAACGCGGGGGGGTTACTGCAACAGAAACCCACTTTCCTACAGTCACAGTGAACAGAATTCTACTAGAGGACAAATTAGGGTCCAGAAAAAGAAGACACAATGTGGGGTGACCATGCAGAAAAAGTGAATTTACTACAGGGTGTTTGTAGCTGTTGCTAACCCAGGAACTACTGGTGTGCTCTTGAGGGCTTGTTTTGATTCTAGCACTCATCTACACTCCATTCACAAATTGAAATGAGTTTGTATTATTTTGGATACCTGTTGCACTAGTTTTATGTGCGTTCCGTACCCTTGTTTACCCTTGTGTTCTAGTTTTCAGCTCCAAAACGATCTGAACCATATTTCTAACCATCAACGTTCCTGAGACACTGACAGCTTGAGTTATGGTTAAGTCTAACCCTCAACTGACAAGTTCCCTGTTGGTACAAGTGTCACCAGTGACCACAGTGGGGGCCCACAATTCTTTGAACGCCCCTGCCAACAGAAAATCTTGAGCGTGATTGGTAGACCGCAAATAATAGGCCTGTATATTTTAAAGCACCCTCGGGACACTGTAGTTCGAACTAGCCTCCTATTGTTGTCTGTCCACATCAATAAGCTTAGTCACAAGTTTGTTCCTAACCTGACCCTTGGACTCTAATTAACTGGAAATTGACTGGTCATTGGGTCACTAGGACATCAACAGCTGGGAGCCTTGTGACCACCTAAAGACCATTTTTGAGTGGGATCCTATTTGTTTGAGTGGTGAGTTGTTTGACCTTGCATTTTTGGGTGTCACCTTTCATTCTGAAATAAGACTATATTTACGTTTGAAGCCTTTTTTCAACCCTTCTTTGTAGCTGAGTAGTGCCCATATAACAGAATGGGCCTAGCGTTTTACCATTTGTGTCCCTTGTACAGATATGAGACCCCTGAGCAAGAGTTTAGCCTCTGCTCGGATTCAGACTATAGAGCGCTACTGGAGATTCCAGGTTTGACCAAAACCAAGCTTCATAAATTGATAGCACATTTTTTTGTTGTAGAGCTTGGGGCCAGATGTACGACCATTAAGTTTAGCGAGTTGCAAATTGCGCAAAATTGCGACTTGCAATTTGCGACTTGCTAATGGGGTCGCAAATTGCATAACTCATGAATATTAATATGGCTGTCGCAATTTGTGACCCCATTTGGAATGGCTAGCACTCCCAGGAATGGTGGCCTGCTGGGGTCAGCAGACCTCCATGTCTGTGACTGCTTTTTTAATAAAGCAGTTTTTTTTTAAAAATGCAACCAGTTTTCCTTAAAGGAAAACGGGATGCATTTAAAAGAAAAAAATGAAAGTTTTCAGTTTCATTGTTTAAGGGCAGGTAGTGGTCCCTGGGTCCACTGCTCCTAAAAAATATTTGCAAACCCATTCACAAAGTGGAAGGGGTCCCGACCCCTTCCCATTTGCGAGTGGCTTACTACCCTTTTGACAAGGGTGGTAAACTGAAACTGTTTTGCGACCGCAAATGCGGTCGCAAAACAATGGTACATGGCAACTGCACTCGCTATTAGGAAGGGAAGCCGTTGGTACGCCCCTTCCTAATAACGAGTCGCTAACCATATTTTGAGAGTCACTAATAGGTTAGTGACTCGCAAAATAGGGTTAGTACATTGGGCAGACGTTTTTTGCGGTTGCAAATGGGCCAAATTCCCCTTTGCGACCGCAAAAAACGGTCATACATCTGCCCCTTAGTTTTAAAAGCTCTGTTATATTTACCTATTAATAAAGTTATTTTGTTTATATAAAGCCAAGCACCAATTGTACACTGAAGTTGTTGAGTGTTTTTCACAGTCAAATTGATTCTAAATTTCTAACCCTCTCCATCTTCTAGAATAAGTATTGAATACTTGCTCTCGCCATCCTAAGAGAGTCACGTGTCTAAGGGGAGTAACATGGCTAGTAACTTTGTAGAGCACTAGTATTGAAGCACTGGTACACCAGAGGTACATAACAGTACTACAAAGGATACTGCACAATTACTGCTGATTGCCTCAAGATAACATGTAAACCCAAGTATACTGGGCCTAATTCTGAATGTTTTTCCCCTGTCCTGGAGTAACAATAACCCCACTTCCACAGACATTTACTACTTTAAGCAGTGGTAAATGGTCGGGGGCTCTATATTTGCCTGTGAGGAGGAAGGGGCAGGGGTCTGCAGGGTTACAGGTGCCTTTTTACTTCAGCTGTGGGTACTTCTCTGGGCAACTGGTAATGGGGCCATATGAGTCATAAACATGGGAATGTGAAGTGTGTGTTAGGGGCCTGCGTCAGGACCTGGGGAGAATAAGGAGAGCCACCCATTAAGAGAACAACAATGCTAATTTGTTTAAAAATAAAAAAAAGCCTCGAAGCCTCAAGCAAATGCTTACGGTGAGTTCACTTCGATAAGACTTGTTTTGCTATTTCTGGGCCAAATATAAAAACATTAGGAATAACGATTTCCTTATTGCGATTCTCCCTGAATCACAATTAGGAAATAGGTATTCTTAACGTATAAACTCTTTTGAGTTTCATTAGTGATTCCTAGTATGTCGCAAATAGACCTAACTCATGAGTATTAATGAGGTAGGTCGCAATTTGCGACCCATTAGGAATCAGCCATCACAGTGATGGTGCCCTACTGAGGTCAGCAGGCCATGTCTGTTATTGCTTTTTAATAAAGCAATCTTTTTTTTTTTTGTAAATGCAGCCAAAATGAAACTTTGCAGTTTCATTTTTAAACATTCTCAAAGGGTAAGGGGGTCCCCCTTCCCCTAGTAACTTGTGGTTGATTTTCAGGAATTTCCAGTCTGTGACTCTTTCACAACAGCACTCTCATACATTAAATAAAAGCCTTACATAGATAAAGGACCACATTGAGAACAGGTGTGACAGAGGTTGACATTTATATAATGTACAGATCCAATAGGTGAAAAAGTACAGCACCTGGGTATCCTGTCAGACAGGAGGCTGACCTGGTCGCTTTTATATAATTCTTGACTAAAATTGCTATTACCATTTAACGGGAGATGGTGGAGAATCAGCACACGGAAGCACAAATTCTTGAATAATATATTTTATTTGCTCATTGCAGCTAAAGTTTAAATTGACTCTGGAACAGTCCTGTATTTTAAGAATAGATTGTTAATTCAGCGGAGCTAATCACTTGAAGGAACAGCTAAACGAAAGAAATGAGTTCTGCTCCAGACTGCGCTCGCTGCTGTTTGTGTCCACGGGGAGTGGGCAGCGCTGAAATGGTGCACTTTCGAATCTATTATCATTTGGAAAATAGGAACTATTCTAATTTATGCTGCGTGCTCGACAGGAAGATTGTCCAAAGTTCTTCTGGGAGATAACATTTCCATACCTTGCATTCTGATCCGGTATGATTAGACAAATGAGATGGTGTGAAGTTTTGAGGAAGCTTTCAAAACGGGCTACTCTTCTAAGATGTAGAAATGATGTGTTTTAAAGAAACGCAGAAGAAGCAGTGGTGTAGTGTATTTTTCCAGAAACAAGCGGAAATAAAGCTGACTGGTTAATGATTCAGTTGTGATCAAATATGTTTGACCATTTAGAGGCCGATTACGATGGAGGTCGGTAAGCCTATGACCTTTGGTCGAAGGCTTTCCGACCCCCATCATTGGTTTCAATTCCGACCGGCTGATTATGCATCATCCGGTCGGAATTGAAACCGGCCGGTCATTCCGGCTGGATTCCGACAGGCTCAAGGAGTCCGTCGGCTAGTCTGAATCGGCTCGTATCCCAAAGGGCGGACCTTTCCGCCCTTGGTATTACGATGCACGATTGACGCCATGTCGGAAAGCGTGTTTGTGGGCCTCCAGCACCTATGGAGCCCCCCTGTTGATTCCTGCAACCCGTGGCAGGCACCTTGAGGTGTCTGAAACAGGTTGCAGGGATGAACAGCACCTCCCATTTCCCTATGGGAGCATGTATTAAGGCCGGTGTACGGCCATAATGCATACTACCATAGGGAAATGTAGGAATGCGACCGAACAGTGTTCGGTCGCATCCTAATTAGGCAGATTGGACCGCCGACCAGAGGTCGTCGGTCCCAGGACCAAGACGCTGTCGGGCAGACATAACATCGTAATTCGGCCCTAAATGTTAATATTTTAGCAAGCCAAGGTTACACCTGTTTTAGTATTTGGTTTTCTAGAGAGGGAGTATGTCTGATTAACAGGAGCAGATAGTACCCGCTCAGGAAGAGATTCAGACCTTGCTCACAGTTTATAAGGGAGAGGTCTTCTATGAATTGCCCCGAAAGCAATCACATATCGATCGGGGCTAATGACAAATAGAGGAGGCGATTTAGGCCATCGACTTACTTCAGTTCCGTCCCTTAACCTATTCATAAATGCAAATGTCGAAGCAGCTGGGTCATTTCTAAGCTAAGCAAACACAATAAGATAATGGACGGAGTGCTGAAACTTTTCAGACAATCATCCCCAGTCACTATTAGATCTGGGCTAAATCCATCATCGTTATTTAGCCCACTTAGTCACCCCAGTTCAGACCCAGCCATATGTAAATCAGTCTTGATCCTGCTCTTCATGGGAAGAGCCCAGTCCAAACTGCCAAGCCAGGTCCTCTCTGGACCGGAAACAATCATCCTGGGACTGGTTTTGGGGTAACACCCCTCATCAGCCAGGCTAGCTTGAATCCAGTGGCAAAGTGAGCAAGGGACTCACATCTGGGCATACCCTGCCAACTTAGGGCGAACAAAGCAAACAGAATAAGATAATGGACGGAGTGCTGCAACTTTTAAGACACTTTCACCATTAGATCTGGGTTAAATCCATCATCGTTATTTAGCTCACTTCGCCAACCCAGTTCAGACCCAGCCATATGCAAATCAGTCTTGACCCTGCTCCTCATGGGAACAGTCCAGCCTGAACGGCCAAGCCAGGTTCTCCTTGGACCAGAAACAAGCATCCTGGGACCGGTTTCGGGGTGACACCCTTTACCAGCCAGGCTAGCTTGACTCCAGTGACAAAGTGAGCAAGGGATCCACATCTGGGCATACCCTGCCAACTTAGGGCGAACAAAGAAAACACAAAAAGATAATAGACGGAGAGCTGAAACCTTTCAGACACACATCCCCGTCACTATTCTGGGTTAAATCCATCATCGTTATTTATCTCACTTAGCCACCCCAGTTCAGACCCAGCGATTTGCCAATCAGTCTTGATCCTGCTCCTCATGGGAACGGTCCAGCCCGAACTGCCAAGCCAGGCCCTCACTGGACTGGAAACAAGCATCCTGGGACCAGCTTCAGGGTAACACCTCTCATTAGCCAGGCTAGCTTGAATCCAGTTGTCATGATCCCCCCGCGGCACTGTATGCATGCGTGTAAGAAGGGTGAATCACTACAAGAGCCAGCATGAATCTGGGCAGGCAGCCGTGTCTTGCCTCGGAGGTTGGGCCGCAATATAAGGCCTTCCTGTAGGGGGATACGGTGCTTGTCACCTGCTTCTTTGATTGTGTTCAAAGTGGAGTCAGCAGACAGAGCCATTAAAGAGGAGCCGACCACCACGCTGCGAGGAAGACGCCGCAGAAGTTTTGGAGGCTCATGCCTGAGCCTAATTGTTCTGAGCAGCACGGATGCTGCATTCTCCCAACGTTGCCAAGCGCGCCCGCTTGGTTCAAAGATATTCCTGACTTTCCTGGAGCCCCGCTTGCTAATGAGGTAAGCCTCCAGGTCCCTCGTGACAGTTTGTTTGTTTGTTTAGCCCTTCGCGAGGAGCGTGTCGTTTCAGAGCTCACTCGCCACTAAAGGGTAGGAACCTTTTCGGTCCTATTCCCTGGGGTTTCTTACTGTGTATGACTTTGCACGAAAGCGGAGCCCGCCTTAGTTCATCTCCGAGGCTCAGCCTTGCCTGGGCTTTTCGTCTGCCTTGCACGCAGGTGTGAGACGTATCACACCTGCTTATCTTGTTTTCCTTGTTTACGGATTTGCGCATGCTCTCACGGAGAGTATTTCCGCGCTGACAGTGGAAACTCACACTCCTTTGTGGGTATTGCCTCCACTAGACTGCCTGCTACACGAGGGTCTGCATATGTGGTTCGCATGTAAGTACACAGGCAATTGGGGGGGATATTCAGTGACCTATAGTGTGTGTGTGACTGTGTGTGGTTACGAAATTAATTCCTGTTCTTTTTCTTACATACAGCGTACCGTGGTGAGTAGATGGGACTTCCCTAGTGAGAGACTATTCCTTGGATCCCCGGACTAGGAGATTCTGTAGGAAGAGTGCCGCTGAGTATGATTTAGTTTTTCCTTTTTTCCCCTTTCCCTTGCGCACTGTGTAGTGCGAAGAGGATTTGGGATCTGCGCATCGCCCCCGCTGGATCTGTATCTGGAGGTTTGTGAATACTATTCGATACCTGACACCAGTATCCAAGTGAGCAAGGGACCCACGACTGGGCATACCCTGCCGATCTAGGGAAAACGAAACAAACACAATAAAATAATGGACGGAGTGATGAAACTCTTCAGGCACTCAGCCCAGTCACTATTAGATCTGGGTTAAATCCATCATCATTATTTAGCTCACTTCGCCACCCCAGTTCAAACCTAGCCATATGTAAATCAGTCTTGACCCTGCTCTTCATGGGAAGAGTTCAGTCCAAACTGCCAAGCCAGGTCCTCCATGGACCGGAAACAAGCATCCTGGAACCGGTTTTGGGGTAACACACATCAGCCAGGCTAACTTCAACCCAGTGGCAAAGTGAGCAAGGGACCAACGTCTGGGAATACCCTGCCACTTAGGGCGAACAAAGCAAAAACATTAAGATGATGGACGGAGCGCTGAAACTTTTCAGACACTCACCCCCAGTCACTATTAGATCTGGGTTAAAAAATCCTCATCGTTATTTAGCTCACTTCGCCATCCCAGTTCAGAACCAGCCATAGGCAAATCAGTCTTGACTCTGCTCCTCATGGGAACAGTCCAGCCTGAACTGCCAACCCAGGTGCTCCCTGGACAGGAAACAAGCATCCTGGGACAGGTTTCGGTGTGACAACCCTCATCAGCCAGACTAGCTTGAATCCAGTGGCAAAGTGAGCAAGGACCCATGTCTGAGCATACCCTGCCAACTTAGGGCGTATAGAGCAAGCAAAATAAGATAATGGGCGGAGCACTGAAATTTTATAGACACTCACCCCCAGTCACTATTAGATCTGGATTAAATCCATCATCGTTACTTAGCTCACTGCGCCACCCCAGTTCAGACCCAGCCATGTGCAAATCAGTCTTGACTCTGCTCCTCATGGGAACAGTCCAGCCCGAACTGCCAAGCCAGGTCCTCCCTGGACTGGAAACAAGAATCCTCGGACTGGTTTCGGGGTAATACTCCTCATCACCTAGGCTAGCCTGAATCCAGTGGCAAAGTGAGCAAGGGACCCACATCTGGGCATACCCTTGCAACTTGGGTGAACGATCAAACACAATAAGATAATGGACGTAGCGCTGGAACTTTTCAGACACTCACTCCCAGTCCCAATTAGTTCTGGGTTAAATCCATCATCGTTATTTAGCTCACTTCACCACCCCAGTTCAGACCCAGCCATATGCAAATCAGTCTTCCCCCTGCTCCTCATGGGAACAGTCCTAAGCTATGCCAATGCAAGTATTTTCAAACCTAGGCATCTTCGAATTTAAGCAGCTGAAGGGGAGTGCAGCAGCGTGAAGAATGCTGTGACACAGGGATCCTCTGCAATAAAAGGGAATATGACTTCAGCCAATTCGTCGAAGTGCTTGAGTGCTTCAATACCGTCCTACCACATGTCCTTGAAACGAGATTCTTTTCATGCAAGGGAAGACTATTATACAATGTTAGACTTGGCTTTTTCAGCGAGTTTACCCCCAGACTTTTTGCTTTTTGACCTCCTGTTTTTGACCCTGTTTTTGTTGGTTTTAGGACTCTGGGCACTTTACCACTGCTATCCAGTTCTAAAGTGCATATGCTCTTCCTGTAAATTGTGGTTATGGATTGGTGTTTCCATGATTGGCTTATTTGATTTACCTTTAAGTACCTAGTACAGTGCACTGTGTGTGCCCAGGGCCTGTAAATCAAATGCTACTAGTGGGCCTGCAGCACTGATTGTGCCACCCACAGAAGTAGCCCTGTAAATGTAACTCAGACCTGCCAATGCAGGGTCTGCGCGCAGTTTGTAAGTGCCATGTCGGCCTGGCAAGTGCACCCACTTGCCAGGCCCTAATGTTCCCTTTTCTTTCATGTAAGTCAACCCTAAAGTAGGCCCAGGATACCCCTGTGGACAGGGTGCTGTGTATCTTAAAGGTGGGACATGTACTGGTGTGTGTGACATGTCCTGCTAGTGAAATACAGTGTATTTCGTTTTTCACTATTGAAAGGCTATCTGTCCCATAGGATAGAATGGGAGTTTATTTATAATATCTTATAACTATAACTTCCCACTGGGACAAGATATAAAGTTAGAGTTTAGTATGCCTGAACTCAGAATATAAAAATGCATCTTTTAGTAAAGCTGAATTTCATATTGTGTGTTTGAAAATAGCACCTTTAGAAAGTGGGTATTTTCTTGCTTAGCCATCCTGTGTGCCTCTGCTGGCTTGTGGATTGACTGTTTGGCTTTGGAGTGACAGGGGCTGGGGAAGTGCACTCTCTAAGACGGCCACTAGGCAGGGGGGGTTTGATGTGTGTCCTCCCTTTTCTGGATGAGTCAGGGTCAGGCTGAATAGACCTGGGCTGCATTCAGAGTAGTGGGAGGAGTTTTCACTAGCACCTGAATAGGCCTGGTCTGCATTTAGAGTGGTGGGAGCAGATTTCCTTTGCACCTAAATAGGCCCTGTCTGCCTTGGACAACCCTGTCTCCACCTCCTACTGGGAAGCTGCACCAGTGAGGACAGAACTGGTTTTGGCTGGGCAAAGAGCTTCTCTGCCACCTGAGAACAAAGGATTTTGTGCTATAGAAAGTGGGACCCAGACCCCAGAACTTTGACTACTGCTGAACTAAGGAACCTGCCAGGAAGAAGAGCTGGAAAAGCTGTCAGGAGGAACTGCCACTTGGCTGCATGCTCTGCTGTGTTGGCCTGCTGCTTGCTGCTTCTGTCTTGGACAGGGAAAGGACTGGATTGTACTTTCATCATCCTGCTGTTAGAGTTTCCTCCAAGGGCTTGAAGTAGAGCTTGCCTCCTGTTAGACGTCTCAGGGATAGAAAAGACTTCAGAGAGAACTCGCTGGAATCAAGGAACCTGCCAAGAAGAAGAGCTGGAAGAGCTGCCAGGAGGTGTGCTGCCCATTTGCTGTGTTGTTGCTTTGTTGGGTTGGCCTGCAGTTTCTACTTCTGCCTTGGTCAGTGAAAGGACTGGACTGAACTTGCTTTACTTGTGCTGAGTATCTCCAAGGGATTGAAGTAGAGCTTGCCTCTTATTCTGAAGTCTCAGGGACTGCAGAGACTTCACCAACCTCTGGGTACCGCTTCTGGAACTGTTGTTTCAGTTGCCACAGAGAAGGGAAAGCAACCGACTCCGTCACCAACTCCGTCGCTGGCTCCGTGTCCTGAGGGCACCGTCCGCATCTCGCACTGCAACCCTGGTTTTACAGAGGAAGATGACCAACGCCGCCGCCACTGAGCCGCTGCTTGCACTGTGACCTGTGGGCACCGCACTCCGTACCGCCTCACTTCACTTCGCCGCCCTGATCTCACCGACGCTGTCACTGCACGCTGACCGAGACTTCCGTGACCGCATCGTGGCTTGGGGGCACCGCTCATAAAGTCTCACAATGCACCGCCCCGGACCGACCGACGCCAGCTCCCTGCAACCCGCTCTGTCGCCTTCACCGTGATCCTGTCAGCACCGCATCGATCACCGCCTTCACTCCACACCGCAGCTCTGGTCTCACCAACGGCGCTGGACGACCATCACCGAGCCGTTGCCTGCACAGCACCTTGAGGGCACCGCATGCTGCACCGCTACGCTTTGCATCGCAACCGCAACAGTTGCCACGACAAGCCCGCACCAACGTGTCGGCTGCAACACAAACGGTACTGTTTAAGAGTCTGTCGACGCCCCTGGCCGACGCAGTCATATGGAACTGTTGGATTCTGTTGTTTACAGCTCCGCGGTAGCCCCGGACGGAGCTACCGACTCGGAAGAGCTGTGTTTCAAGTTATTTTTGCAATTTGAAGTATTCTTGGAAAGTGCACATTTTTAAAGTACTGTATGTTGGATTTTTGTCGTTTTGGTCTTGTTTTGGATATATAAAAATATTGGATATTTTTCTAAACTGGTGTGGTGTCCTTTTGTAGTGTTTTCACTGTATTATTGTTGGTTATGTGCAAATGCTTTACACACTGCCTCTGAGATAAGCCTGACTGCTCGTGCCAAGCTAGAAAGCGGGTGAGCAGGGGTTATTTTAGGAGTGTATCCCCCTTACCCTGACTAGGAGGAGGGGTCCCTACTTGGGCAAAGGTGCAAACCCTTACCAACTAGCAACTAGAGACCCCCATTTCTAACAGACCACTTTAATGGAAAGCTGCAGAAATGGACTCTGCTCTACTGTTGCATCTCTCCTGTAGAGCTCAAGCGCCTCTGGTGCACGGATTTCCAAAGCAGAGGAAAATCAGAATCTGTTATTTAACTAGTTAGTATCCAATGGGTGTTCCGATCAGGGCAATGGCGCTCAAATGGCAGTGCACATATATTGGTGTTTCAAAGATTCGTATGAGTGGTGCTTAAAGTTAAGGAGAATCACCCCACTCCCCATATTTTGATCTTGAGATTACTGTTCTAGATTCCTTTATCCCAAGCACTCTCAATATTTCACATAATATCTAGCATCCTTCTGACAAAGTTCAATATCACAGAATTCTTTTGATTTTCAGTTTTCTTCTGTTCCAATTCTTTAATTCTTAGCCTCAGAGCCATCCGTGTTTTGTCTCTGCATGGGATACACCCGCGACTTAGTCAGGGCTAAAAATACAGATAAAGGCCCCATATGTAATTTATTACATCTCATAATGTTGCTGATAATCCCTTAATAAAGTGGCATATGTGACAAGTTAATGTACAATTGGATTGTACACAATCCGTGACTGTTCAGTGGACACCCATGCACTTTCATCAATTTTACTAATATCAAATACATTTCTATGAGTTAAAACATAATTAATTAACACTTATTGTCATTCAACAGAGTATTGGTGGATAGTCCTGAGTATCTACGACACCTTAGTAATCGTGTCATGTTATCCATTATGTTATTTTATTCTCAGCCCAAAATTGTGCTCAGTGGAGGGAGTCTATCTAACCAGCAGATCCCCAATTAGTAAAGCCAGTGTGCTGAAAAAGATCCCAGATCTACGAGTATTATATGTACCTGTCAATGTCTTCAAGTTCACTTCAATCTAGAAAATGAATCATCAAAGTTATGGTGCGAAACCGTCTAATATTATAACTGGACATGTACCTTGTGTCCGGTTGTATTTCCGTCCCGGTCCATCCATATTGTTGCTATATTATGCTACCATTCCGTGAAGGGCAAACTGAGACTCTCGTAATAAGAGAGGTATTTCTGCCCGATACACAGTTTACTTATGTTCCTCACCGTGTCCTAAAAAGGTAAACAGTGGGATCAATATTCAAACACTATAGCCAACTACTCTAAGTTAGTTGGCACATGGTGTTTGCAATGTGTTTCCATTACATGAGTTCTACGGATTGAACTGATATACGTTAAGGGGAAGAGAGTAAGTAAAGTGAAAAACACCAGTGTCGCAGAGTAAGAGCGGCTGCAGAAGGCTACAGGACCTGTGTCCAGGGTGCTCGGTCTCGATGATCAATGGAGGGCGAGGGCCGTGTGAGAGCCAGCCCCCAGTCAATACAACCTGGCAAAGGCATACTCCCGAAGAACAGAACAAGTCAACCTCCAGCCCCCTCCCTAACAAACACGCTGCTGAGCCACTCTCCTCCTTCAACCTACCCATTAATAAAAGCCACCTTCAAAGATTTAAGCACACCGTAGTGCACAGTGTGGGCTCGATGGGGAGGGGGAACAACATGTTTTATAATTGCCTCCTTTTTACCTTTCCACCTCAAGCACCGCATGGATACTTACGGGACTCAGTGTGTCTCTGCTGTGCGTGGGGCTCAGGTCCATAAAAGTCTATGAGAGGAGAGGCCAAGCTGCTGCCTGTGCAAGAGGTCAGGAGAGGAGGGATCTGCTCACGGATGGAAGCGAGACTTGAAACACAATGTGTTCCAAGCCTCGTCTAATAATAAATGAAAGAGAGGCCAAGCTGTTGCCTGTGCAAAAGGTTGGAGGAGGAGGAGGGATTTGCTCAGGGCTTAAAGCGAGGCTTGGAACATGATGAGTTCCAATTCTATTACAGGACCGGAGGCTTCGGATTATACTTTCTCTTTCTTTACTGCAATTCAACAGCAGCCAATTAAAACGTTTTTAACATACATTGAAAAACTACATTTCCCAGAATGCTTAGTATAACATCCACAACCATAGAGACTAGCCCTATAAATGACTCTCTTCCCATGAACACTTCCTCTTTCTTTGCTGCTCACAGCTGAGTTAAGTGTTCCGATTTTGATTAACCTTGCTTCACGGTTTTCCATATGCTCTAATGTGTGTTTGCTAATCGTTATTGTATACACAGTGAGTTGTTGCGGCGTATTTGCTGACCTTTAATTATATGCACTAATTTGTTATTCTTTGAGCCGCGTCTTGGCAGCAGCATGCAGCGCGAATGTCGGGGAGACTCCCCTCAGGGTGTTTGGATGGTGGCGAGCGCACTAGGATCTCACTGACGCGTCTCGCCCCCACCAGAGTGCCTTTATCCCTGCGTGGCTGCCCACAATTACCGCAAGCTTGTAAAGCAGTTTGCGGTGCCTTCCCTCATACGGGCCCGCGCTAATCTTGAGCCAGACGTCGCGTAGCCCAATTGGGCTGGTTTTGGGCTACGCGACGCCCAATTTAGTTTCCTCCTCGCTCTGCGCGCATTTTACAAACGCGGATCGGAGCGTAGGTTGTTCTTCCTTCCCTCTGACCGGCGCCTGTTCCTGGGCTGCATAATAAGGACGGCCCAAGCCGAGTGCAGGCTTTGTACAGATTGGCTCTTTTACGCCCTCTGGTGGTCTGGAATAATTTTGAGTACAGCTTTGCTGAGGAGCAGCAAAAGTTTTCCTTGCACTAAGGGTTGCTCCCCCTTGATCAATTCCATTGGAATTATTTAGCCTTGGCAAACAATTGTCTAAATCGCAGCATATCAACTAGCGATGGAAGACTGGGCCTATTTTGAGGAGGATGAATATGGGTATTATGAGGAGGAGTACGGTCCCCTCCTGGAAGACATCCTGGTTGATGCCCTAGATGCATCAGTGCAGCAGTCCATCAGTAAGGCGGTGGAGGGGGCGGTCCCCCAGACGGTCAACAAGGCGCTGGCAGTCGCCCTCAAACCCATCACTGCGCAGCTTGAACACTTTGCAAAGCGACATGGGATGCACCCTCAGGGGGGGATCAGCTGCAACTAAAGCCAAGGCTTCGAGCTGGCCGCACACGCAGGCCCTAGCTAAGTTACCCCCACCCTCCTCGGCGGATCATCAATACTCTGGGTCCACAGAGCCGGTTCCATCCTCTTCTAAGAAAGCTTATGACACCGACACTGATACCGACACAGATTCTGCAGGGCATACCGCTTCTCCTAAGAAAAAGAAGGCTAAGAAGGTTCCTATCGATCCCCAGGCCTTATCCCTTTACCAGGCCGCAACGCCCTTCGACTTTAATCCGCAAGACATCGTCCACCCGAGATCCTCAGATTGGGCTCCTCCCCTGGAGGTGGCGGACTATTTGCATCAAAACCTGAGGCGAAGTTTTGACAGGGAGGTTCGGAGCAGGTTGAGTTCCAAGTGCCCCCGTCCGGACGTCCCGGATAAAGTGGCGGACACGCCTGACATAGATCCCAATTTGCTAGCCTTTTTGAAAAAATTTGCTAAGGATCCCAAAAAGGGTTTTGACCGTGCCTGGCGCAGTTGCCAAGATAAACTCTTGGATACCACTGGGCCCCTGGCAAAGATTTTGGAAATGGCCTTGGTGGCCAAAAGCACTGGTGCACCAATTGATCCAGACATCCTCGCGGGATGGACCCAGCGCGCCATCTGTATCCTTGGAAACGCGAACTGTGCCATTGCCACTGAACGCAGGAAATCCCTTCTCATGCGAATGGACAGTAATCTTGTCGAACTGGCTTCTGCGGAACCAGGCCCCTTGGCAGAAGGATTGTTGTTTGGTGAGAGGTTTGTTAAGGACGTCTCCAAATACGTCGGGACCTTCACCTCTCTGGACAAGGCCCAATCAAATATCAAGCGAGTATTCCAAGCTGGCCTTTTTGGTCGGGCCGGACGAGGCGGGGGCCGCTCGCCAGGCCGTCAGTATCATCAAGGCCCTCCCAGAGGAGGATACGGCCGGGGCAGAGGAGACTATCAGGACTCCATCAGAGGCGGCACGTTCTATCCCACGAGACGTTTTAGTTATCGCCGGTACCACCGTAGAGGACAGAGGGGGAACTTCCAGCCCCAGATTACAGCAGGTAAGACCAATGCCTCTATCTCTATGTCCTCTGGGGGGTCGCATTCGTCATTTCCTCGACAATTGGTCAGTCATTACTCAGGATGCCTGGGTCTTACAGACGGTACAGGGGTTCCGTATAGACTTCTTTCAAACACCTCTGCAAAGTGTTCCCCCCCCCTCTATCTTTTTCCCAACAAGACAGACTTTTTATAGATCAAGAAATAGCAGACTTTCTGGAGAAACACGCGGTAACCTATTGTGACGACAGGCCCGTGGGCTTCTGCAGCACCGTCTTCCTAGTCCAGAAGAGAGGCGGGGGTTACAGTCTAGTTTTAAACCTGAAAGATTTCAACTCTTTTGTCCTGTACAGACATTTCAAGATGGAGGGGATCCATCTTCTGACAGACATTTTGAGGCAAGGGGACTGGATGGTCCATCCAGATCTCAAAGACGCATACCTGACGGTCCCAATTTTTTCCCCTCACCGGCGGTTCTTGCAGTTCCAATGGCGAGGCAGGCATCTGGAATATTTGGTCCTGCCTTTCGGTCTTTCCTCGGCACCTTGGTGTTTCACCAAATTGATGAAGTCAGTGACCGCACATCTCCGGGAGCAGGGTATTCGGTTAATCATTTACCTGGACGATATACTGATAATGGCTCCCTCAGTTTCCCTAGCATCGCAACATTTGCAGATGACAATGACACTGTTAGAGAATCTGGGTTTTGTAATAAACAAGACGAAATCTGTTCTGGTCCCAGCGCAATCACTGGAGTTCTTAGGGTTTGTAATCAACTCTCAGACGGCCCAACTCCAGTTGCCTAAACTCAAGTTGAGAGATCTGAAGAAGGAATTGATGAAGACTCTCGACACACAAGTCATGTCTTTACGGGCGATTGCGCGCTTAGTAGGCCTTCTAGGCTCCTCCATACAGGCAATCTTTCCGGGGCCGCTGCATTATCGGGCCCTTCAGCGTCTCAAGATCCAACACCTTCAAAAAGGTCTTTCTTACTCGGACCAGGTTCCGCTCACAGACGAAGTCCGGGAGGAGGTCAAATGGTGGTTAGCCCACGTGGATGCCTGGAACGGCCGGGCAATCTTCGGCTCTCGCCCGGAGATAATCATAGAATCCGATGCCAGCCGATCGGGTTGGGGGGCTCGATGTGGGGAGATTACCACGGGGGGCAGATGGTCTCTCCAGGAGTTATCATTACACATCAACTGTCTCGAGCTCCTGGCGGGATCATTCGCGATTCGCACTCTCTCACCCAGGAAGGTATCGTGCTGCATCCTCTTACGGATCGACAACATCTCTGCGGTGAGATATATAAACAATCTGGGTGGGACAAAGTCCCCGATGTTGGCGGAGATCGCCAAAGACTTCTGGCATTACTGCCTTGCTCACCAAATAACGGTAATAGCAGAATACCTTCCGGGGCGAAACAACACAATAGCGGATTGGAACTCCCATCACTTGAAGGATTACAGCGACTGGAAGCTCCATCCGGATCTCTTCCAAATGACTCAGTCACTTTGGGGCCCTTATCACATAGATCTTTTTGCCTCCAGGCTGAATCGGCAGCTGGAGTCATTTTTCAGTTGGAGACCGGATCCCCTGGCGAAGGCCACGGATGCCTTCACGCAGGATTGGTCCAAACACATTCAATTACGCCTTTCCCCCATTTGTCTTGATACCCAGAGTAGCGAACCAGATTTCTCTGCAGAGAGCGGAGATCGTACTAATCACTCCGGTATGGAAGGCCCAGCCTTGGTTTCCAGTACTGCTGGAACTGACGTGCGATTTCCCTCTTCATCTCCCTTCTTCCCCGATGATGCTCCAGGGTCCTCAGGGAGAATTGCACCCGCTAGTTCTAGCGGGGCAGCTGTCCCTGATGGCCTGGAGGCTTTCAGGCAACAGTGGTCGTTGCCAGGAATTTCGAAAGAAGATTCAAGCTTCATCCAACAAGACTGGACTCCCTCTACCAGGAAACGATACGGTTCTGCATGGAGAGCATGGTTGGGTTGGTGCTTGGAGAAGCACCTGGATCCCGTGGAGGCGGATCTCTCCCAAATTGTAAATTTTCTTTCCAAAAAGGCCTCGGATGGTCTATCGTATAGATCGGTTAACAAGTTCCGATCGGCCATCTCTGCTGGGCATGCGCACGTTGATGGAAAACCGGTAGGTATGCACCCGGTGGTATGTAAACTCCTAAAAGGAATACGTGTGACAAATCCACCTAAGGCTAAGTATTCTTCTTTATGGGATGTGTCTAAAGTGCTGAATTTATTTGACAACTGGCCTAGAAATGAATTACTCTCAAGGAAACAATTGGCTGATAAATTGGCTATGCTTCTATGTTGATCGGCATGCCGACGTGTCTCTGATGTTAGAGTTTTGGACTTAGAGGGTAGGATATTTTCTCCTGAGGGAGTGTCATTTGTAATTTCTGCTCAAACTAAAACTTTCTCCAGGTCCATTGATTACAATGCTTTTCCACGGAATGATAAATTGTGTGTAGTGAAATGTCTCAAGGTGTATGAGGAATGAACCCGGCCTATTAGACCGGTCGGTTGTTCAAGATTGCTGATTGCTTTACAACAACCTTTTAAGCCTGTTACCGGTTGTAGAGTATTGAAACAGTAGCTGGTGAGTGAGGCGGCTCGGATGATGTTAATTGTTAAACAAAAATACTAAAAGGAGATTATCTCAGCAAACATTGGTCAATATTTAGCTGTTAAAATAAAAATGGCAAAATAAATTAAAAATTAAAGGATGGCATTTACCAGAATGTTCTGCGTCTTCTTAAAGGTATCCTTTTTAAAGGCATACAACCGAGATAGCTTCTGTCAAGCTTTGTCTGAGTGCCACGTCTATCTTTGTCGTCACTTATTGAAACGGGTAAGTACCAATGTATTTTACCATTTAGAACTGCTCTGCAGTAGGAGTCTGCATCAACGTTTAGCTTCTCTGGAGAGCTTTCATGAAAGCAAAACGTCATGATATCAGGAGATTCCCTTAGTGAAAAATAGAACCATAGCAACTGCCTGAATATTTCATTTCATTTAATTTCAAATTACTTTATTTCGTCCACCAGGGCCATAAAAGCACACTATATACAATAGATACAATGTACAGCATCATTAAAAACCATTGCAAAAATGATCGTATAAAAAATTCATCAGATGATAAATAAAATCTGACAATAATTTAAAATCATAATTGGTTATTAGATAAAACAAGCAAAAAAGAAAATGTAGTCAAATAGTGCATGTCAAGTCGAAAGGCGCAGAAGGGCTTTACCACGAATTACCCACCTAGCACCTAAATATTTGAAACAGAAATGGCCATTACAGGTCGAGAGTCTGATCTAAGGATGTGCAAGGCTTCTGATAATTCCGTACACCTATTAGCCTACAGATGGATACAAGCCAGGTATACCGAGGAGATAGACAGGCTGGACATGCAAACGAAACATGGGAGACACTTTTGATTGGGTGATCACAAATCGGGCAAAAGGTACCTCTTTTCCCAGCCCAGCCTGCTGTAAACACTCTAAGCGGTAGGGTGCCTATGTGAAACTGAAAGTAACGCTTCCTATGCAGTGATACAGACACTACATCCTAAAATAACTCCAACCTGTCGATGGGCTTAAAATCCATAAAATCGCTAGATAGCTTGACAGTGGCAGCCTTCCGCAAATCTTCAGCCATCACAATTGACCAATATAACTTTTCAATCGCAGCCTTTGAAGGAAAAACAGATGTGTTCGGGTTATCCCACAAGTCGTGGACCTAACAAATATAGGATTATCTTCATATTTTTGAGTGAAGGGATTTTGTTAAAATAGTCGGCCTTCATAACATCGAGCAGGGAGTCAGCGCAGTGGGCAAGTTCGGGGGTAGTCCACACACATCTACAAAACAGCACAGGTCGCAAACGTATTTTATCCGAAACCTTGGAGGTACCTAAGTCACTAAACAGAGGAGAACTGCCTAAATAAAAAGATATTACCTCACTAAAAAGTAATCAGTTTTAATATATAAATGAGAAAGAAACGAAAAATGAAAGTCCACAATTTCAGCAATGCTATGTGGCTGACAGAATATAACCTTTCCAAAGGCACACCTTGATAACTTCTGTGATGCTTTAAGTAAGTTCTACCACTATGTGGATATCTATAGGAAAAACAAGCATTTGCAATGCAATCGGTCTCGCCTTTGGGACCTTATATGTATTTAGCTATGCAGCACATTAGCCTGGGTGCTGAAACATCTACTGTTCTTTAACATGGAGGGAAAGTAAGCACCAAACTGCGTGACCCGCCAGGTATGGGAAACACATGGAGAGAAATATTACCTTTCAGCGGGAAATGGTATAGTTCAAAGCTCTGTTTTTAATATAAAATCAGGGCCTTCGGTGGTTATATCACTGAAAATACAAGATTTGAAAAAAATATTATTGTCTACGGGTGCTTGTGGAAGACAATTTCTATGGACTGGAATCTAGAGAATGCTAAAGTGATTCTGGTATTTTACTGACCTCTGCTGGCCGTTTTCTATCAAGAAAGTTAAATAGAGGCAGTCGATCAAGCAGAAAGCAATTCTGGTATTTTACTGACCTCTACTGGTCGTTTTCTATCAAAACAGTGAAATAGAGGCAGTTGAACAGAAAAAAAAAGTCCCTAAGTGGAAGCAGACAAGTCCTAGGGCTGATCTCCAGAGCCCACAAAGTACATACACATATAAGTATATACTAAAGTATATACAAGAGGTCTCGAATGCTCGACCTAATAAGGCCACCTATGCCGTTCCATTCACAGCTCGTTTTCCTGCAGCGCCTGACCAGCAGACTGACTGCTCTCTATCAGCGGCGATCCGCAGTGTGCTAATCAGTGCTGGAAATGAAGAATCCATAAAATGCCATTGATCACGACTGACATCCACTACTCTCAATGTCTTAAGGGGCTGACCCAAACCCTTAACTATGTTAAGCTGTCTCTAGCCAGACTTAAAAAGCAACAGCATTTGGCAGTCAAGCAAATATTTTATCTTACAACTGCAAGATGTAATTTCCAAAAAAGTGAACAACCAAAAATTAAAATGAGGTTCTGAAAGTACTTGAATCCGAAAAACGTAATTGTTGAAAGTTTTGAGCTTGAAAAATATGTGGTTAAATCCTTCTTCAGTTACCAAACATTTGCAAATGCCTGGTATACATGCTTTCATTATTAAATACATTCTGTTAATTAGTAAGATAAGGTTTTTAGTTCCTACCTTTGACGTAAGGCTTCAAAGGCACACGGTAGCAAGCTGCATCACATCCCAAATCTGAGATAATTAAGAGAAGAGAAAATCCCAAAAGGTATTTCTGAAATGAAAAGTTAGATATTTAGAAAAAATGTTAGGAAGGGGGGAAGGATTGTGATACGTGGCTATTTCACTGTAGCTCCTGCATAAACACTTGCAAGTGCTACACCCTACTGTACAGCTCACTAACGTCCTGAGTCTCTGGGCCTGAAAACTCTACCAATAAATATAATACATGAACTGTGTTGGGATGAAAAATGCCCCAATGCCCCAGTTGTGCTGATGTCTGGATCCCTAATGCTGATTTTTGTTGTCCTAGGCAAACATGGATTATGCACATGCGCCATGAATGACATAGGCTCGTCTCACAGACTGCGGTCTTTTTGGACCAGGAGGGGCACCCATAGCACTACCCTCATAGTGGTGGAAGGTCACTGCCTTCACCAGTAGTTAAGCAGCACAAGCGCAGTGGTGACAGCATAGTGTGAAGTGATCTGAAGGAGTGAGAAGGTCTTTTTTAGCATCTGTCACTGAAGTGAGGCCTACAGGCTCACTCATTCTAAAGTTCAGCTGCTGTGTGCTCAGCTCATCCTAGGCCTACATCGCTTTGGTTTGGAGTGCTGCGCAACGCATGAATGGTATACCTGCCCTGGCTGCATGCGTGCCTGGGAAGGGTACAATCATAACCCCCCAGGATATCTCGTTTTTGCGATTTGCAAAAAAACTGCGACATCTGCACTTTTGTAAAAATCCCACGATTTTTACAAAAGAGCCCGCAAATTTGCATTAAAAAAAATAATATGGGATTGAACCTCTCTCTTTATAGGCTCTGTGCTGCCATTTGAGCCAGTAATGGTAGGGTGACCAACAGGCTAACAGGCAGCAGAGGTGTTAACTTCCTCTATTGCCTGCCTTTCAAATGCACAGAGCCCCCGTGCAATTAGCTTGCAGTGGTTGAAAGGCTCTCCTTCCCACACCCTTCACTACACTCCTCTGCTCTTTCTCTCTCCTGTTAAACCCTAACCTTCCCCACTTCTCTTCTTTCTTTTGTTTTTATTTTTATTATGCCCCGCCACCCCCCCCCCCCACCCAAGCCCCTGCTGCCCTGCAAACGTCAAGGAACGCAGGTTTTTCTGATGATAGAAAGAGCAGGTTTCATGTTTTAATATGCTCTCTTTGGCATCAGACATCCTCCAATTCGACGTGCTGTGCTGCTGGAGACTCAGCAAAGTTACAGATTGTGACATAGCACAGTCTTCAGCAATGACAGAGCAAGGCCTTGCAGTATTTTTGTGGCAGGCTCATTTTTTGGCCACCACTAAAATACAGTGAATTTTAAGGTTTTGGGGTGCAAATTTAGTATTTTTTGGTCTCACAATTTGCCACCCAAAGCTGCAAAATCCTAGGGGGTATGTACAATACAGGGATAATGCAGTACTGTGCAGTGGTGCATGTTAAATGTAAGTGCTGGGTGTACATGTGCCTATGAGTGGTACAGTACATGGAAGACTCTGGGTTCCATTTTGGGAGACACAGGACTGCTTGCCAAACATGAGCAGAGGAGGTAGAGGAATCACCTTAGACAGATTTGTGTATTGCTGCATTCCTGTAAGCTGGGTGGCACATACACTGGAAAGGGAAGAGACAGACGTCCCTTGTACACTTCAAAGGATGCTCTTTGTTTCATAGACTGTTCACTGTGGGACAGGCCAGACACTTACCCTGCAAGGAGGAGCCGCAAGGAACCTCCAGTCGCTTTGGTCACGCAGCTGTGTGTAAGGAACTCTGCACCTGCTGAGTGCAGCCCCCCTGGCTCCCTAGCGGTGAATTCACCTGATTCAGCTGCTGATGCACCAGGTGCCAGTGGACAGTGCATGCTCTGGGACTCTGGATGGTCTGAACGTGTATGTGCAGGTAAGACTGATTTCAGGCTAGTTGTCCCATGGGAACTTGTTTGCTAGTTAGTGTTGCAGCGCCGGAACACTGATTACTTTAAAATAGAGTCAGAGTGGTTTCTTGAGACTCGGACAACTAATGGGGCTTACCCCGGATGTTGCCTGTAGTCAACGAGGCATAACCACTATCGCTTGGAGTGAGGATGGTTTGGAGCGAGGCGGAAGTGGGACCCAGGGAACTGCCTAAAGAGACACTAGACCCCCGGCCTCAGAGGGGACTGTGTAAATATTTATGAATGTTGTTAGCGGTAATAAAAAATACTTCTTTTTTTACAAAAGTATTTGCCTGGACAATCATCATTTATTGCTGATGCTGCCTGCTTGTTGAGTTGTTAGCCCATGTCCCCTCCTTCACCCACCCCTCCGCCCAAGGGAGCGTTGGACTGCTTGGACCACGCTATTCCTTAGAGTTAAGTTATACCTTCAAATACCCGTGCTTTATATTTGTTTGGATGCTTTTAACTTGTCTGTGTTTTGCTGAAATTGTAAAGGCTTATAATTAACCACACATCAAAAAAATATTACTTAAGTGCTGAAGGGAACTTGGCATAGTTGCTCGGGATCCATAGTAAGCTGGGGCATTGGACATCAGGAGTAAAAATCCTCAACCCCCACATGACCTGTGGCCCTCTAAATGGGTTCTGGTGTTGTACTACTGGCCAGATTTATGGACCTAAGGTTTTTGAATAGAGAGAGCTTTGCAGAGGAGTTTCTACATATATCAATGTGTCATTTAAATGCCCATATCAGACTTTTTATGACATAGCAATGTCAAACACACAGGGCCATATTTATCAAAATGTAACGCAGTGAAGCACAGCAAGTCACCTTGCTGCGCTGCATTACAGGTAAAGGGAAGGAATGCAACATATTTATCACATTCCTGCCTTTTCCCAGTGCTGGCTGCAAATAGAACAGATGATGGACGGAATGCTGAAATAATCAAACATTCACCCCCAAACACAGATCTGGGTTAATTCCATTTTTTTGCATGGCACGCCATTCAAGTTTAGATCCAGCCATATGAAAATCAGTCTTGACCCTGTTCCCCTTGGGAACAGTCCAGCCCGAACTGCCAGACCAGGTCTTCCCTGGACTAGAAACAAGCATCCCGGGGCCGGTTTCGGGGTAATACCCCTCATCAGCCAGGCTGGCTTGAATCTGGTGGCGTTGTGAGTACAGGACCCAATTCTGGCCATACCTTTCCCACTTGGGGCGACAAATACAAACAAAACAGATGATGGACGGAATGATGAATTATTCAAATATTCACCCCCAGTCACAGATCTGGGTTAAATCCATCGTTTTTTTGCATGCCACGCCATTCCAGTTCAGACCCAGCCATATGCAAATCAGTCTTGACCCAGTTCTACTTGGGAACAGTCCAGCCCAAACTGCCAGACTAGGTCTTCCCTGGACCAGAAACAAGCATCCTTGGACCGGTTTTGGGGTAACACCCCTCATCAGCCAGGCTAGCTTGAATCTGGTGGCGAAACGAGCACGGGACCCACATCTGGGCATACCCTTCCAACTTGGGGCGACACATGCTAACAGAACAGATGAGGGACGGAATGCTGAATTAATCAAACATTCACCCCCAGAAACAGCGCTGGATCACAATGTGCTGCCTAGCATCAGCACAGGCACTCTTCCACCATTGAGCAAGGGTGCCTGCGTTGCAAGTAGGATTGTTTTTGTGCATTAAGGAGCACTTTCCTGCACAAAAACAATCCCCAGAGACATTTTCCTCTTTCTATGTGTGCTTCAGAATGCAGTCCACACAGAAAGAGGAAAAACGCGGCGAAATAAACATATTTCTCATCGTTTCCCCCTGGGAAAGCGTAGCATTTTGGCGCATTCCCAGATCTACCAGTAATGGTAAATCTGGGAATGAATCAAAATCCATGGCTGTTGCGTGGGAACAACCGCGCACCACCAATGGAAGCCTACCTGGGGCAGAGCAACGCAATGCAGCAATTTGCACTACATTGCGTTACTTTAGATTTATCAAACCCCTCAGGGTCACGGAAGAGGGCCCTGCATGACTCAATAAATCGCATTTTAAGGGTTGCGTCGCTTTTGCACCACGTTGCTGGTGCAAAAGTGACGCAACCCCTTGATAAATATGGCCCACAATGTTCTTATACAAATAAACTCACATGAACGTGGTGGTGGTGGTTGTAGTGGTGATGGTGCTGGTGCTGGGAGTGTAATTGATGGCAGTAGTAGTTGTGATGATGGTGATAGTGATGGGGATGGTAACCATGATGGTGATAGTAGTGGTGATACTAAAGGTGGGGGTGTTGTTGGTAATAATAGTGGTGGTAGCAGTAATAGCAGATAATGTTAGTCATGATGGTGGTGGTGATAGTGGTGGTGGTGGTGGCAATGATGGCAGTGTTTGTGCACTGGAAGTAGTGGTGGTAAGGGTAATCATGGTAATGGTGATGTTTGGTAGTACGGGCCAGTACTGGAGGTGCTGATAATGATGGGGAAGTTATTACTCGTTTACTCGTGATGGTGAGATAGTAGTGGTGGTAATGGTTGGTTCCTAGACCAACGTGAGCTGAGGTGAATGATAACAAGGACGAGAGGACAGAGAAGAAGCCTGAATTACAAACAAAAGACAGACACAGGACAGCTCATGGTGGGACAGCACCAGTCATTGCAGTAGAATGTCACTCAGCAATGGGGCCCAGAGTTGGGTGTGCAACAAGCATCACGGGAGAGCATCAGTTTGCCTCTTGGTGCCTGTCTCTTCTCCGTGTAAAAGCTGATAGTAAGCATGGAAAACCCCTTGACTCTCGCTTGCTGACAAACTAGACAAATAATGGCTGGGTTATTGTAAAAATGCAACTGACTGTGAAGAAAACAGTTAATAATGAAGGCGGCTGACCCAGGCCCCTCCTCTCTGTGTGCTGTGAGCTGAAATACATTAGGAATGGCATGCAAACACAGCAATGGCTGAAAGAGGCTGAACCAAAGGCACCTTTGTGTGTAGCATAACTAGGAATATGACATATTCACTTTGGAGATAAGAAAAGGGAGGCCAGTCAGCTAAATCCGTCTCTAGCTAGACCTAGACAAGAACATGTTCTGTAACAAACTTTTCGTAAAAAGGGATATTTTCGCTTCTCCTTCCAGCTAGTCATTACCTATTTTAAATATCACTGAAATGGTTTATGAGTTTATGATTGTGGCACCTCATTCTGGTTGTCTTTTTTTTTCTTAAACGACGATTCTCAGTGCCTTGTTTAAAAAAAGAAATACTTGTGTATTCAAGATATTCTATTGCGGCTTATTAAGGTTATTAAGGAGAGGACCTTTCCTATCGGATATCTGCGTTTACAAAACATCCCCAAGCAAAGTCACTGAAACCAAAGTACATTACAGAACACCACTGCCGAATGTGCAAACTGGGATGTGGTACACATTTACACTGATGTGCTGTTTACTCCTTATTACTTAACGTAAGGATGCTTTATTTTGCTCCTTAATTGCAGCTGGTAAAACTATTTTGTCAATGCTTGAATTCTGCCTCTGTAGACAGAGTATAACCAATGATTTTGCTGCCGCACTTCGGGGCACAAAAACAAAATCGAGTAACATAACACACTGTTACCATATTTAACATGGTACGAATAGAGCCTCAGTAAAATCTCATTAAGGTCACAGATCTACTGTTTAATTTGAAAAAGCGAAAAAAAAAGATTTAAATGAGACTTACCATGATCCAGGCAAACAGTTTCTTCCAGAGGTAGAATTGTTTTAGCCGACGTGCTCCTCTGTTGCTTATGGTCAGTGATGTATATAGGCTCTGCGGTTTTTAGCAACCCCTTGAGTTATGTAGATTAAAAAACACAAGATTTATGAGTTTTTGTTGTAAAAGCAGAAACTATGTTTCAATTGAGCTTTGTCGGCACTAATCTTTCCCCCAGGGATTTATGCGTCTGCACACATGGACTCTTCGACTGAACCCCAGCGCCCAGACGGAACAGCAGGACCCCCCCCCCCCCCAGCGCCTTGAGACACTTACGGGTGAGTAGCAGCGCTATCTAAACCTCTGATTGATTGATTGATTGATGGATACGATCAACTGAAGTAGTCTGGAGTTGTGAAACCAAATATTTTTGTAGAGCTACAAGAGAAGAACTGAGATGAAGTGCTCTGGAAGTGTAATAGAAGTACGCTGTGTTGCGCAAGTGTTCTCATTTACGTTCGCAAGAAACTAGTGGCTCTTACTGCACATACCAGCAGTGGAGGGGGATGAGGGGGCGATGGGTGGAGGGGAGCATTTGAGTGCTGGGCCAGCCAGTGCTTAATTTGTAAAATATTAATTGCCAGGGCTCTGATCAGGAGGCCACTGCAGCTTGCACTACCCATTGCCCTTGTCATTGCTGCCAAAACAATTACTAACCATCTCTCTCGCATGTAAATGCGACAGTTCAGATTATTCCAGGTCCCCAAAGCTAAAGGAATGGCTGGGGAGGCAGGTATTAGCAATTTTGTAATGTATATTGTTTTCCTAAACAACTGTTATACTGCTCATCTCTAAATTACATGAGCAGCGCCACCTTGTGGCAGACTGCCCTAAGTGTGGTGTTGACAATTAGGTGCCGGTGCCGAGCACCGGAAACCAATTAAGTGCCGGTGCTCAGCACCGGCTCAAATTAAGCACTGGGGCCAGCCTATAATAATATTTGCCCCCCCACCCCCATCAAACGACAGAGGCAGCTAGAACAGTAGAGTGGTGCTGGAGTTCAGAAGGTGAATGGCAATAGCAAGCATTGGTAAATGCATTAGGTTTCGTCTATGTGAAAAATAATAATGTTTTTGTTGTTGCAAGTTTTAGCAGTTTGACTCATATGTGGAGTGAGTAATGGTACTTTTTTGCAGTTTTATATAGCGCAAACATAACCTGAGGCATTAAAGGCCATAAAAAGAGAAGCAAAAGTTCTACATGAAAGGATACTTTTTGTTTTTATGGCATGGGGAGATTTAATCCCAGCGTCGGCACAACATCCTGTGATTCTGGGCAAATCACTTAACCTCCCGTGCCATAAAAACAAAAAAAAAGTATGCTTTCATGTAAAATTTCTGCTTCTTGTGTAAAGTGCTCTAATGTCATTTGGGCCAAGTTAGCGGTATATGAAGCTGTAAAAAAAATACCAACTACACCCTGCACATATGAGCTAGACTTGGCCAAGTGCACTAGTGTGCTTTGCATGGAAGAAGAAAATACTGTTAGTGCTAAAAGCATTCCTCACTGCCACCCCCTCCCCAGACATGCCCCTACCAGACCCACAAGACACAGCCCAAGCAATTTGGTGAGTACTGGCACTTCTCTCTTTCCTTTTAAAGCACTGGAGTCAGGGTTAAATAGAAATCAGGTACAAATATGGCATATGCAATCAAATAACTCATGCATATAAACGTATCAGTGGAGACACGCATACTTCAGCAATCGGTTTTAGAACAATGAAACATTAATACGCAGTGCTAAACAGAAAATTGTGACAGGGTCAGTGGCGGTCAGTGACCCTCAACAGTGGAGGGGTGCGAACCGAGAGCCAAACATCGAAGACAGCACAAATTAAAGGAGTTGTGAAAGCGATTGAGTGTGTGAGTAAAGCTTACCGAAATCACCTGCCACGCGTCGCTGCTGGCGTTTAGTGCTATCGTCACCTCGGTGTGCTTTTGAGAAGCACATATGACATAAACAGCGGACTAAGTGCGGTCGCCATGTTGTAATGGTATGGTACGTGATAAAGTAAGTGAAAATTACCCGTGCATGCGAAAATGGTTGAAAATATAATCAAATATTCGTGAACAGTGTGTTGAAGTTAAACCAGTGAAAGAAAATGTGTGGGTGGTGTGTTGAAGTGAAACACGAGTGTATATGATAGTATGAGCGTGGGCAGGAAAATAAAAATAAAATGTGCAGACACTTTAAAAATAAAAGAAAGCACAGTAAAAGTGCTGTGCATGCAAAACCTTCAAAATATAGTTCCACAAAGGCAGAAGGAAACAGTACATCAGCGACGGGAAACTGATAAAAGAAGCACATGAGGAACACAAGAAGAAGCATTGGTAAATGCAGGAAACAGTATGCTACAGCCAATAGAAATGGAGGAAAACTAAGTGGCAAGCACAGGAACCAATGAAAAGCAAGGAAAGCAAGTGGGGCGGGACAGAAGCCCCTTTTAAGATTTATATTAAATACAATAGATTTCACAAGCACTGTGCAAGCTCTGGGCAGGCGACACCTAAAAATGACTTTGTGTTGTATTTAGCTTGTTACATTTGCTGCATGTTCCAAGACAGGTTAAATGTCTGGCTGTGTGAGAGGATTTTGTAAACTGAATAATGTGACAATCTCTGTGGATTATACTCTCCTTAGCTAGTTACCGCACTAGGTTATCCAATCAGAAATTTGGGGCAGATTTACTTACATTTCACACAATGCAGCAAGGCAACTTGCTACTGTATTGTGTGAAAGGCAGACAGCATAAATGTGCCGTATTTATAAAGATATGGCACATTTTTGCGGTCTCCCACAGCTGGTGCACTGTGTGCTGCCTAGCGCCAACGCAGGTGCCATGGTGCATGAGTGCCTCGTTACAGACAGGTTTGTTTTTATGCAGGAAGGGACAACCTCCTGCACAAAAACAATCCTTAGCAGCATATTCCTCTTTCTATGTGTGCTGCAGCATGCAGCACACATAGAAGGAGGAAATAACAAGGAAAAGTAAAGATGTTTCTCCTCGTTACGCCTCGCTGGGGAAGGCATAGTATTTTGATGTAAACCCCAGTTTTACTAGCTTTAGTAAGTCTGGTAATGCGCTAAATTCTGTGGGTGGATGCATGAGAGCGCCCTTGCTCTAGACATGGCACATCTTCCCAACTCAAGGTAATGAAAGGCACCAATATGCCCTGCCTTGCGTTACTTAGTATTTACTAAAATATGCAAAGCCACGCGAGTGGCTTTGTATGGCTTAGTAAATCAAAAATGATTGTGAGTCGGGCTGCACCACAAAAGTGACACAACCCTGATACAGAATCTTAGTAAATCTGCCCCCTAGTGTATAGTTCTGGCCCAGAGCTGGCATTGCTGGAGGGAGAGAGAATTGGAGAGATCTGTTGGGATGTTCATTGCTACTATCATCTCATTTCTGTAATCCATTGTGAGATGTAAAGAAGCGGATATAGTAAATAGATTTTTCGGACCTGCAGTCATGGACTAGATTAAAGTCCCTCAAAGGACCCGCAGTGTGTGACAAATTTCTTCAGTTATTCCATGCCTGTTCATTTAGTGATGTCTGGTGTATTGGCTGAACAGTACTGGTGATGGACAATCCTCATAGCATATATGCCCTAATTGAATGTAAGTAGTGTAACTTACAGTTGGCTGCTGACTGCTGAAGATTATGGTATTAGTATTAGTGTGGACTAGAAATTATATGTATGAACTTACATAACTATATAACAGCCAGGTGAAGCCCAGGCCAACTCTCCTTAACTTACCTGCTTATAGAAATTCCATTTCCATTCCAACAAACTTTATTTTGGTCAGCGTAGACCATAAAAGTGCATACACAGAAAATGTAAACACATAAAACCATGTACTATAAAACAGTCCCCATGAATAGCTATACAAGTTAATAGTTTGACAGCATTAAAGTGCATCACAGGGGTCACAAGGTGGTAGATCCGGGGAATTCATATCTGCAACCTATCCTCATCCAGCTACCGTGTGTGATTCCCCTATGTAAGAGCCACATGGGCCATAAACAGCCGCGCATGCAATTTTATCAAAGTAAAAACTCATTTCATCAACGGACTTAACATTAAAACATTAAAAAGAGTAAAAATGTTGATAAAAGGTTAAAAGATACGAACAATATAGGCTTTTATGGCCGCGGTGGCGAGTTTAGAAACATCCAGCGAATACGCCAAATCGAGGTTAAGAATCGGGATACACCAAAGACAATGGGCATATAAGTATCGTACTTCAGAACTCTAAATGCCTCCTCACACTGCAAAAACCCTAAGTTCCTGCACAGTTGGATAAGCCAGCGCTGTCTAGCTGATTTGTAGCCAGGGCAGAAGAAAAAAACGTGAAGCTCTGACTCTTCCTCACAGTTGCAGGCAGGGCACCCTTGGGATGTAATTTTTGACCATTTGTTAGAGAAATCACGGAGTGCAAGGTCCCGAATCTAAACTGGACGTATAATTTCCTTGCCAAAATTGGTTGGATGTCATCCAGGAAAGACTCTATTATGTACTCGTCCTTGTTTCTCAAGAATTCGGCTGTCAAGTGTCCTAAGGCCGAACTCCCATGGATATCTGTAAGTTTGAGCGTCCATAAGATCTTACCAATTCTGAACGTGAAATTGCAGGGCACATTTCCTCAGGGTTACTCCATAAGCTTGATTTACCCAGCCTGCAACATACATCCTTTACATGTACAAACCACAGTATTTTACCTACACCAGGGAAACTCAATAGCTCCGTTAATTCGGACCAATAAACAGCCAGTTCCGGGTTCACCCACAATCTGCGCCAAAAAGTTTGGGGTCTAAGTCCAATCTCATCCCCAATTGGTCTGATTCGTAGATCCAGACGTAGGGGAGTAAGGGGAGTACTAAGGGGGAGGCCTAGCATCTGCCTCATAAAATTATTCTCTATTTTACTCAAGCTACCAGAAGAGAATGGCCCCATAATTCAGCCCCATACATTGTCGCACCCCTTTCTTGCACTTTATAAATCTCTGCTATTGGCCCAGCTGGTTTGTAGGAGGAGTTTCTATACAATTTTGCAATTCCCCCCACAGTCTGGGCTAGCTTAAGACATGTTTTGGCCATTTGCGGCCCCCACTCTAGGTTTTCTGTCAAGGTGACTCCTAGGTAATCAAATACCGACACCTTCTCAAGCATAGTGGCATTTAAACAAGGGTTAGAACGGGATGTTTTAGCTGGGTTGAAGACCATAAATTTAGTCTTCCTCGTGTTAATCTCCAGCCCCCTATTTTTGCAGAAGGTGACAAAGCTATCGAGGACCCTCTGGATACCCATGGGCGACTTTGATAGTAAAAGCGTGTCGTCCGCAAACATCATTGCTGGTACCTTTCTGCATGCTATCTTCGAGGCATCATTATCCTTTACCTCAATGAGTTGGGCGACCAATGCGTTAATAAAAAGGAAAAACAGGGTAGCTGCGAGCACGCACCCCTGCCTTACTCCTCTATTAACTGGGAGTCGGGAGGTAAGTTCGCCACATTTTCCATACCTCACTTGGGCAAAGTTGCCTTCATGCAATCTCATAAGCATACTCAGGAGGTAGCGGGGGATCCCCACATCTCGAAGTACACCCCATAATTTAGCTCTGGGCACCAAATCAAAAGCCGTCTTTAGATCCACAAATATTAAGTAGAAACTGGCACCCTCTATTGTCACCGTTTTCCAGTATAAAAGTTGGAGTCTATATATTTGGTTGACGGTGGAGATGTTTTTTCTGAATCCGGCTTGATATGGGCTCAAGATTTCATGCTCTTCCATCCACACCTGAAGGCGATCAAACCATAAAACTGAGACAATTTCTGCCCCCACCCAGGTTTCAGGGATCGCCATACCTTTCATAATAGCGTTAAATAATGCCCATAGGTAGGGTCCCCATATTTTTGGTTCTGCCTGAAAGAGATCCCCCGGTATCTTATCCAACCCCGGTGCTTTACCGAAGGGAATCTTGCTTATTGCGTTTGAAACTTCAGTCAAAGTAATCCCAGGGGATTACTTTGAAAAGTCCCTAGTAAGGTTATAGATATTTCATCAGTTGGACCAACTGCTTCCTTTGTAGTGTATAGAGCCTGGAAATGTGTCTTCCATACATCTGCTGCTATGTTTGGCTCCATGGCTGACTTCCGTTCGCTACAACCTGTGCTGACTATAGACCAAAACGCCTTCATGTCTTTGTTAGATAGGGCAGTTTTTAGAGCAACCCATCTATTTAGTTCCCAGGTCTTTTTTAGCTTGTTGGATGCTATCTCTGTACAGCACCCGCGTTTGTTTAATTAGGGACCTGTTCCTTGCTTTGATGGCATCTAACAGGGCCCACTTAGCCTTTCGGCACATGTCATTGAACCAAGATCGTTTAACCCCATTTTTCACCCTAGAGAATATCTTTGGATAAAATATATCGACCAGTTTAGATGTCAATTCTGCATCCCTATTGGTGGTTAATAAAGCGCCCTCTGTAGTAGCAGCCTCTCCCATTTCTAGTAAGAACGGAATAATTGATGAATATAGTGTGGCCAGCTTATCGGGTGACTGTGGATTGCCCCCCACCTTATTCTTCTTCTGTTATTAGAGAGTGTTAATCTACTATCTAAGGGGGTACAGCTAACCGTGGCATTCCCAGAATCCGGCATCTCCAGTTCCATGGTCAGAGCGTTGTGCTCGCTGTCGTGTCGTGGCAGGACAGCAAAATCAACAACCGTTTGCCATAACCTAGTCTACACTAGGATATAATCCAACAAGGAGAATTGGCCTATTCTATTAAAGGTTAACTTCCCCGGTATATCAGATTTAGTGCGCCCGTTACATTCTCTCAGGGAGTGAGTCAGTGTGACTGTGTTGATCTGGAGTGCCAGTGGGGACCATGCCTTAATCGGTGGAATTTGAGGGTCTGGGATTAGCCATCGCAAACCCTCCTCGCTGGGGGTTGTTTCAGTGGGCTCAGCAAGGGGCTCAAATTGACAATTAAAATACCCCCCTACAATCAACAACATATTTGTGGGGACAGTAGCAATAAAAAGATTCAATTGGTGGAAGGTCGGGGATTCATGGCTAAGGCTGACAGGTCGAGAATAAACGTTGATAAAATGCGACACATTGGATATCATTAGACGGGGGTTCAGCAGTTCAACTGTACTGACCAGATGTGAGCCAACCCAAATGCATAGGCCCCCAGACGGTCTACCCCTTCCCCCCAAGATGGCTGGGACATTGAATGACGCAAACCCCACCCTTACAGAGTCTTCCTGTGCCCACGTTTCCTGAAACATGCATACGTCATATTGGTCCACGAAAAGCCCCCAATCGGGCAGGGCAGTTTTCTTTTTAAACCAGCAACGGTCCAGGATAGGACCCTCAGCTTATTACCTAGGTTACGCTTGACAAGGGTGCCATCAAGAATGTCGGTTTTAGGAGGTTGAGCATTCCTCGTTTGAACCGAGGGATAATTATCTGTTACCCTCATGGGTACACTTTCCCTCAATGTGCTATTGCTTAGGGGAACAGGGACTGGGGCAACTGGTGTTCCAGGCGACTCTTCCCATATCCCTGCTACACCAGTGGTCATCTGTTGTGTTACTATTTGCTGCTCCTTTGGTTCTGCCCCTACCCCTGGGCAAGTGGTCTGGCTAGGCTGGCCGCTACTATACTCCTCTAGTTTTCTTGCAGACCTCGAGCCACTAGATCCCTGGGCTAATCCCAGTGTCATTGCATGTCAATCTACCTCTTCGAGAACCCCAAATCTATTTGTTACTGGTATGTTAAATAGCATGGGTCTGGGAGGTGGGTGCCAGTGGCCCAAATATTGATGATCCAGCGGACACATGCCTAAATCTGGACTAATATGGGCCCTGGATGGCATATGACAGCGAGAGTAAAAATAGTCCAGTGCAAAGGCCCTAACCCCTGTGGGTGGCTCCTGGGGACAAGATTTCTGTCTTAGTAGGCTACAGACAGTCTGGGGATTTTTTAAATTGATAACTACACAGTCCCCTTGTATTGTTTTGTGTCTGTTTTCCACCAAACCAACTCTACGGACCATTAGAATTTCCCCTGCCCTATCATAGAGGAGCTGCCTGTACCTCGCCAACCAAAACAGACATTTGTTCCTGAGGCCCAGTTGTGTTTCCCTTTGGCCATTTTTTGTTTCTGGTACTCCTGTCAGTATAATTACATACAGAGACGAAGCTGGGGGTAAATGTATAGTGGGCAGAATCACTACTTCAAGCCTATCAACTGTACCTTCCTCGCCCCCCAACCCTTCTCTGCTCTCCATAGACCCTATTGGAGTGGGGCTAGTTTTATTTGTACCCCGCTTGGGATGTGTTGTGTTCCCAACCTCATAGTTAGAACTCCTAGGACCAGTGGAGGTGATGTGGTCTTGGCCCTGCCGTGCACCTGGCCTTTCTATAGGGGTCAGAATAGATTTGCCTGTCTGGTGACTATGGTCATTTGCCCGACTATGACCCAGGAAGATAGAGGGATCTTGATTCTTCAGCGCACCAGGCCTATCTACGGGTATCAGACTTGAGCTATCTACCTGGCAGCAAAAATCTTTCCCCCTCGCTAAGGCTTGTGTGTTACTTGCAGTAGTGTTTGTTTGCCTACTATCCCCCGTTGCCAGCAATTTATCTATGCGATCAACTAGAGAGGCAAGTTCTTCCTTCACAATAACTCTGAATTTGCTCCAAATATTTTTGTAGAGCTACAAGAGAAGAACTGAGATGAAGTGCTCTGGAAGTGTAATAGAAGTACGCTGTGTTGCGCAAGTGTTCTCATTTACGTTCGCAAGAAACTAGTGGCTCTTACTGCACATACCAGCAGTGGAGGGGGATGAGGGGGCGATGGGTGGAGGGGAGCATTTGAGTGCTGGGCCAGCCAGTGCTTAATTTGTAAAATATTAAGTGCCAGGGCTCTGATCAGGAGGCCACTGCAGCTTGCACCACCCATCGCCCTTGTCATTGCTGCCAAAACAATTACTAACCATCTCTCTCGCATGTAAATGCGACAGTTCAGATTATTCCAGGTCCCCAAAGCTAAAGGAATGGCTGGGGAGGTAGGTATTAGCAATTTTTTAATGTATATTGGTTTCCTAAACAACTGTTATACTGCTCATCTCTAAATTACATGAGCAGCGCCACCTTGTGGCAGACTACCCTAAGTGTGGTGTTGACAATTAGGTGCCGGTGCCGAGCACCGGAAACCAATTAAGTGCCGGTGCTCAGCACCGGCTCAAATTAAGCACTGGGGCCAGCCTATAATAATCTTTGCCCACCCCATCAAACAACAGAGGCAGCTGGAATAGTAGAGTGGTGCTGGAGTTCAGAAGGTGAATGGCAATAACAAGCATTGGTAAATGCATTAGGTTTCGGCTATGTGAAAAATAATAATGTTTTTGTTGTTGCAAGTTTTAGCAGTTTGACTCATATGTGGAGTGAGTATTGGTACTTTTTTGCAGTTTTATATAGCGCAAACATAACCTGAGGCATTAAAGGCCATAAAAAGAGAAGCAAAAGTTCTACATGAAAGGATACTTTTTTGTTTTTATGGCATGGGGAGATTTAATCCCAGCGTCGGCACAACATCCTGTGATTCTGGGCAAATCACTTAACCTCCCGTGCCATAAAAACAAAAAAAAAGTATGCTTTCATGTAAAATTTCTGCTTCTTGTGTAAAGTGCTCTAATGTCATTTGGGCCAAGTTAGCGCTATATGAAGCTGCAAAAAAAATACCAACTACACCCTGCACATATGAGCTAGACTTGGCCAAGTGCACTAGTGCGCTTTGCATGGAAGAAGAAAATACTGTTAGTGCTAAAAGCATTCTTCACTGCCACCCCCTCCCCAGACATGCCCCTACCAGACCCACAAGACACAGCCCAAGCAATTTGGTGAGTACTGGCACTTCTCTCTTTCCTTTTAAAGCACTGGAGTCAGGGTTAAATAGAAATCAGGTACAAATATGGCATATGCAATCAAATAACTCATGCATATAAACGTATCAGTGGAGACACGCATACTTCAGCAATCGGTTTTAGAACAATGAAACATTAATACGCAGTGCTAAACAGAAAATTGTGACAGGGTCAGTGGCGGTCAGTGACCCTCAACAGTGGAGGGGTGCGGACCGAGAGCCAAACATCTAAGACAGCACAAATTAAAGGAGTTGTGAAAGCGATTGAGTGTGTGAGTAAAGCTTACCGAAATCACCTGCCACGCGTCGCTGCTGGCGTTTAGTGCTATCGTCACCTCGGTGTGCTTTTGAGAAGCACATATGACATAAACAGCGGACTAAGTGCGGTCGCCATATTGTAATGGTATGGTACGTGATAAAGTAAGTGAAAATTACCCGTGCATGCGAAAATGGTTGAAAATATAATCAAATATTCGTGAACAGTGTGTTGAAGTTAAACCAGTGAAAGAAAATGTGTGGATGGTGTGTTGAAGTGAAACACAAGTGTATATGATAGTATGAGCGTGGGCAGGAAAATAAAAATAAAATGTGCAGACACTTTAAAAATAAAAGCAAGCACAGTAAAAGTGCTGTGCATGCAAAACCTTCAAAATATAGTTCCACAAAGGCAGAAGGAAACAGTACATCAGCGACGGGAAACTGATAAAAGAAGCACATGAGGAACACAAGAAGAAGCATTGGTAAATGCAGGAAACAGTATGCTACAGCCAATAGAAATGGAGGAAAACTAAGTGGCAAGCACAGGAACCAATGAAAAGCAAGGAAAGCAAGTGGGCGGGACAGAAGCCCCTTTTAAGATTTATATTAAATACAATAGATTTCACAAGCACTGTGCAAGCTCTGGGCAGGCGACACCTAAAAATGACTTTGTGTTGTATTTAGCTTGTTACATTTGCTGCATGTTCCAAGACAGGTTAAATGTCTGGCTGTGTGAGAGGATTTTGTAAACTGAATAATGTGACAATCTCTGTGGATTATACTCTCCTTAGCTAGTTACCACACTAGATTATCCAATCACAAATTTGGGGCAGATTTACCTACATTTCACACAATGCAGCAAGGCAACTTGCTACTGTATTGTGTGAAAGGCAGACAGCATAAATGTGCCGTATTTATAAAGATATGGCACACTTTTGCGGTCTCCCAGAGCTGGTGCACTGTGTGCTGCCTAGCGCCAACGCAGGTGCCATGGTGCATGAGTGCCTCGTTACAGACAGGATTGTTTTTATGCAGGAAGGGACAACCTCCTGCACAAATAAAATCCTTAGCAGCATATTCCTCTTTCTATGTGTGCTGCAGCATGCAGCACACATAGAAGGAGGAAATAACAAGGAAAAGTAAAGATGTTTCTCCTCGTTACGCCTCGCTGGGGAAGGCATAGTATTTTGATGTAAACCCCAGTTTTACTAGCTTTAGTAAGTCTGGTAATGCGCTAAATTCTGTGGGTGGATGCATGAGAGCGTCCATGCTCTAGACATGGCACATCTTCCCAACTCAAGGTAATGCAAGGCACCAATATGCCCTGCCTTGCTTTACTTAGTGTTTACTAAACTATGCAAAGCCACGCGAGTGGCTTTGTATGGCTTAGTAAATCAAAAATGATTGTGAGTCGGGCTGCACCACAAAAGTGACACAACCCTGATACAGAATCTTAGTAATTCTGCCCCCTAGTGTATAGTTCTGGCCCAGAGCTGGCATTGCTGGAGGGAGAGAGAATTGGAGAGATCTGTTGGGATGTTCATTGCTACTATCATCTCATTTCTGTAATCCATTGTGAGATGTAAAGAAGCGGATATAGTGTATAGATTTTTGGGACCTGCAGTCATGGACTAGATTAAAGTCCCTCAAAGGACCCGCAGTGTGTGACAAATTTCTTCAGTTATTCCATGCCTGTTCATTTAGTGATGTCTGGTGTATTGGCTGAACAGTACTGGTGATGGACAATCCTCATAGCATATATGCCCTAATTGAATGTAAGTAGTGTAACTTACAGTTGGCTGCTGACTGCTGAAGATTATGGTATTAGTATTAGTGTGGACTAGAAATGATATGTATGAACTTACATAACTATATAACATCCAGGTGAAGCCCAGGCCAACTCTCCTTAACTTACCTGCTTATAGAAATTCCATTTCCATTCCAACAAACTTTATTTCGGTCAGCGTAGACCATAAAAGTGCATACACAGAAAATGTAAACACATAAAACCATGTACTATAAAACAGTCCCCATGAATAGCTATACAAGTTAATAGTTTGACAGCATTAAAGTGCATCACAGGGGTCACAAGGTGGTAGATCCGGGGAACTCATATCTGCAACCTGTCCTCATCCAGCTACCGTGTGTGATTCCCCTATGTAAGAGCCACATGGGCCATAAACAGCCGCGCATGCAATTTTATCAAAGTAAAAACTCATTTCATCAAGGGACTTAACATTAAAACATTAAAAAGAGTAAACATTTTGATAAAAGGTTAAATGATATGAACAATATAGGCTTTTATGGCCGCGGTGGCGAGTTTAGAAACATCCAGCGAATACGCCAAATCGAGGTTAAGAATCGGGATACAGCAAAGACAATGGGCATATAAGTATCGTACTTCAGAACTCTAAATGCCTCCTCACACTGCAAAAACCCTAAGTTCCTGCACAGTTGGATAAGCCAGCGCTGTCTAGCTGATTTGTAGCCAGGGCAGAAGAAAAAAACGTGAAGCTCTGACTCTTCCTCACAGTTGCAGGCAGGGCACCCTTGGGATGTAATTTTTGACCATTTGTTAGAGAAAGCACGGAGTGCAAGGTCCCGAATCTAAACTGGACGTATAATTTCCTTGCCAAAATTGGTTGGATGTCATCCAGGAAAGACTCTATTATGTACTCGTCTTTGATTCTCAAGAATTCGGCTGTCAAGTGTCCTAAGGCTGAACTCCCGTGGATATCTGTAAGTTTGAGCGTCCATAAGATCTTACCAATTCTGAACGTGAAATTGCAGGGCACATTTCCTCAGGGTTACTCCATAAGCTTGATTTACCCAGCCTGCAACATACATCCTTTACATGTACAAACCACAGTATTTTACCTACACCAGGGAAACTCAATAGCTCCTTTAATTCGGACCAATCAATCAATCAATCAATCATGTCACTTATAAAGCGCACTACATACCCGCGAGGGTCTCAAGGCGCTGGGGGAAGAGGGGGTGGTGCTGCTACTGATCGAAGAGCCAGGTCTTGAGGAGTCTTCTGAAGGCCAGTAGGTCTTGGGTCTGTCGGAGGTTGGTGGGGAGGGTGTTCCAGGTCTTGGCGGCGAGGTGGGAGAAGGATCTGCCGCCGGCGGTCGTTTTCCGGATGCGGGGGACTGTGGCGAGGGCGAGGCTGGTCGAGCGGAGCTGGCGGGTGGGGGTGTAGAAGCTGAGTCGTCTGTTGAGGTAGGCTGGTCCGGAGTTGTGGAGTGCTTTGTGTGCGTGGGTGAGGAGCTTGAAGGTTATCCTCTTGTTGACAGGGAGCCAGTGCAGGTCTCTCAGGTGGGGTGTGATGTGGCTGCGTCGGGGGATGTCTAGGATAAGACGTGCAGAGGCGTTCTGGATGCGTTGCAGCCGTCTCAGGAGCTTAGCCGTCGTTCCTGCGTAGAGGGCGTTTCCGTAGTCCAGCCTGCTGGTGACGAGGGCCTGGGTGACTGTTTTTCTTGTTTCGGTGGGGATCCACTTGAAGATCCTGCGGAGCATTCGGAGGATGTTGAAGCAGGATGAGGAAACGGCGTTGACCTGCTTAGTCATGGAGAGGGTGGGGTCGAGGATGACCCCTAGGTTGCGTATGTGGTCGGTGGGTGGCGGGGCTGTTCCCAGTGATGTTGGCCACCAGGAGTCGTCCCAGGCTGAAGGGTTGGAACCAAGGATGAGGACCTCCGTCTTGTCCGAGTTCAGCTTCAGGCGGCTGGTCCTCATCCATTCGGCGACGGCCTTCATTCCTTCGTGGAGGTGGGCTTTGGCGGTGTGAGGGTCTTTGGTGAGGGAGAGGATCAGCTGGGTGTCGTCGGCGTAGGAGATGATGTTGAGGTTGTGCTGTCGGGCGACGTGGGCGAGGGGTGCCATGTAGATGTTGAACAGCGTTGGGCTGAGGGAGGAGCCTTGGGGTACGCCGCAGATGATCTTGGTGGCCTTGGATCGGAAGGGGGCGAGGCGGACGCTTTGTGTTCTGCCGGAAAGGAAGGATGTGGTCCAGTCCAGGGCCTTCTCTTGGATCCCGGCGTCGTGAAGGCGTGTTCGTAGTGTGTGGTGGCAGACCGTGTCGAAGGCGGCTGATAGGTCCAGGAGGATGAGGGCTGCTGTTTGTCCGTTGTCTAGCAGGGTCCTGATGTCATCGGTGGCGGCGATGAGGGCGGTTTCGGTGCTGTGGTTGCTGCGGAAGCCGGACTGGGAAGGGTCCAGGATGTTGTTCTCCTCGAGGTAGCGGGTCAGTTGTTTGTTGACGATTTTCTCGGTGACCTTCGCGGGGAACGGGAGCAGAGAGATGGGTCGGACGTTCTTGAGGTCCTTGGGGTCTGCCTTGGGTTTCTTGAGTAAGGCGGTGATCTCGGCGTGCTTCCAGCTTTCCGGGAAGGTTGCTGTCTCGAAGGAGATGTTGATTATTTTCCGGAGATGGGGCGCGATGGCTGTACTGGCTTTGTTGAAGATGTGGTGAGGGCACGGGTCTAGCGGTGAACCGGAGTGGATGGTGTTCATGATCTCGCTGGTGTCCTCGTCGTTGATGTTGGTCCAGGAGAGCAGGCGGTTGGTGGTTGTGGGGGCAGCCAGTTCCGGGGTCACCCACAATCTGCGCCAAAAATTTAGGGGTCTAAGTCCAATCTCATCCCCAATTGGTCTGATTCCTAGATCCAGACGTAGGGGGGTGAGGGGAGTACTAAGGGGGAGGCCTAGCATCTGCCTCATAAAATTATTCTCTATTTTACTCAAGCTACCAGAAGAGAATGGCCCCATAATTAGCCCCATACATTGTCGCACCCCTTTCTTGCACTTTATAAATCTCTGCTATTGGCCCAGCTGGTTTGTAGGAGGAGTTTCTATACAATTTTGCAATTCCCAGCACAGTCTGGGCTAGCTTAATACATGCTTTGGCCATTTGCGGCCCCCACTCTAGGTTTTCTGTCAAGGTGACACCTAGGTAATCAAATACCGACACCTTCTCAAGCATAGTGGCATTTAAACAAGGGTTAGAACAGGATGTATTAGCTGGGTTGAAGACCATAAATTTAGTCTTCTGCGTGTTAATCTCCAGCCCCTATTTTTGCAGAAGGTGACAAAGCTATCGAGGACCCTCTGGATACCCATGAGTGACTTTGATAGTAAAAGCGTGTCGTCCGCAAACATCATTGCTGGTACCTTTCTGCATGCTATCTTCGAGGCATCATTATCCTTTACCTCAATGAGTTGGGCGACCAATGCGTTAATAAAAAGGCAAAACAGGGTAGGTGCGAGCACGCACCCCTACCTTACTCCTCTATT